>LR738712.1:861353361-861382768 GCA_902687465.1 Secale cereale
AAAAAAAAAAAAAAAAAAAAAAAACTCCTCTCTAAGAAGTGTGCCTGCTACTTCTGTAATTTAATTTTAGGAATAGATAAAGGAAAAAAAACAGCTGCCATGAAAAAACAAGTTAGAATTCAGCATTGTTCAGAATAGTAATTGTACATATTAAATCCACACAGCTAACGTAACTGAAAATGAAAAGGCAATGAAAGAAAAGGGCAAGAAATACATTCCTGGAAATTTATTTTTTGTGTGGCAAAATACATTCCGCAGATGGGCTGGGCTCTGATCATTCTATTGCCCAACTACTACTGGGCCATGAGCCTCGTGTGGCTCCAGTTCCAGGCTCTCACGCTCAGCCTCTCGCTGAGGAGTGAGGAGGTGCTGCAGCATGCCGCTGCAATTAGTCCCACCTCGCTAGTTTAACGGACGCTGGAGCGGTTTATAAGGCGAGGCGCAGCTGAGGGTGACACGACCTTACTTGAACAGGATCTGTTCTATAGGCTCGTACCGCTGCATCCTTTACCAATAAGGAGGCAAGCACTTAAGTTTGGTTGATGCATTCTAACCTCTGGGCCAGAGCGTGATTAACGGCTGGGTTCACCTGATGGGTGCCATTCTACGGCTGTAGAGGATCGTTCCTGTCCAGTTTAACACTGGTGCAGGGTGGCTCAGAGGTTGTCTGACAGACTATACACAAAATCTTTTTGCTTTTTGCAACTCCTTTCATCACCTCTTTTACCTTGTGGCAACCGATTCTCTTGGAAACTATGCAGGTACATTTTCATCTCTTTTGAACTTGTTTAACCAACACATCCGAAACTATGTATGGTTCAGTTCACAGCATAGTATTAGTAGTGGCACACTGAAATATCCCAAGGTAACATAAGCGCACTAACCACATGCATGATCCATACACATATCTACACCAGGAGCTTGATCGCTGAAAGATTTTGCTTCACGGCTCAAGCTTTTATAAAACACCTACCGTTCCGTGGATCATATGCTTGGATTGGTTTGTTGTCGAGGCCGATTCAGATCCATGAGTGCGAAGTAATCAAGATTCAGCTAGCAATTCTCTTATTACAAGTCCAATGGATGATCGTCTGAATTTTCCACTGCTGAAAGTGAGAGTAGCAATGAGAAGTTCACTACTGAACTGGGAGAGAAAACTGACCAAGATAGCAAGGAACTAGTGACTGAACAAGTAAGATGTTCAGGGGAAAATGGATACAGAGACTGATTTCAAAACTTTCCTGCATCTGCAAATTAACCCTTTGAAGATGCATGTGGTAACCCAAATGACCTCCACACATAAAAAAAAGATTATCGATTGCTTGCTTAGGAGTTTGAAACTGATACCAGAGCAGTGCTAGGAGTACTTAACAAACTGTCAGCTGAAACAGAGGTGATCCCTTGTTTCTACTGTCTGAAGAGTGAATACTGCAAGAGCAAACGACAGTCAGCTGAATACCACACATGAGACATGAGTAAAAGGTAGCCCGATAAATAAATTCGACGGGAACACTGAATCTTTGATTTTGAGTAGGAAGTCTGCACCATGGACGTCAACTTGCATCCCTTGCTCTTGTGTGGAGATTTATACTGCAAGAGCAAACGACAGTCAGCAAATAGGCAGGCGAAATAGTAAGAATTAGTAGGTTTTTCCTTGAATTAAAACCAATCAAAGGCACCAGTGGTCTAGTGGTAGAATAGTACCCTGCCACGGTACAGACCCGGGTTCGATTCCCGGCTGGTGCATTCTTCTTCTTTTGTTTTAATGTTTTCTGGAATTAACCAGCAAGAAATTTTTTGGACTAAATCCTTGCTGCCGGTTCTGTTTTTGGTGCTGCCCCTGCTCATCTTGGCTTCATTCATCCCGTTGAAACCATACTGCAAAAGTGGGTTTCAGTTTGAAACCATGTTCAGGCTGGCAGATTTTGCATGCCCGGCGCTTCGGCTTGCCGGTCCCGAGTGCCGAGGATCACCGTGCTCCACACAGGGGACGACGGAAATGAGCGTCGCCGAATGGAAGCTGCACCAAGTAGCTTCCCCGCTGTAGTACTTTCGAACAACCGAGTCATCAAATGATGTAAATGCAACATAAGTAGTAGTAGTACTTGAACAAACAATTGTATGTTTCTGTCCGTCATGTTCAGGAGTTACAACAGGCCCGTTTTCCTCTCCAGTTTTGTTCTTGCATTTCTATTCTCTTCTTTCTAACCTAGCAGCAGCGTGTCATGAAAAAGCTGTGATTCATTTGGCATAATAAAAGCTAGAGAAAACAAAAAAATGGTCTCAATGATTTTTTGTTACCATAAGCATTGCTCAAAATTATGCACGTATTAAAAGTAGTCCAAGATCTCTGAGAGTGAACGTTTGTCTCATGGGCTGGGATTTGCTCATTCTCATGCCCAGCTACATGGGCCGATGACCCTTCTTCCATGCTCTGCCCCTGGAAGCGCATCACTGCACTGGCTGCTCTCTAATTAATCCCACCTCGCTAGTTTAGCCGACGCTAAACCAGTTTATAAGACGAGTTGAAACACGACCTTACTTAAACAGGATCTGTTCTATAGGCTCGTACCGCTGCATCCTTTACTAATAAGGAGGCAAGCACTTCAGTCTGGTTGATGTATTCTGACCTCTGGGCCAGAGCGTGATTAACGGCCTGGATCATCACCTGATGGGTGCATCCAATGGCTGTAGAGGATTGTTCTTGCCTGGCTTCTGCCTGTGCAGGGTGGCCTAGTGGTTGTCTGACAGACTACAAAATCTTTTTTTGCCATCTACAATTCCTTTTTGGCAAAGGCCCAACTTCTTGTTCGTACACGTGGAGGTCAGATGCGTTTCTCTTTTTGAATTTCTTTAACCACGTAGTCTCTCTCCTTGATCACACATATGAAACCATGTATGATAGTATTATTCAGTTTACTGTACATTTTGTCAGCAAAAGGATAACAGAACACAAGCCACTAACCACATGCAGGATCCATACATACATATATCTAGACCTGGCCCAGGAGTTCGATCGCACAAAGTTCTTGCTTCACCACTACAAAATTTACACAACACCCTCGATCCAGTTAGTGTTCAAGTGCCACTACATGTCCAGTGGACGGATCATCTAAAATTTGCCACTACCGAGAGTTGAACTAGGAGAGAAAACGGACGAAGATGGCACTGAACTAGTGGCTGGACAATTATGTAGAGACTGATTTCTGCAGGAATCGTCTTCGTATATAGGACCTGAAGTACATATTTCTCCTCACATAAATTATTTTAGGTATAGATATGTGTTGCATCTTTATAAAAAAAAGATATGTGTTACATGAAGCCGGTAGGAACCCAAATGCTCATCTTTCAACACTTACCTGCATCTGTAAAGTAACCCAACTCTGAAGATGTGGTCACTTGTGCTCTTGTGACCCAAATGATTACCATAAAAGTAAGAGTGAATGATTATTTCCATAAAAGTAACAGTTCTTCGGCTGCAACATGGCTCTTCTATATCAGTTGAGTAAACAAGGAAAATGAATTGATGGGAACGCAGCACCTTTGAGAAACTTGCAGGTGATTTGCCTGCTGGAAGCATGTCAAGGAAGGAAAATGTGTCCAGAGAGTTCCCAGTGGCGTGGCAAATTTTTTATGGCAATCCAGCTGTGGAATTCAGAGCTTTCATATTCAAGGTTGGCTGGGCCACGTTTTCTGAACTGCACATAGCTTGCATCTCCTGCCATTCTTTGGTTGGGATTCTGAGTTCCAAGAGACGAATCTTGTTCATAAGGCTGGTTCCACATGTTCAATTGTTCGTAAGGCTGGTTCGGGTAGGGAAATTAACATGTGTTAATCCTTGCTGCTTGCTCTGTTTTTGGTACTGCCTCTGCTCATCTAGTTGAAACCATGTTGCAAAGTGGGTTTCAGTTTGCATGTCTGCTGCTTCGGCTTGCCGGCCTCAGTACCTAGGATCGCCGTGCTCCACGTAGAGGACGACATGAGCGCTGCCCAATGGAAGTTGCAGCAAGTAGTTTTCCCGCTGTAGTACTTTTGAACAGCTGAGTCAGCAAATCTGCAAAGGATGTAGTAAATGCAACAAAAGTACTTCAACAAACAAGTGTATGTGTTCTCTCTGTCAAGTTCCGGTGTCGCCTTTTCTTCTTCCTCTCTGTAATCTGGTAGAATATCTGCTACATTTGTAATGTGCGATTGTAATCTAATTTGGTACTTTTGTTGTTAGCTGAGCATTGTTAGAAATTGTACAGTATGTATTAAAAGTACAGGCTGCAGCATTTGGCAGACATTAAACTGGTTGGAAATCTCCACGGCTGATGCAACGAAAATGAAAATATATATAGGAGCGCAAGACCACACATTCCTGATTCGTCACAACTGCTGCTACATTGGCCATGGCCCGCAGCTCTCGGCCCAGCCTCTCGCTCAGGACTGAGGCTGCGCTGCGCTGCATGCCTTCTCTACTTAATTAGTCCCACCTCGCTAGTTTAGGCGACACAGGAGTGGTTTATAAGGCGAGGAGCTGCTGGTTGTACCACGACCTTACTTGAACAGGATCTGTTCTATAGGCTCGTACCGCTGCATCCTTTACCAATAAGGAGGCAAGCACTTCAGTCTGGTTGATGTATTCTGACCTCTGGGCCAGAGCGTGATTAACGGCCTGGATTTACCTGATGGGTGACATCCGACGGTTGTAGAGGATCGTTCCTGCCTGGTTCACACTAGTGCAGGGTGGCTCAGAGGTTGTCTGACAGACTACACAAAATCTTTTTGTTTTTGTCTCTTGGAAGTTATGCATGATCAGTTCTGCAATGGAGCAACTCTTTTACTCTTGTGGCCGCCGATTCTCTTGGAAACTATGCATGATTCACTTCTATGATGGATCTGGAATGCAGGTACATTTTTCTATTTTGAATCAACTTGTTTAACCAACAAATCTCACTCGTTAATCGCACATCTGAACCTATGTATGGTTCAGTTCACACTATAATATTAATAGTGGCAGTAAGATAAGATGCAACCACTTTACTTTTAGCTGAACTAGTACCGGTCACCACAAAAATAATCGAAGCCAAAGAAGCCAACTGACCACATGCATGATCCATACATATAATATCTACACCTTTTCCAGGTGCTCGATCGCTGAAAGATTTTTGCTTCACAGCTCAAGCTTTTATACAACACCTACTGGTCCATGGGTCACATGCTTGGCTTGGTTTGTCGTTGAGGCCGATTTGCCGCCTTCATCCGACACGACGGGTCACACTGCATCCAAGATTCAGTTAGTGATTCTCTTGCTAAAAATATAGTGGATGATCGTCTGAAATTTGCCATACGTACTGAGAGTGTCAGTAGCAATGAGAGGTTGTTTCATCTACTGAACTGGGAGAGAAAACTGACAGTAGCAATGAGTTCAGTTCCCTCGACTAACAACTCGTCGAAGGCAACAGTGGTCACGGGTTCGATTCCCTGCTGGTGCATATTCCTTACTGCTGCTCATCCTGGCTTCGGTACTGCCTCTGCTCATCCTGGCTTCATCCACACTTATCGGTTGAAACCATGCTCCAAAGATACGCATTCATCCTATATAAGCTGACATTGCAAAGATTAAACACATGCTGATATTTGATCACGTAAGCACATACTATGCTAACAGCATATGCATCTACATATAACGCTAGTATGGATACAATAGAAATAAATAGGACCGAGATAAGCGAGTTATACACTCCAAAATAGAAACAAACAGGACCAGGATAAGCGAGTTATACAGTCCAATGGGCCAGGTAGAAGCCGCGGCGGCGACGGCAACAACGGCGTCCTTCGTCTTGGCTTCGAGTTACTCGGCGGCGGCACGGCCAGCTTCGTTGGTGGTGGACATGGTGACGATGAAGACGCGTGACATGGACAAACGGCATCAAGCAGTTGCGTGGAAGGTGCTCCCGAAAAATCTAATCAACCCTCACCCGTACAGGATCTGAAGTGACCGGCAAAAATAAGCGGTGTGAGCTCGGCTCGGTTTATTCCCGGCGCGGCGCGGCAGCGGAGGAGTAGCGAGCGGGAACCACTTCACTTCTCAAGTTCCAATAGCATGTGAAATAAAATCCCTTATAGGGGAATAACTAGCGTTATGAGACTAAACTTCCCAGCACATCCATTGCCATATGACCGCCCTTAGAGATTTTTTGAAAGTGTTAAATGGGCCCTAGGCCCACCCTTATATTCCAACACCACTTTTGTAATGGCCGACTGTAATTTAATCTTGAAAAGAATCTCTACCAAGAAAACTAAAACTAGCTGTCATGAAAAAAGAATAAGTTTGAATTCAGCATTACTCAGTATTATTAAAAGTACATGCCATGCATCATTTGCCAGATATTTAAACTGATTCATAATCTCAACAACTGATGCAATGAAAATGAAAAGAAAAGACAAGGAAATAAAAGGGCGAGACATACATTCCTCAGATGGGTTGGGCTCTGATCATTCTCTGACCAAGGCAACGAGGGCGAGGTGCGGCTCTCCCCTTAAGCCAGCATCCACTTCAACAGTAGAATGAAACTCACAACTAAACCAATTATGAAGTAAGCGGTCGGGAGTGTTGTCAGAATGGAATCCACAACTAAACCCACTAAGAAGTACAGTACATTGCTGGGACTACAACCCAAGGCTCGATATACCACAAACCCACAAACCAAACCCAATACGAAGTAGGCGTTTGGGAAACTCACAACTAAACCCAATACGAGTGTTGTGTCTTATGGGAGTATTCTCTAATGTTTTTCCTCACCTACTAAACCCGAGAAGATGGCTTCTAAGAGTGCTTCGACAATGCAACCCAGAAATATCCTCGCAAAAAAGAAAGAAATAATAATGAAGCACGCAACTAAACCCAGTATGAAGTAGGCAGCTGGCCTTAGCACTCTTTGTGCTGAGTAGGGGACTGAGCTTATAACTATTTGTGCTAGTACTGCTAGTGCGCCTACTATGACTACTAATGCTAGTGCTAGTCTAGCATAGTCACTGAGCTCGTCAATAATTTCGCTGCGCCACCAGGATGATAGCCAACGCCGGTAAGGCTTGCTTGGGAGGTCGGGGACCTGCAATAAGAAGTTCAATTAGTTTATACAAGCCAATTTATAAAGCTTATTCCCTCCGATTGGGTTTATAATTCTTGCACACATTTTAATAAAAACCTTCACCATCAATTTGGTCAACAAAATATTAGTTATATGTCACACAAAAGATACCATTTGATTCAAGTTCAAAATAAGTTTTGAATGACATGTTTTTAATTTTTTATGATGCATAACTCATACTCCGCTGACCAAATTATTGGTGAAAGCTTTCATTGTAATATGTGCGAGACAACCACGTTTCTCTAATTAACGGTTGGTCGGAAGATGCATGAAACAACTAGTGCCCTATTTTAAAAATTCTTAGATGTCGACTAGTTACTGCAATTATTTTGACATTGTAAAGCACGGCATTTCAAATACACACATTGACTAATCCATTGATGAAAAGATGTTTTTCATCTTATAAAAATAATTTATGATTTAACAAATGTAATGCACATTCACTATATACTTCAAAATTAAGACCTCCAAACCTATTCTTAATATCTAGTAACTATATATTGAATATAGTCAAGTGAAGGTATGGAAATAACATCACTAGATTTTTCATAAACATATATGCCTAATATATTAAAAAAATACTAACTTATTCACATGAAAAGTAGTTCCATAGTTTCAATTGTATCCATTTTAAGCCACAATCTATTTACAAGCAGATGGAGTAATTATCAAACTTTTAGCTATTTTATCGGTGTATTAGGCCCTAAAAAGAGGGGGCGGGACTATTTATAGTGGCTGAACTTTAAGGAGTATGTAAAGCATAACAAAATAATGAAATTAAAAGAGTTGACATTAATGATAAGTAGTTAGTTAGTGGTTAATTAGAGCATGAATATGAATCAGATGACGTTTGGTTATGCCATGTAAATCCTGGCCTACAACTCATTAAACTAGTTAGATTTGTATGGTACCAACCTTGTTTAGTTCATTAACAATCTCGTCAATGGTAGGCCTTTTCTTACGATCAACCTCCACACACCTTAATGCTATTTTGATGCATGTTTTAATTTGATCTGATGTATGTGACAACATTGTTGACTGCAGCCGCTTTCTCCAGTTTTCATGTACCTGCAATGTTGGAACACAATGACAAAAGGTGGCATGTAAAGTAAGGCACAACATGATTATTATACTTTTGTGAAAAAGGATTTTTGTTCATGACACAAAGATATCTTCCATACATGCTCAAGAAATTCTTCTGAAGACATGTCTGCACATTTGCTGTAGCCCTCAACTCCAGTCATTATCCGTATGATTATGACACCCAGACTGAATACATCATACTTTGATGTGATTTCGTATCTGTCAATGTATTCGGGTGGCATGTATCCACTGCATCATATAATTGCAATACAATTATTTCTGTAATTAAAAACAAAAAAGTTGTTTATTTATCGTTAGGTATCCACTTACAGTGTTCCTATAACTTTGGATGTGATATGGGTTTGTGTTGAAGGAAAGAGTCTTGACAAACCAAAATCTCCAATTTTCGGGACCATGTTCTTGTCCAGCAATACATTAGCAGGTTTCAAGTCAAGATGGTAAATAGGATTTTTGGCCCCATTATGAAGGTAATTCAAACCCAGACAAACTCCCTTAATAATTTTGAAACGTGTGTTCCAATCAAGTCCGCAAGATTCATCTGTAGAAGTAAACATGTAGTGTATTACCAAGACGTAGATTAAGGGATATCTAAGATGTACATATTTCAATGATCATTTTTCTCTACATGCAAAATAACATAGTCTAACTGGAGTAGCATCATACCAGAAATATGCCTGTCAAGGCTTCCACCCTGCAAGTATTCAAAGCAGAGAACTCTTTCTTCAACATAGGCAGTAACATATTCGCCTTTGTGCTTAATGCGCTGATGTCCTTCGTGGTAGCAGTAGCCAACTAATTGGTTAATATTTGGATGTTGGACCCTCATAAGGTTATTAAGCTCATTCCTAAATTGTGTGTCATCAGTATCCGGTCTCCAATAGAGCTTTTTGAGAGCAATCTCCTCCCCCTTTTCCAGTACTCCCTGTTACAAAAATACATGAGTCCTTGCAGCTATGTACGGTAGAATCATTTGTAATTACAGGATCTGAGTAATAAGCATATGAGTATACCTTGTAAACTACTCCATAACCACCACTACCAATGACATGCTCCTTGGAGAAATTATCTGTAATTTGTTCCAAGAACTCGAGTGTAAACTCCCTTGTGGTCGCACTTGTGTGTTTGGAATTGTTCACCAATGCCATGGTATTTTATATCTCCTGCTAGTGCAAGGATCGACTAGGTCAGCTTCTAATAACACAGAAAATATTTCACATGCTCACCGGAGAGCATAACTGTACTCGCCCCAGAAAAAATGAGAGCATAACTTACGAAACAAGAAAAGAAAATAATGCAGCATATATTTTAGCTTGCCCCCCTGGCAGGCTGGCACTGGCCACCGAATAACTAGAGCGCCAAGAATATGCAGTGTAAATGCCGAAGAGATCGGGTGCGTGACCATGTTGGCTGGCATCTTCCTCTTCCCTGCAGCCCGAACCATTCATCGTTGGCCAGGAGACAGTGACGCTTGGCGGACGACCTATAGCCTATAGGTAATGACTTGTGGAAGTGTTACTGTCTCCGCCAAGAGACGGGTCTGGGAAGCAGACGGCTGCGAGCTCGTTTGGAGTTTTTATTATTTTTTGATAAAAGAGAGCTTACCTCTCCGATTTCCATTAAAAGAAGAGCTCGTTTGGAAGGTAGCTTGTGTTTGTTGTAACCAGCTAGTTTGGGGCAATAATGTCATTTTCTCTCGATACAAACCATTACCATTGATTTTGTGGTAACTGGATAGTTTGGAGTGGCACGCACTCGCACTAGTTCGCAACAAAATGACAGATTAGAGATACATCAGCTTTGGACTTTGATTTTGTAGTACAACTCACTGACTGTCGACACACGACAGTAAAAATTAGTGGTCAAAACATGGCTAAATCTGTAAGAAAAGGGTCAACTCCATACAAACCATTGCCAGCTTTCCTAAAACCGCGAAAAAATACAAATGAAAAATAAAACGAACAATGACGCTAGAAAAGGAAATAGTACTTGTGAAACTCCTAAAGCAAAGGTGTGGATACGATTTGTATGGGATGAACCTGTATGGAGCGGATCTTGCCGAGTAGGGGAGCGACCAGCCGGTAGCTTTATCTCTTTCCTCGCGTTGGTCGTCTCCTCTGGTGGAGCAGCTCCACCTCGCACAAGGCTTCAGCTGCAGGAGATGGAAGACAAGTGGCAGAGGCTGTGGAATGCAGCGGATCTGGACTTGGACCGGAAAGCTTCACGGACGGGAAGGATACGAGAGTCTCATATGGATGGAGGAATCCATCCAGATCCAGTACTGTAGTTGTTACAACTTCAAGATGGGTCATGGATTGTTAATTAACAGCACCATGGCTCGCGTGGGTAACCGTGTGCATCTGATTATTATTTATTTTAAAACATTTCATTAATAAATTAACAGTGCTGATCATCGAGATTTACAACCCTTTGTCGTAGAGGTCTTAGCAGATCTATTAAAATGTGATCCTTCTGTACCTTGTAGTATTATCTTCTCATATTATTTACTAAGACACATCTTTCAATTCAAGCCGGCCTCAGCATTACTTTTGGAAACAATAGTTCATCAAAAATAATTCTTATATCTCAATTCTATTGTTAATATTTGATTTAGTAGGAAGGGAAGTTGCAGGCTTGCAGCAAGTAGTTTTACCACTCGAGTGCTCTTGAACAGCCGAGTCAATGAAACAGAAAGATGTTGTAAATGCAACCAAAGTAGTACGTAGTACTTCTGTAATGGCCGACAGTGATTTGATTTGGCAAAAGGAAAAAAAAAACTAGCTTTCACTGAAAAAAAGGGTTAGAATTCAGCATGGTTCGTAATTATATATCGAAAGTATAGACAAGGCTGGGCCACGTTTTCTGAACTGCACATAGCTTGCATCTCCTGCCATTCTTTGGTTGGGATTCTGAGTTCCAAGAGATGAATCTTGTTCATAAGGCTGGTTCCACATGTTCAATTATTCATAAGGTTAGTTGGGAAATTAAGATGTATTAATCCTTGCTGCTAATTCTGTTTTTTGCACTGCCTCTGCTTATCTTGGATTCATCTTGTTAAAACCATGTTGCAAAGTGGGTCTCAGTCTGAAACCATGTTCAGGCTGGCAGTTTTTGCATGCGTCAGGTGCCTCGGCTCCGACTACCTAGGATCGCCGTGCTCCGGGGATGATGTGAGCGTCGCTGAATGGAAGTTACAGCAAATAGTTATCCCGCTGTAGTATTTTTGAACAGCTGAGTCAGCAAAGGATGTAGTAAATGCAGCAAAAGTACTTCAACAGACTAGTGTATGTTCCGGAGTTAGAGCATCTCCAGCCGCGTCCCCAACAGGCCCCCCCAGGCCACTTTTTCGGCGCCGGCGCCTAAAAAACGGCCTAGTCGCGCCCCCAGGACGCCGAAAATCGCCGGTTCGGACCTTTTTTCCGCCCGACAGTCACAGGCCGAACACGGCGCGCTGGGGAGCAGTTGGGGGCTCCGGCGCTAGGGAAAAGCACGCCTGGCCCACACCGACAGCGGAAAAGTCAAGGTTTTCTCCCCCCGACTCGCCTCGCAACCCCCCGCGCCCGCGCCCTCGGCCACCACTAGCTATATCCCGGCGACGGCCGCCGCCCTACTCCGCTAGATAGCCATTCCCCGTCGGAAAATAGCAGCGCTCCGCCACGGCAACCCCTCCCACAGCAGCTGGCCGTTTTCGGCCGCGGAGGCGCGGTTTAGCGGCGGGTACGCGCCCACCGAGCGCAAGGTGTTCGGCGTTTTGCCTGTCTCGGCGATGGACTCGGATGACGAGGAAGAGCTCGCCGCGCTGCTGGAGGAGGAAGCCGCGGCCGACGTCCAGGAAGAAGAGCATCTCATGGTGCTCGTCGCCCTCGCCCAGCTGCTGGCGAGCAATGAAAAGCCGCGGCGAGGTGGCTCGGCGCCGGGACGGTTGAAAGCAAAGAACCGGCTTCGTCTTGAAGGCTACTGCATGCTCTACTCCGACTACTTCGCCGATGCTCCACTTCACGGCGAGAAAACATTTTGGCGTCGTTATCGGATTAGCCGAAATCTCTTCCTCAGGATTTTTCTGTGATGAAATATGTGATAAGAAATACGGGCCTATTCTCGCCCATATGGGGCCTTTAATCGCCGAAATTGGGCCGCATAGTGGGCCAATTTCGACGCTTGGGGGCGACGACTGGGCGCAAAACCGCCCCCAGCGCCGATTGTCTCGCCGGCTCGCCCCCAGGAGACGATTTTTTAGCGTCCTGGGGGGCCAACGGATGGAGATGCTCTTACAACAAACGCCAAGTTTTCCCTCCAGTTTTGTTCTTGCATCTCTTTTCTCTTCTCGTGTCTGCAACTTTGTAATGGCCAGCTGCAGTTTCATTTGGCATAAAATCTAAAGAAAACAAGAAGAGATTATCGATGCATACAAACCGTAATTTATTAGGTGTAATGAAAAAAAATACAAAGCAGCATTTGCCAAATATTTAAATCAGTTCAAAATCTCCAGAGCTGAACATTTCTCTGATGGGTTGGGCTTTGCTCATTCTCGTGCCCAGCTACATGGGCCACGACCCTTCTTCCAAGCTCTGCCAGAGGAGGCTGAGCACTCCATGTCTACTCTCTAATTAGTCCCACCTCGCTAGTTTAAGCGACACTGGACCAGTTTATAAGGTGAGGCGGGGGTTGTTGTGGCACGACCTTACTTGAACAGGATCTGTTCTATAGGCTTGTACCGTTGCATCCTTTACCAATAAGGAGGCAAGCACTTAAGTTTGGTTGATGCATTCTGACCTGTGGCTTAGAGGTTGTCTGACAGACTACAAAAAGATTTTTTTTTATTTATTTTTTCCTTTTAAACTTGCTTAACTAACAAATCTCCCTCCTTAACCACACATCTGAAACTATGTATGGTTCAGTTGACAGTATAGTATCAGTAGTGGCATTAAGATAAGGTTTTTATTTTCTTTTGAACTTGCTTAACCAACATATCTCCCTCCTTAACCACACATCTGAGACTATGTATGGTTCAATTCACAGTATAGTATTAGTAGTGGCAGTAAGATAAGATGCATACACTTTATTTTTAGCTGCACTAGTACTGGTCACTGCAAAATAACCGAAGGTAACAGAAGCCAACTAACCACATGCATGATCCATACATATATCTACACCTGTTCCATGAGCTCCATCGTTGAAAGATTTTTGCTTCACAGCTCAAGCTTTTATACAACACCTAACGTTCCATGAATCACATGCTTGGCATGGTTTGTCGACTTGTCTTCGAGACCGATTTGGAGCCATCATCCCACACGACGTGTCAACTGCATCCAGTGTGCAAAGTAATCAAGATTCAGCTAGCGATTTCCCTACTGCAAGTCCGGTAGATTATCGTCTGAAATTTGCCACTACTGAGAGTGAGAGTACAAAATGAGATGTTTCACTGCTGAACTGGGAGAGAAAATTGACCAAGATGGCATGGAACTAGTGGCTGAACAAGTATGTTTAGGAAGGAAAATGGGTACAGAGACTGATTTCTGCAGAACCTGAATACCTATTTCTTCACACACAAATTATTTTACATACAACCGTGTTACATCAAATTGGTAAGCCAAATGCTCTATGGAGGACTAGGTTGAGCTCACCTTTCAACGCTTTGCTGCATCTGAAAATTAACCCTTTGAAGATGCATGTGGTCCCTCGTCCTATGCAACATGGCGCTTGTGTTCAGTCTAACCAGATAAATAAATTTGACGGGAACGCTGAATCTTTGACTGGAGAAGGAACTCTGCACCATTGACACTGAGAAAACAGTAGATAGGAAGAGGTGCATGCCATCAATATTACTGCTGTGCGCATGCTCATGCTCATGTGTATGGCCGTCTGACGGTTGCCTTTTTCATTGGGAATGAGACCGGAAGAGGGACAAAGAATGAAAGTAAGTATGGAGCCTACAATCAAAGAGGTAGTCGAATTAGAGATAGTTAAGCTTCCTCGAATTAACAGTTCATCACAGGCACCAGTGGTCTAGTGGTAGAATAGTACCCTGCCATGGTACAGACCCGGGTTTGATTCCCGGCTGGTGCACTGTACGCTTTTTTATCTTATATGGTATCTTACTTTTTTTTAACTAGCAACAAAAAACTGTGACTAAATCTTGTTTATAACCCAGAACAGTCCGGGCAACAAAAAGGATGCTGATTAAAGAAACTAAATCTTCTTTAAGCCAAAACACGCAAAAGTTGTGATTTCCCAATGTGTTTGTTGAAGGGTGCTGAGCATGATTGTCTTGTGTGTGCCATTTTTCACTGCCATATGTATTCTGGTTTTCAGGCATAACTAGAAGCAAGAACACTCTGCAGAAGAAGAATAGAGCCGAGCCCCTTGTCGACGCCGGTTGTGTCATCTGTGTTTCAGCTTGTATAGATAATCGCACTTGCATCGTTTTCATTAGATTGGCAAGGCCTTGACGAGCGACATTATCTGTTGTCAATCAGGTTGTCCAAGTTCGTCTTCAGCGCTCCCTTCACATGTTTTTGTAGCCACTGACTTAGAAATGTTTCAGAGATGTTGAGAAATGATTCCTTGCTGTTTTTTCTAAATCAACTACTGTATTTCTTACTGCACGTCTATGCAGGATTTGCCATATATTTAAGCTACTTCGAAATCTTCACAGCTGAACATTTCTCTCATGGGCTGGGCTTTGCTCATTCTCGTGCCCTTGTACATGGGCCACTAACCTCCTTCCTTCCAAGGTTTAACTAAGGAGGCGCTGCTGCATGTGCTTGCACTACTAAATTTAGTCCCACCTCGCCAGTTCACAGGAATTAGAAGCAGTTTATAAGGCGAGGCGCTGCTTATGGTAGCACGACCTTACTTGAACAGGATCTGTTCTATAGGCTCGTACCGCTGCATCCTTTACCAATAAGGAGGCAAGCACTTCAGTCTGGTTGATGCATTCTAACCTCTGCGCCAGAGCGTGATTAACGGCTTGGATCACCTGATGGGTGCCATCCGACGGCTGTAGAGGATTGTTCCTGCCTGGTTCACACTGGTGCAGGGTGGCTCAGAGGTTGTCTGACAGACTCTACAATTTTTATTTTTTTTGCCCTTTTTGGCTGCAGAGTGGTTGTACAACATCTGGCAATTACATTGAGTTGTTGTTCCACATGTACAAGGCTACAAGCCAATCCAGAATATATTCAGTTAGCGTTCAAGTACCCAATGCAGCTTCAAGTTCAGGGTGAAATCCATGGATTATTAATCATCTGAACTAGCTATAACTTTCAGTCATCTATGAAGGCTGGGCTGCAGTAATCCTTTGAAGATGCTCCAGGGTGTGATGATGTTCAAGAAATCAAGTCCCAGACTAATGGCAGGTCATAAGTAGGAGGGCTTGGCAAACTGACAACTGAAACAGAGGTGACTGCCGGGCAGAACTTTGGAACTTGATATACCTGTCCAGGTGAGTTTGCCATCGATATGTACAGAGAATAGTGAATTGGCAGTAGGCAGAAGCAAGTGGAACAAATCTCTGAGAGCTTCACTCTCCAGCACTGTCTTTGTAGAATAAATAGTAGTACATGAGGATCCAATAGTCCATCAGTAATACTTTGAAGAAAATCATGACCATGGCAAAATTAGGAGTACTTCGCAAACGGAGGTGATCCTTCTACTGAACACATCGATCAGGGAGTAAATATTAGTTAGCTGATTCCACATGTTCAATTATCCATTCCACAACCAAATGGTTACACATATTACAGAATCAGTATGTATTCAGTTAGCCCGCGAGAGGATTTACCACATGACCAAGGAACAACACGGCTTCTGTCCTCTCCTCGACCACGGCAAATAAGAAGGGCCTATCCGCGACAAAATCCACCAAATGTGGTGGTTCCCTTTCCTCAAGCGAAGTACCATCCATGAGTACGACCGTGGCAGCAGCGGCCGTGGTGCCTTGCTCGTCCACCTCGATGGTGGCCTTATGGTACACCCGCGAGATGGAGACCCGCCCATGCCCATCTCCGCCGCTCACCATGCCTGAGAAGTCACCGCCGGAGAAAGCCCTGGTGACACCAAGCTTCCGCATGTCGGACGAGGCCTCGACCTCAAACGTGAACTTGAACTTGGGCACCATGAACTGCCCGACTGGAACCTCCTCCACCGGCGTGTGCTTCCTGATGAACTCCGGCATTGACACCGCCTTGTCATAGAGATCAGAGAGACTGGGAGTGCCGCTGTCCGGGAGAAGGATCAGCATGTAGAATGCATCAGCTTGCCGCAGCACGTCGTTCTTGTAGGGCAGCTTGAGTGCCCTGAAGCCCGGGTAAAGCGCGATGTACTGTGACCGGCCTGTCGTCATGGACGGCACGCCCACGGTGGTGCCGCCTGGGATGTGGAACGGCGCCATGGAGACGTCGAACGGGTGAGACCATGCTCCTTTGAAGTAGAGTGCGTTGGCGAGCACGACCGACGTGGACGAGTCGACGGAGCCGGGAGGGAGGACGTCGCGGATGAGCTGCTTCGTCGCGTCCGCCACGAAGGCGTTCACGCGCAGCCTCGCCTGCTCGGCCCCCGACACGAAGTCCACGGATTCCGCCGTGGCGGTGTAGCGCGACGCGCCGGTGGCCGCGAACTCCGGCCTGAGCGTCAGCCTCCGGTCGACCCACACGCCGCAGGCGAAGGACGTCTGCGCTAGGCCGTTGAGCCTGCCGACGAGCTCGTTCGCCGGCGCGTGGTGCAGCTCGTGGAGCGACGCTGACCCGAGGAAGCGCAGGAGCTCCCTGCGCGTGTCGCCCCGCGCGCCGGCGGTCACCATGGCGAGCGCCGCGTGGATGGACAGCGGCGAGAAGACGAAGTTGCTCCCCGTGCCGGCCGCCGCCCGGACGCCGGCCACCCTGGCGAGATGCAGGCACGACGCATCGCCGCCTACCACTGCCTCCTCTGCAGGCGCCGAGGCGAACAGGGTCGAGCCGACGCGCCATGCGGCGAACAGAGTGAAGCAGAGGAGGGCGGCCTTCCCGAAGCGCGACATCGGAATGGCTGCACTTCGCCGTGGGTTCGCGCCATCGCGGTAAGGTTCAGACAGGATCCTACTGGTGTCCATCGATCGATCAGATGTTGAAGACAATGGGGGAGGAGAGGCCGACAGGAGGCGGCGGCCGGCGGCGAGTCCCTTCCTGCGAGGTGCGACCTGGGGTGTCCGTGCGGGTTAGGGTTAGCGGGACAATGGGCTACTGGGCTGCTGGCTACTGGCTACTGGACAATGGACTGGACGTTGGGCTGTATTTTAATGGCCCGCGGAAATGCATGCAACATTCTAAAAGGTTTTTATAAGCCTAAACTGTCCACCCAAATTTTATGATTGAGTTTTGCTTTGCAGCTGCATAATAGACAGTGGAGCACTATCTCAAGCAAATCATTAATAAATTTAAATTTTATGTAACACTAATCTATGGGGATGGAGCTAAATTTGTGCAACACTAATCTATGCACTAATAAATTTATGTAGTTTTGCTATGCATTAATAAATTTAAATTTTATGTAAGTTACCTTGCACTAGTAGAAAAAATAGCATTAGAACCGCCGAAAGCGGTTGTGACCAAGCAGAACGAAACCCGATTATGTACTGGTGTTGAGATTTTAAGGTTTCTGAATTCATTGTTTTGAAAGGGAACCAAAATACTACTCCATCCGTCCTATAATATAAGATCTTATTACATCCAATATGTGTAGAGGCATCACTCTACATCATGCATAGTGAAATCTATAATTTAATTCGAATCATTGTTTGATTATCTTCACCAGACCACAAATTCATTCATTCTTTGCAAACTACATTACTTTGCTTTTGTTCTAGTTTTTTTATCTCATTTGCTTATTTTTAGGGTAATACCAATGTCACTTATTTATTCCTTCATCGTTTTTTCTTGTGAAATGCCACTTATTTTTGTGATTTTTTTTTGTTAATTGTCGACAAATTATATCATTATTTCTTTTATTCTTTGTTCTTCAAGGTAATACCAATGTGACTAATTAATTCCTTGGAATTGGTATTTCCTAAAATACCACTATATAATGTGCTTACTCTTGCATATTACAAGAAAATGCATTTTTATTTGTAAATCGTGTGCAAATTACATCATTATTTTTTTTATTGTTTTTCATTTTCTTTCTTTTTTAGTGGTAACACCAATGCTACAAAATCATTTTTTAGACCTTTATTTTTTGTTTATATTTATATTTTTGATTTTAGTATATTAGTATAGATGAATAAGAAGGCTAAATAAAGCGTATGTGTTTATGCTATAGTTGCGTAATATTTTTTCTCTTTTTATGCATGCATCAATTCACAAATGCTATGTGCATGCATCAATGCATGTGTGGTGTGCATTGCGGATATTTGTAAGGTGAGCAGTGTCGATGCATGGACAATGGCCACACACGTACATACGTATGGACCGTGGAACGCGGTGGCCGTCTGCTTGGACCTTTAATTTGGTGCGACTGGTAGACGTGCTGGTCGTCCAACGTGGAAGTCTCTTCCTTGGAGGAGAATCTTAATTTTGCAGGAAGTAGCATGTCCTAGTTTGCAGCAAAACGATCCGCACACGTGCATTGCAACCATTCGCCGATCTTCAAAAAGACACGGGATCTGTCCGACGTCGACGTTACCGGCGTACGGCTTGTCCCATGCCGTTGTTTGTTGCACACTGGCTGCCTACTTTGTACACGTGACTTTTCCATCTTGATCTCCTTTTTTACGAGGACATCCTCCACACAGCTCCATCGTGGCTCTAGTAAGGTTAGTGCTGACGTCGATCTGCCCCGACGTCGACGCTACCGGCGTACGTCTTGTCTCATGCCCTTGTTGTTGGCTGGCATCCGTGTAACACGTGACGTTTCGATCTTGTTGTTGTCTCTCCCCTTTTTATGGGAGGTTCTGCGGCTCCACGGCATGGCGAGCTCTCGCTTCTTCACCTTGCCCTTCACGGCCACCGCCTCTGCATGCCGCCTTCCTCTAAGCAAGCCCGTAGCCGGGCGCAGCAAACAGGGCCGCTGCAGTCGCTTGTCGTGCCATTGCAAAGCCGCCGCGGGTAGTGCCGGCGATGACGACCCAGCGGTGAGTCATCGGCTCGACCGACGGGACGTGCTCCTCGGCCTGACCGGAGTCGGAGCCGCCGGCGCCATCAACCTCGGAGGACTCGCGCTGGCCGCGGACGACGCCGCCGGCGTGCCGGCCACGTGTGTCACCGTGCCCATCACGGACCAGGTCATCAGGTGCGTCTCGGCTGACGGCTTCCAGTGCCCCGGCGTATACCGCCCCGAGGACGTCGTCGACTTCAGCGCACTGCCGTCGCCGAATGGCCCCCTGCGCGTGCGCCGGCCAGCCCACCTCGTCGCCGCAGACAAGGAGTACGTGAAGAAGTACGAGGCCGGCATCCAGATGATGAGGGATTTGGACGCCTCGGGCGACCCGCGCAGCTTCAAGAGCCAGGCCGCCATCCACGAGGCCTACTGCAACTTCCACTACAAGGTCACCCCGGCGGACATCGACTTCGACGTGCACTTCTCGTCCATCTTCGCGCCGTGGCACCGGATGTATATCTACTTCTTCGAGCGGATCATCGGCGAGCTCATCGGCGACAGCACCTTCGCGCTGCTCTACTGGAACTGGGATGCGCCGGACGGGATGATGCTGCCGCCGATATTCAACAACGCGTCCTCGCCGCTCTACGACGCCAAGCGCGACCAGGCGCACCTCACCGCCGTCATGGACCTCAACAAGGGCCCAGGCGTGGACAACGAGCTTCCGGTCTGCAGCGAAGATGAAAGAGAACAACCTCTCCGTCATCTACCGCCAGATGGCCGTCGACACGGCCCTGCAGTTCCACGGGAACAAGTTCTGCGCCGGCGGCACCCCCGGCTCTCCCGGCTCGCTGGAGAACGGCGCGCACACCGTCGTGCACATCTGGGTGGGCGGGGACACGGGGTTGCTCGGAACCGCGGGCCGCGACCCAGTCTTCTACTCGCACCACGCCAACGTCGACCGCATGTGGCACCTCTGGACCACCACGCTCGGCAACCAGGACTTCCTCGGCGCCGGCGACGGCGAAGACTGGCGCGACACCAGCTTCGTCTTCTACGACGAGAAGCGGCGGCCCGTGCGCATCAGGGTCCGCGACGTCCTCGATGCCAGCAGGCTCGGGTACACGTACGAGGAGAAGGAGACCCTGGAGTGGCAGAACAAGCGCCCCAAGCCGGCGACCGGCATCAATAGGTCGACCGGCCCAAGCGTCCCTGCTGCCCTCTCCTTCCCCGTGGCTCTGAAGAAGGACCGGAAGGAGTACGTGACGGTGGAGCGGCCCGAGGAGGCCCGGGCCAGCGGCGGCAGCAGCAAGAAGGCGCCGGAGGTGCTGGTGGTGGACGTCACCATCGACCCCTGCGAGTACGCCAAGTTCGACGTGCTCATTAACGTGCCCATAGGCCAGGAGGGGATGGTGGGGCCGTAGGACACCGAGTTCGCGGGGACCTTCGAGAACCTGCCACACGGCGGCGGCGATGGCGGCGGCCGGGGCATGGGGAGGCTGACGTTGGCCTACCGGTTCGCACTACGGGAGCTGGTTGAGGACCTCGGGTGCGGGCAGGACCGGCGGCTGGACGTCACGCTCATCCCGCGAGCCGGTGAGATGGTGGTCGTAGACGCCGTCCGCGTGGAGCTTTGTAACTAAGTGAAGATGTGCGCAAGTCACGCTCATCGCGTTGTTTCGTACACTGAATAATTAATCCATGTGTGGTTGCCGTCTTCCTCCTTGTCGACGACACCACATGTCCTCCTCAGCCCGTCTTCCTTCTCCCCCGATTCCAGCCCCGACGATCCTTTACCGTCATTGCCATCATCTCAAAAGATCCATCGGCATGACCAACGCGCACGGCGATCGATTGAATTGCCAAAATTTTGCACGTCTCATAGTGTTCGCTCTCTATCTCGCTCTTGGATCCAAAGAAAACAAGAAACGTTCACACAGTTTCCTTTTTTATTTTCATGACAACAAGGACAGGTAATTAACAACAAACACAACACTATAGCTAGGCATCAAAATTCGGTTGTTACGTGGATGCTGCGTGACTCAGCTACAAACACGTAGTCAACACTAGCTACCGTCAATTAACAACACGACATAATAGCCGCCCCCTCCTTCTCCACAAAAAGTTAAGGTTTTTGCCTCCCGCCGCCGCCGCCGCAGGTCCGCCTCCTCTCCGGTGGCCTTAGGGTCATGGGGACGCGGTGGATCTCGGCAAGAGTTGGCGGGAGGGCTCCGTTTTTAATCGTTTCTTTCAGTTTTGTTAGGGTTTGTGTCCTGCTCAGCAAGACGAGACGGCGGCGGTTGGAATAAAGGTCTCCCCGCTTAGCCCCCGTTCCGGCGATGCGTCTAGCATCGTTGGTGGGCGTGTGGAGGTGTGTCTTCGGCAGATCTATCTTTGGTGGATTTGCTCGGATCTCGTCGGTGTTCGTCTACCTTCGTGTGTCTTCGGATTGGATCTTTCTGATCTACGTTATTCTTCATCTGCGGCGGTTGCTATTCTGGTGCGCTGGTCCTACGGGGCCTTAGCACGACGACTTCCCGACTGTCTACTACAACAAGTTGTGCCCGACTCCGGCGATGGAGGGGCGATGACGGCGGCGTGCCTTCGGCTCGCTTCAGTGCTGGTAATTGTCGCTAGGTGGTCTACGAATCTGGATGTAATTTCTATTATTTCTGGTATTCGTTGTACTGCTATGATTGAAGATGAATAGATCGGAAATTTTCTTGAAAAAAACACTAGCTAATTCACGCCTCACGTCGCTACTTTCCACGTCGATTAAAATATATATTTTACGGAAGAACGTCGATAAAAGATTGTAAGGAGACGACGATACAAACTGCTCGCTAGCTACCTCGCACGTACCCACATGGTAGGAGTACGTGACTTACATAGCTAGGAGTATTATACACCTACGCACAAACTACCAATAGTGCACTCCCTCCCCCATGCTACCCATACATCTACTACACCCTCCCAGTTAACTGCTCCCTCTCGTTCTTTTTACTCCACGGTATAGCTGTTCTGTCAAGTCAAACTTTACGAATGATAAAAAAAAAGTCAAACTTTACGAAGTTTGACTAAATATATATTAAAAATATATCAACAACTATAATACTAAATATATATTAAAAAATAGCAACATCTATAATACCAAATATATATTTCATGAAACAACACTTCCTAATGAATCTAACGATATTGATTTGATATTGTGAACATTGATATTTTTTTCTATAAGTTTGGTCACAATAGTTACACTTTGACTTTGGACAAAATTTATATGTGGACTAATAAATAGAACCGGAGGGAGTACTCCTACATATCCGCCCACAAAAAAAAAATGCTCCTACATTCATGCATGCATATCAACATGTTAGCTAGCTACCTTGCATGCATATCAACCTACTCCATCTAGTTCTTTTTACTCAGGTAATAGATTTGTGTCAAGTCATACCTTGCAAAATTTGACTAAATTTATATTAAAAAATATCAATATCTATAATACAAAATATATGTACTATGAAACTGCATTTCGTAATGAATCTAAAAATATTGATCTGGCATTGTGAATGTTGATACTTTTTTCTATAAGTTTGGTCAAAGTAGAGATACTTTGATTTCGGACAAAACTTATATGCATACTAAAAAGGACCAGAGGAAGTAGCTAGCTAGCTAGCTATCTCCTGCAATCATAGGCCTGCAGAGGCCCTTCCCGCAGGTGGCGCTCGGGGTCTTCGGCGGCATGGCAAGCATCGAGGTGGTGGGGTGCGCTTGCGGTGGTTGTAAAGGTCGTGGGTTGTGTGGTAACCATAGAGGAACCGAAAGCACAACATAAACTAGAGCACAAACACATTAATAGTAACTTAAGAAAGGAAGACACTAAAATTAGCAAGTGGTTAGTAAGGGATAGTGAGGCGATGCCAAACACAATGGTGAGCAAACATTGTAGTTTACATGAGTTGATATTTTATGTTCTTTCAGTGAAGTACAATGTTGCTACAGTTTTAACTCGCATGGAGCACAAAACAGGCGGGATGCACATGCAAGCAAACTTTGACTTCATGGTACCATCGTATACAAAGGGGTCGGTACATGCGTGCAAGCTCCCTGCGTGCGCGGGTCCCACCCAGTGTTCTATAACGAGAAGATCACTATGATTAAATTAAAATGAATAAAATGAAGAAATTAATTATAACCAACCAATTACTTTGAGAAGGTCACGATTTTAATTACTTTCTTTGTCCCAAAATAAGTGTCTCAAGTTTATACTAAGCGTTAGTATAAAGTTATACTAAGCTTGAGACACTTATTTTAAGAGAGAGGGAGTATTAATCAGCGGAGCAATACCGTGAGCGAATAATGAACACTAGGAGAGAGTAGGAACAGCAGTAGGATGGGGCCGCGCCTGGTTGTCGTATGTGCACTCGAACTCGATGGAAGGGCGGGTCAACGCAACTCCTTCACTTGACGTACACCGCGAGTCTAATCATCAAGGGAATCAATCAATCAAACTAACTAACAGAAAAAGGACTGTGCACGTCCGAGGCTGGTCGTCACATTTCGATGTGCTCGTGGCGTCTTGCGCGCTCGCCGCCGGCCGCTGCGACCGGCCTTCTCCCCATCCCGGCTCCCTCATCATGTCCTCCCTCACTGGTCGGTCACCGTTTGCACGGTTGCACCTCCTCCTCAGTTCCACACAGCTGATGACGCGCAGGCTGTCTCTCGTCCCTCGCTCTTCCGGCCATCTCGGCCGCCGTCACAAGTGAAGAAGCTCCAGTTGGTTCGCCGTACGTACGCGCCTCCTCGTCCTCTTCCTTCGTCGCGGCGACTCACCCCGACCGTACGCCGTCGTTTAGTGTTATAAGCTAATCAACGTCCATGCACACGTACGCATGCAAGTGCTAATTAAATACTAGTACTCCCTCTATTTTTGTATACAAGGCCACAAACTCAGATTACAGGTACCAATGTAAAATTTAATGCATGCTTTAAAAATCAACTTTTGTTCTTGTTTACTGGGATCATTAATACTCCGCATGCATGCAAAGAAACTAAGTGGAGGAAGGAGATGCCTGTCATTATGACTGCATGCATGCAAGTATTAAACAGGTTGTTAGTACGAGAAATGTCATTAATTTTGCCTCGAATACTGTTGGTGGCCTTGTATAGATGCAAAATGTATATTCCATAGTGGCCTTGTATATAAAAATGGAGGGAGTACATCAGACGGATAGTACAAGGTACTATGGTATGGCCTAAGAGCATCTCCAGCCGTTCGCCCCCCTAAGGCGTCTAAATAGAGCGGTTTAGGGGCGAACCGGCGCTAGCTCGGTCCTTGGGGGCGACCTAGCTCCTAGTCACGCCCCCAAGCGCCGGCCCCAGGATGACTTTGGCCTTGGATCTTGCGCTCACGTAAGTGATAATAGCATGTGATAACCAGGGTGTGGTAAGAGACATTAATCAAGCAATACGAGGCTCTTATGCTGCGATGGTTAAGTAAACGCCACCTCGGAGCAGTTCCACCAGTGTACCTTCATCTTCGAAGGTAAAGGTACAAATTTATTAGAGGCACATAGCTTTGCCAAACATGTTTTTGGGTTGGGTCTCGGTCGCCATGTGTGGTTATCGAACCCACCAAATTTGAGACGTATGCCTATGAACATTGCTGAGTAATAAAGAAAGTATGTTTGGTCGCAAAAAACAAAAAGCTATTTTTTTTCATTTTACCTGAAAAAACCAGTTTTTTCTTTGGCTTTTCCCAAATCAACGGCTTACCTTATTGTAAATAAAGAACAACTTAACTTATTATTTACCTATTAGATTATGCATGCAAATGCTTGAAAGCACAAATTTTTCTAGTAGTAGGAGTTAAATTTTATAGGTTGTAAGCTTCTGTAAGTTATAGAGAGTAGTGCCGATTTTGTTTTAAAGAGTAGTGTAAACTTTTTAGAATGTAATCTTGGATGCTTTCTAGCGGTAAGTTTATTTGAAAGTTGTTTTCAGGTATAAATCTGTGTGTAGATTGTTGAAACTTGAGCAGGTTCAGGTATAAAGTCTGGGTTCAGATCTTAGATTTGTTCAGTCCAAAGTTTGTATCCATTGTTATTTGACCATCTCAATACGTACAGCTGCAAGTTGATTTTCATCGGAAATAGTAGTACTAGTTGGTAAAATTGGTGACATGGCGTTGCGCGTGGAGCACATGAAAAGAAAAAAGGCACGGGTACAAACCATGTGTGTGCAGTATTTTGTTCCAACTCAAAACAAAATGGAATAGTACACGACAGACAAAACGTATCCATGCATGCATAGATTGGCCACCAATATGCATGTTTTGACCGTGCTGCCGTTTTATTGGAACACTCACCGTCGATATTTGTAGAAGGGCACGACGTACCAAGGTGAGTGTTGATGGCCAATGGCCACACACGTATAGACCTTTGTGGCCTACGTGGACGTCTTTTGCACCGCAACGAATCGGGTCTTAATTTTGCAGGAAATAGCATGTCTTGGTTTGCACTTTGCAGCGAAATAAGCATCGTCACGTGCATGTCTCAGTTGGTTCATGCCGACGCCACCGGCAGTTCGGGAACGTCTTGTCCCATGCCTTTGTTGTTGGCTGGCATCCGTGTAACACGTGACATTTCGATCTTGTTGTTGTCTCCCCTTTTATGGGAGGTTCTTAGCCAGAGGCGGAGTCAGGATTTCTCAAAGCCTAGGGCTAAAACTAAGCTGCTATGATGCCAAATATCAATGGTGAAAAAATACCTCAAATACTCCCTCCGTTGGTAAATATAAAGTCTTTGTAGAGATTTCACTATCGACTACACACGGAACAAAATGAGTGAATCTACACTCTAAAATGCATCTATATACATCCATATGTCATCCATAGTGGAATCTATACAAAGAGTTATATTTAGGAACGGAGAGGGTAAATGCCAAACACCACACATCATGGGTTTCTATTTTTGCCTATTAATGAGTAAAAGTGAAACAAAATTGACTAACATAATTTCATTTATCATCACCAACTCATTGATTTCGACTATAGAAAGGAATTAGGAATAATATTAGTTGATACAAAAAACAAGAGATTACATAATTTACACATCCAACAGTTGTTGAGAAGGAGCAGAATGGGAGCAGAAACAGGAAACACTAGCGATATAACTGACCGCCGAGCGTTGTGGGAGCTTAATTGGGCCGAGAAGCTACCTGGTCTGACGCATGGGGCTGGAGCTGGGTCAGTACGCATGGGGCTGGGCCTCTGGAAGGCTACAAATCTCATAAAAAACATATTGGATGGATAGAGCTACTTGGGCCACGCCTAGGGCTATAGCCCCACTTGCCACAGGCCCAGTTCCGCGCCTGTTCTTAGCTGTGGCTTTGCATACGGCTCCACGGCATGGCGAGCTCTACCTTCTTCACCTTGCCCTTCACGGCCGCCGCCTCTGCATGCCAGCTTCCTCTAAGCAAGCCCGTGGCCGGGGTTAAGCGGGGCGCCGCCCGTGTGTCGTGCGGTTGCAAAGCCACGGAAGGTAGCTGTGCCGGCGCACGCGAGCATCGTCTCGACCGCCGGGACGTGCTCCTCGGCCTGACCGGCGACATGGGGTTGCTCGGAACCGCGGGCCGCGACCCAGTCTTCTACTTGAACCACGCCAACGTCGACCGCATGTGGCACCTCTGGACCACCACGCTCTGCAACGACGACTTCCTCGGCGCCGGCGACAGCGACGACTGGCGCGACACCAGCTTCGTCTTCTACGACGAGAAGCGGCGGCCCGTTCGCATCAGGGTCCGCGACGATGTCCTGGACGCCAGCAGGCTCGGGTACACATATGAGGAGAAGGAGACGCTAGCTGGAGTGGCGGGACAAGCGGCTCAAGCCAGCGACCGGCATAGACAGATGAGCGACGCAGCCGGGCGTCCCTGCCGCCCTCTCCTACCCTGTGACTCTAAAGAAGGGCCGGAAAGAGTACGTGATGGTGGAGCGGCCCGAGGAGGCCCGGGCGAGCGGCGGCAGCAGCAAGAAGGCGCCGGAGGTGCTGGTGGTGGACGTGACCATCGACCCGTGCGAGTACGCCAAGTTCGACGTGCTCGTCAAAAGGCCAGGAGGCGCGGGTGGGGCCGCAGGACAGCGAGTTGGCGGGGAGCTTCGAGAACCTGCCGCACGGCGGCGGCCGAGGCATGGGGATGCTGAAGCTGACGTACCGGTTGGCGCTGCGGGAGCTGGTTGAGGACCTCGGGTGCGGGCAGGACCGGCGGCTCTCATCCCGCGAGCCGGTGAGATGGTGGTCGTAGACGCCGTCCGCGTGCCTCGGGAGTTGGCCGGCGTCGGACCCCACTCCGTCTGCGTGCCTGCGTGTCGTTCCTCTGCGGCCGTCAACTCCATGTCCATCCCATCGCAACCTTTTTCCCCTCCATCGACTGCATGCCGTCGCCGCACCTGCGCGCATGCCGTCTGCATGCATGCATGCTGCTGAACTCGCCGGGCCATACTCATCCGCAAGGTGTGGTCATCGATCGGACCACCTCACCTCCGAGGCCGGCTAGCACCTCCGAGGACGCTCGCCCGTGGGCATCGATCGGACCACCTCACCTCTCTCAAATCCCAATGCCGGCTCCCTCCTGCCCCTGCTTGCCTACATGCATGCATGCATGTTCCGTCGTATCCATCGTCGTATCCATGGTGTGCATCATGGTGAGTAGCTGATGCATCCTCGTGTGAGAGGATGGATCGGGCGCGCGATCCTTGTAAGATCGATGTACAGCCATGACGACGACGACGAGAGAGTACTCATTTCCACGCTACCTAGCTCCGATCCTGATTCTGATTCCGAATCCGGCGGTTGATTTCGCTTCAGTCCCTTATTAACCTACTAGCAACAACCAAGCTTCCTCTTTCGGTCGCACACAATACGGAGCGAACCGTCGTCGATCCCCTCCCTCCGCGTGGCCATGCTCCGGCTCGCGCTCGACTCCGCCCGCCACCGAGAAAGCAAGCAGATCAAGGTGGTCTCTTCCTCTTTCGGCCGCCATGTCCTTCTCGTCGTCGTCCGCGCCGTCCGGCACCGACGAGTTCAAACTCATGCATGCCAGACGAGCTCCCTCTAGAAAGCTCAGTTTTTCTTTCATTTCTTGTAGACAAGACAATCTCGATCTCGCTGCTAATTGATTTTTATTGCATCCAAAGAAACACAAGAAAGTATCTATCGGTGCCTCACCGTTTCCTTCTTCCTTTTCTTTTTCTCATGACAACAAACACAACGCTAACACTAGCTAGCCGTACGACGTACCTGCACTCGGCCGATCCATCTATGCATGCTATGTACGTACATACGTACCCAAATTCATTCATTAATTAATCCACGCGTGGTTGCCATATTCCTCCTCATCGACGACACCACATGTCCTCCTCAGCCCGTCTTCTTCCCTGATTCCGGCCCCGGCAATCCTTTACCGCCATTGCCATTGTCTCAAACTCAAAGGACCCATCGGCATGACCAACGCACATGGCGATCGACTGAATCGCCAAAAGTGTGCACGTCTCGTCGTCTTCACTCTCTTTCTCGATGCTAATTGATTCGTTGGGTCCAAAGAAAACAAGAAACATTCATTCAGTCACAGTTTCTTTTTTTCTTTTCATAACAACAAGGACACGTAATTAACAACATGTCTTGGTTTGCATCAAAACTCAGCTACACATACCTAATAGTCAACACTAGCTAATTAAAACTCAGGCATCAAAACTGATATAGCTAGGCATCAAAATGTCTTGTATAACACAACACTATAGCAAGGCATCAAAACTCGGCTGCACATACCTAATAGTCAACACTAGCTAATTCACGACTCGCGTCGCTACTTTCCACGTCGATCAAAAAATAATAATATTCTTTTGCGGAAGAACGTCTATAAAAAATATATAAAGAGATAACGATGCAAACTGCTCGCACGCTACCTCGCACGTACGCACATGCATGCATGTAGGAGTACGTGACTTACATAGCTAGGAGCATTATACACCTACGCACAAACTACAAAGTGCACTCCCTCCCCATGATATAAATCTACATGCATGCATCATCTACTACCCC
>LR738712.1:861385145-861398528 GCA_902687465.1 Secale cereale
CCCCCCCCCCTCCTTTGTTGGTCGTCACGCTCCGCCACTGCCCCGACCGTACATATGAAACGAGCTGGTACGTACACAAGGAGGAAGGCTAACATCGTCTTGCCCACCGCCGCGCCGATACAATACAAACCACCAGTTTGGGTATCTGCAGCTAGCCATGCACAGACATATACGCCGTCGTTTAGTGTTATAAGCTAATTAACCTCCATGCACACGTACGCATGCAAGCACTACTTAAATACTACTCCCTCCGTTCCTTAAATATAAGTCTTTTTAGAAATTTCACCAAGTGACTACATACGGAGTAAAATGAATGAATCATACTCTAAAATATGTCTACATACATCCGTATGTTTCATTCCATTTGAAATGTCTAAAAAGACTTATATTTAGGAACGAAGGGAGTAGTACATCAGACCGATAGTATACAAGGTACCATGGTGTGGCCTAAAGGAGCTAGCTACAGCTTGGGTCGCTGGAGAGTTTTTGGTTTTGGGACGATCGGCTTCGTCATTCGGGCTTGGAGTTTCGATGGTGCAATCGATCCATGATTTTAGAGGTCTAAGGTTTGCGACATCCATCGAACCTGTATGTAACCGATGTTGTCCAAAAGAAAATAGGGTTTACTCTTGGACTCGGAGGAGACCAAAAAAACCCAAAAGCGCAAATCCGTATATATTCGTCGAGACGGAGCGCCGGCTGGCGAGGGGCTGCGCCATTTGTTGGTGCGAGCCGCCGCTGCTCCCGCTGAACAGTTGAAATGAAAAGTGAAAAGAGAACATGAGAGATAGAGAGTGAGTGAGATGTGAGATGTTGGATCTGGACCAACGGTAGAGATTGACTGGGGAGGGGGTCGATCCGCGGCAACTCATGACTAACCAATCAGCGGTCGGCGATGCCCATCTGAAATATGCGGGTCTCCCGCGCCGCGCCGCGCCACTCACTGAAAACTTTGGATTTTGGATGCCAGACGCGCGCACGCAGGGGTTACATACTTTCGTTCAAACAAACGAAAGGAAGAGATATCCAACCCAAAAAGCCCAGCCCGCTCCTCCTATCCTCTCCCCAGATTCGTTCCTCCCCAACCCCCAAGTCAGCCGCCACCAACCCTCCTCTTGCCGCGATTCCGCCCCAATCCAGCCGCCGGCGCCCTATTCTTGCCAAGCCCCACCCCCGCTGGCGTCCTCCCTACCTCCTCAGCTCGCCCTCGCTCCTGCCCACCCATGGATGGGGCGAAACCCTAGCCCCTCTGTTCCACAGCCCCACCCACCCATGGATGGGGGGAAGCTGTTCCGGTGATGACGACGCCGGATCTGCGCCCAACTACGGCGAAGGCCGGCGCTGGAACCTAGCCGTCCGTATCGGGATCCAACCCCTTCTTTCGATGGGGCGCGGCACATGGGGGAGTTTGCTGCTGCGGCGGCCCTCGACGCCGGCGAGCCTGCAGCATCTCTTTCCCCCGTGTGGTTCAGCGACGACGATATCCTTCTCACCATTAACAGGTGCCGCGACAGAGCTTCTCAAGCGCGAGAGGAGGACTCCTTCCTCTGTGTGGTTCAGCAACGACGAGATCGATGGTTGGCTTCTCGCCCATCTTCTTCTCACCATCGACCTACATCAAGTTCAGGGATAAGGACAAGTCCGTCGTCGACCTCCTCGCCTCTGCTTGGTATGGGACACCGTAGACTCCTCCTTGTCTTCTCTTCTCCCTCTCCGGATTTCGCTTCCTAATTTTGAAGCTTGTGCCTTTTTATTCTGCAATGCTGGGCAGAGTGCTTGATTTGCCTTGGTTCAGACATTGCTGCCTTGGTTCAGTGCGTTTAATCTTTCTCCAACCCCTCTATGTTTGTTTCCGCAGGAGACAAGACACCCCTACAGCTGGAGGAGGCCGAGATGCAACACAGCAGTGCCTCCAAATCAAATTACTGAACTTTCATTTCCAGGAGGAGGAGGCACTGCTCGGCTCAACTCTACTGCAGCGCAAGTTTAGATGGACATTGCCACCTAGATTGATATATTCATACACTAAGAGAGTTTATCATCGGTCAAATCTGTACGTTGTGATGCTTGTGCCCCATAATATATATTCTTCTTTTGTTATGCAGCTAGTAATCCATTGACCTGATTATGTTTCCCTGGTTTACTTCTTTTTTTCCTCAAATAATTTACTTGTTCCATCTATTGCGTCATTTTTATCTTCTTCCAGTTCATATCCGGGGAAGTGGCGATAGTCCTGGAAGGTCGTTTGAGTTGCAAAGCTTACATTTTTTTCGAATCTACACAAGCACCGTGTTCTTTGAAAGTTTAAAAGTGGATCCATTCAGAAGAGCACATTCAGTTATTTCGAATCTACACATTTGTGCTTCTAATTTTATTTTATTGAGATTTCATCTGCACCAACTTGTCATCAGTTTGCTACGATCACCCAATATCTTCCAAACTGTTGTTATCTATAAAAAAAGATGGATTAAAAGAAAATTACACCCGTGTGTCATATTGATGCGTCTCCATTCTTATAATCTGATTAGCCTCGCTTAACTGTGCACTTTGTGATGACAGGAAAACTCAACGGGCTGCAGGATCAACTCAGGGTACCCAAGACAAGTCTAGCAGAACCTCTGTCTAGTAAGCATTTCTTCACTCTCACTTTGCAGTAATGGAAAATGTATACTACACTCTAGTTGCTTCCTTTTGTTATGAATCCTTCACCGCATGAACTAGTGGATCGATGTTTGATTTCATACTGGTCTCCTTGCCTTTTAGTGCGTTTGATCTTGCTCCAGTCCAACCGTTTGTTTGTTTCTGAAGGAGATACCCCTGGAGCTGAAGCCAAGATGCGGCACAGCAGCGCTTCCAAACCAAACTATTTAATTTGATTTCAAGGAGAAGGAAGTACTGCTCGGCTCAAATCTACTGCAGAGCAAGGCTAGATTGAAATTGCCATCTAGATGTAAATCATCATACAGTACTAGTACAGTTTATCATCAAGCCACATAATATTCACTCTTCTTTTGTTAGCTAGTAATCTATTGACCTGAATACATTTCCCTGTATGTTTATGTGTACTGGTCTACTTCTATTTTCTCAAATGATTTACTTACTCCATCTACTGTGATAATTTTAGCTTCATCCAGTGCATATCCAGGGAAGTGCCAATAGTCTTGGCATACAAGGAAAGTGGTTTGAGATGCAAAGCTCGCATTTTTTGTTTGCGGTCATGAATCTACAGATGCACCATGTTCTTTAAATGTCTGAAAGTGGATCCATTCAGGAGAGCATATTCAGTTATTCACAAGTTTGCATTGGATGATTTATGCTTCTAATTTCTCTGTTGAGATTTCATCTTTACCAATCTGTCTCTGTCATGAGTTTGCTAGGATCATCTAGTATCTTCCAAACTGTTGTTTTTTCTTAAGGAAAAAAAGATAGATTGAAAATACACCTGTGCGTCATATTGTTGAGTCTGCACTTGTGTAATCTCCTTTTGGAAAGACATTTAAATCATAAATATATTAATAGAAGCCATTTTATTAATGATAGCAGAGGAGTGAGACAACTTGCATTGCAAAAGTAGTACGTGCATGTATCGAGTCTCTTTCACACTTGTTAGACTGATAATGCCGTCACCAAATGTACAAATACAGTGTGCCAAGCAATTTTGAGTCGACTGGTCTCTGGGGTAGTGACTCTTGACGAGTCGTGCCGTGCCGATCGACAAGCGGTTTTCAGCGCCTCCAAATCAAACTATTTAATTAGATTTCCAGGAGGAGGTACTGCTCGCCTTAAATCTATTGCAGAGCAACGCTAGATTGAAATTGCCTTCCTGATGTAAATCCTCGTACAGTACTAGTATAGTGTATCATCAGCTAAATCTGCACATTGTGATGCATGTGCCCCATAATATCCACTCTTCGTTTGTTATGTAGCTAGTAGTTTATTGACCTGAATACATTTCCCTGTCTGTTGTGTGTACTGTTCTATTGTTTTTCTCAAATAATTTACTTGTTCCATCTATTCTGTAAATTTTAGCTTCTTCCAGTGGATATCTAGGGAAGTAACAATAGTCTTGGCATACAAGCAAAGTCGTTTGAGATACAAAGCTCTTTTTTTTGGCGGCTGTGAATCTACACATGCACCAATTTCTTTCAAAGTTTGAACGTGGATCCATTCAGGAGAGGCATATTCAGTTACTCACAAGTTTGCAATGGATGATTTGTGCTTCTAATTTTTTTATTTCATCTTCAGCAATATGTTATCAGTTTGCTAGGATCACCACAATATCGTTCGAACTGTTGTTTGTTCTAACCAAATATAGACTGAAAAAGACACATGTGCCCTATATTGCAGTGTCTCCATTCGTATAATCTGCTTTTGAAGAAGCATTTAAATCAAAGATTTATTCATACAAACCAATTTTTTTATGATAGCAGAGTAGTGAGATAACTTGCATTCACAGTTAGTACATGCCTATCTCCGATCTCTCCCGCAATTGTTACACCGATAATGCCTTCACCACATGTGGTGTGCTGAGTGTTTGCTGATCGCCTAAAATGGCATGAATGATGTGTTTAACAACACTATATTAACTTGTAAGGTCTGCTTACTATTGCTAACGCATATTGTAAAGATATATGTTAGCTCCAATAAACTTGACAACACTATATTCGGCTCTATTTGGTTCCTTGATCAAACATTATAGAAGTCTACTCCAGTAGGACTCACACTTAATCATGGGTTGAGGCCACTAGTTAATGTTGTTCTCTCTCTCTCTGCCCAGGTACTGGTTTGGACCTGCAGCCATCAGGGAAATTTTATCTTGTGGAGGGCGAGAATACGGATGGATGGAGCTTGTAGCGTCGCTTGTTCGAAATTTGGTTGCTGGTGAGTGTGATATATTTCTTGTGGTGCGGAGTGCTGCCTGATGGGTGGTTGTTTTGCTGGGTGGTGCAAGCTCTTAGCTCCTTTGTGTTCAACATAGGCATAACCCTTGCGTCGGCTCCCACGACTTCCTCCTCGGCTACTACAACATAGGTGAGTGCAAGGTCTCTCCTTCTTCCTCTGTCTGCTCTCCTTCGAGCGATGGTCATAATGTGCTCTGCTCCGGTGTGGTCTGGCTTATGGTGTTGTGCTGTTTGTGTTGACATAGTATGTTGTTCTAATGCTATATTGTCATAATTTGGGCTAAATTTCTGTCAAACTTACAAGAAAAATTAGACTTGTTCCCTTTTGGTTGTTAAGGTAGCTGGGTTGGTAGCCTTAGGCGTACATCTTCTCATGTATGATGCCCGTATTTCGATAGTGTTGATAGTATGATGATGCCCCTATTCTATTGAAGATCAATGATCTGGATATTAACCTTGGGTAATATTTAGTCTACTCAAGTACTATCTCTGCATGTTGTTGGCAGTCACCCTGTACACACTTAATTTGATGTTAATTGTATTAATCATCATCTATTGTTATACTACTACTGTTGCTTTTTATGTGTTGATGGACTAGCATTCAAGCTACTCGTAGCTGATTGGTGTGTTGATGGACATGAACTTGTTACTATAGCATAATGTTGCTATTATGTGAATCATGGTATCCGTTCTGGGCTGTGGTGGCTAGTTTCTAGAATTTGATGAAGAATTGTGGTATTGGAATGAACTTGGTTGTTTCTAGTTACTATTGTGGACTATACTAGATGATACTTGATTTAGAGCCCGTTTACCATGGCATGTCATGTGCTACATGTTTTTTGATTCATAGATGATGATGAATATGTTTCCTTCTTCAAAACTTAGCTTTTGTTTTATAATCTGGTTTGGTTGATATGATGATTGCTTACATTGCTTGAGTATTACAGGAGAGGAAGTTTGATCTTGTGGCCTGGCAACATCACACTAGACAGCGGGGTTGTCGCCCCGTAACCTTGGCGCCGGCTCGCAGGGTTGCATCCCTGGCTACTACGACCTAGGTGAGTCCAAGTTCTCTCCTTCCTCCTCTATTTGCTCTCTTTCGATCTATGGCCATAATGTGCTCTGCTACGGCCGTCTAGCCAATTATCCATTGCTTGTGGTCTCGCCTATGGTGCTATGTTGGTAGTTTGGACATAGTTTGTTATTCTGATGTTATGTTGGGCTAAATTTCTATCGAATGTACAAAACAATTGAGCTTGTTCCTTTCCACTGTTAAGGTAGCTGGGATGATAGCCTCAGGTGTAAATCTGCTCATGTATGATGCCCCTGGTTAGATAGTGTTGACCATATTCTGTTGAAGATCAATGCTATGGGTGCAATATTTAGTTTACTCAAGAACTTTCGCTGCATGCTGATGAAGATCACCCTATATACACTCAATGAATTTGATTATAATCTTGGTCTCGGCATGCTTGTATTAATCATCATATACTGCTGCTCGATCGCTACTGTTACTTGGCATTCTTCTAGTGTTCACTTTACTACTACTGTTGCTTTGGTCCTCGACTGGTGTTGATTCTTTACACTATTGCAGCTTCTGGAAATCTGGACCAGCTCATTCCTAGTCTCCCGTTTCATAACCAGGGCATGGTCTAACTTGATGATGTGGATGTGGTAGTTTGCTCTTGTGGAGGGCGAGAAGGCAGATGGATGGAACTTGTGGCGCTGCTGGACATGGTCGGGACTGGGTTACTACTGTTTTGTATTCGGCACAAGTGTTCATTGATGAATTCACTCAGACTGGAGAAGTTGTTGCTTCCTTGCCGAAGAACAGAAGAGATGGAGATGGAGATGGGGGTGACGTCTGGAGAAGTTGTTGCTTCCTTGCCGAAGAACAGAAGAGATGGAGATGGAGAAGGGGCGACGTAGCTGTTAGGTCGTTCATCAGATTGGCTACATAGATTCTTGTCTTTCCGAATTGTGGTCATCACTGAACAGCCAACTTGCCCTTTGCAAGTGGATGATTCTGGTTGCTTGATTTGGAATCTTTATTTATACAGTAAATTTGTGAATTCATTCCCAACATTTCTTTCCACCTGTTATGCTGCCAAAATTTTGTCCTTCTTTGTATCAAATCTGAAACTATGTATGGTTCAGTTCAAAGTGTAGTATTAGTAGTGGCAATAAGATAAGGTTTTTATTTTCTTTTGAACTTGCTTTACCAACATATGTTTCTCCCTCCTTAACCACACATCTGAGACTATGTTTTGGTTCAATTCACAGTATAGTATTAGTAGTGGCAGTTAGATAAGATGCACCCACTTTATTTTTAGCTGCACTAGTACTGGTCACTGCAAAAAATAACCGAAGGTAACAGAAGCCAATTACCCACATGCATGATCCATACATATATCTACACCTGTTCCAGGAGCTCCATCGTTGAAAGATTTTTGCTTCACAGCTCAAGGTTTTATCCAACACCTACCGGTCCATGGATTACATGCTTGGCTTGGTTTGTCGCCGAGGCCGATGTGGAGCTTTCGTCCGACACGACGTGTCACACTGCTCATCTAGCGATTCTCTTACTACATGTCATGATCGTCTGAAATTTGCCACTACTGAGAGAGAGTGAGAGCACATATGAGATGTTTCACTACTGAACAAGGAGAGAAAATTGACCAAGATGGCACGGAACTAGTGGCTGAACAAGTATGTTCAAGGAAAATGGGTATATAGACTGATTTGTGCAGAACACGTCTTCGTTGGAGCCTGAATACCTATTTCTTCACACACAGCTTATTTTACATACATCCGTGTTACATCAAGTTGGTAAGCCAAATGCTCTATGGAATGACCTTTCAACACTTTCCTGCATCTGCAGATTAAGCCTTTGAAGATGCATGTGGTCCCTCGTGTCCTGCCGTCCTGGCAACCCAAATGACCTCCATAATAAGGGATTATCCATAAAATCATGTCCCAGATTAATGCCAGCACAGTATTAGGAGTAGTTAGCAAACTGGGAAATGAAACAGAGGTGATCCCTTGCATCTACTGTCTGAAGAGCAGACATGACACATGAGTAAGATGGGAGAAATGAGTTCTTTCCTGTGCAACATGGCGCTTGTATTCAGTCTCTCTGTTAACTAGTACAGTAACCAGATAAATAAATTTGACGGGAACACTGAATCTTTGACTGGAGAAGGAACTCTGCACCATTGACACTGAGAAAACAGTAGATAGGAAGAGGTGCATGCCATCAATATTACTGCCGTGCGCATGCTCACGTGTATGGCCGTCTGACGGTTGCCTTTTTCTATCTATACTTACTATTAAACAAGCAAACATTATCTTCTTAAGTGCACCCCGCCTAAACGTACAGACGTCAACACAAAGCAATTAGGGCCTCAGGATTAAATCCGCTTATTTAGATCTAACCATTAAAATGATAATTAACCCTGACCAAAAGTACATTTAGCAATTTGTGGGGCGGACGAAAACTCTGCCAACCGGCGTCCACTAATCCATCCCTCCGCTAATCTCTCCGTCACTTCCGCTCTGCATCGCACATCCTCCCTCCGCCAGCTCCGCAGCGGCTGCCGCGCGCCGCCCGTGAACCCCGCCTCTTCTCACAAGTCGTCGCCCCACTTGTTCTCCGAGCGCCGCCGCCCCTCCCGCTGTGCTGAGCTCACACGTCGCTGCCGTCGCCACCCCTCGATCTCTCCTGGAAACCATGGCTCCCCCTGCCGCATCCCCACCATTGTCATCGACCTGGCAGCTTTGGCCACTCCTACGGTGTCATCCTGGACCAAGTCGCTGTCAAACGCGTCCGCGCCGTGCGCTGTCGGAGGGAGGGGCTGCATCAGTTGTCGCTGTCGTGCGCCTGGCCAAGCGATGCGGCGTGGGAGCGTCGCCGCACCATGTGTCGCGGCGGGAGATAAGGTCCGGGTCGTGTCGCTCTTCACTAACGCCGCCATGCACCTGACGTGGGTGGCCTCCGCCGCCGACGAGAGCTGCGGTCACTGCGGCTAGAGATGTCAAGGCAAAGCTGCACCAAGACGGGTTGCTCCTGCAGTCCGGGCCATGGCCGTCGTCACGAGGGCGAGGGTGCTGTGCCAACGGCTGGTGCCCCAGAGGGCGCCGCCAAAGCGCACGGCAGAGGATGGCGCTGAGCAGCGGGCGGTATCGTCAGATCTAGCAGCTGCCGAGAACCTGCGCCGGCCGGCTCTCACACGTCCAACCTCCACGGAGAATGCGCCGTTCATGGACGCTGCTCTCACCCTTCACAGGAGTTGTATATTGTGTTTGCAGCTCACTGGCTTGAGAGGGTTATCCTTGGGAGAGGATGAGTGGCCCCAAGGCAATGCTTGTTGCAGCAGCAATTTATGACTGGCGCCAGGCAGAACAATCTCTCAAATGGACCGGGGACCTCTCTTATTGACAACATAGACGTTGATCAGATTGTTATTCTTGAGGTATGGCACATGTGCTTCATAGTTCTTGATTTGTTTTGAAAAAAGAAAGAAAATATATCACCATCTCATGCAGCTAATTTCAGGGTTATCTAACCAGCTTCGATGGTTGCTTATTCGTTTCAGTAATTGGAACTGCTTTTGCTTTGAACATGCGCTTCAGAATTCTGATATGGTGTGGTGTTCTCATAAGTGGGCTCAGCACTCTGATGCTCCTGTTCCCGCAGCAATACAGGGTAAGAACATGTCCTGTTTACTTTCACACTAATTTTCACCAGTTAGTATTTTTTTATTAAGTTCAGATTACAAACATAATTTATTTATTTTTGAATGGATGACGTGTTTGCTGTCACTTGTGATATAACAAAGCTAGATCAAGAGTGATACCTAAGAAGTTGAGATGCAAGTCTCTGTTTCCACGAAGATAACTCCTTTGGACTTGTACTGTTTCCTTTTACTGAAGGGCCTTGATACAAGATACACTTGAAGTATTTTTTAGTTTTATCAGTTGGTGTTACCTCATTCATTATTACTAAACCACATCAGTAGTTCCGTTTTGTAGAAAACTACCTTCAGCATGTTTAGAACATGATGTGTCAATGTCTCATATTCATGCAATTTGTCTGCTTGTTTTGCAGCTGAAAAATGATGTGGTAACAATCGATGGCTATAAGGAAGGCCTGTCAGCAACCTATTATCGTAATAATATGTGGCAGCGCAAGAGCATTTCAGCTATACTCGCAGGTTTGAATGCAATTGTGTTCTCACTAAATTATTTAATATAATTTACCACACCTTTTACTTGACTTCCATTATTTCCTTCAATGGTCCATGCCCAACGTCTCTTGATCACTCAGTTCTAATTGTGATATATGGGTCTGAGGGTGGCAGTCATTATTGTATTGTGAAAAATTCTTGGGGGAAATATGGGTTTGAAACACCGGCACGTTTCAGGCATCGTTCCCTACATCATTGCTTGAAGTCTTATTTGAGGTTTCATCATGTTTTTGTGATTTAGAAGCTGACCTGCCCAAGAAAGATAATGTTTAGGTTACACTTGACATATGCTCTAGAATTATTTTTTGTCCATCTTTATTTTTGTTCATTCCTATTTTAGCTTCTGTACGTATAGACTATGATATATAGCTTTGTAAGTTAATCAGGTTCCCAACGCGTAAACATATATGAAACCGGATAAATACTTTGTACATGATGATTATTAGATTTCTTTTAGCCCTTTTATCTGAAACCGGAAAATACTTTGTATCATCGGATTTCTTTTAGCCCTTTTCCGAAACCAGATAAATGCTTTGTATCGTGATGATTATTGGATTTTAGGTATCTTTTAGCCCTTTTACATAATCTTCTATTTCTGGACATATATAAGTCGCTGTAGTCACATATCATCTTCTATTTTCTATTATCCATAATAACAAGCTATATAATGCTAACCTGAATTAGTACTAATATATAATTTTGGTAGTCCACATAACCAAAATTAGTCCTAATATATATTTTGTTATGCAGATGTAGAATTGGCTTTCTTGGAATAAAATAAGATTCAAGAGGTAAGGATCTTGAACAAAGCTACTGCACTTTAAGGCAGTTTATGCCGATTTTATTTAAATAAGAGTATTTTTCCTGCGATTACTCTGTGCAGCAACCTAACTACTATGGTGTCTCACTTTTGAGAATAAAATTTGAGCGACATCAAACATTGTGTAATTGATTTGATTTATATATTTTTGCAACATTTATTTGTATTCTACAATAAAATCTCACTTATTTTACGATCGAGACGTGTGTTGCATGTGCACACTAACTAGTCATCGGGAAAGAGACCGGAAGAGGGACAAAGAATGGAAGTAAGTATGGAGCCTACAATCAAAGAGGCAATGGAGTTACTACCCATTAGTAGACTGTCATCGAATTAAAAACAATCAAAGGCACCAGTGGTCTAGTGGTAGAATAGTACCCTGCCACGGTACAGACCCGGGTTCCATTCCCGGCTGGTGCATTATTCTTCTTTTGTTTAATTATTTGGGATCTTAGTTTTTTAAGCTGGCAACAAAAAATTGTTACTAAATATTGTTTATAAGTAGAACAAAAGATAACAGAACACTGACCACATGCATGATCCCTCCATACATCTGGACCAGGCACAAAACACTCACCGATCAATGGACGGATCATATGCTTCGCTTGGTTCTCATCGAGGCCGATTCGCCGCCTTCACCCGACACAACGCGTCACACTGTATCCACACACACAAACCAAACCACAGATTAAGTTAGTGTTCAGGCGCCTCTACAAGTCCAGTGCATGGATCACCTGCAAGTACAGAGGCACAAACTTGCTTCGTGTTCATCAGGCATGGCCTTGATGACATTCTGCTCTCGATCGTGGCTGTCGATGCGCCCGACGAACAAGGTGAGTTGAAGGTGCTAGCTCTCTTCACGAGAGCGCTGCCAGCCAGCTCAGACACGACGAACTGATCCTGTTGCAGAGAGATGCTGAGAAATTAAGGTACAGTAATGCTTGCTGCTGGTTCTGTTTTTGGTACTGCCCCTGCTAATCTTGGCTTCATTTCACCCCGTCGAAACCGTGTTCCAAAGTGAATTTCAGTTTGAACTTTGAAATCATTTTCATGCTGGCAGTGTTTGCAACTTTGCATGCCTCGGGTGCTTTGGCTTGCCGGCCCGAGTGTAGGATCGCCGTTCTCCACACAGAGGACGAAAAGATGCAGTTCCAGCAAAACTAGTTTTCCCGCTGCAGTACTTGAACAAACAAGTGTATGTTCTGCCTGATGTTCTAGCAGTATGTCTGCTACTTTGGCAATGGCCGACTGCTGTTTAATTTGGTATTTCTTGGCTCGTCTATTCCTTTGTCACCAAACGACTGTTTATGCACTGGATCTGTTGCTTCTGATCTTCCTGGACACTTAACCATCTGTTGGGCTGTTGATCTCTGAAATGTATAGTTGGTCACTTCCCTTGCTGGTTTCCTCTTGCATCTTCCTAATTAAGGGTTTGGACCAGTTCCAAATACCATATCCACTAGCTCAAACAGCAATGCATTTCCCCTTGGAAAATGCAATATTTCTAACTATAATCCAAATTCTTTTCTGTTATTGATTGTTTTGCAGGTTAAGGATCAAGAAGAGAAGATGAAGAACATCAAGAAGATGAACTAGTAGAGGTTTAGCTAGGCTTCACCCTTAGGTACTTTAATTATTTTATTATTTAATACATTGTACCTCCTGGATACTTTGTAATTGTTCAAGTTATTAATAAAGTCACTTCCACTTCGGTAGACCTTCCCAAACACAAGGACGGCCGAGATTGCCTAATACCTGTTCATAACAAAGGGCAGGATGGGCATTATTTGAAAAAGAGTCCGCCCGCCCGCCGGCCAAAGAAAAAACAGAAGGAGCGTATACGTATATGTATACATGTCTCGCCCGCTCGATGCCGCCCGCCACGAAAAAAAAATTGAACCGTCCTGGCCTCCCGCCCGCACGCTCATGATGACGTGACGCGCATGCAAACGTGCCCCCGCCCGCAGTCAACGCGCTTTCCCCGCCCGCCCGCACCCGTCGCTCCCACCCGCCCGCACGTCCCACCAATCGCGCCGCCCTAGGCGAGGCCGCCTGATCGCCTGCCGGACGCCACCGCCTGCCGCCTGCGCTGCCGCCTCCCCGCCTGCCGGACGCAAACGTCTGCCGCCGCTGTCGTTTCCTCGCCTACCGCGCCAGCGCTGCCGCCTCCTCGCCTGCCGGACGCAACTGCCTGCCGCCGCTGTCGCGGATGCCCATGCCGGCCGCCTGGTCAAACCGGCGCGGATGCCCACGCCGACTCCCGCCTGCTCGCCTACCCCGTCATTAAAACTGGCGCGGATGCCCACGCCGACTCCCGTCTCCTTGCCCCGTCGCTATATATAGCTCCCCCCCCACACCCACCGGCGCCCATCGCAGCCCCCAAACCCGCCGCCGCCCATAGCAGCCCCCAAACCCG
>LR738712.1:861400619-861440995 GCA_902687465.1 Secale cereale
GCACGTTGCGTCACGTTCGGGCAGTGTTTTCTTGTTTTTTCGTTTCGGAAAATGTAGAAAAAGCACCGGGTGTCGGAACGGACCAAAAATTAGCGTGCGTGCTCCCCACGATGCCTGGATCACGTGGAAAAAGTTTGTGTTCATTAGTCCTAGGTGAGAAGACCGGCTATGACAGTAGCCATACCGGCACACCGGGAAGGTGGCTGTTACACTAGGTCTACGTGATCGCATGCATGAAATGACACCAATTTTGGCGAGGGTCAGTGGAACCCAAATGTAGGGCCCCACGCAAAAAATGAACGAAATCGGACACCAAACACACGTTGCGTCACGTTCGGGCATTGTTTATAGAAAAAAAATTGAAAGATAAAAAAATAGCTAGTAATGAGATTTAATATACATGATTCGACAACACATACTTATCACTGAGGACGATAGTGACAATTTTGTGTAGTCAAATCATATATATTAAACATTATTACTAACTGTTTTAGTTATAAGCATATGTAGTCGTATATGAACATGTCTCGACGACCTTCGGCGGGCGAGGTGGGACTAAAGCAGCGTCGTTACAAACTGACAGCTACGTTCCAAATGCGGAATTCTGATGTACTTCTTTGATCCATCGATAACTTGACTCGTGGTGACTTGCAGTGTCTCTTGTGGTCTTTTCGTGATCAAGTGCATTGAAAACTGGGACGGAGATGATTGGATATTTGAGTTTGACTAGGCAGATATTAATTCTTCAAGGGGACGCGTTCTAGCTGAAATAATTTTCTCGGAATGCAACACCATAGAAGTAGTGAAAGAGAAGATTCTCAAGATCATGGTGAACAAACGAGTCTGAGGATGGGGTGTTGGCTATTATCTCCACTAAATAAACGTGCCGTTGTCGGTACTTGATACAATTTTATTCGTATTAAGACATCTCTTTATTGTAATGCGGCATGGTTTAGCATGTTCCGCAACTAAATAAACGTGCCGTGGTCGGTATTTGCTATAATATTTATGTGGGTGTCACTCTTATTTGCATCATTGTGGGTGCTGATTTTTCAACTTCTTATATAGTGTGATGATTACACCGACGTGGCCGTCCTGGCGCTGCTTTTTAATACAGTTTTGTACTGTGATGTAATGCGGACGCCGGCTGATTTCTGTCAAAAACAAAGGTTAGGAATCTGTTAAAAAATATAACTTAGGAAAAAAATATGCCCAACCACCGCAGTCGGGCCCACAGTAGCGAACAGATCACACCCAAATCAAGCCCGAAGGCGACTCGGGCGGCTGACAGAGCCACTAATGGGCCCAGAAACAGGATCCAACGGGGCTGCGGGCGGTAATATGAGAGGAGCTCGGTGGAGGGGGCGGAGGCAGCTATTTAAGCCGCTCCTCGCGCCCCCCGGCTTCCGAGGTGGGACTAAAGTTCCCCCATCGTGCCCCGCGCTGCACGCGGTCGCCGCAAGGCCCACCAGGCCGCGTAGTCTCCGGCCGGCCCAGTTCGGCCCAACGGAGGCAGGCCGCCACTCGCCTCCTCCCCCGGCCGACGCCCCCTCCCCCGGCCCACGCCCATGCCCACTCCCCTCGCCCCGCACGTTGCGGTGAACCAGGTGTTTAGTCCCACCTCGGAAGCGGGGGCAGGCGAGGAGCGGCTTAAATAGCTGCCTCCGCCCCTTCCACCGAGCTCCTCTCCTATTACCGCCCGCAGCCCCGTTGGACCACGTTTCTGGGCCCATTAGTGGCTCTATCAGCCGCCTGAGTCGCCTTCGGGCTTGATTTGGATGTGATCTGTTCGCTATTGTGGGCCCGGCTGCGTTGGTTGGGCATATTTTTTTCCTAAGTTCACTTTTTCAGAAAAGAGCGGTCGGCCGGCCGCATTTACAAAACACCTCCAGTTTAACATAGCCCCGGCCGGACGGGCACGGTGGCGTAATCATCACAGCATATACATCATGAAAACTTCGAGTATAACATGCATTAACCTCTGTCTGGTCAAACTGAATATCCAACCATCATTATGGGTGATGATATACAAATTTATTACATAATTTTTTTGAGGAAACGTAAACAAAACACTTATCAAGTTTTCTGGCACGCATGTATGAATAAAAAACAGCATGGGTTGTTCAGACAAGAGTCGGGCGACCACTTTTATTCTTCCAACCTAACAAGCTGCTTCTCTACGCCCAATTCCTAAACAAAATATGAACAATATGGGTGAGAAATTATAGTCGGTGAAATCAAAATGGCAACATAACAAAAATAAGAAAGTTGAAACTCACTTCTCATTCTTCTTACATGTAGCCTTGTTATGACCCGGGAAACCACACACACTACATAAAGGACCACTTTTCTTCTTTGTAAAATCTTTTGGCCTACCATTCTTTGTAATATTGGGACCCCCCTTTGACCGCCCCTTCTTAGGTGCACCCTTCGTCGAAACTTTTTCAGGATCACCAATACTAGGTTGAACTTGTTGCGCCTGATTTGCCTCCTTCTTAAGCTTAGCATACCTCCTACTTCCTATAAGTTCCTCCTCTGAAATCTTTTTCTGCGCAATTATGGAGTCCAGAGCCTTCATCAACTCGTCGAACAAGAAGGGATCGTTTGCTGCAACATGAGCAACTTCTGCGGTTTTTATGGTTATTTCACTATATCGTTCTCTCTCCAATGGTCCTCACCAACCCCATCCAAACATATCACTCTTCCGCTGCACAGGCAACCCATCCCTCGCATTTTACGACAGCCGATGTAGGACACAACATTTTGGTATCTCAGTTATGTTCAGATGATGGAGAACACAGAGAATGTGTTTGCATGGCAGCCCTTTACGAACCATCCTAAGACAACTGCATGTTATAGTTTGTTCTGAGTTTCCTGGTTCATAAACAACATTGTACCTGAATTTGTGGTTGTCCTTCCATGTCACCATGAATGTCTGACGCTCAATTCCCAAGAGCGTCTCAAATATCTCCAGCTGACCCATCTTATGCAAATCATCTTGCAGGATGTAGAAATTAACAGGTGTGAATACTTTGGCGGCATGCTCCTCGAGGGCCTTATATTCAGTAACCGACGGCGGTAATTTCTGGCGTGCCTCGTGGTCATCGTACGCCTCGTTCTCACGGAGGCGAACTATACAGTTCTCATAATGCACTACCAAATCAACTATTGTCATACCGTAGTCCAGGTGAAGGTGAAGGCAGGAGTTGAGGCTTTCGCTCCTCTGGTTACTTCGCATACCAAGAAAAAAACCATCTGAAAGATATGAAGCTGCCCAAAGTGTCCTCTTTCTGTACATCCTGTTAAGCCACTCTTCAGTTCTTTTCGTCTTCCACTTAACATAGAAAGCGATCCATCTCTGCTCAAAGTTCGCCTGGGAGGTGGCATAGTACAAGAGCGATCTGAACTCATCCAGTGACTTGTAGTGCAGGTGCCGCTGCATTTTTTCGATATGCCAGGAGCAAAGACGATGTATCACATCCGAAAGAACAGACCGAATAGCCCAGATCATTGCAGCGTCACCGTCTGTGATTATTGACTTTGGCTTCACATGACAGTTTGCTTTCAGAAAAGTCTGCAACAGCCAAACGTATGTCCCTTCGGTCTCATCAGCAATGATAGCACAACCAAACACTGTGGTGCAACGGTTGTTGTTAACCCCAACAAAGGGGACGAACGACATGCCATAACTGTTCATTTTATAAGTGCTATCAAACACGACCACATCTCCGTAGTCCTGATAGTCCCTCCGCGACTGTGCATCGCACCAGAACATACTCTTCAGTCGCCCTTCCTTGTCAAGCACATACTCAAAAAAACTCAGGGTCCTTCTCCTTCCTGCTCCTCCTTATGCCAACTGCTGTCTCAGCATCACCCTGTGCAATGAGCTTCATCTTCTCTCTGCAACATAGATTGTAAATGTCCCTCCTGATAAGCCCGCACTTATCGTACGAACCATATCTGCTGATGAAATTGTCCATTATTATATGCTTTCTTATCCCGGCCGCTTCCATCACCAATATCTCGGCCCTCGTGCCATATCCAATCTGTCGGTGTGACCACAAAAAACAAACCTCATCGGGCCGAGCCATCATGTGGTTGTGATCATCCACGAATAATGCGACGAACCAAACGCCACGCTCTCTGTTCAGCTTCACCACCATATGTGCACCACAGTCGCAACAAGTCTCCGGTCTAAGCCTACGCTTGCGGCCCTCCATGGTTATGAACTTGCTCTGCCTTCTCCCTGCCTTGGAGCAAAGAAACCACCGGTACTGAATCATTCCTGAAGCACCTCGTTTGACCTTCTGTTTCCTGATGCTGAACCCGTGCTCTTTGGCGTGATTGTTGTAGAATATGTATGCATCCCCTTGCGATCGGAAGGTCATAGCCATGACCTTCCAATGTGTCTCCACCATCTTCTGCTGCCTTCGAGCCTCCTGAATGTCGATCCCTCCCTCATCCTGATCAACACTAGGATCATATGACTCCTACAAAATTCAGTTGAAAATATATATGTCAATTACTATCATTTAATTCATATTGTTGATCGATATACATCAACTATGAACTAACCTGGCTCAAGTTATCTGCGAATGATTCCTGAAAACTATTTTGCACATTGTCTACATCCACATCTTCCTGCAAATTTGTACACAAAAATAAATAGTTAGCCATGCCATACTTTGCAAACTCAAAAATAAAATCAACGTATATGCCACTTAAGTTTTCACTATTTGCGCCATGTTCATTATTATCAAGATCCTCCGGAGGTAAGATATCATATGACGAGACGGAATCATTATCGCTGCTGTCATCATCTTCGTTCAAATTATCGTTATCAGTTTTAGTCACCTTATCAGTATCATTCTCATCCCTCTCGAATGCGGATTCTTCGTCCATGTCAACACGCCTAACTCATAGAACTGCAAAACATCGTGTGTTAGGTCTAGTACACTCCATCATGCCCAAAGCAACACTAGTTAAATCATACGCTAGTCCATACATGAGGCGCTGCGGCGGGAGGTTTTGATGAACCCTAAACCATATATCAGTACATGCATGAACTAGCCCTCACTTCTATCCATCACGCCCGCCCCATGCCCGCTAGGGTTTAGATGACAAACCTTGGCCCGCGGTGTAGATGTCGCCGGCGTTCGACGACGGACTTCAGGCGGCGACGTGCACGATGAGCAATCGGCGAGGGCGTCGTCGGACGGGTTAAGGACGGCGGCGATCACCGGCGGCGGACGGGGGAAGGACGGCGGCGATCGGCCACTTGGCACGACGGGCGGGCGACGACGTTGGGATGGTGGCCAGGACGTTGGGACGGCGAGGGCGGCGGCGAACGGGGTAACGATGGCGGCGATCCGCCGCAGCGGACGGGGGAAGGACGACGGCGATCAGCGGCGGCGTCGATCGGCCACTTAGATGGGACATGGCGTAGATCGTGCAACTGCCTTTTTTTATGTGTGTGGCATACGTATGCCCGACACAACTGTATAATACGAGGTGGGTATACATTTCTTTCGTATGACCGTTCTGCCCTTCTACATTTTGTTGGGGGGGGGTCTACCGAAGCACAACCCTAATAAAGTTTCTTATTACCTATTTAGATGCATCTCCATTTCACGGGATGGGCGAAGTCTGTTGGGGAGGCCAGTGGCGCCGGCGTCAACGCCGACGCTCTGCTTATTGAGGATGTGGTCGAGAAGTCGACCGAAGAGGAGGTCGAGACCGTCGACCCTCCGGCCACGGGGAGGCAGCGCGTCCTGCGGCGGGCCAGCTCTGGTGAGCCGGTCCGGCCCGGTAGGATCGCGTAGCGGCAGCAGCCCCCGGAGCAACTAGTGCGTGAGACGAGGGCGATGAAGGCCGGGGCAGTGAAGAGGGCGGGGAAGACCGCGGTGGCGAAGAGGACGGTGACTGCTTCCTCTTCGTCCAAGCATGGCCGGACCCCATCTCCTTCTCCCCCTCCCGTAGATGTCGTCATGGAGGCTGACTTCGATCTTGGGTCTCTCAGCCCAAGGAGGAAGATGAAGCCAGTGGAGGAGGAGGAGGTGGAGAACGAGTATGTATTTTGCTCCCCACATTACCTCCTGACTCCACCTCTGTATTATCTTTCTCTCATCCGATGTTGTCTTTGCAGGTATATGGAGACACTGGCCCAGAGGGTAGCGTAGAGGGCCAGGGCCTCGACGGGCGACAAGCCCCCGGCGGGTACTTTGGGTATGCCGTTGTTGGTGGAGAGCAGCCCGGACAGCAGCCCTCGGCATAGCTCCCACTCCAGTCCCCAGCGTAAGTTCATTACTCACTGCTCCACAGAGGAACATTGGGGTGTGAATCCTCAATGCTGACCCTGCCGGTTTTGCAGGAGTGGAACAACAACAGGAGGGGCCGCTGAGGGCCACCCCTAACATGCCGTCCCCCTCGACTACGCCGCCCCAAGGGGCATTCCCGGCAAGGGCATCCACCACCGATCCCATGCCTATGGAGGAGGAGGAGATGAACTTGGGCGCCGGTGACTCTACCCCGGCAACGATCGTTGGCGGGGAGGGCGCCACTTCTTCCCAGCCTGGTATGGGTAAATTGTTTGTTTCCTGTCCTCGTTCTTTCTTCTTCAAGTTGAGCCTCGACCATGGCCTCGCCTCATCTTTCCTCCTGGTCTTTAGATCCTCCTTCGACGGACCAGGTGGATGTCGACTCCATCATCGAGGAGGTCGTCAAGGACACTAGGGCCGAGGCCAATAGGTTCGTTGCCGAGGAGGCCGCCAAGACCACTACTGAGGAGGCCGCCAAGGGGCCCGCCGGAGGGACCGGCGAGGCCACCGTCAAGGAGGCCGCCAAGGGGCCTGCTGGAGGAACCGGCGAGGCCACTGCCGAGGAGGCCGGCAAGGCTGCTACCAAGGAGGTGGTGGCTGATGACCAACCTCCATCCTCTGCTGCCTCTGGCTCGGGCCAATACTTGAAGGTGGATGACGACCTGTTCGTCCACCTCCCAGGGACGGCAAGCACCATGGCACCAGCCGAGGGGGGGGGGTGTTCAACGATGAGGCGCTCGCCACCTCCAGGCTTGAGGTTGTTGACGAACCGAGCGCCGGTGGCGACGGTTCTCAAGAAGAGAAACTCCTTCGGGCCATGCGCGCCAACTTTCGGAAGCTCCAAGCGCTTCACCGTGCCCGCCGGGATAAGGCAAAGTCCAGGTTGGCGGCGGTGGATAAGGCAGAGGTAGACTTCCAAGGGCGCGTTGCCCAGACGCAAACTTGGTTTGCCGAGGCCTGGTAGGAGTTGAGGGCTACCCAGGATCAGCTGGACGAGCGCACCCGAGAGCTTATCCTGAAGCAGTCTGATTTTCAGAAGGCCCAGGAGGTGGCAAAGGAGCAGGCCGCCAAGGATGAGGCTGACCGCAACAAGCGCCAAGCTCAACTGGATTCACAGGAGGAAGACCTCGTCGCTCACGAGCGGGCACTTGCCGCTACACTCCGCGGCAAGGATGAGGATATTGAAAAGCTCGTTGCGCAGCGGACCCAGGAACTAGAGCAGAGGCACAAACAGGCACTCAATGCTCAAGTTATGGTCCATGCTGGCAAGATGAAGGAGCTGGAGGTGGAGCGGGATGGCCTGAATGAACATATTCTGGGGCTAGCAAAGGAGAAAGATACGATCAACGCCGCCTTGACGGAGGCGCGGGCTGCAGTCCTCGGCAAGGCCGAGTAGCTCTCCATGGCCCACGACTCCATTAAAGACCTAAAGTTGAAGCTGAAGGGTCTCAAGGGGACGCTTTCGGAGGTCAGGGCTCAGGAGGAGACCCTGAACAAGGATTTGGAGGAGGAGAGGCAGCTACGGAAGAACGACGCCGCTAACCACGCGGATTACATGAAGGGCGAAAACCTCTGGATCAGCCGCCTCGTCGACGTCGCGGAGAGGCTCACCGCGCAGTTGGCCGCCATGGGCATGCCAAACTTCAGGTATTTCTCGGAGGTGAACATCAGCATCAACGCTAGCCTGACCTTGTTCTTCGAGTGCGTCCTCGACGCCTTAGAAAAGCTTCACTCCGACCGAGCGGTTTATCTGGCCAATGAGTCCCGGAGGCTCTGCCGGGGTGCCTTGACCAAGGTTCTCACTAAAGTGGTATATTGGAACCCCTACCTCGACTTCGACGCCGCGCTGGAGAGCTTGCCGGAGGATGTAGACCTCGCGACGCTCGAGGAGCGTATCAAGCCCATCATCAGTTGCGTCGACGGAGTTCGGAGGATAGAAGGCCAGCGTCGGGATTAGGCACCATGTTTCTCATCGCCGCTGCAGGTGGCAATTTTTATCTTTAGTTAGAACCGCATCAACAATTGATGTAATATAACTCTGCAGTATTTTGAAGTGATGCACGCTATTTTCCTGTTCGATCCCTCTTTGTATGTCCACCCTACGCTTAATTGGATAGGCTTGCCGGCGCGCAAACCCAAGCCACGGCGCTTTGAGGAAGAATTCTCAATAGCCTGCCGGGTGTGCTTGCTGCCAGGCAAACCACCTTACCGTTCTCAGCGCGGCCGTTTGAACTGTTGAGCGGACTTGAAACAGGACAAAAGCATTGCCAGTAACGAAAAGGCTACCCTGCCGTTCTCGACGCAGCCGCTCGAACTGTTGAGCAGACTCGAAATAGGACGAAGGCGTTGCCAATAGTGGAAGGGCTCCATTGCGTACAGGTTTATCATACAGAGAGCAAGATCTCCGAGGAGAATAACCTTATACAAAGAGGAATTACTCAAAGTTTTGCATGACTCTGTTGTTGCATGGGCTTCCATTGCACTCGCCAATGATGCCGCACGCTTGGTCAACTTCTTCCTTGGAAGCCATGGCGACGAAGAACTGCTAAACTAACTGCTAGACCGAATTTTCACAACTGCGCCCCCTACCTGGCGTGCCAAAGATGTCGGGGACGAACCGATCGACGCCTATAGGATCACTGGAATCCCTTCTACGGTTGACGGGCGCGGGGTTGTGCAAAGAGCGGGTCTAGGAGTCAGCACAAAGATCGTTTACCTAGGTTCGGGCCGCAAAAATGCGTAATACTCTAGTCCTGCTTTGATGTGTATTTGAGTGTTCTTGAGCTCTTGAACTAGCTACGGTGCATGCCTAGTCAAAAAGATCCGAATCCTTCTCCAGTATGCCTTGGGCCTCCTTTTATAGTCAAAAGGGGTTGCCACAGTGGCACACAGGAGGTGGAAAGGTATATAGTGTACACGCTTATCTCCTGTCATCACGGAACAAGACGCATTAAATGCGCCACTTAGGTGTCCACTTGCTTTATTGGGGACGACAACGAGGCCCATCCTGTCCGCCACCGCTCCGTCTGGTCGCGACGCGTGTCCAGGCCAACGAGGCATGCAGCGCTATGTAGGTTGGCAGGCAGCTGAGATGGCGTGGTGGTAGGGTCTTCACGAAGATCTGCATGCCACCACGCAGGTGCTTGACTAGCTGGACCAGGAACCACGTACTGCCACATGGGTACTTGCCTGGGCTAGTGGGTCGGCCGCCGAGCTGGGGCGACGATGGGCGGCAAGGGCTTGCCGTGGTCTTGCGTCTGTTCCCGGCAAGGGTCTTGCCGGGGCCTTTGTGAGCGCCCTCGGCAAGAGGCTTGCCGGGGCTTCGGGAGTATCTTCGGCAAGGATCCTTGCCGGGGCCTCGTGGGCATTCTCGGCAAGGAGCCTCGCGGTCGTCTTGTCTTCTGGTTCTCATCTAGGATTCGTAGACCCTTTATCTTCACAAAGATCTGCATGCCATCATGCATGCGCTTCCCGAGCCTTGGTTCCAACGTTGTTGATGGTGTCGGAGCTCCTAGGCTCAAGGGTGGCTGTAATGAAGGCGTTGGGTGAGTTGCCTTAGCAAGGGTTCTTGCCCGGGTCGTGCAGGCCGCCCCGGCAAGGGTCTTGTCGGGGGAAGCTTATTTTGTTGCTGCTTGGCCTTCTTGCGCTATTGTCTTGGCGCTGCTCTGGTAGTCTTGTGCTTCGGTTTCCCTCCTCTGCTTTGTTAGGTGTGGCCGCATGCGTGGCTCTGACTGCCCGTGCACAAGTAAATGGTACAAATGAGAGCCCCTACTTTTGTACACCGACAATGTGCTGCTCATGTAAACATGTATTACTAAAGTAGATCATAGCCAAAGTAAAGTTAGTGATAGACTAACAAAATTTGCTAGAGTTGAGGGCAGAACCATGAATTGACTAGTGTCTGGCCCTCCGGAAGTTTTAGATCTACTCCCTCCGTCCGGTAAAGAGTGTACATCTAGAAATTTTAAGACAAATTATGAAGTTGAGTAAAAAATACATTGGAAATGTGTAAACCACAATCTCTCTCCTATTTAATTACGCAACCCGCAATGAGCTACTCCCTCCGTCAGGCTTTATTAGAGCAAGTACAATAGAGCTGAGTCAGCGGGCTATAAGCAATAAACTAGTATAATTCTGCTTAGTTGGAGGAAAGAGGAGATGAGAGAGAATGTAAGCAGGCTCTTCGTGAAGAGTCGGCTCTAGCACGTGCTCCTAGGCACTTTGTGAGAATGAAAGGTGGACCACATAATAAAAAAGTAGTACACTTTTTGATCTATTATTGTACATGTTGGCTATAAGATGGGCTGTAGATGACATGGCACTGGCTTATAGCCAGCAACTGGTTGTACTATTAACCATGCTAGGCCTAAAGACAACTTCTTTTAGACCAAGACACATAGTAATTTGCTTATATTAATTCTTCCATTTCACTCCCAATGCACTCTCTCACATGCATGCAGCCAATAAAAATACACGCATGAAGTGTATTAATTTCCCAGCAATGGTACCAACAACAATGGCTTTCAATGCAACCAATGAAAATGCACCTTCCCAAAGCGAGGCCTTATAAAAAGGGACATGCTTGTGATGCTGAGAGGCCTAATAAACCCAGACGGAGGGAGTAAGTGAATGTAGAAATTAAGTAAACCATGTGTAGATTGCTATTGGTCTTGATTACCGTGTGATGAGAGAGATGTATTTTTCCCCACTTTAAAGTGCATTGAGAAGATAGAAGCACACTCTTTTGTGGACAAATTTTGAAGCTAAATATATACTTTTCACCGGACCGAGGGAGTAGGCATCTAGCTGCGATCGACTGTACTCTGTGGAGTATGAACCGTGACAAAGGAGTATGAACTTTGGAGTTGAGTAATAAAATATTTTCACCCGCAAAAAAAAAAGGCGATTGGATTGTGATTGGTGTGCTGCTGCTGCACTGCGGACGAGACTTGCCTGCTCCCCTCGTGTGTGCCCATCCGTACTCCCGCGTACGTGGCTTGATTTGATTGGATCAAAATTAGGTCCGGCCCCACGCCCTTAAAATCAGGGGGGCGATGATTAGATTAGAAAGAAAAAAAGATGAAATAACAGCCGTAGGATGAAGTAGGAGCACGGATGGGAGCACGAGGAGGGAGCTGGCAAGTTTTGTCCCTGCACTGCTGCCGATCCCTCTTCCCTCTCACCCTCAGAACGCCCGCGCGTACTGATCCACGCCGAAGACGAGGCGTTGCACCTTTGCGATTTGGTTTAGCCCACGCCATAACTCATCGGCATTGCTCCGCAAGCCGCTGACTGGTCACTGGTGTGGCCCAGAGCCGAAGTTGAAACGTTGGCGAAGCGTGCATTTATAAACCACAAGGCCGGCCCGTGCTCCTCCTCCAGCTATTTATTCCTACTTCCCCCAAACACCTCGCTTGTCCATCAACCGAGAGCCGCGGAGCTGCCCTGGACGGACGGCGCAACGCCACGGACCACGGGTCGAGTGAGCAAAGGAAGGGATGGTTCGACGCGGCGGGGTCTGTATATTACATCGCCTTTGGCCTGCGTTGTCAGGGTTTCGTGGGACGGGTTGCGTTGCGGTTTTGTCGATTTGAATCCTTCTCTGCCTTTGGCTGATGTATGTTTTCCTCGCGTTTCTCTTCAGGACCCTGCTTGGACGGACGACGTGGTGTACTACGGGAAGGACATGGAGACGAATAGACGCTGCCACTGCGGCCGCCGCCCGGTTCGCCGCGTTGCGTTCGCGGGAACGAACGTTGGCCGGAGGTTCCTCGGGTGTCCCGGCGACCGCTGTGGCTACACGCGCTGGGTTGACGCGATGTGGTCGCCGGTCCTGCGGCGGGCCTTGGCGAAGCTGTGGGAGCACACCCAGGACCGGCTCGAAGAGATCGAGAACGAGAAAGACGACCTCCAAGAGACGATTGACGACCTCATCGACGAGCTAGCGAAAAAGGAGACCTCTTATACCAGTGAGATGGATAAGATGGAGGAAAAGTGCGCGCAACTGAACCAGGCTAAGAGGGTGTTTGTTTCCAGGGACTTATTGGTCTAGGGACTTAAATAAGTTCCTATAAGTTCCATCCAAACCAAACAGGAGGGACTTATAGGGACTTAAAGTGAGCATTTGTGACTTATCAAATAAGACTCTCAAGGAGGGACTTATAGGGACTTATAGTTGTAATATGATCTACTAGTACATGTTAAGTCCCATGAACCAAACAGGTAGGAACTTTTTAGGAACTTATGACTTATAAGTTGGGACTAAAATAAGTCCTAAGACTTATGAACCAAACAGGGCCTAAGTATATGATGGAGAGACAGTGCGCGGATCTCACCGCCGAGCTGAGCAGAGTTAGGGCTAAAAAGTAGATTAGGGGTTGTGTTCACATTGCGGATGGCGAGACATATGTGGTGGTCTTTTCGTGGAGTATGTTTACATTATATTACTACTAGACCATGACAGAGCAGGTTGCCTCGCCATCCTTTTGTGCATAATAATGATGTTTCTTTTTTTCATGTTATCGCGCTCACTTTATTGATTTGAAGTAAAATGTTTCAAGTAAAAACAATGTTCATAGGTACAAGGTTTTGGTCACGGGGTATACCCAACCAAATATGAAGCTCAATACCTAGATTATGGTTGAACTTGACGAGATTATGTGCTTTGAAACTAAAAATTGTACGTTCATGGATAAAACTACATGAAATGAAAGCATCATTTCTACTATCAATGATCTCCTGAATAATTGCTACATGTAAAGCACAGGATCCTTGCTATATGTCCTTCACCGCCCATTCGCAATCTGATGCGAAGTTTATTCGTTGTAGACCTAAGTAATCGGCAAGAGCCGAGGCCTCTCGAGCAGCAAATGTTTCAAGTAAAATGGGATACGTGATGCCTACTAAAACAACAACCAAAGACCCCATATATAAGTCGTTGCAGCTCCTTGCTGACCCTGTAGATGGATCGCCCCATCAACATTCAGTTTCATGTGCTTCTCTGGCGGAGGAAAGCCAGCGCTACTCTGCAACAACTCTAGGAGCCTAGGCATCGATCCTCAGGTCCAACATGTAGTTGGTTATAAAGCAATTTGTTTGGCTTGGGCGTAATGTCTCATACTATGCTTGCAGTCGGAACGAGTTTGGGCCTCAAGTGGGTGGACTTGGGATGTAGCTGAATAAACGTTTTATGTAGAATTTGTTTGTCTTGTGCGTAATTGTTCACAGCAAAGGTGTTAGCGGTGAGATTTGGTATGAACCTTGCACGAATTGTTGGTTGCAGCAAGATTGAGATCATATCCGGTAGTGTGGAGGTCATTTAAGCTTTGCAAGAGGGTAGCTCTTTTTCGGTAGCTAGTGCCATCTTTGTTGATTGCTTCTACATGTGGTTAGATTTTAACCATGTTATGTATGATCACTGTAATAGAGAGAGCAATCAGGTTGAGCCGGGCATAACCCATTTTCATTAATTGAATGACGAAAATACAACTCTCCAAAGTTCAACACAAAGAGTGAAGAAGTGAGAAAGGGAAGAGCGAGTTCAGTGCATCGCCAGGAAACCCACTAAGACTACCCGAATTCAAAGCACTCGTTATGGGGCGAAAACCCAACAACACCAAATCTCTATAAGGAATGCACTAGTATAGACGAGATACTAGTGCATGGTTTACCTCTCTTTAGCTTCATTTTGTTTGCAAGTTGCTTTCCTGTGCACTAATATCCCACATTATTTGCACCTATTTTTTCTGCCAAATCTCTTATTTTCTTTTTCCTTGTCTTTGTGACCTCCTTCTTGGTCAATTGTTTTGCCATTATGATCTTTTTTCTTCCTTTTGCTGCCACCACCACCACCGTCATCAAGGCAACTTTTGATTCTCTGCTTCCTCCATCTTCCAACAGAGCTCTTTAAAACCAGTGGCACCATCTCGAAATCTTGATTAACATGAGGCCATTGAGACTTGTTTGTTATTGGTTCAATCTCTCAAGCATAGGCAGCCCGAAACCTACTCACGCAGTAGTACTCATGTACATATAATGAAAGTTTACATCCGCCGTCTCTATAAGGAATGCAAGTGCATGCTCACATGGCTTTCCAGTGTGTTGCCATTCTAGGCAAGTGCACTCACGACTGCTTATCTTCACAACATGCATAAGATTATTCTTGCCAGTGTCCTTGACCTCACAACTTTCTCCGGTTGATCTTCCAACAACTAAATGGTCAAATTGCCTAGTTCTATTATTTATTTGTTGAATGATGGCAAGCAATGTCTCTCCCTGGAGCATTTCCCCAATCCTTCTCCTTCTATAAACATAATTTTCTCTCTTATTGCATCGGCTAGCTCATCCATGGGCAGCTCCTTTGTTCCTTTGATCCAGCTATTGAAGCACTCATCTAGATTATTCTGAAATCACATTTTATTTATGTGTTAAAGTCACATCTCATCCACTTTTAAGGTATGATAGGTACACAAGTAGGCACTTAATGTAGGTTCAACTTCAAATATCTTGCCCGTATCTATACTACTATTAAAAAAGCAAACATGAGTTCCCCTAAAACCACCCCACAAAGTGTACACAGAAGTACCAGAGACGTTTGATCAATTCCGCTAAATCACATCCAACGTTCTATATTACATCAAAGGTCTATCACACAAATCAACGCTCTTGATTAAATGTTCTGCCAAGGCAGACTGCCCCGCCTTCTCCCACGTTCTGCCTCACGCAAACAAACCGCCACACAACACGCCGCTAGACGCATCTGAGCCCCTATTCATCAGGTTGACCTTCCCTGCGTGGACTGCACCACCGCCTCCCTCCCCACCCCGCCGTGCTCCCATTGCCTCAGGGTCGCTCACCCGCCGTCGGCGCAACCTCCCTTTGGCCCGCTCTACGTCGCCCTACCCATCTTCCCCTCCCATGGCGCACGACACCTGCTGCCGGAACCTGAAGGAAATATGCCCTAGAGGCAATAATAAAGTTGTTATTTATATTTCCTTATATCATGATAAATGTTTATTATTCATGCTAGAATTGTATTAACCGGAAACTTAGTACATGTGTGAATACATAGACAAAACAGAGTGTCCCTAGTATGCCTCTACTAGACTAGCTCATTGATCAAAGATGGTTATGTTTCCTAACCATAGACATGAGTTGTCATTTGATCAATGGGGTCACATCATTAGGAGAATGATGTGATGGACAAGACCCATCCGTTAGCATAGCACTATGATCGTTTAGTTTTACTGCTATTGCTTTCTTCATGACTTATACATGTTCCTATGACTATGAGATTATGCAACTCCCGAACACCGTAGGAACACCTTGTGTGCTATCAAACGTCACAACGTAACTGGGTGATCATAAAGATGCTCTACAGGTGTCTCCGAAAGTATTCGTGGTGTTGGCATAGATCAAGATTAGGATTTGTCACTCCGAGTGTCGGAGAGGTATCTCTGGGCCCTCTCGGTAACACACATCATAATAAGCCTTGCAAGCAAAAAGACTAATGAGTTAGTCACGAGATGATGTGTTACGGAACGAGTAAAGAGACTTGCCCGTAACGAGATTGAACTAGGTATAGAGATACTGACGATCGAATCTCGGGCAAGTAACATACCGATGACAAAAGGAACAACGTATGTTGTTATGCGGTTCGACCGATAAAGATCTTCGTAGAATATGTAGGAGCCAATATGGGCATCCAGTTTCCGCTATTGGTTATTGACCGGAGAGATGTCTCGGTCATGTCTACATAGTTCTCGAACCCGTAGGGTCCGCACGCTTAACGTTTCGTTGACGATATAGTATTAAATGAGTTATGTATGTTGGTGACCGAATGTTATTCGGAGTCCCGGATGTGATCACGGACATGACGAGGAACTCCGGAATGGTCCGGAGATAAAGATTAATATATGGGATAATAGTGTTTGACCTCCGGAAGGGTTCCGGAATTCACCGGAAGGGGTTCCGGATGTTTCCCGAAGTGTTTGGGTATGAGAACACTTTATTTGGGCCAAAGGGGAAAGCCCACGAGGCTTTAGGAAAGTGCAAAAGGAAGTTTTGCGGAGACCAGAGGCTAGACGCCAGGAACCCTGGCGTCTAGGGGGTAGACGCCGGGAACCCTGGCGTCTAGCCCTGGAGTCCGAGTGGGACTCTTTCCTTTCGGGCAAAACCGACTTTGAGGAGGCTTTTGCTCCAAGTTTCGACCCCAGGGCTCAACATATAAATAGAGGGGTAGGGCTAGCACCCAAAATACATCAAGATACACCAAGCCGTGTGCCGGCTACCCCGACCCTCTAGTTTTTCCTCCGTCTAGTTTCTGTAGTGCTTGGCGAAGCCCTGCAGAGATTATTCTTCATCAACAACCGTCACCACGCCGTCGTGCTGTCGGAACTCATCTACTACTTCGCCCGTCTTGCTGGATCAAGAGGGCGAGGACGTCATCGAGCTGAACGTGTGCTGAACGCGGAGGTGCCGTACGTTCGGTACTAGATCGGGACGGATCGTGAAGGTGCACGACTACATCAACCGCGTTGATAAACGCTTCCGCTTTCGGTCTACGAGGGTACGTAGACACACTCTCCCCTCTCGTTGCTATGCATCTAGTAGATAGATCTTGCGTGATCGTAGGAAAATTTTGAAAATACTACGTTCTCCAACAGTGGCATCATGAGCCAGGTCTATGCGTAGATGATATGCACGAGTAGAACACAATGAGTTGTGGGCGATACTAGTCATACTGCTTACCAGCATGTCATACTTTGCTTCGGCGGTATTGTGAGATGAAGCGGCCCGGACCGACATTACGCGTACGCTTACGCGAGACTGGTTTCACCGTTACGAGCACTCGTTGCTCAAAGGTGACTGGCGGGTGTCTGTCTCTCTCACTTTAGCTGAATCAAGTGTGGCTACGCCCGGTCCTTGTGAAGGTTAAAACAGCACATACTTGACGAAACATCGTTGTGGTTTTGTATGCGTAGGTAAGAACGGTTCTTGCTAAGCCCGTAGCAGCCACGTAAAACTTGCAACAACAAAGTAGAGGACGTCTAACTTGTTTTTGCAGGGCATGTTGTGATGTGATATGGTCAAGACATGATGAGTTATACGGTTTTGTATGAGATGATCATGTTTTGTAATGTTATCGGCAACTGGCAGGAGCCATATGGTTGTCGCTTTATTGTATGAAATGCAATCGCCATGTAATTGCTTTACTTTATCACTAAGAGGTAGCGATAGTCGTAGAAGCAATAGTTGGCGAGACGACAACGATGCTACGATGGAGATCAAGGTATCGCGCCGGTGACGAAGGTGATCATGACGGTGCTTTGGAGATGGAGATCAAAAGCACAAGATGATGATGGCCATATCATGTCACATATTTTGATTGCATGTGATGTTTATCTTATTATGCTTCTTATTTTGCTTAGAACGACGGTAGCATTATAAGATGATCCCTTACAAAATTTCAAGGTACAAGTGTTCTCCCTGAGTATGCACCGTTGCGAAAGTTCTTCGTGCTGAGACACCACGTGATGATCGGGTGTGATAGGCTCTACGTTCAAATACAATGGGTGTAAGACAGTTTTGCACACGCAGAATACTCGGGTTAAACTTGACGAGCCTAGCATATGCAGATATGGCCTCGGAACACAGGAGACCGAAAGGTCGAGCGTGAATCATATAGTAGATATGATCAACATAAGATGTTCACCATTGAAACTACTCCATCTCACGTGATGATCGGACATGGTTTAGTTGATTTGGATCACGTGATCATTTAGATGACCGTAGGGATGTCTATCTAAGTGGGAGTTCTTAAGTAATATGATTAATTGAACTTTAATTTATCATGAACTTAGTCCTGGTAGTATTAGCATCTCTATGTTGTAGATCAATAGCTCGCGATGTTGCTCCCCGTTTATTTTATATGTTCCTAGAGAAAACTAAGTTGAAAGATGTTAGTAGCAATGATGCGGAATTGTTCCGTGATCTGAGGATTATCCTCATTGCTGCACAGAAGAATTATTCCTTGATGCACCGCTAGGTGACAGACCTATTGCATGAGCAGATGCAGACGTTATGAACGTTTTGACAAAAGCTCGGTATGATGACTACTTGATAGTTTAAGTGCACCATGCTTTACGGCTTAGAACCGGGACTTCAAAAACGTTTTGAACGCCACGGAGCATATAAGATGTTCCAAGAGTTGAAATTAGTATTTCATACTCATGCCCGTGTCGAGAGGTATGAGACCTCTGACAGTACTTTGCCTACAAGATGGAGGAGAATAGCTCAACCAGTGAGCATGTGCTCAGATTGTCTGGGTACTGCAATTGCTTTAATCAAGTGGGAGTTGATCTTCCAGATAAGATAGTAATTGACAATGTTCTCTAGTCCCTATCACCAAGTTAGTAGAACTTCGTGATGAACTATAATATGCAAGGGGTGACGAAAGTAATTCCCAAGCTCTTCGCGATGCTGAAATCGGCGAAGGTAGAAATCAAGAAAGAGCATCAAGTGTTGATGGTTATCAAGACCACTTGTTTCAAGTAAAGGGCAAAGGGATAGAAGGGGAACTTCAAGAAGAATGACAAGCAAGTTGTCACTCCCATGAAGAAACCCAAAGCTAAACTCAAGCCTGAAACTAAGTGCTTCTACTGCAAAGGAAATGGTCACTGGAAGTGGAACTGCCCTAGATATTTGGCGGATAAGAAGGATGGCAAAGTGAACAAAGGTATATTTGATATACAGATTATTGATGTGTATTTTACTAGTGTTCATAGCAACCCCTCAGTATTTGATACTGGTTCAGTTGCTAAAGAGTAGTAACTCGAAATCAGAGTTGCATAATGAACAGAAACTAGTTAAAGGTGAAGTGACGATGTGTGTTGGAAGTGGTTCCAAGATTGATATGATTATCATCGCACACTCCCTATACTTTCGGGATTAGTGTTGAACCTAAATAAGTGTTATTTGGTTTTTATGTTGAGCATGAATATGATTTGATCATGTTTATTGCAATACGGTTATTCATGTAAGTTAGAGAATAATTGTTGTTCTGTTTACATGAATAAAACCTTCTATGGTCATACACCCAATGAAAATGGTTTGTTGGATCTCGATCGTGTGATACACATATTCATAATATTGAAGCCAAAAGATGCAAGGTTAATAATGATAGTGCAACTTATTTGTGGCACTGCCGTTTAGGTCATATTGGTGTAAAGCGCATGAAGAAACTCCATAGTGATGGACTTTTGGAATCACTTGATTATGAATCACTTGGTGCTTGCGAACCATGCCTCATGGGCAAGATGACTAAAACTCCGTTCTCCGGAACTGTGAAGCGAGCAACAGAGTTGTTGGAAATCATACATACTGATGTATGCGGACCAATGAGTGTTGAAGCTCGCGGCGGGTATCGTTATTTTCTGACCTTCATTGATGATTTAAGCAGATATGGGTATATCTACTTAATGAAGCACAAATCTGAAACTTTTGAAAAGTTCAAAGAATTTCAGAGTGAAGTGGAGAATCATTGTAACAAGAAAATAAGAGTTTCTACGATATGATCGTAGAGGTAAAATATTTGAGTTAGCGAGTTTGGCCTTCAATAAAAACAAATGTGAAATAGTTTCACTACTCACGCCACCTGGAACACCACAGTGTAATGGTGTGTCCGAACGTCATAACCGTACTTTATTAGATATGGTGCGATCGATGATGTCTCTTACCGATCTACAACTATCGCTTTTGGGGTTATGCATTAAAGACAGCTACATTCACGTTAAATAGGGGACCATCTAAATCCGTGGAGATGACACCGTATGAACTGTGGTTTGGCGAGAAACCTAAGTTGTCATTTCTTTAAGTTTGGGACTGCGATGCTTATGTGAAAAGGTTTCAACATGATAAGCTCGAACCCAAATCGGAGAAGTAAATCTTCATAGGATACCCAAAAGAAACTGTTGGGTACACCTTCTATCACAGATCCGAAGGCAAGATATTCGTTGCTAAGAATGGATCCTTTCTAGAGAAGGAGTTTCTCTCGAAAGAAGTGAGTGGGAGGAAATTAGAACTTGATGAGGTAATTGTACCTTCTCCCGAATTGGAAAGAAGTACATCACAGAAAATTGTTCCAGTGATTCCTACACCAATCAGTGAGGAAGTTAATGATGATGATCATGAAACTTCGGATCAAGTTTCTGCTGAACGTCGTAGATCAACCAGAGTACGTTCCGCACCAGAGTGGTACGGCAACCAAGTTCTGGAAATCATGTTACTAGACCATGACGAACCTACGAACTATGAGGAAGCGATGATGAGCCCAGATTCCGCAAAGTGGCTTAAGGCCATGAAATCTGAGATGGGATCCATGTATGAGAACAAAGTATGGACTTTGGTTGACTTGCCCGATGATCGGCAGGCCATCGAAAATAAATGGATCTTTAAGAGGAAGACCGACACAGACGGTAATATTACTGTTTACAAAGCTCGACTTGTTGCGAAAGGTTTTCGACAAGTTCAAGGAGTTGACTATGATGAGACTTTCTCACCTGTAGCGATGCTTAAGTCTGTCTGAATCATGTTAGCAATTGCCGCATTTTATGATTATGAAATCTGGCAAATGGATGTCAAAACTGCATTCCTGAATGGATATCTCAAAGAAGAGTTGTATATGATGCAACCAGAAGGTTTTGTCGATCCAAAAGGTGCTAACAAAGTATGAAAACTCCAGCGATCCATCTATGGACTGGTGCAAGCATCTCGGAGTTGGAATATACGCTTTGATGAGGTGATCAAAGCATATGGTTTTATACAGACTTTTGGAGAAGCCTGTATTTACAAGAAAGTGAGTGGGAGCTCTGTAGCATTTCTAATATTATATGTGGATGACATATTGTTGATCGGAAATGATATAGAATTTCTAGATAGCATAAAAGGATACTTGAATAAGAGTTTTTCAATGAAAGACCTCGGTGAAGCTGCTTACATATTGGGCATCAAGATCTATAGAGATAGATCAAGACGCTTGATAAGACTTTCGATGAGTACATACCTTGATAAGATTTTGAAGTAGTTCAAAATGGATCAGTCAAAGAAGGAGTTCTTCCCTGACTTGTAAGGTGTGAAGTTGAGTAAGACTCAAAGCCAGACCACGGCAGAAAAATATAGAGAGAATGAAAGTCATTCCCTATGCCTCAGCCATATGTTCTATAAAGTATGCCATGCTGTGTACCAAACATGTTGTGTACCTTGCCATGAGTTTGTCAAGGGGGTACAATAGTGATCCATGAGTAGATCACTGTACAGCGGTCAAAATTACCCTTAGTAACTGGATGACTAAGGAAATGTTTCTCTATTATGGAGGTGATAAAGAGTTCGTCGTAAAGGGTTACGCCGATGCAAACTTTGACACTAAATCCAGATGACTCTAAGTATCAATCTGGATGCGTATTGAAAGTGGAAGCAATTAGCTAGAGTAGCTCTATGCAGAGCATTGTAGACATAGAAATTTGCGAAATACATACGGATCTGAATGTGACAGACCCGTTGACTAAACTTCTCTCACGAAGCAAAACATGATCACACCTTAGTACTCTTTGGGTGTTAATCACATAGAGATGTGAACTAGATTATTGACTCTAGTAAATCCTTTGGGTGTTGGTCACATGGCGATGTGAACTATGGGTGTTAATCACATGACGATGTGAACTATCGGTGTTAAATCACATGGCGATGTGAACTAGATTATTGACTCTAGTGCAAGTGGGAGACTGAAGGAAATATGCCCTAGAGGCAATAATAAAGTTGTTATTTATATTTCCTTATATCATGATAAATGTTTATTATTCATGCTAGAATTGTATTAACCGGAAACTTAGTACATGTGTGAATACATAGACAAAACAGAGTGTCCCTAGTATGCCTCTACTAGACTAGCTCATTGATCAAAGATGGTTATGTTTCCTAACCATAGACATGAGTTGTCATTTGATCAATGGGGTCACATCATTAGGAGAATGATGTGATGGACAAGACCCATCCGTTAGCATAGCACTATGATCGTTTAGTTTTACTGCTATTGCTTTCTTCATGACTTATACATGTTCCTATGACTATGAGATTATGCAACTCCCGAACACCGTAGGAACACCTTGTGTGCTATCAAACATCACAACGTAACTGGGTGATCATAAAGATGCTCTACAGGTGTCTCCGAAAGTATTCGTGGTGTTGGCATAGATCAAGATTAGGATTTGTCACTCCGAGTGTCGGAGAGGTATCTCTGGGCCCTCTCGGTAACACACATCATAATAAGCCTTGCAAGCAAAAAGACTAATGAGTTAGTCACGAGATGATGTGTTACGGAACGAGTAAAGAGACTTGCCCGTAACGAGATTGAACTAGGTATAGAGATACTGACGATCGAATCTCGGGCAAGTAACATACCGATGACAAAAGGAACAACGTATGTTGTTATGCGGTTCGACCGATAAAGATCTTCGTAGAATATGTAGGAGCCAATATGGGCATCCAGGTTCCGCTATTGGTTATTGACCGGAGAGATGTCTCGGTCATGTCTACATAGTTCTCGAACCCGTAGGGTCCGCACGCTTAACGTTTCGTTGACGATATAGTATTAAATGAGTTATGTATGTTGGTGACCGAATGTTATTCGGAGTCCCGGATGTGATCACGGACATGACGAGGAACTCCGGAATGGTCCGGAGATAAAGATTAATATATGGGATAATAGTGTTTGACCTCCGGAAGGGTTCCGGAATTCACCGAAAGGGGTTCCGGATGTTTCCCGAAGTGTTTGGGTACGAGAACACTTTATTTGGGCCAAAGGGGAAAGCCCACGAGGCTTTAGGAAAGTGCAAAAGGAAGTTTTGCGGAGACCAGAGGCTAGACGCCAGGAACCCTGGCGTCTAGGGGGTAGACGCCGGGAACCCTGGCATCTAGCCCTGGAGTCCGAGTGGGACTCTTTCCTTTCGGGCAAAACCGACTTTGAGGAGGCTTTTGCTCCAAGTTTCGACCCCAGGGCTCAACATATAAATAGAGGGGTAGGGCTAGCACCCAAAATACATCAAGATACACCAAGCCGTGTGCCGGCTACCCCGACCCTCTAGTTTATCCTCCGTCTAGTTTCTGTAGTGCTTGGCGAAGCCCTGCAGAGATTATTCTTCATCAAAAACCGTCACCACGCCGTCGTGCTGTCGGAACTCATCTACTACTTCGCCCGTCTTGCTGGATCAAGAAGGCGAGGACGTCATCGAGCTGAACGTGTGCTGAACGCGGAGGTGCCGTACGTTCGGTACTAGATCAGGACGGATCGTGAAGGTGCACGACTACATCAACCGCGTTGATAAACGCTTCCGCTTTCGGTCTACGAGGGTACGTAGACACACTCTCCCCTCTCGTTGCTATGCATCTAGTAGATAGATCTTGCGTGATCGTAGGAAAATTTTGAAAATACTACGTTCTCCAACAGAACCGCCCTTTCGCCATCTCTTGTATTGCCGGCGCAACCTCCCTTCACACCGCTCACCGTCGGATTGGCCCGCCCGGGCGCCTCTCCTACAACGTCGGCCTCCAACCCCGCCCTCCATCATCTCTTGTGGTGCACGGCGCCAGCCGCCGGCCCCGCGCTTCCGCATCTCCCATGGCGCGCGGCGCCTGTCCGTCGGCCACGCCTGTCTGCCTCTCCTGTGGCACACGTCCTTTGCTGCGTGACATCTGGAACAACGCCATAGGGTGGTCCTGCCTCATCGGTAAATTCCTTTGCTTCGAGCTTATTCTGTTTGATTTCATATGTCGTGGACCAAATTCTGAATTCTGATGGCTATGGCTGGAATTGTCTTGCCGTTCTCATGTGCCTGATGACTCTGCGTGTATACTTCTTCTCTTGTTGAACTGATGTGTGATACTAGGTCTTTGCATCTTCAATGATTCATCCCAGGAGCCATATGATCTATCAGTTGATGACAGTAATTTGCAGAAGAATCTCACACATCTAAATGATCATGCAGCTGCACTGCAAAACTACTACATGATCCTGACCTTTCTTTCTTTTATCTTCACAGGGCTGAAACGCTCTTAGTTCTGCTGAAAATCGTGTGAGAGCATCACCTGATGAGTTGTGCCACTAGCCCACTACTCAGGTCATCTTGTTCAAGCACTGGTACATGCTCGTTATTCCGATGTCGTGATGGAAGGCGAGGAAGATTCTGCTGAAGAAAAGTGACGGAAGGCATTAGTCGCCTTGCTGGTAACCAGCCCATTTGAATCATTTTCGCCTTGCATTTTCTTCGGGATTTGGTGCATGTACATTTTCACATAATTTGTAACAAACCAATTCAGTGATTCATTGCATGTGAATAACCAACCAAATGAACACCGGTGATAATCAGCGTCATCCCGAATGTAGCGAACATTTTAGTATGAATCTATAACTCTATGGGAATAGGGTAAATGATAACCAAAAGTCAGAATTCTGACATTATGATTGATCATAATATCTGTAATCCATTCTCTTCAGCTTTAAGGGAGTTCGTTTGTCGATCATCATGACCAACCAAAACTAATTAAAGCGGTAGATCCCGACCTGAAATGGCGCCAGTGCTCTATGAAAGCTTGGGATTTACCTTGCTAATATACTTGTATTAGGACGTTCTCTACACATTTGGAATAGATTATCAAGAAAATTTATCTAAAGTCTGTTCAAATTCATTTAGATACAGTTTAGTTATAGGGTTTGTTTATTTTTACATTGATTTTATCATGTTATAAAATTGCCATACCATATACTCCCTCCGTCCCAAAATAAGTGACTCAAAAATGACTCAACTTTGTACTAACTTTAGTACAAAGTTGAGTCATTTTTGAGTCACTTATTTTGGAACGGAGGGAGTAATTCTTAAAACTGCATATGTTTTCCTGCTGCAGGTGCCACTGTTGTCACAATGCTGCAAAGAGACTTTGCATGGAGGCATATTTTAACTCTCGTGAGTGCTTGTAGAAGAAGAATTGTACAATGCTGAATGATGTTATTTGCATCTGAAAAGAGGGATCATATCTTTCCATTATTTCCATACGAATCAGGTCACTCTTTGACTAACTCGAACTTCAATCATTTGCTTTTTTTTATCATGGTTGGAGATGTGGTGTAGCTGGAGCAGCAGCTAACGGACATGCCAGCGAGCCCCGAGGGTGGTGGCCCGTGCAACATGAAGAAGACCATCCAGACAAAGGGGGTACACAGATAGCCAAGGACACAAGGAGACGTGCAAGTCTGTGTTTCATAGTATCTCTTTCAGCACCGGCGATTAAATGGTCTGTAGCTGGCCAGGCGTGCTTGCATAAAAGTGTACTTTGTTAGTTGCTAGACCCATGCTAGCTTTGTATGTTTTTCATGCAGCATCAACTAGCTTCAGGTGTGTTACTCACCGTTTTGGCCGTTTTGTTGTTTCAGACATCTCAATTTAGTTTGGTCACTCGAGAACTATAGTGTGGTCAAGTAATGTATCGACTTTGCCGTTCAACTCTCCGCTTGAGATTATCTTAGTTCTGATTTACTTTCATTTACTTTGTTTTGAACTAGCATTTCATCGTGATTACTATCCTTATATGGGTGATTGGCTAGGTGCCACCATGTTAGTACAATGCCAGTTTTTGCGTTTCATATAATGCTTAATTACAGTTGATTGTACCTTTATTTCTAAACAAACAAAATCTATTGTAATTCTCTAATTCAATGTGGATTGAATTATCATACATTTTGCATAAATGTAATGCATATTATATATTTCTGTAGTTTGTTAATTACTTGAGAATACTATTATGGGGCTAATTAGAATATGGAAATCCATGACATGTTCCGATGCACACTTATACTGATGTTAGCAAGATATAGAATACATTGATGTAGCATATCTGCACTGTTCATGTATAACTAAAGTGACTAACTCTAATGTTTTTTTCCCTCACCAACTTAATACAATATATAGTTCCCATTTAATCTAAATTGAGTCAGAGATTAACTGGTGATTTCTTCTGCCGTTGCTGCACCAAATCATCTAAAATTTGTTCTTATATGTTGGCCTGCCATTTGATATTGGGTACCATGCATGCTGGTTTTTCAAATGCTTAATCCAAGTGCCACTTATGTAATTAATAAGGTGAACTTTTGTTTAAATAAGTAAATGTTGGTTTGCCGAAGTTTTCTTGCGATCGAATTCTGGAACTTACATTGTATGGTTACCAACATTACATATGGCCATGCAGTCACTTTGGCCATGTATGTAGTAACTCATCAGACTTTCTACAATCGAGAGTATGTGTGCATGTTTTTAGGTTCAATGGTTTGAGTTTTATGAACCAAATGGTTGTCCAATTGCTTATGCTGTTTGCAACACAAGCATATAGAGCTACAATTATCAAGCGCTTTTCTGAGACAACACATAGATAAACAACACTTATCAAGCATCACCATCAGAGGAGACTAACTGGAAAAATTAAACACTTAAAAAGATAATAGGAAGCGAAGAGAACGTACCTCAGAATGGGGTTGCCAGCGAATATGAAAGCGAGGTGCAGTTGGTGTGTATACATCATCCAGTGAATCCAAGCTTGCTTCCCTTACAAGAACATTTGACAAAAAAAATTAGCAATGAAGGAAACATTTGATAATCATAATTAGACTAAGCTAGGAAGATGTACCTGCACTGTAGCTAAAACACTAGAACCCAACTTCATGGTGTACATGTCCCATAGTTGTTTCTGAGCTAAATCATGCATGCAATTTGACAATAGTTAGATAAAAAAGTACTCCCTCGTGACCAAAATAGATGACCCGACTTTATACTAACTTTTTACTAAAGTTAGTATAAAGTTGGGTCATCTATTTTGTAACGGAGGGAGTATTATTTACATACCATTCATTTGAGTTACAGAAGCTATGAAAATGCACGTTGATTGCCTCAATGATCTGGAATGCTTTCTACTTGGCAACTACAGACTGCTAGCAACCGGATATACAATTCAAATTAATTCACAACAACATCTTGTGTTAAACCAGTGCAGCCATAGCATGGGCATTTTTCAAGCTAATATTAATCTTTACAAATAACTCTTAAGTGCATTATTCAATATACAAATAACTCTAAATAAAAAGTAGGCGGGACATATAAACCTTCAATACTTCAATATTTTCCCTTCAAATTGATGTTGTCAAACAAAAAAAAAACGTACAGAAACTTACACAAACCAATCTTTAGAATAAAACAATATATGCTCGAGCATTTATACATGTCCAGTCTCATGTAAATGGCTGCGTCATTCCATCATCTGATTTCAAACAAAATTTAAGAACAATTCTTAACCTCCTTTCAAATTTAATTTGCAAAGCTTGGAAATAACTCAACTGCATGGCCATGTAAAGCTTGGAAATAATCATTTGTATATGTAACTTTCCAGTACTGCAGCCCCATGAAATGCATTGTGGTATATAGACAACAACGCTTCTTGTCTGAAATGAGAACACAGAGTAGCTATAGCATCCAGAATTACATGTAAGAATGTTCAGACCAAGCAAGTCTAATCAAATATGCCTGATTGTTATGTCATGATTACATTATATAGAGATATTATGTACTCACTATGAATAAACTACAAATAAGTTCCAGCTTAAGACTGCAATTGTGCCAGTGTAAAAGAGCAGTTTCCATAGCCTATAGAATTGCATGACCAATTAATTACAGAAAAACATTTCTGATTATTAGATCACACTTATGCACAATAGCTAAAGCGCCCGAGGCATGGGGCTGTGGCTACGGCGGCAGCGTCAAGGCGCAGACAGAGCCATTGGACAGAGCCGAATCGAGCAGAGGGGGGATGACGAAATACCAGTCATGGGCGAGGTGGGGAGAGCATCGACCATCAACTCTGGAGCATGTCGTACTTGGCCACACGGTGTGGGTCGCGATACGCCCAATCCATTGGAGCAACGCGTCCTCGCCGACGCTCCTCGGCGCTTGCTCTGATTTTGCGTCGTGTCCCGCAGGAGGAGGAGGTATGCGCTGCATAGCCCTCCAGCGCTCGCGTCCAGTCCGTGGCGGAGGATCTGGTGGAGATGAAGTATGCGCCTTCGCCGACGGATGAGGAGAGGCAAGGGAAGGGCGGCTGTCTCAGCGGCGGTGGGGACTGGGGAGGCATGGGAGGGGCATTCCTTGACGAAGCAACGTGCAACAAGGGAGGGGGAGGGTCCCTGCGGCGGCGACGGGAGGCAGTGGGGAGGGCGGACGCGCCGCTTGTCGGTGTCCGTGCGAGAGAGAAAGAGAGAAACAGAGGGAGGAAGATGAGGGTGTGGCAGTGGAGTGGAGTGTGTGGCCACGGTGTGTGTCGATGAGTGTCATTTTTTTTATCAAGTCAGTCCGTCAGGTCGTGCCTTAGGTAGTGAACAATATATATATTTTGCGGAAAGGTTGTGATTAACATAAAAACACATTGGCATTTATATTATAATATAAAAATATATTCGGATTTTTGGATAAATTTTCTATTGAATAGTATATGTCTATTGGGGATGAAGGTATAGAAAATATATGTTACTAACATGGATCCACAGAAGCAATTTTGATACATATTTTCAAGTTCACTAACAGTGAAGCAACAAACAATATCTATGGCATGCGCATAAAGATGTGGACCTTTATAGGAGAATAAATAGTATATACCGTTGCTTAATATTTTATTTTTTAATTGTTGCTTCAAAATGGGATTGAATTGTAATTTGGAAACCAATAATAATCTATTTTCATTTTATATTTTCATACTTTATCGAATTTATAAAATTTCATGTATGTGAATCATGCATTGCACTTGCATAACTTACACCGTTAGGCCCATGATACTCTATTTAGGTGGAAAAAACTAAAAAAAAAATTAACTCGATAAAAAAATAAATGAATTTCAAAGGACATGTGTTATATTTGATAGACGTGCGTTGCACGTGCACGCTTACTAGTGATACCTAAATGTTTCCAGATGATAAGCCGTGGCCGCTGGCCACATGCGACCAAAAACATCTCCATGATTTTTTTTAAGTTTGCCATTAGATGCCTAAAGCATTCCCTTTGCTCGGCTTGAGGAAACACAATTTTAACTACATTCTCTAACCCTTGGCATGCATCAATACAAATTAGTAGAGCTTCCTTGAATTAAAAGCTATAACAGGCACAAGTGGTCTAGTTGTAGAATAGTACCCTGCCACGCTACAGACCCGGGGTTCGATTCCCGGGTGGTGCACTCTATGCTTTTTTGTTATATGGAACCTTAGTTTTGTTATATGCTTTTTTAGCTGGTGCACTGAATCTTATTTTATAACTAGAACAGTCCAGGCAACCGAAAAGGATGCTGGTTAAAGAAACTAAATCTTGTTCTAGCCAAAAACACCCAAAAGTTGTGATTCCCTAAAATGTTTTGTTCTGCATACTGAGCCTGATTGTATGTACCATTTCTTACTGACCGACCGATCAACACCTGTTTTGTCAGCGGTGTTTGGGAGCCACCTTAACAGATGCACATACTTGGTTCATATCCATTAGGGAAGGCTTTGATGAGCAGCATTCTGTTGTAGATGCATGTAAACTTAGGCGACCTGAAGGTGCTTCCTTCACATGTTTTGTAGCGACTGACGCAGCCTGTTTCAGAGATGCTGAGAAATTATTCCTTACTGTTTTCTTTTTCCTTTTTGAAATCAATTATTCCTCACTGCTGGTCTCGGTTTTGGTACCATTTCTACTCATCCTGGGTTCATCCTTACTTATTGGTTGAAATCATATTCCAAAGCGAGTTTCAGTCTTTTGGTCTATATATGTTTTTTTGAACTGGCTTTTGGTCTATATATGAAGAGGTCCGCACTAGCAGTTTTTTTGCATGCCTAGATCAACCCCGGGCCCTGATATGCATACGTCACACGATTGTCAGTTTGATGCACAAACTGGTAAAATACATAATTCTAGTCATCAAACTTGCGTGAGCGTGCAAATACTGTCACGTTTCACGTATTTGTGTGTATCTGCTGCATGAGTGGCACACCAGCGTGGCCAGGTCCTGTTGTCAGCCACTGTGACCCTGCGTGCATGATAGATTTGCAGAAAAGCTCTCCACTTATTTCTATTTGTTATGTAAGGAGACCCTCAAATAAAATGAAAAACAAATGGGACGAGTGTGTCTCTAACCCATGACCAGCTTGCCAGTAGCCTCGCACGCACTGCCATCACACGAATGATGATTCATGTTCAATTCGCACGACTATATTTTATATCCTTCAACTAGGACAAAATAATTAAAGATAAAATATATAACCCAAAAAGGTAGCTCCGCGGTTCTATCATGTGACCTCGTTGTTTCTCATGCCTGAGCTAACAAACCGTCTAAGGAGACCCAATACCATCTATGGATAAACGTTCTTTTTGTTGCCATCACTTTTGTTCTATGTAAGAAATTAACTTATATTCTGATATTCGTGGCTTTTAAAAAAAATCAGTGTACATTCAATCTTAAAAATTGTATAAACGTTATAAAATATTTTCCTGTAATTAGAAACACATATGTTGCATTTTAAAATGTTCACGCATTTCAGAAAAATGTTTGCGACACTAAAAAAAGTGTACAATAGCCAAAAATGTTCATGTTTAAAAAGAAATCCATACCATTAAAAAAAAGTCACTCACCCTTGAAATTGTCAAAGTTCCATAAATTCTTTCAGACAAATCAGATTTTTTTTATTTGAATAATTATAAATTATAAAATCTAAATAAAAGGAAATATAGTGCAGATGAATGTACATAAATTCTTTTGGAAAAATCTATGATTTTTTTGTTTGGATTTGGATAATTTTAAATTTAATTATCCATGAATATACATACATTCGTTTGATTAAATTTTCAATGGTTTGAAAAAATTCACCCACCCTTGTTTAAAAAGTAAATTTATCTCATTTAAGGCATCCACTGTCATCTTTTCTGGTGGTTACCCTGGCTCTTCTTTTATTCGTTTAAATGCATCTTTTCTTAGAATTATAAAGTGCATCTTTGGTTGCTAAAAAGAGTGCATCTTTAATATGTATTTTTATCCTGATATATATCTTAGTAGTTCAGCACTAGGAATGAAGCATTGTTAGAGCATCTCCAACAGGCGCCGGTCGCGCCGCGCGCGCATCGCCCGGTTTGGCGCGGTGCGCAGCGCTGGCTCCAGCTACCGCGCTAAAATGCAGCGCGCGCGTGCAGCTCCAGCAGCGCCCCAAAATGCAGCGCGCTGCAATTCCACGACATTTTTTTTTTAAAATTGCATAGATATAATTAAAAAACGATACAAATGTATTTTACATCGGTGCAACTAGATAGATAGTTCGAAAGCATAGATAGATAGAACTACGGTGCAACTAGATAGAAACTACTATGGCATACATAGATAGAAACTACTACAAGTCGCTATCATCATCATCTTCCTTGTCGGTGTTGTCCGAGGTATCGAGCCACATGTCGTCCCAACGTTCATCGTCTGGCGTGAAGATTGACCTCCCACCCGCTGCAACGATATCGCACTGCGCATTCGCCAATGCCTTCCGCCGACGCCGGTCCGCACGCTCCGCGCGGCGCCTTGCCGTCCTCTCCGCCCAGTAGGCACGCTCGTCGGTGACGTCCTCCGGGTAGCGACGACGCCACTCCGCCATGACTCGCTCGTCCTCCTCGGAGATGAGGAGGCGGCGCTGCCGCCGTGTGTGATCGGCACGGTCCATGTCGGTGATGAGACACGGCGGAGGGGCGAGGCGCTGCGCCTGCTCGCGCGTGGAGACGTCCCGGAAGTTTAGCTGCGACTGGGGCCTCTCCAAGCGCCACGCCGCCGCATCGTACGCGCGGGCCGCCTCGTGCGCGCTCCGGAACGACCCGAGGGCGAGCCGGACGTCGCCGGACCGGATCTCCGCGGAGTACCAGCCGTGGGGGCACTCGCGGACGCCGCGGTAGCCCGAAGAACCCCGATGGCGCGGCGGCATGGTGGCGCGGAAAGCGGCGAAGCGGCGAGGTGGCGAAGCAGCGAAGCGAGGAGAGAGCGCGTGGATGTGTGCTGTGCGCGTGACGAGCGTGGGATTTTATAGGCGCGCGCGAAGCGGCGCGCCAAATCTACCGCGCCGCGTGCCGCTTTTTCCCGCGCGCGCAGACGCTTCCCGCGCGTGGAATTTTCCGGCCACCGCTGGAGCGCGCGAAAGCAGCCGGCGCGCGCAAAAAGCAAACTTTAGCACGCGGGCGCGCCTTTTGCCGCGCCCGTTGGAGATGCTCTTAGGTGTGGTGGTTAGGACGTCCGCGCTAGTGCATCAGGTCACCGGGTCTAACTCTCACCCGTCCTGTTTTTCCTGCCTATTTTTAAAAAAAAAAACAGTACACTGATGCCTGGAACCCAGCAAACAACGAGTTAAAAAAATCGAAGGGTCTTCTTGAAAAAAAAAATCACATGCACCGTGGCGGCGACGACGCCAGAAACCCTATGGCTGCACCCGTTAGTTTTTCTGTCAAAATGTGGTCAAACGAACATCAGGCCAATGAGTGACAACTAGAACCAGAATCAGTACGCAATCCGTTAACCTAGCTCTAATCGTGATAGTTTTGTGTAATTAACTAACTCTTTGAAGGCAGTCGCGCTGGTCACGATTAGTAGGCTTCCCTCGAATAGAAACCTATGAAAGGCACCAGTGGTCTAGTGGTAGAATAGTATCCTGCCACGGTACAGACCCGGGTTTGATTCCCGGCTGGTGCAATTTTTCCTTTTTGTTTTATTTTATGGGATCTTACTTTTTTTAGCTGGCAACAAAAAAATGTTACTAAATATTCTTTTATAACTAGAACAAAAGATAACAGAACACAGGCCAGCTGACCACATGCATGATCCCTCCATACATATGGACCAGGAACAGGAGCTCAATCCTCAATTTTTTTGTTTCAGAGAGATGCTGAGAAATTAAGGTACATTAATCCGTGCTGCTGGTCCTGTTTTTGGTACTGCACCTGCTAATCTTGGCTTCATTTCACCCCGTCGAAACCGTGTTCCAAAGTGAATTTCAGTTTGAACTTTGAAATCATTTTCATGCTGGCAGTGTTTGCATGCCTCGGGTGCTTTGGCTTGCCGGCCCGAGCGTAGGATCGCCGTTCTCCACACAGAGGACGAAAAGATGCAGTTCCAGCAAAACTAGTTTCCCCGCTGCAGTACTTGAACAAACAAGTGTATGTTCTGTCTGATGTTCTAGAGTCGCCCCTTTTCTTCTTCTCTCCAATCTGGCAGTATGTCTGCTACTTTGGCAATGGCCGACTGCTGTTTGTTTATTTCATTATCACCAACGACTGTTTATGCACTGGATCTGTTGCTTCTGATCTTCCTGGACACTTAACCAGCTGTTGGGCTCTTGATCTCTGATGAAATGTATAGTTGGCCACTTGCCTTGCTGGTTTCCTCTTGCATCTTCCTAATTAAGGGTTTGGACCAGTTCCCAATACTTGATCCACTAGCTCAAACAGCAATGCATTTCCCCTTGAGAAATGCAATACTTTTAACTATAGTCCAAATTCTTTTCTGTTATTGATTGTTTTGCAGGTTAAGGATCAAGAAGAGAAGATGAAGAACATCAAGAAGATGAACTAGTAGAGGTTTAGCTAGGCTTCAGCCTTAGGTACTTTAATTATTTTATTATTTAATACATTGTACCTCCTGGATACTTTGTAATTGTTCAAGTTATTAATAAAGTTTCTTATTACCTATTTAGATGCATTTCCATTTCACCGGATGGGCGAAGTCTGCTGGGGAGGCCAGTGGCGCCGACGCCGACACTCCTCTTATTGAGGATGTGGTCGAGAAGTCGACCGAAGAGGAGGTCAAGACCGTCGACCCTCCGGCCACGGGGAGGCAGCGCGTCCTGCGGCGGGCCAGCTCTGGTGAGCCGGTCCGGCCCGGCAGGATCGCGCAGCGGTAGCAGCCCCCGGAGCAACTCGTGCGTGAGACGAGGGCGATGAAGGCCGTGGCAGTGAAGAGGGCGGAGAAGACCGCTGTGGCGAAGAGGACGGTGACTTCTTCCTCTTCGTCCAAGCATGGCCGGACCCCATCTCCTTCTCCCCCTCCCACAGATGTCGTCATGGACGCTGACTTCGATCTTGGGTCTCTCAGCCCAAGTAGGAAGAGGAAGCCAGTGGAGGAGGAGGAGGAGGTGGAGAACGAGTATGTATTTTGCTTCCCACATTACCTCCTGACTCCACCTATGTATTATCTTTCTCTGATCCGATGTTGTCTTTGCAGGTATATGGAGACGCTGGCCCAGAGGGTAGCATAGAGGGCCAGGGCCTCGACGGGCGACAAGCCCCCGGCGGGTACTTCGGGTATGTCGTTGTTGGTGGAGAGCAGCCCGGACAGCAGCCCCCGGCATAGCTCCCACTCCAGTTCCCAGCGCAAGTTCATTACTCACTGCTCCACAGAGTAACATTGGGGTGTGAATCCTCAATGCTGACCCTGCTGGGTTTGCAGGAGTGGAACATCAGCAGGAGGGGCCGTTGAGGGCCACCCCTAACACGCCGCCCCCCTCGACTACATCGCCCCGAGGGGCGTCCCCGGCAAGGGCATCCACCACCGAGCCCATGCATATGGAGGAGGAGGACATGAACTTGGGCGCCGGTGACTCTACCTTGGCAACGATCGTTGGCGGGGAGGGCGCCACTTCTTCCCAGCCTGGTACGGGTAAATTGTTTGTTTCATGTCCTTATTCTTTCTTCTTCAAGTTGAGCTTCGACCCTGGCTTCGCCTCATCTTTCCTCCTGGTCTTTAGATCCTCCTTCGACGGACCAGGTGCATGTCGACTCCATCATCGAGGAGGTCGTCAAGGACACTAGGGCCGAGGCCAATAGGATCGCTGCCGAGGAGGCCGCCAAGACCACTGCTGAGGAGGCCGCCGAGGGGCCCGCCGGAGGGACCGGCGAGGCCACCGCCGAGAAGGCCGTCAAGGGGCCTGCCGGAGGAACCGGCGAGGCCACTGCCGAGGAGGCCGGGAAGGCTGCTGCCGAGGAGGTGGTGGCTGATGACCAACCTCCGTCCTCTGCTGCCTCTGGCTCGGGCCGACACTTGAAAGTGGGTGTCGACCTGTTCGTCCACCTCCCAGGCAAGGCAAGCACCAGGGCACCGGCCGAGGGGGAGGTGTTCGACGACGAGGCGCTCGCTGCCGCCGGGCTTGAGGTTGTTGATGAACCGAGCGCCGGTGGCGACGGTTCTCAAGAAGAGCAACTCCTTCGGGCCATCGGCGCCAACTTTCGGAAGCTCCAAGCGCTTCACCGTGCCCGCCGGGATAAGGCAAAGTCTAGGTTGGCTGTAGTGGATAAGGCAGAGGTAGACTTCCAGGGGCGCGTTGCCCAGACGCAAACTTGGTTTGCCGAGGCCTGGTAGGAGTTGAGGGCTACCCAGGATCAGCTGGACGAGCGCACCCGAGAGCTTATCCTGAAGCAGTCTGATTTTAAGAAGGCCCAGGAGGTGGCAAAGGAGCAGGCCGCCAAGGATGAGGATGACCACAACAAGCACCAAGCTCAACTAGATTCACAGGAGGAAGACCTCGTCGCTCGCGAGCGGGCACTTGCCGCTACACTCCACGGCAAGGATGAGGAGATCGAAAAGCTCGTCGCGCAGCGGACCCAGGAACTAGAGCAGAGGCACAAAGAGGCACTCAATGCTCAAGCTATGGTCCATGCCGGCAAGATGAAGGAGGTGGAGGTGGAGCGGGATGGCCTGAATGAACAGACTCTGGGGCTGGCAAAGGAGAAAGGTATGATCAACGCCGCCTTGACGGAGGCGCAGGCCGCAGTCCTCGGCAAGGCCGAGCAGCTCTCCATGGCCCACGACTCCATTAAAGACCTGAAGATGAAGCTGAAGGGTCTCAAGGGGACACTTTCGGAGGTCAGGGCTCAGCAGGAGACCCTGAACAAGGATTTGGAGGAGGAGAGGCAGCTACGGAAGAACGACGCCGCTAACCACGTGGATTACGTGAAGGGCGAAAACCTCTGGATCAGCCGCCTCGTCGACGTCGCGGAGAGGCTCACCGCGCAGTTGGCCGCCATGGGCGCCAAATTTCAGGTATTTCTCGGAGGTGAACATCAGCATCAACGCCAGTCTGACCTTGTTCCACTCCGACGGAGCAGTTTATCAGGCCAATGATTCCCGGAGGCTCTGTCGGGGTGCCTTGACCAAGGTTCTCACTAAGGTGGCATATTGGAACCCCAAACTCGACTTCGACGCCACGATGGAGAGCTTGCCGGAGAATGTAGACCTCGCGACGCTCGAGAAGCGTATCAAGCCCATCATCAGCTGCGTCGACAGAGTTCAGAGGATAGAAGGCCAGCGTCGGGATTAGGCACCCTGTTTCTCATCGCCGCTGCAGGTTCACAACCAAGGCAATTTTTTCTTTAGTTAGAACCGCGGCAACAATTGATGTAATATAACTCCGCAATATTTTGAAGTGATGAACGCTATTTTCCTATTCGATCCCTCTTTGTATGTCCATCCTACGCTTAATTGGATAGGCTTGCCGGCGCGCAAACCCAAGCCACGGAGCTTTGAGGACGAATCCTCAATAGCCTGCCGGGTGTGCTTTCTGCCAGGCAAACCACCTTACCGTTCTCAGCGCGGCCGTTTGAACTGTTGAGCGGACTTGAAACAGGACAAAAGCGTTGCCAATAACGAAAAGGCTACCCTACCGTTCTCAACGCGGCCGCTCGCACTGTTGAGCGGAATCGAAACAGGACGAAGGCGTTTCCAATAGTGGAAGGGCTGCATTGCGTACAGGTTTATCATACAGAGAGCAAGATCTCCGAGGAGAATAACCTTATATAAAGAGGAATTACTCAAAGTTTTGCATGACTCTGTTGTTGCATGGGCTTCCATTGCACTCGTCAATGATGCCGCACGCTTGGTCATCTTCTTCCCTGGAAGCCATGGGGACGAAGAACTGCTAAACTAACTGCTAGACCGGATTTTCACAACTGCGCCCCCTACCTGGCGCGCCAAAGATGTCGGGGACGAACCGATCGAGACCTATGGGATCACTGGAATCCCTTTTCTACGGTTGACGGGCGCGGGGTTGTGCAAACAGCGGGTCTAGGAGTCAACACAAAGACCGTTTACCCAGGTTCGGGCCGCAAAGATGCATAATACTCTAGTCCTGCTTTGATGTGTATTTGAGTGTTCTTGAGCTCTTGAACTAGCTACGGTGCGTGCCTAGTCCAAAAGATCCGAATCCTTCTCCAGTATGCCTCGGGCCTCCTTTTATAGTGAAAAGGGGTTGCCACAGTGGCACACAGGAGGTGGAAAGGTATACAGTGTACACGCTTATCTCCTGTCATTACGGGACAAGACACATTAAATGCGCCACTTAGGTGTCCACTTGCTTTATCGGGGACGACAATGAGGTCCGTCCTATCTGCCACCACTCCGTCTGGTCGCGACGCGCGTCCAGGCCAATGAGGCATGCAGCGGCATGTAGGTTGGCTGGCAGCTGAGATGGCGTGGTGGTAGGGTCTTCACAAAGATCTGCATGCCACCACGCAGGTGCTTGACTAGATGGACCAGGAACCACGACTGCCACGTGGGTACTTGCCTGGGCTAGTGGGTCGGCCGCCGAGCTGGGGCGACGATGGGCGGCAAGGGCTTGCCGTGGTCTTGCGTCTGTTCCCGGCAAGGGTCTTGCCGGGGCCTTTGTGAGCGCCCTCGACAAGAGGCTTGCCAGGGCTTCGGGGGTATCTTCGGCAAGGAGCCTTGCCGAAGCCTCGTGGGCATCCTCGGCAAGGAGCCTCGCGGTCGTCTTGTCTTCTAGTTCTCATCTAGGATTCGTAGACCCTTTGTCTTCACAAAGATCTGCATGCCATCACGCAGGCGCTTCCCGAGCCTTGGCTCCAACTTTCTTGATGATGTCGGAGCTCCTAGGGTCAAGGGTGGCTGTAATGGAGGCGTTGGGTGAGTTGCCTCGGCAAGGGTTCTTGCTGTTGGAAATAAGCCCTAGAGGCAATAATAAAATGCTTATTATTATATTTCCTTGTTCATGATAATTGTCTGTTATTCATGCTTGAATTGTATTATACGGAAATAATGATACATGTGTGAATACATAGACCACAATGTGTCCCTGGTAAGCCTCTAGTTACTGGCTCGTTGATCAACAGATGGTCATGGTTTCCTGGCCATGGACATTGGATGTCATTGATAATGGGATCACATCATTAGGAGAATGATGTGATGGACAAGACCCAATCCTAAGCCTAGCACAAGATCGTGTAGTTCGTAATGCTAAAGCTTTTCCAATGTCAAGTATCTTTTCCTTAGACCATGAGGTTGTGCAACTTCCGGATACCGTAGGAATACTTTGGGTGTGCCAAACGTCACAACATAATTGGGTGGCTATAAAGGTACACAGCGGGTATCTCCGAAAGTGTCTATTGAGTTGACACGAATCGAGACTGGGATTTGTCACTCCGTATGACGGAGAGGTATCTCTGGGCCCACTCGGTAAGACATCATCATAATGAGCTCAATGTGGCTAAGGAGTTAGTCACGGGATGATGTATTACGGAACGAGTAAAGAGACTTGCCATGACGAGATTGAACAAGGTATCGGTATACCGACGATCGAATCTCGGGCAAGTACTATACCGATAGACAAAGGGAATAGCATACGGGATTGAGTGAATCCTTAACATCGTGGTTCATCTGATGAGATCATCGAGGAACACATGGGAACCAACATGGGTATCCCGATCCCGCTGTTGGTTATTGACCGGAGAGTCGTCTCGGTCATGTCTACGTGTCTCCCGAACCCGTAGGGTCTACACACTTAAGGTTCGGTGACGCTAGGGTTGTAGAGATATATGCACACGGTAACCCGAATGTTGTTCGGAGTCCCGGATGAGATCCCGGACGTCACGAGGAGTTCCGGAATGGTCCGGAGGTAAAGAATTATATATAGGAAGTCCATTTTCGGCCATCGGGAGAGTTTCGGGGGTCACCGGTAGTGTACCGGGACCACCGGAAGGGTCTCGGGGGTCCACCGGGTGGGGCCACCCATCCCGGAGGGCCCCATGGGCCGTAGGGGGAAGGGGACCAGCCCATAGTGGGCTGGCGCACCCCCTTGGGCCTCCCTCCTGCGCCTAGGGTTGGGAACCCTAGGGGTGGGGGCGCCCCCCTTGGCTTGGGGGGCAAGCCACCCCCCTGGCCGCCGCCCCCCTAGGAGATCCCATCTCCTAGGGCCGGCACCCCCCTGGCCCCTATATATAGTGGGGGGGGAGAGAGGGCAGCCACACACCAGCCCCTGGCGCCTCTCTCCCCCCCGGTTGCACATCTCCCTCCTCCCGCAGGTCCTTGGCGAAGCCCTGCAGTTTTTCCGTTGCATACACGACCACACCGTTTTGCTGCTGGATCTCCATCAACCTCTCCTCCCCCCTTGCTGGATCAAGAAGGAGGAGACGTCGCTGCACCGTACGTGTGTTGAACGCAGAGGTGCCGTCCGTTCGGCGCTGGGATCATCGGTGATAGGGATCACGACGAGTACGACTCCATCATCCACGTTCTCTTGAACGCTTCCGCTCGCGATCTACAAAGGGTATGTAGATGCACTCCTTTATGCTCGTTGCTAGATGACTCCTTAGATTGTCTTGGTGAAGCGTAGGAAATTTTTTGAATTCTGCTACGTTCCCCAACAGTGGAATCTGAGCTAGGTCTTTTGAGACGTCCAAAACGTATCTATAATTTCTGCTTGCTCCATGCCTCTTTTGGGTGATATTGCTATGATATTTATACACTTCCATACACTTTTGATCATATTTGGACTAACCTATTAACTCAGTGCACCCCAGTGCCAGTTTCTGTTTTCGGCTGTTTTTGTATTTCAGGTTTTCACGTTACGAGAACTGCCAGGAAAAATCCAGAAAAATTATATAAAATATCAGCGTTCCAGAAACTACCGTGCGCCCGAAGGACAGC
>LR738712.1:861447661-861476041 GCA_902687465.1 Secale cereale
GCCCCCCCTGGGCCGCGCCGGGGGGGGGGGGCGCCTGGGCCCCCCGAGGCTCCTCCGATGCCCCCCTTTGGCATATATTTAAAGTGTCTCCCGAAACCCTCGAAAGAAGAACTCTTTTCGCGATCCCATCTCTGTTCCGCCGCCGCCGCCGCTTCCAAGATCGGGAGCACCAGGAGAACTCTTCCCGGCACCCTGCGGAGGGGAGGATCACCACCGGGAGCTTCTCCACCACCATGGACGCGTCCCGGATGAGTTGTGAGTAGTCTCCCTTGGACCATGGGTCCATGACCAGTAGCTATGTGATGTTCTCCTCCCGTTCTTGTGCTTCACTAATTAGTCCTCGTGAGCTGCCCTACATGATCGAGGCACATATGTAATCCTTATGCTGTTGCTATGATGAGTTTGCTGGGATCCGATGGATTATGAGATTATGTTCAGATTGTGTTTGAGTAATATATTTGATTCACCTCTTTAATGTTTATGTTCGTAAGTAATTCTTGTATGTTCTCCGTTGTTATTTATTGCTTTGGCCAAGTAGTAGGTAGTGACTCCAAGAGGGAACGTTATGCTCGATTGTGGGTTCATGCCCCTCGATGACTAGCTTGAGTGACAGAAACATGAGTCTAGGGGATGTGCTGTTGCCACAAGGGGGAAAACAACGGTGCTTGTGCCCGTGGGTGCAAGGACTGTTTACTTTACACAAAGTTCTTTTAATGCAGTTGTCTGTTGCTTTGAGTTTACACTATGGGTGGGGCTCGCAACTTAATACCAGCGAGATGTTCTGGATAGATATCTCAAGGTGGATGATTAGTAGTAGATATTGATGGATTTCAGTCTACTTACTTTGGCGTACCGCCCATGCTTTGAACCTCTACCTTTCTTGCAATGTAGTTAGCATTGGTTTGCGCACATGGTCCTGTCAATTGCCCAGCTGTAATTCGTTTACCTCACATAGCTGTTTTATCGTCTTTTGGGAGAGAGACATCACTAGTGAACATCATGAGACTCCGGTCTATATTACCATCATTGATCACATCCGCTATTTACTTTTCCGCTATTTACTTACTATTGCAATTATACCTATCACTATTATCACTTGCGTTTGATCCTTTGTAAACTACAAGGCCGGAGGGATTGACAACCTCTCTGTACTCGTTGGGAGCAAAGTTATTTGTATCTGTGTGCAGGTCCACGTTGATTGCTAATATCCGGCGCCGTTAGCAGTTGACACCTTCTTGTTGAAACTGGGAGTCTCTGGGAAATCGATCCTTGGTAATACCAAGGGAAAACTTCTGCTACACTGCATCTCAAACCTTCCACTTGGGGTAACCAACAAGGGGTGAGAAGCCACCTAGCAAAGCAATTTCTGGCGCCGTTGCCGGGGACTCCACTCTTCAGGATAGAGGAGTTGCACGCTATCTTTTACCTTTGCTTTTAGTCTTGTTAGTTTACCTTTCAGTTTTGCTTTAGTATCTTTTATCGAAAATCACAAAAATAGTTATCTTGCTTGATTGCTACTATGGGTTCCACCGAGAACACCAAGTTGTGTGACTTCACTGGTCACAACAACGATGACTTTATCAGCACACCTATCACTACACCTGCCACTTCAGCACCTTCATATGAAATTAAACCTGCTTTACTGAACTTAGTTATGGAAGATCAATTCTCCGGTGCTGGAGATGATGCTGCTTTACACTTGAACAACTTTGTTGAACTTTGTGATATGCAAAAGTACCAAGAAATACATGGTAATATTGTTAAGCTTAAGCCTTTTCCTTTCTCCTTGAGAGGAGGAGCTAAAATTTGGTTTCAGTCTTTGCCTAGAAATAGCATAGATTCATGGGACAAGTGCAAAGATGCTTTTATTGGAAAATACTATCCACCTGCTAAAATTATCCAACTGAGAAGTAACATAATGAATTTTAAACAATTGGATAATGAACACGTTGCCCAAGTTTGGGAACGTTTGAAATCTCTTATCAAGAACTGCCCTACTCATGGTTTGAATACTTGGATGGTTATCCAAACTTTTTATGCAGGCTTGAACTTTACCTCGCGGAACTTGTTAGATTCGGCCGCGGGAGGAACTTTTATGTCAACTACACTTGGTGCTGCCACAAAACTTCTCGATGAGATGATGACCAACTATTCCCAATGGCACACCGAACGCGCTCCAACAGGTAGGAAGGTAAACTCTGTCGAGGAGATTTCCTCCTTAAATGAAAAAGTTGACTTGATCATGTCTCTACTTTCGAAGCAATCCTCTGTTGATCCTCGTGATGTTCCTTTAAATTCTTTGATTGCTCAAGAACAAGTAGATGTGAACTTTATCTCTAGAAACAATTTTAACAACAATGCTTATAGGAGTAATTTTGGTAGCAATCCTAGACCGTTCCCCTCTAATTCTTATGGGAACAACAATGCTTATCCTCGCACCAGGAACTCCACTACTGAACTAGAGATTATGCTTAAAGATTTCATCACTACCCAAAAAGCCTTTAATAAGAGTGTAGAAGAAAAACTACATAAACTAGATGATCTCTCTTTGAAGGTAGACCATTTAGCCAATGAGATAGAATTGCTAAAAATTAAAACTTCTCCTCTTGAGGAGAGGAAGGTCACTCCTATTAATGCTACTCAAGTGCAAATTAATGAAAATATTAGGATGATGGCTAAACTTAAAGAAAGATGGGCTAGAGAAAGGGAGGAAGAGGATAGAATTAAGAGCCTTCCTACACACCACACTGTTGCTACTATCCAAGTTGTTGAGGATATCCAAACTCTTAGCACCCAATGTACTCCTGGTCCCATTGGACCTATTAATGGTGATGCTATGACTATAGAAACTACCAAACAAGTGAACCTAAAGGACACCACTACCACTTTACTTGATGCTAGTGACCTTGATTTTGATAATTGCACTCTTACCAAAGTTATTGATTTCCTTCACAAGATGTCTAGAGACCCCCGCACTAGCACGATTAACCTTGCCTTCACAGAGCATATCACTAATGCTCTCATCAAAGCTAGGGAGGAGAAACTTAGAGTAGAAGCCTCCATACCTAGAAAGCTAGAAGATGGTTGGGATCCTATGATAAAAATTAAATTGAATGACTTCTCTTGCTATGCATTATGTGATGTTGGAGCTAGTACCTCTGTTATGCCCAAAAGAATATATGATATGCTTAAATTGAAACCTTATGATTCTTGTTCTTTCGATGTTCGTCTCGTTGATTCTTCCATAAAGAAACCTTTGGGGAGGATCGACGATGTTCTTATCGTTGTCAATGATAATTATGTTCCCGTTGATTTTACTATTATGGATATTGAATGTGATCCTTCTTGTCCAATTATTTTGGGACGTCCTTTTCTACGCACCGTTGGTGCTATCATTGACATGAAAGAGGGGAATATAAAATTTCAGTTTCCTCTCAAGAAAGGGATGGAACACTTCCCTCGAAAGAAGATCAAGTTACCTTTTGAGTCCGTTGTACGGGCTAGCTATTCTTTTACTCTTGATAAAACTTGATCTCTATGCATTATGCCTAGCTTAAAGGCATAAAAGAAAGCGCTTTCGGGAGGCAGCCCAATGAATAAATTTATTTTTCTTTTGTTGTGTCTTGATGTTGTTACTACTGTAGCATCATCATTGTATCTTTACTTTTCAATTTTGTGCCAAGTATAGCCTCTGATTGCTAGAAAGTTCAAAAGTTGTGAGGTGCTGTCCAGGAAACAGATTCTGTCCTTGTATAGAAAAATTCGTATAAAATCACCAGATCATCTTTTTGGTCTGAATTGTTTCGACAGCGTTCTCTATATAATTGTCTTTCGTGCGTCTGTTCTGAGTTTTTTGATTTGAGTTGCAGAAGTGCCCCGAAAAAATCAATTACTACCTGCTGTTCTGTTTTTCACAGATTCTGTCCTGTTTTGCCTTTCCTTCATTTTGCAAACCTAGAGCTTGCTTTTTCTTTGCAAAAACCTTTTGGCAATCTTGAGAAACAGTAGACCTTCAAGAATATCTTTATTTCCAGCAAGGTATAATTATTTTATTATGGGTACTAACCTCGCTAATCAGATTATGATGAGTTATGTATGAAGGGAGTTTTCAAGTGTGCGAGGGAAGATGATAAAAAGATTCAGCAGTGTCAATCGCTCAAGTTTGGGGATGCCCCCGTGCACCCCCAAGAAATATTCAAGGAGACTCAAGCGTCTAAGCTTGGGGATGCCCCCGTGCATCCCCTTCTCCATCAACATTATCAGTACGTCTTTCGTTCCACTATATTTTAATCACTTCATGTGTTATGTGCTATGCTTGGAGCGTCTTGCTTTTAGTTTCCTTTTTAGTTTTTCATAACGAGTCGGAACTCAGCGTTCTTTATGTGGGAGAGAAACACGCTCCACTTCTACCTAGAACATAACATAGAATTTTCATAACTATCTTTGCTGTGTGTGTTCTTTGTCTTTTAATAGCTACTATCATGCTCTGCTCTTAGTATTCATGCTTATCTTTTTAAAGAGATTTTGTTTAGTTGGTTGCTTGAACTCTCTTTAATTATCATGCTTATCTTATTAAGAGAGTTTGCTTCCGTTGCATTGGTTAATATGTCTATGATAAAGATGCTACGTGCATAATGGCGCTTAGCGGTTCAGGTTTTCTTATGGTTAGTCTCAAATAGCTGGGGGATTCCCAATGTGTTATTGGAGTACCAACATGATTTGTTTGCCAATGATGTGGTATGGTTTAGTAATATCTTCCCTCAAGAATTTATTTTGATTGACTTGGCGTATGCTCACGCATATTTAAGACTGTAAAGAAAGTCTGTCAAGCCTTGATGATCTTTTGTTTCTGAGTAGCGATATAACTTCCATGCCTGATTCAATGTTGCTTTGTCGCTCTGCATGATTATGACCGTCATTGCTCTCTTAGTTGGTCGCTCCCAGTCTTTTGCTAACCTCCACCTGTACTAAGCGGACTGACTGCTTGTGCATCCACATCCTTTTAAACCAGTTATGCCATATGAGTCCACCATACCTACCTATATGTGGTATTTCACCGCCACTCCAAGTAAATTTACATGTGCTACCTTTAAAACCTTCAGTTGCAATATATAGCTCATGGGAAAGTAGCTTAAAAACTATTGTGGTAAAGAATATGTTGCTTATGTATCTTATTTTCTTATAAGTTGCTTGCTGAGCGGTAACCATGTTTCTGGGGACGCCATCAACTGTTACACTTTTGTTGAATATCATGTGAGTTGCTATGCATGTTTGTCTTGTCTAAAGTAAGGGTGATTTGCCCTGGGTTGAATGGTTTGAGTATGCATATTGTTAGAGAAGAACATTGGGCCGCCAACCAAAGCCATGTATCATGGTGGAAGTTTTAGCTTGGACATTAATCCTCAATCTCTTATGAGAATATGCTTAAGCATTAAAGAGGAGTCCATTATCTATTTTCTATGTTGTCCCGGTATGGATGTCCTCAAGTTGAGATCTATCAAAAACGAGAAATCAAATGCGATCTATCTCCTTGGACCTTTGTACAGGTGACATAGAGGTACCCCTTTGTGACACTTGGTTGAAACATATGTAATGCAATGACAATCCATGGAAATCCGAGCTAATTAGGACAAGGTGCGAGCACTATTGGTATTCGATGCATGAGGCTTGCAACTTATAGGATGTCTTATGCATAACACATATGAAGTACTACTACCGTTGACAAAATTGTTTCTATGTTTTCAAAATAAAAAGCTCTGGCACATGAGTAATCCCTGCTTCCCTCTGCGAAAGGGGCCATTCTTTTACTTTTTTGTTGAGTCTCCACCTTCTTTTAAAAGCACCAACTACTGAGAGCATGATTGTCATTCTGAGTGTAATGTGCATTGTCCCAAAGTAGCATTGTCTTTTGCATGATTGTGATATCGTTTATTCTGAAATCATTGTATCTAGTCATCACTTAAACCTTGAAGGTGCCCCTGCATTTATGCTTCACTAAAGGGGACAAGCTAGATATCACTTTATCATATTTGCACATCATGTTCATTGCAAATCTTTTTGATGTTTCAATATCATATTGTAAAACTTTCAGTTCTTTGTGATTTTCTCATGAGGCAACTTAATTACTACAGATTCATTGTCTCAGTAAGCTTTTGTCATATGACTATGAAAAAGTCCTATATGGTTATTAGCATGTCACCGCAGAAATTATTCTTGTTATCATTTACCTACTCGAGGACGAGCAGGAATTAAGCTTGGGATGTTGATACGTCCAAAACGTATCTATAATTTCTGCTTGCTCCATGCCTCTTTTGGGTGATATTGCCATGATATTTATACACTTCCATACACTTTTGATCATATTTGGACTAACCTATTAACTCAGTGCACCCCAGTGCCAGTTTCTGTTTTCGGCTGTTTTTGTATTTCAGGTTTTCACGTTACGAGAACTGCCAGGAAAAATCCAGAAAAATTATATAAAAAATCAGCGTTCCAGAACCTACCGTGCGCCCGAAGGACAGCCGGGGGGGGGGCACCAGGGCTCCAGGCGCCCTGGCGGCACGCCCCCCCTGGGCCGCGCCGGGGGGGCGCCTGGGCCCCCCGAGGCTCTTCCGATGCCCCCTTTAGCATATATTTAAAGCGTCTCCCGAAACCCTCGAAAGAAGAACTCTTTTCGCGATCCCATCTCTGTTCCGCCGCCGCCGCCGCTTCCAAGATCGGGAGCACCAGGAGAACTCTTCCCGGCACCCTACCGGAGGGGAGGATCACCACCGGGAGCTTCTCCACCACCATGGACGCCTCCCGGATGAGTTGTGAGTAGTCTCCCTTGGACCATGGGTCCATGACCAGTAGCTATGTGATGTTCTCCTCCCGTTCTTGTGCTTCACTAATTAGTCCTCGTGAGCTGCCCTACATGATCGAGGCACATATGTAATCCTTATGCTGTTGCTATGATGAGTTTGCTGGGATCCGATGGATTATGAGATTATGTTCAGATTGTGTTTGAGTAATATATTTGATTCACCTCTTTAATGTTTATGTTCATAAGTAATTCTTGCATGTTCTCCGTTGTTATTTATTGCTTTGGCCAAGTAGTAGGTAGTGACTCCAAGAGGGAACGTTATGCTCGATTGTGGGTTCATGCCCCTCGATGACTAGCTTGAGTGACAGAAACATGAGTCTAGGGGATGTGATGTTGCCACAAGGGGGAAAACAACGGTGCTTGTGCCCGCGGGTGCAAGGACTGTTTACTTTACGCAAAGTTCGTTTAATGCAGTTGTCTGTTGCTTTGAGTTTACACTATGGGTGGGGCTCGCAACTTAATACCAGCGAGATGTTCTGGATAGATATCTTAAGGTGGATGATTAGTAGTAGATATTGATGGATTTCGGTCTACTTACTTTGGCGTACCGCCCATGCTTTGAACCTCTACCTTTCTTGCAATGTAGTCAGTATTGGTTTGCGCACATGGTCCTGTCAATTGCCCAGCTGTAATTCGTTTACCTCACATAGTTGTTTTATCGTCTTTTGGGAGAGAGACATCACTAGTGAACATCATGAGACTCCGGTCCATATTACCATCATTGATCACATCCACTATTTACTTTTCTGCTATTTACTTACTATTGCAATTATACCTATCACTATTATCACTTGCGTTTGATCCTTTGTAAACTACAAGGCCGGAGGGATTGACAACCTCTCTGTACTCGTTGGGAGCAAAGTTATTTGTATCTGTGTGCAGGTCCACGTTGATTGCTAATATCCGGCGCCGTTAGCAGTTGACACCTTCTTGTTGAAACTGGGAGTCTCTGGGAAATCGATCCTTGGTAATACCAAGGGAAAACTTCTGCTACACTGCATCTCAAACCTTCCACTTGGGGTAACCAACGAGGGGTGAGAAGCCACCTAGCATCTTTGCGTAGCATCTTGCACGAGTAGAACACAAACAAGTTGTGGGCGTAGATTTGTTCAATTCTCTTGCCGCTACTAGTCCAATCTTGATTCGGCCGCATCGTGGGATGAAGCGGCCCGGACCGACCTTACACGTACGCTTACGTGAGACTGGTTCCACCGACTGACATGCACTAGTTGCATATGGTGGCTGGCGGGTGTCTGTCTCTCCCACTTTAAACGGATCGGATTCGATGAAAAGGGTCCTTATGAAGGGTAAATAGAAATTGACATATCACGTTGTGGTTTTGGCGTAGGTAAGAAACGTTCGTGTTAGAAACCTATAGCAGCCACGTAAAAAATTGCAACAACAATTAGAGGACGTCTAACTTGTTCTTGCAGCATGTGCTATGTGATGTGATATGGCCAAAAAGGTGTGATGAATGATATATGTGATGTATGAGATTGATCATGTTCTTGTAATAGGAATCACGACTTGCATGTCGATGAGAATGACAACCGGCAGGAGCCATAGGAGTTGTCTTATTTATTGTATGACCTGCGTGTCACTGAATAATGCCATGTAATTACTTTACTTTATTGCTAAACGTTAGCCATAGTAGTAGAAGTAATTTTTTGGCGAGACGACTTCATGAAGACACGATGATGGAGATCATGGTGTCATGCCGGTGACAAAGATGATCATGGTGCCCCGAAGATGAAGATCAAAGGAGCAAAATGATATTGGTCATATCATGTCACTTTATTTGATTGCATGTGATGTTTATCATGTTTATGCATCTTATTTGCTTAGAACGACGGTAGTAAATAAGATGATCTCTCACTAAAAATTTCAAGAATTGTGTTCCCCCTAACTATGCACCGTTGCTAAGGATCGTTGTTCCGAAGCACCACGTGATGGTCGGGTGTGATAGGCTCTAACGTTCGCATACAACGGGTGTAAGCCAGATTTACACACGCAATACACTTAGGGTTCACTTGACGAGCCTAGCATGTACAGACATGGCCTCGGAACACGGAAGACCGAAAGGTCGAACATGAGTCGTATAGTAGATACTATCAACATGAAGATGTTCGCCGTTGATGACTAGTCCGTCTCACATGATGATCGGACACGGCTTAGTCGATTCGGATCATGTTTCACTTAGATGACTAGAGAGATGTCTATCTGAGTGGGAGTTCATTAAATTTGATTAGATGAACTTAATTGTCATGAACTTAGTCTAAATTCTTTACAATATGTCTTGTAGATCAAATGGCCCACGCTCATGTCACCCTCAACTTCAATGCGTTCCTAGAGAAATCCAAGCTGAAAGACGATGGTAGCAACTATACGGATTGGGTCCGTAACCTGAGGATCATATTCATAGCTGCCAAGAAAACTTATGTCCTGGAAGCACCGCTAGGTGACGCTCCCGCCTCGGCAAACCAAGATGTTATGAACGCTTGGCAGTCGCGTTGTGATGATTACTCCCTGGTTCAGTGCGGCATGCTCTACAGCTTAGAATCGGGGCTCCAAAAGTGTTTTGAGTACCACGGAGCATATGAGATGTTCCAAGAGCAGAAAATGGTTTTCCAAGGTCATGCCCGAGTTGAGATATATGACGTCTCCAACGCATTCTACAGTCGTAAGATGGAGGAGAATAGTTCTGTCGGCGAGCACATACTCAAATTGTCTGGGTTGCACAATCGCTTGTCTCAATTGGGAATGAATCTCCCAGACGAAGCGGTCGTTGGCAGAATCCTTCAGTTGCTCCCACCTACCTACAAGAGCTTCGTGTTGAACTTCAATATGCAAGGGATGGAGAAGTCCATTCCCGAAGTGTATTCAATGCTGAAATCAGCGGAGGTGGAGATCAAGAAAGAGCATCAAGTGTTGATGGTGAATAAAACCACTAAGTTCAATAAGGGAAAGGGTAAGAAGAACTTCAAGAAGGACGGCAAAGGAGTTGCCGCGCCCGGTAAGCCAGTTGCCGGGAAGAAGCCAAAGAATGGACCCAAACCTGAGACTGAGTGCTTTTATTGCAAGGGAATGGGTCACTGGAAGCGGAACTGCCCCAAATACATAGCAGATAAGAAGGCCGGCAACGTCAAAGGTATATATGATATACATATTATTGATGTGTACCTTACCAACACTCGTAGTAGCTCCTGGGTATTTGATACCGGTGCGGTTGCTCACATTTTTAACTCAAAGCAGGAGCTGCGGAATAAGCGGAGACTGGCGAAGGACGAGGTGACGATGCGGGTCGGGAATGGTTCCAAGGTCGATGTGATCGCCGTCGGCACGCTGCCTCTACATCTACCCTCGGGATTAGTTTTAAACCTTAATAATTGTTATTTAGTACCAGCTTTGAGCATGAACATTGTATCTAGATCTCGTTTGATGCGAGATGGCTACTCATTTAAATCCGAGAATAATGGTTGTTCTATTTATATGAGAGATATATTCTATGGTCATGCCCCGCTGGTCAATGGTTTATTTTTGATGAATCTCGAACGTGATGTCACACATATTTATAGTGTGAATGCCAAAAGATGTAAAGTTGATAATGATAGTCCCACTTACTTGTGGCATTGCCGCCTTGGTCATATTGGTGTCAAACGTATGAAGAAGCTCCATGCAGATGGACTTCTAGAATCTCTTGATTATGAATCATTTGACACGTGCGAACCATGCCTCTTAGGCAAGATGACCAAGACTCCATTCTTTGGAACAATGGAGCGAGCGACCAACTTATTGGAAATCATACATACCGATGTGTGCGGTCCAATGAGTGTTGAAGCTCGCAGAGGCTATCGTTATGTTCTCACCCTCATAGATGACTTGAGTAGATATGGGTATGTCTACTTAATGAAACACAAGTCTGAGACCTTTGAAAAGTTCAAGGAATTTCAGAATGAGGTTGAGAATCAACATGACAGAAAAATAAAGTTCTTACGATCGGATCGTGGGGGTGAATATTTAAGTCATGAATTTGGCACACACCTAAGGAACTGTGGAATTGTTTCACAATTGACACCGCCCGGAACACCTCAGCGTAATGGTATGTCCGAACATCGAAATCGTACTCTGTTGGACATGGTGCGATCTATGATGTCTCTCACCGACTTACCGCTATCTTTTTGGGGTTATGCTTTAGAGATTGCCGCATTCACTTTAAATAGGGCTCCGTCAAATCCGTTGAGACGACACCGTATGAACTTTGGTTTTGGCAAGAAACCTAAGCTGTCGTTTCTGAAAGTTTGGGGTTGCGATGCTTATGTCAAGAAACTTCAACCTGAAAAGCTCGAACCCAAATCGGAAAAATGCGTCTTCATAGGATACCAAAAGGAAACGATTGGGTACACCTTCTACCTCAGATCCGAAAGCAAGGTCTTCGTTGCCAAGAATGGATCCTTTCTGGAGAAAGAGTTTCTCTCGAAAGAAGTGAGTGGGAGGAAAGTATAACTTGATGAGGTGACAGTCACCCCTTCCGAACCGGAAAGCAGCGCAGCGCAGGAAATTGTTCCTCAGGTGCCTGCACCGACTAGGGAGGAAGTTAATGATGATGATCATGAAGATTCAGATCAAGTTACTACTGAACTTCGAAGGTCCACAAGGACACGTTCCGCACCAGAGTGGTACGGCAACCCTGTCATGGAAATCATGTTGTTAGACAACGGTGAACCTTCGAACTATGAAGAAGCGATGGTGGGCCCAGATTCCAACAAATGGCTTGAAGCCATGAAATCCGAGATAGGATCCATGTATGCAAACAAAGTATGGACTTTGGTGGACTTTCCCGATGATCGGCACACCATAGAAAATAAATGGATATTTAAGAAGAAGACTGACGCGAATGGTAATGTGACCATCTATAAGGCTCGGCTTGTCACTAAAGGTTATCGACAAGTTCAAGGGATTGACTACGATGAGACTTTCTCTCCCGTAGCGATGCTGAAGTCTGTCCGAATCATGTTAGCAATTGCCGCATTCTATGATTATGAGATATGGCAAATGGACGTCAAAACGGCATTCCTTAATGGCTTCCTCAAGGAAGAGCTGTATATGATGCAGCCGGAAGGTTTTGTCGATCCAGAGAATGCTAACAAGGTATGCAAGCTCTAGCGCTCGATCGATGGGCTGGTGCAAGCATCTCGGAGTTGGAATATTCGCTTTAATGATGTGATCAAAGCGTTTGGGTTTATACAGAACTGGGGAGAAGCCTGTATTTACAAGAAAGTGAGTGGGAGCTCTGTAGCATTTCTCATATTATATTTGGATGACATATTGCTGATGGGAAATGATATAGAATTCTGGGAGAGCATAAAGGCCTACTTGAATAAGAGTTTTTCAATGAAGGACCTTGGAGAAGCTGCTTACATACTAGGCATCAAGATCTATAGAGATAGATCAAGACGCCTCATTGGTCTTTCACAAAGCACATACCTGTGACGCCCGAAGACCGACGTCCCAGAAGATTCCAGAGATTCCAGATGTTCCGGGTTCTCCCGTGTGTTTCATTTGTGCTTGTGTAATAGTTTTGAAAATAATTTTACCCTAACTAACGACCATGCTAACTAAGGCTTCCGACAGTCAGGATGGCTCTGATACCAGCTCTGTGGGGACCCCGACTCATAAGTTGTGATCATCAAATGCACGTGTACAGTGATCCCAGAGATAAATGCTCACTGAACACACATAAGTTGAATAACAAGAGTCTTACATCCATACATACCGTATTACACAAATAGGACCATTATGGTCAAGTCTTGAGTATAACATTACAGCGGAAATCTTCAATAACAACTTGGACCCATGCTATCTGCCTTAACCCTACAGACATTCTGACTGGGAAGCATCCTAGCTCGCTTGTTCGTCACCAAGAAATCCTTATCATATCTTGTTCTTTCATGCCTGGCCAATAAAATAACCAGTGGCAAGCCAATGAGTACTTTGAATGTACTCGCAAGCAACCCATGATTTGGTTCAAGGTAACAATGCAATTGTACAACAATGAGCAACCTAGCTACAAGCTAGATTAAATATTCTATCATTTGTGAAACATGCATCAATGTACTTGGGTAACCTCGCAGACAGGTTACAGATATCAACATGCATAGAGTTCAATTTATTATCAACGAGTCAAGTCACCACCTTGACTCAACACACACACATACTTTCACCGAGATTGTAAAATTCTGGACATAGTTTAAGTAGCACCTCCCAACTGTCCATGACCGTGGACACGGCTATTCGAATAGTTTTACACTCTGCAGAGGTTGCGCACTTTACCCACAAGATCCGGGAAGCTTTCGTGTCACCCACGATCCCGCAGTACCTCAAGTACTCGGGGGAAGCACCCGGTCACTACCTTTCCCTAGACGACACTAACATAGGGTCCACTCGTTGGTGCACGGCCCTCGTGTACAAATGATAGATTATGGGACTTGCCCTTTTTTTACAATGTCACGCATACACGAAGGGACCAACGGTGTGTCCGGTGCCCTGTAAAAACAATCATGGTCGCCTCTCCAAGCACGACCCCGTCCCGGGAGTGACCTCAAGTCTCCCTCGTCACTAGTGATGTGGGCACCATGCTAGTATCAGCCTAAGTAATCAATAATGCCCCGTCCCATAAAGGGGTAGAGTGGTTGCACATGTTTGGTTGGGACGGTAATCACACATAAGTCTAATCCATCAATTTACCCACACATGAGAACTTTCTTTGGTACACCACTTCTTCCTCAAGTGGTGACCTTAACTCAACATCACCCTCGGGCATTAGGGGCACCCGATGGGGTTTTCGAAAGGATGTAACCACGAAGGGTTCATGGTTCATATGCAACACTATGCATCACGACTAATCTTTTGTCTATGCATCTATGCACATGGTAACGATCATGAGTAGGGTATGCATCACGTGGTGGCTCTTAACAAGTTTGCCACCATCACTTTTTATCATCATGCAATCGGAAATAAAAGGGTTCCGAGGAACAAAAGGGGTATCATGGTCAAAGGGCTGCTTGCCTATCTTAACCAAGTCCTTGGGGTCTTCAAATCCTCTGGTCCTTCTCCAAGTACTCCGTACTTCGTCAACTAACGTCGGAAATAATCGCAATAAGCAACACAACAAGGCAAAAATAAAAGTGCTCTAAAAATAGGAGTTGGACTTTTCTAGGATACCTCTGGTCATATGAAAAATAACCAGAGTGGTTTCATTGGGATTGGATTAGTGGATAATTCTGATCATTTCAATATGTTGGAATCAAGGGTTTAAGGATTTGCGAGAAGTGTACAAAAATATATTTTTGAAAAATGAGCAAAGGCACCCATTTAACAAATCAGGAATTTAGAAGCATTTAGGAGTTGGTTTCACTGGATTTGAAGTTCAAATGAATTTCCTATGATTTTGCAAAGTTGACAAATAAGAAGAAATGGCTCATTATTTGGTGGGATACAGAAAGTATTAATAAAAATGTTCCAAAACTAAGTTGTGAGCACAGGAGTACCTAGGAATTTGAATCATTGCATTTGGATCAAATTTGAGCTCTCTGTGATTTTCTAAAGTTCATCATAGAAATGGAAAAAATGACATTTGATAAATATTTGTGAAGAAAAAGTCTCTGGAAAAATGTGCATGTAGTACCAACAGGTAGATCATGATTTTAGAAACTACCAGAAATTTGAATCGTCAAATTTGGAATTCAAATGATTTGATTATGGATTTTAGACGTTTACTGGAAAAAGAAAAAGGAAATAAGGCTTAACCTTATCATGCACGCAGGCGAGATATAGATGTGGGCCGGCCCAGTGGCATCAGCCGCGCGGAGTGCCCAGGCGACGTCGATGGCGCATTCCCGGGAGTACGTCTTCGCTCCCGGAAGACGTCTTCAGCGGAGGCCGTCTCCACTTACTCCGGGGAGGGGGGGGGCGGGGCCTTAGCCACTTACAGGCGGGTCCCGCTGGCAGGCTGGCGCGGTCACTGACCCGCGGGGCCCAGCGGCAGGTCGTCTCCCTGGTCCGCCGTCGTCTTCCTCTCGACGGGGGGGAGGGGGGCAGGGGAGGCTCGGCCTTGCGTGCCGCCGGCGCCACACCGCCCGCCTGCGCCGGCCGGCGATGGGAGCGATGCCGTGCGGCTAGGCCGCGCTCGAAGGAGGAGGCAGGGGAGAGGTAGCACCTCCCTCGTGCGTGTGCGGACGAGGTCGGAGCAGGGCCTGGCTGCCGGCGGTTCCGGCCACCTCCGGCGGTGTGCTGCACACCGGAGTGCTCAGGACGGAGTGTCGCATCCATCCAGACGCCCAAGGCAGGTCGGGGAGGTCCGAAGAGGTGGAGAGCCGGATGACTATGGAAGAGGCCGTCGGCCATGGAGGTAGACAGAGGGCTCGAGAGGGAGAGATAGGTTGTCTGGGGGTTTGCTGGAGTAGTGGGAGAGCGAGAGAAGTCGAGAGAGAGCCCAATGGGGCTCTATATGGTGCGCGTGTCGGTGCACCGTGGGCGCGGTCCAGGGCGAGCTCGCAGAGGGGAGAGTAGAGAGGGTCAGGTGGGGGCCGGTGACGTGCCGTGTCCCAGACGTCGAGGCGACCTCGGGGGACATGCTGGGAAGGCCCGAGGTTGTCAGGGCATCGGGATGGGGGGCGACTACAATGCGCCAGAGCACTGTAGCGCGCTCCAGAGCGCCATTTTGGCATGCCAGGGCATGCCATTGGCAGTTGAGCGTGGCCAAGCTTGTCTACTGGCTTTAGGTTGGCACTGGGATGCTCTATTGAAGCTTAGGAGGTAAGGTAGGAGGGAGGGGGTAAGAATTAGAAGGGTGGATAGGTGCTGCCATGGTGAGAACAGAGAGGTAATTGGGGGTTTTACCCTCTCCAATGATTGAGCTGAGGCATGGGTGAGTTACTGGAGGTAGAAGGTGATCAGGTTCACATGTGGTAAGAATTAGAGGTAAAGGGGAATAATGAAAGGGGTCAAAACAATGGTTTTGGAAAAATGGCAGAAGGTGTTTGATGCAAATTTGGGCAAGCAAAATAACTCCACTTGACATGATACTTAACAGGATCAAATGTCATATAGAAATAGGGTATTCCACCAAGTTTGAGCTCATTTGAAGAAACTTGCCAATGTAACTTTGGTGAACCCTAGAAATCAACAGAAATGGATTTTTCAAGATTAGGTTAAGCAAATCATCTCTCCTTGATGCACGACTTGGTGTAGTGTCATCATTTGGGGTTGTGAGCATGTCCACAAAATTTGAGTCCCCAAGTAAAAAGTTGGCAATGTAGAGTTGTTCAAATTTGGATCTTGTCAGAAAGGGTTTTGGGGCACTTAGATCAAGTTATCCTTCTCCAAAACTTGTGCCATTTGGCATAGATGCATATTTACATCATTTGAGCATGCGCACCAAGTTTGAGAGCATTTGGACAGGTTTTGCAATGTAAAGTTGCTCAAACTTCAAAATGGACAGAAATGGTTTTGAGGGAATTAGATGATGTTTTCTTGATCTTCAAGGCATGAGGCTTTGTCAGATCATCAAATATATCATATCTGACAAGATAGAATTTCCCTGGAATTTTTTGGGAATATTTCCTTTGTAAATATTTCAAAAGCTTGAAATATCCAAAAAGGGTTTTGGAAGGATTTGTCCAATATTTTTAACATGACCATGTGTTTAAACTCTTATATATGGACAATATATGTCCTATGAGTTTCCCTGAATTTTGTCAAATATTTTTGAAATAGTTAAATAATTTTTACCTATTAAAGACCATTTCTTGCCTAAAGAAAAAGCATTTAAATAAAATGCAAAAATAACTTTTAAAATTATAATTTTGGGGTTTCTGGGAGTCCTATACCTAATAGGATTCAAATATACTTTTTGAAAGATTTTTCACACCCTAAATAAGGTACTTGCAGTACAAACCTCAATTCAGGGGTTTTTGGAAAACTAATTTTAGAAAATACTATTTGGCCAAAATATTTTTATAATAAAATACTATACTGGTCTATACACATGGCATGATCATTGGGAAAAGGTTTTGGATCAAGGAGATGAAGTATAAGAGTTGGAGGATTTATTTGATTTTTAGAGCACTAGCAAACAGCAGACAAAAATCAAATCAAGCAAAGTCCAAAACACTCAAAAGTTTTTTTCAAACCACATTTTAGCATGATTATTAGTTTAAGTGTTGTGGCATGAAAATCAGGGTGTGACAGCGGCATCAATGGGCAGGCTGACAGGCGCTGCATCTCGGCAGCGCGGGGCATTAATGGAGGCGACGGCGCGGCAGTGCGGCAACTTTGGCATTGATTCCCGCGGGAACCGAGGTGATGCGGACGACGAAGCAGCGCGTCACTGACAGGGCAGGCCCATCATAGTTCGCGCCAAAAAAGACTCGTCCGGCGCCACCGGGCGACCCCAGCGCCCCGGGTTCGGGTTGGGTCCGCCGGCGCCAGTTTCGGCCCAATCCGGCGAAAAACGGATTCCTGGGGCGCGACTGGGCCATTTTTTCGGCGCCGGGGGGCCTGTTGGGGGCGCGGCTGGAGATGCTCTAAGAAACAAGACTAATGATCTAGGGCATTTGTATCGATCGTTTAGTCCCGGTTCCCCAACCGGGACAAATGACCCTTACGAACCGGAACAAATGACCCTTTTTGCATTAGTGATTCCATATTTAGATTGAATAAGAGGGGTGCTGGTCAGTCCGTGCATTTGAGACTTGTAGGACTTTGAAAGACCCCGTTGTAGGCGTTTCTTCCATCCAGCTCGCGTCCTCACCCACTAGTTAACGACAATGGGTGACTAGTAGCATCGTGTCAGCCATTCTCGTGTGGGAGCTTAGCCAGAGTAGTCCCGGCAGCGGTCACCGACCGTCGCGATCGACTAGCCAGCTAGGTCGTGATCGCCATCTTTCATCTTGACGTGTTTGTTTTTATCCGGAGCGTGCAGCGTTCGCACTGACTAGTAATCAAGACACGCGAGAGGGACCATCGCACGTGACACCGACAGCGACGGACACATGTACTGTAGTATGGATCTTAAACTAGCGCGCATCCAGGCCGCCAGCCCGGGATCCAACGGCTGCACATCGATCCATCCATAGTCCGTATCAGCTCGATCTCGCTACGTACGTGTCGGAGTTGAGTAAGTACTACAACGCATGCATGTTTTCATATGGTTGGCAATTTGGTCCCGGCGGGCACGGCATCGCATGATTAGGGTAGATGGGCAGTGCATGCTTCTGTACTTTAAAAGATTCTCATTTTTGTCCGATTCCACTTGATTTCACTTATTGGGATCGAGCGTGTCACATACTATGCCTCCTTTGGTTCATAGGATAGGATAGGTATAGGAAATGAGCTCTTTTACAGTGATTGGGGCGTTACAAATTGTAATTTCGAGTAACTCACCCACTGATTATTTTCCACCGTTGATTTCAATCTGTTAATTGAAAAATTAAGTTTAATCAATAAGGGTATTATGGTCATGTGTGATTTGTTTGGTACTCTGCTGGTTAAACCCTCGCATCTGGCTAACCCATCTCGCGAGAGGGAGGCGCCAACGCGAGGACCTCAGAGACGGCTGCGCACGAGCGAGGACGTTGGCCACGACGCCGGCGCGAGGACCTGGAGGCGAAGACGTAGCGCGAGATCCAGGAGGCAAAAGCCCGGGCTGGGCTTGGTCGTACTGGCCTCTCCCGCACGTACGTCCCCGCCGAGGCTGCCGTGAGGTTCTGGATGGGACGACGCCGGTGCGAGGTATTGGAGGTCCCGGCCGGCTGCGCTTGGTGGTAATGGTGGACGAACAGAGGTATATTTTCCTCCCGTTCTTCCCTCCCCTCCTCACACCTGGTGTCAGCGGTGAAGGCGTGGAGCAACTGCACGTTGCAGCGCTTTGAAGTAAAATTTAGTTAGCAGTTAGGGTTCAAATTGCTAGTGGATACGCCAACAGTGCGATCGCTATATTGCATAACTTCTGCAATCACTAATCACATGATTAGCGGCTGCCCGCGTCTAGCACTTGATCTGTCCTCGGTGCCTGTAATGATGCTGCTGCTGCTGACTGTTAGCGCATCATTATCAACACAAAACTCTGAAGAAAAAAGGATATGATATGGATTTTTTTCAGCAAGGAACATCATTTGGTTTGTCACACAAACCCACACGTAATCATGTATGCTTATGGTCATACTCCTGTATCATACACGTACACAAGTTCAGGCCGTACATGTATAAAGTTCTGTTAACTGTCTAGCCTTTATTCACTAATGAAATCTTGAATTTTGGATTACTTAACAGCATGTTCAAACAACTGAAATCTTGCTGCAGCATACACATACAAGTTTCATGCAGAATAATAGTTTCATAATTCAGTTGCATGCGTTTGTTTTGAAGTTCAGAATAGACATAGGTTCATAGTTCACAAATTTCTTACAACATGTAGCACTCCCCAGTGGCATTTGCTGCTTATAAACTACAGAGAATACTAATAACAAATACCACTAAGCATAGGTACAAGAGAGGATCAAAATTCAGACATATGATAAACTACAGAGATTCTGCAATTTGTGAAGAGTTGTTAAATATTACTTGCTACGATAACGTTTTCAGACTACAACGAGTGTGTTATATGTTGCTTACAGATTGTATAGCTGGAGTGGCCTAACAATTCTAGAAGACACTATACACTTGTTTTGTATGTCATAAATTCATAATCTGTAGTATCAGTCTTCTTAATGCAAAACTTTAGACTACATTTCCATGGCACTGACATGTTATTTTCGATTCTAGCATTAAGATGTACTACATAAAACCAAGGTTAATTTGTTTGACTTCCAAGTCCTTGACTTTGTCTAGCAGATCCTTTTTCAGTGGAATTAAGTCTACCAGATTTAGTATTGACCTTTTCTTCTATCTTTGTATACATGATGGTAGTCATCAAGGAAATTTTAGACAATTATACAACCAGACAGAGCAAAGGATATGCCATAATACTGATTTTATCATTTCCTTTGCACCCGTTCTTAATACTGATTGACTTACTACAGTTTCTTTCTTTTCAATGCAATTGATTATTCACTTTAGTTCGTTGTTACGGCACTATAATCAATGTTTAGTAATAAAATTTAGTGACTGTCCCATGTAAACTTGATTTTGTGGCTGCAGGTTTATTGTCTGTCTTGGGTGGTCATTGTAGTAGTTTACCTCTGAGTCGCCGGCCAGCCTCCATCGTCTACCTCCCGTCTCGTTGGATCCCAGGACAGCCGCTGTCGTCTGCCTCCCTCCTCGCCGGACAGCGCGGTCGTCTAACTCTGTCTCACCGGGAAGCCATCGCCGTCTACCTCTGCCTCGTAGTTAATTGTGTGCTAGCAATTCATCCGGAGAACTTGTTAGGTTATTCTAACTCTGTCATGTATCCATGATCTTGTTTTCTGAATATGTAATTTTTTAGTGATTTTCATTTTTCATTTTATTTTTCATGGCGCTTCCATGGTTCATTTCATTTTCGGGTATATATATTCAAAGATTTTTGTTTACTATTCCCTAATGGCCATGGCGTGAGAGAAGACTACTAGCGGGCTGGGGATGTTCACTGCTTTGGGCGTTGCACTGAAGAAGTTTTTCCAAAAAGAAATAAAACCAGAAGTAAATTTCAAATTCAGGAGCATTTTTGGTCAAAATTTGTTGAAAAAAAAGTTTCCATAAAAATTCTCAAGAATTCACACTACCCTATATTCAATCTGGAAAAGTTTCTAGAATTTTTGGTGAATAAAAAAATAGATGCAAAATTCAAATTCAGGGCCTTTTTGGCTAAAAAATTGTCCAAAAAACAAGATTTCAGGAAAAATAAATCCGAAATCAATCTTAAAAATCCACACTATTCATTGCACATTCTCCAAATACCTATCTTAGTCATACGGACGCACACGTATTGATTTTAATCGTCCGGACCCACAAGTGTCAGTCTTACTCAGTTGGTCGTCTAGACTTAAGTACCGATCATACTCGTTCAGGCTCACTACTATCGATCTTAGACGCTCGGACACACAAGTATCGTTCTTAGTCGTCCTGATCCACAAGTATCGGTTTTACTCATTCGAGCTCGCTAGTATCAATCTTACTCGTTCGGGCACACTACTTTTGATCTTAATAGTCCAGAACCACAAGTATCGATCTCCGTTGTTCAGACCCACAAGTACCGGTCTTGCTCGTTCGACCTCACCCAAAAAATTATACTTTCTAATTTTCTGAAAATAGTTCACATGTTTATGCTAAAAATACCTTTTCCCCTGCGACTCTCACTCCAAAAGTTCAAAAGAATAATCTGGCAGCGTCATCTGCTTTGAGTAGCTCAGGTATCATCTAAAGATCATAATGAGCCATACAGAAGGCAGCAGTAAATGGGGAAACATGTATGCTTACATCAATACCACAGTGCAATTTTTGGTTTAAAAAACTGGAATTCAGTATGGGGGGTTAGAAGAGCTGGAAGGGAAGGCGCAAGAACATGATAAGGTTGTTGCACAACAAGAGAAGATAAAGGAGCTCAAGATTGCTCTAGAGAAGATTATCTGTATTAACTTGTGGCTATTAGAAGCTGTAGAGAACATGATGCATTTTCATTACATTCAAGTGCGATTATTTAGATTTGCAGAAATAGTGCAGAGGATCATGTAACGCTAAATTATCCGTGTTGTTGTTGTTGTTGCTTATCCTTGAAGAAGCTTGTGGTTAAGAATTGGACTCGGCTCCAAGGAGGCAACATTTTCTTTGCTTTCTTATCATTTGATTATTTCACTATATATTTTGTTCAGTTTTGCTGTAAGCATCAGGCCTTAACAGGAAATTCAGTTTTATTTATTTGGCCATGATCAACGAACACAAATATTACACAAGCTCACCAAATGAACGAGAATTTGACAACATAGAATGGATCACGAGAAGTAAACATACAAAAGTGGCTCCAACCTTGGAGACAAGTTATCACAAATAGATTCTGGACAAAAGCTTATAGATAGAAGCTCATTTGAAGCACCCCTCCATTAACAAATAGTATAAGATAGAAACATTTTATATTTGTGAACGGATGGAGTGGAGGGAGTAGTACGCAAGACTTCACACAATCTGAAATGAAATAAAGATATATTCAAACAATTAAATTTAAAATCTCTAGCCTGGCCACTGCAAATCCGTGACGTCCATCTTTGAAAGGAGGGCTGGTGCCATCAACCATACCATTCCAGAAAGTAATGCTGTGACAACGTGTGGTGTTGTGATCCTCCACCAATCCAACATGGATGATGACGCCATGCACCATCCTGCGCTTTTCTGTTGGTGGCGAGGCTGGGTCGTCCGGCTCCGGCAGCTCCATGTGCTAATCTTTGGCACATTGGAGGGGTCCTTCATCAACACCTGCACGAGAAGATACTTGATTAAAGGAGAAAAGGTAATCAAATTCTTAACAGGAATAATTAGCAAATATCTATAGCAAAGCAAGTGTATGCCTAAAAAACGCAAAATAAGTGTACAGATACACAAACAGATACACGTCAACCTATCATCTACCCGAACCAAATCTCATTTCCAGATTCAGCAAACCAACTAATGCAATCTTTGAAACATTCAGTCGACTGAAGAAAAAAAATCAATATAAGGCAACACGGGTGTTACAGATATCTCACAGCCAGGAGAGATCACTTCCGCCAAATGTATGGTCGATATGCCGATTTAGCCACAGAAGCATGGACTTATGCTTGATAGACTCCCTCTCAGCGTCGCCGAGCACAGCCTCCACCGACTCTAGCGTCATCTTAATGTCCTCCAGATCGTTCCTCGGTTTCCTGTGCAGCTTGATCTCGCCTAAAATGGCAGAATTGATCTCGCCACCTTGATGACTGCCGAGGCGAGCATGCCCCCGAGTGCCACCCCGGCTCATGCCTATCGAGTTGGGCTGTGTGTTGAATAGTGGATTGGTCATTGAACCGGCCCTTATCAATCTAACAAAGCATTGGAAGCAAAAAAAAAAATGGAATCAGCAACTGCAGAATCAATCATGACCTATTTTACATAATACAGATATCACAGACTTGCAAATAATCAAGTCAATTAATAATATTTATAAAATCTTAGACAAAAGGGAGTTGCACACCTGCTCCATTAAGCATAACGAAGCAACATTCAGAATATAGTTACATGACCACTGTGGAAAGCTGACGTGCTTCGTCAGATATTTTTACAGTTTCCAACTAGTAACCAGAACTGAAGAGCAATGGAAGCCGTTCCCTTGCAAGGAAGAAGGTAGAGTAAGAGATATGGACCTGTAGACGGTGCTGCGCCGGGCTCTCCACAGATCCGGCCTGGATTACGTCGGCGGCAGCGTGATCCGCAAGGTCAGGTGCCTCTTGTTCGCCCACCGGTCCACCATCGCACGCTGCACGACGAGGCGGCGGCCTCATCGGCCTTCACGGGGCCACCGGTGGCCTTTCTCTCCGCCCCTCCGTAACGCCACGGCCGTCGAACCGGCGCAGGGTGCTCTTCCTCTTCCTCTAGACGACGCCCCTAGGACCCCTCGCCACCGCCACCGCCGGGGTCATCGGCTCCGCCTCCTCGCCCATCCTCGCCGACCCCCTCTGCCGCCGCCGCCGCCGGAATCATCGGCTCTGCCTCCTGGCCCCAGCGGCCATCCTCGCCGACCCCCTCTGCCGCCACCACCGCCGAGGTCATCGGCGGCTCCGCCCTATCCCACCCTGGTGCTTCGAACAGATTGGGGAAAAAAATTTAGGGGAACGGTGGAGGAGCGACCCAGATGTGTGGGGCCATACAACGAGAGCGAAGGTGCGAACGACTTGGCCTTGAATTTGGACGGAACTACCCTTTTAGATAATGACTAGCCCCACCCTAATTTTGTAACGGTCCCACTATTCTTTGTAATTTCATGTAATTTTAGTCTCGTAACTCCTCGTAATTCCTATTTCTCCACCATTAGATCGCAGTGGATGGACGGCCCGTAAAATCGACAATCATCGTAACAGTTGTAATAGGAAATTTGTAGGAAATGAGATGACATGTATCTCAAATTCTATGAGTAGGAATACAAAAGGTGATGTCATTTGGTTCACATCAAAGGAATTTTTTCAATGAGTCTAGGCTCATTTTAATTTTCCTATGAAATGTGAAGGATAGGAACCAATACTACGTAGGAATAGGAATCCATTCCTATGAACCAAAGGGCTTTAAAGAAAAAAAAAATCCTATAAGAATCATATCCCACAGAATTCCTATGAAATTCCTCCAAACCAAAGGAGGCCCCAATATGGGCAGGATTCTCGAAGCACAATAATACGAAACAAGATATGAACGTCAGGGCATTTGATCCCCAAAACGGACACCGCACCCGTTTATGGACTGGGGCAATCGGCCATCCAAAACTATCTGCATACATTTCAGACCGTGTCTCAATCTACCAGACGAAATTCATGCAAGTTTAGATAGAAAATAGCACAAATCATCAATACACAGCATGCAAATAAGTCTAGCACAATAAATAGTTCAAATTCAACGAGAAATAGTTCAAATCCAACGAGATTAACTGGATGTTCAACAAGTTTTCCATGGATGGATCATGTTGTACGTGCGTGAATGGTTTGCCCTCTGACCTGTGGTACACCGCGGCAGCGCGTACAACCTCCACAACGTGTAAAGTAACATTGACTGACTGAATGAATCAATCAATCAATAAGTTGAGCAAGAAGAAGTAAAACATACGATCTGTATGGTTGGGGCGTGCAATGGCCACATTGCCCTCCAGCCGATCAACCGTGCCACAAACCTTCGTGATGAAGTTCTGGACGGTGTATCATTGATAGGCTAACGACTTCACGTTGCGTTCATGGATTATGTGCATGCCGTAGGCGCAGTGTGCTTTCGCGCATGAAATGAGCCATGCACACGCTACCAAAAGAGCCCCCTACTGCTCCTGCATACGAAGTCCGTAGATACGGCCAATCATGCATCGCACTACAACTCATCCTCTATAGTCGAGTACCCAACCATCCTTCTTACTCTAAAAAAACGACATGCAGTTGAAAAATAAGCTCAATGGCATTTGACCGAACACCTTCCAGGCGTGGTGTCCACCATGGGGGGTACCTGACTGCAGATGGATTTTGGGTCGACGGCACCATAGTACAATGCGAGCAGGCGTGTGGGTGGTGTCTGCGGACATCCGACGATGCGTGAGTGGCGGACAGAGAGGTACAACGACGGCCCCAGAGGAGAAAGGCATGGATGCAAAGCAAGGGGAGTAGGGACGAAGTGGAATATAATGGGATCAGGAGGGGATTTGGGTGGGCCAGTGGTGTCAGAGTTCTACGTGGCGGTTGTCCGAACTCCTGCAAAAATCCTCCAAGTTTGTTTCCAACTTACGGGAAAAAGCACGTCTACACCGGTCGGCGGACTGATACAGGTCCGTGTTGGATGTCAAAACACATCTGGACCGCGCGGTCCAAACGGTTACGGGCGGTTTGAGAGTCGGCGTAGGAGATGCCCTTATAACCGCAATGCGGGGAACCAAAATAATTATAAAGTTTTTCCCCAGATTGTAGTTCTAAAGTTCTGCTGGCTTGCAAAGTTTGTAGTTTATACGTAGTTCCATTTGAGAGAAACAAAAAAGAGAAACATTGTGGGCTAGTCGGCTAACACATATCTCAAAGCAATATTGAAAGGTAAGGATAAATCTTACAGTGCACTTAGGCTTACAAAAACCACTCATGATGATTCTCATAACATATGAATAAAAGATAATATAATTGTATATGGTCCGTTTGGTTTGCCGGATTCTCGGCATGCAGAATAGGATAAATGTAGGATGGGAGTAGCACGTCCTCTTAGACCATATAGTATTAAAAACAACATGAATATGGATCAAAAGGTGTGAAAACCCAAACAAATTGTATCAAGAGATTTTGGTGAAATTTCTTCAGAATTTCCTCCAAAAGAAAAGTATAAAGGAATTTTAGGGAAGTTTTCTTAAGAATTCCAGTCCTAATGAATCAAATGACCTACGCAAAAAATTCGAAGGATCGTAATATCATCAATCCTTTGAACCAAAGAGGCATATCATGTTCTTCTCCCATCCTACAGGCCGGGTTGAAAAACTATGATATTTTCCTCTTCAAACAATGTTTGACATGACAACAAAAACAAAACAAAAACAAAATGTAACATGACATTTGAGTGGAGGGAACTTTTCCTCCAAAATAGAGTGCAAAGGAATCCTTATGAAAAATCAAATTCCTATGGATTCCAGACGTACAATAATTTCGGTAACTCTGCGTATTAATAGTCCTGAAAACTGTTGCAAAATTGACATGTAGAGAAAAACAGGTACACTGTTCTAGATGGAACCATATACTGGAATAGACCAATCATGCACGGAGGAGATAATTTTCCTTGAGTGTCTAATTGTAATTGGTTCTACGGATCCTACCCCCTGACCTTTTTCCATCATGCAGTACAGCAGGAAACATCGATCTGGATGGATGGGTTTAGTTTTGTTGTCATGCTGAGACGAATCTCACCTCCCAATGTTCCTCGTCAAGTTTTAGTCAAGCTCATGCGCCTACTCCATGGGTGCCCATCGATAGCTCCCATCAATCTACCATTTGTTTCATTCTTGTTCTTATCGATTCACTGTCGAATGATGGCAATGTTTGTGTGCGTGCTTGCCTTTCTTTTTGACGGTAAGAAGCTGCTGCTCCAGTTATCCGTTACTTTTCAGGAGTAGTGATTTGGTAAACATGGCAGACATATGAGGTGTTACTTAAAGAAAACGAAATCTCATAGCTAGTTAGATATTTCCAAGACTAGTTAAGTAACATTCAAAGGTTAAAGCTAGCTGAAGAAGAAAAAGAAGAAAGGACGCCGTGCTGCATTATTGACGTTTGCTTGTGTATGCATCAAAACTGAGATCTTGGCAGCTTTGTATGCAACTATTCATGTCATGTGCTGCTCCGGTTGGTACACGTCCACGTCACACACCTCCTTCTTAACTGAGATATCTCAATCGATAAATACCACTAGCTAGCTTCCAGGAAAGTCGTACATTTCTTTTCGGAGAACGGAGAAACATACAATGACCATAGAGTGACTTGACAAGCTACCTATTTTTTTTCATGATTTTGTACCATTATTTATAAATTAGCTCCCTGTATTGTTTGATTCATGCTTCGCAGTTGTCCCTAGCCATGGATAATTCAATGCTCATACTCACTGTATTAATTTGTAGGACGTAATAAAGCAAACAGCTAATATTGTGAATAATCAAATTATATATGTACATAGTCATATATACATATACCCTAGCATTCTTGAACATGGTTATGAAGATAAATAATATATGAATCTCATTTACATGTGTCCGCCTCCTCCTCGCGCCGCGCCGCCTCTCCCCACTGCCGCCGCCGCAGCCCCACACCGCCGCCGCGCCACCTCTACCCGCGCCGCCGCCGCCTCGGGTTGCCGCCGCCGCCACGATCTGCCGCCGCCGCCGCCACTTTCCCACGCCGCAGCCGCCGCCCCCTCCCTCTCTCTACGCCGCCGCGCCGCCCTACCTCGCTGCGCCGTCGCCATGTCGTCTGCCTCCTCCAATCCCTTCGCGGTTGACCCATGCTGAGATCCGTGACATCAACATCAACACACGCGTTCCCGTCGTCCTCGACGCCTCCAACTCCACGTACTTCGCGTGGAAGACGTACTTCACGCTGCTCTTCCGCGAGAATAGCCTCATGGATCACGTGGACGACACCATCGACTCTCGCGACATGATGGACGACGCCGAGTGGATCGCCATCGACGCCACCATCATCCGGTGGTTCTTCACCACCATCTCCAAGGACTTGTTCCACACTGTCGTGAGTGTTGGCGACGACACTCGCGCCCTGTGGGTCAAGCTAAACGGCCTCTTCACCGACAACAAGCTTCAGCGCCGCGTTTTTTTGCAGCAGGAATTTTTTGACTATCACCAGGATGACCAGTCCATAGATGACTACTGCCGCCGCCTGAAGACGTTGGCGGATGAACTCCGCGACATTGGCGCCAAAATTGATGACGACCTTCTCCTCAGCACTCTCACCGCCGGCCTCAACAAGGACTTCGGCAACGCCGCCTCCAACCTCACCTTGATGCCGGAGCCCTCCTTCCTCAAGTTCATGGCGTAGTTGCGGTTGGAGGAGCGCAGGATGAAGGGAGTCAAGAAGCGTGTGCAGCATCACGCCCTCGCCGACGGCACCTCCCGTGGCGCCCCACCACCAGCCGCCCCACCCGCGCCACGCCAGCAGCCGCCGCCTCCCGCGCCTCCGGGGGTTTTCCCCCTGCCGCCCGCGCCCCCGCTCCTCCCGCTGCCCCCCAGCAGCCCGGTGGCGGGCGTCGCGGCAACCGTCGCGGGGGCGGCCGCAAGCAGCAACAGGCGCCGGGGGGGGGGGGGGGCC
>LR738712.1:861481252-861501589 GCA_902687465.1 Secale cereale
ATATATGTGCCTAGTGCACGATCAATCAATATCGATGCACCAAATCATTCTCTACACTCGTACCTACGCCGGACGGAGTGTGGTTCTTTGACACTGGGGCAAGCAGCCACATGACAGGCGACAAACGTGTCTTCTCGTCACTTGATGAGTCCGTGCGCGGCACGGTGAAGTTTGGGGACGGCTCGGTCGTGGCCATCTGCGGACGCATCTCTCCTCAGCGTATTTTCCTCCCGGTCTGTTGGCTTCTGCTTGTGATCCAGTCGCTGAATGGAGCGACAGAAATGGATCAAGGCAGCCAGGGCCGGGAGGTGGTTAGTTCAGCTTTGTAATCGCTGGAAGTACAAGCAATAACAGAAACAGAAAACGCTGTGCAGGCGTGGCAGCACAAAACACTCCCTCTCCAGTTCGTGTTCATCTCTCTCTCTGATCGTCCTCGTTCAATCGCGTGTCTCGACAACGACATCCTTCCCATCCAGGTCGACCTCATTAAAGTGTGTGTGGCCATGTCGTTCTTCTCTACCATGGGAGCCGTCGTCGTCCATGTCGCTTGCTGCTTTGTTGTCTACCAAGTACCACATTGTCATTGCAGTGTTTCATATGTGAAGCATGTACCGAATCCTACTTTCAGGTAGATGGAAGAAAATTTGTACACAGTAGGTAGCATGGCATTTGAATGTATGGATCACTGTAATGTTGACGACTTAAAGAAGCAAATATAAAACCTCACAAAAAAGAACAAGCAAATATACAGGTTAGGAAAGATATTTGTCAACGGAGGAACTAACATTGTACCACCGTCACATTGAAACTTATATTTATTTACTAGCACGTTGAAACTTCTTAATCTTGCCAAGGAAGCAAGTTCTCTAGCCGGACCAAACATAGTATTCATGTGACTCAAAAGAAATAAACAGTTGCATTAGACACAAGTTCCCGTCGCATCGATAGTTTGTTACATTAGAGACAAATTTCCGTCATATTGAAGCAATAATCAATATGGAAATTTCAGTATTACTGGAAACACATTTGTCTAGGTGGAAGAAAATAAAGCACTCATGTTGGACAATTTTTTGTCACACCGAGATATCTTTAGTGGAAGCAAATTTCGAATTCTATGTTTTTTGCTGTCTTGGAAATAAAACAAACTACTTGACCGAAGCAAAGTTCAGCTGCGCTTGAAGCAAATTCTCTAATCATCAGAGGCACAAATTTCAATGCATCAAGGGAAATATTGCACATTACGCACAATATTTTGTTGGATGGAAGCAAATCCAAGTGTTGTGGAAGCAAATTTATTAGCCTTGGAAACATTTCCGTCAAATAAACCTTATGCTAAAATTAAGTCAAAAAATAGATGGAAAACTATAGAATAATTATGGTAAGTTCATAACAATGTTATCCTCCCGTGATTTTAGGTTGGAGTTAATCTTAAGAAGCAAACAGGAATCAGTGGATCCCATTTGAATAGAAACTAATAACTACCACAACAATGGCGTATGTTCTGAGGGGAGGTAATCAACAAACCAAATTGCTCCAGTCCAATGGTTAGGGCTGGAAAAAAAGCTCGAAGCTCGCGAGCTAAATGAGTAGCTCGTGACTCGGCTCGAACTGACTCGAACTCGAAGAATAACGAGTCGAGCCGAGCTTCAGTTTAAGATCGTTTATAGAGCGAGTTAAACGAGCCAATCTCACGAGTACTCGTGTAACTCGTTAGGCTCGGTACAAAAGATCAGCCACTTCCAATTCAAAAAAAGATTAGCCACTGAGCACCCCGCATCTCAGGCGCACAATACATGGCCAAACCATTGAAGGCCCAGCCACCCAAAAGACTCATGCATTACAAGGAAATTACAATTGTTTGGTGATGTCTATGTTTAATATATACATAATCATTTTTACCATATTTGAGGTTTTATGTTTATATCTTTAACGAGCTTAACAAGCTAAATGAGTCAGCTTGCGAGTTATACGAGCCGAGTCAATCTTGGATTTGAGCTCGTTATGGTAACGAGTTGAGTCGGCCTAGATCGTTAACAAAACGAGCTCTAGCGAGTCGAGCCGAGCTGGCTCGGCTGGGCTCGAATTCCAGCCCTACCAATGGTTGTGGGCTGGTCTGATAGGACGCTAGCTATCAGTAATCTGATTGCTAGTGCCTCCCTGGTATGTTTGTAGCACAGTTACTTACATGTTGGTATCAGTAGAGTGTATGTACAATTGCATGCCCGTCGCTAGCATGCTTTCATACTTATCTAATGTTCTTTTACATACATTTAGAATGTGAAAGAGTGCCTTGGCGCAGTGGTGCTGCTGCCTTGTGACCATGAGGTCACTGGTTCGAGTCTTGGAAACAGCCTCTTGCAGAAATGTAGGAAAACACTAACACAGATTTTCATATCTATTGTGAATTGAAGTTCATGATTTCCTTCGAAATACTTTTGGAGAAACTTCTTCAAGAGCTACTCACAACAAACAATTTGGGTGCCTTAGGCAGAGGTGACGGGCAAAATAACAACCTTAAGGGTCACCACGTCGACCCCTTCAACTGACTTCTTGTCAAGCATATCTTGAGAGATGCCCTCAGCCGTGAGGCCCTCATTCACAGCGGCGCACCGCACAATCAAGAACTCTTCCTTGCACAATGTAGCATGGGGCACCTTCTTCTGTGCTTGCAGTGTTACCGTGACATTGCATTTGGATTGTGGTGGCACAATGCCTTTCTCCGGCTCTATGTCATACTCCAGTACGCCTGTCCTTTCGATATTGAAGGCAACGTAATGATTGATTACATTGGTTAGTAGAATTGAGCACGGTATCTGCTTGTTTATCTCGAAGGCGAAATTCAACTCCATCATGTCAAACTCAAGCAGCTCCCATGGGAAAGGGCTTATCTGCATCAAAAGATTTGGCACCTTAATGGGTAAGTTACTTGTTTAAGCTAACAGTTGTATGGACGGGTCAAAAATTTGGAGCGTACGAACTTACCAGGGCAACTGGAGAGTTACTAGCAATGTTAATTTTCTCATTCGTATTTTCAATGCTATTGAGCATTCTGATTATATCCCATATAAAAGGCCTTCTCTTTGGGCAGTCTGACAAGCACATTGACGCAAGTTCGATACATTTGGTTACTTGTTCGTAACCCGATGGTGGATAGCTCAGTGATTTATTCCACCTGTACCTCCACCTTCTAAGTACCTATCATTTCACAAAAGTGATTTATGATAATCCTATAATATAACACCAACACGGTATAATAAATATCAATAGGTCACCACTTGGCATGAGTGGTAAGCTATATCTAAAGCAGAGAACAAAAAAAAAATATCAATAGGTCCATCTCAAAATATGGTTTCGTAATTTATTTATTTTTGTAATATATTAGTTTGTTAAAATAAATGTTAATATCTTTTGCTATAAAGTTTCTACTTGACTTGTGAAATAACTTACATGACTTATTTTGGGAACAAGGGAGTACTACATAACAACTTAAATCAACACTTGGTGCATTATTTATTGAGGAGTCTTAGTTAATTAGCATTATCCATGCAAAGAAGCACATAAGTATACCTTTATTTAAAATTGACGAAAAGATGCAGCATGTAATTTTTCATTTCGAATCTCCAGCATAGAAACTTTACCCATTAATATATCTTTTTCGAGCTAGTCACATCGTATGAAATTTGATCTAGTATATGAAAAAAACAAGATGTCTGCTCTATGACAATTCTGCACAGAAGTAGAAAAATAAATAATGTAGACAAACTTGAGCTCTGAGTTGAATAATTCTTACATTTTCAATATCAGGGTTATCCTTACATCCAGTCACAAGCTCTGTAATTATAACACCCAGACTGTATATATCCGACTTGATTGACACCAGACCACGATTTATGAATTCAGGAGCACAATATCCACTGCATGAAGGTACAATGTACAGTTATACTCTATATGTTGCAGCATAAAGAAAACCTTTTAGCTGGGTGGACATGACATAGAAAAGTGGGTTCTCCGTATACAAGCTTACAGTGACCCTATGCGGTTAATAGTGACAGCATGTGTTGCTCCTTCAAGGAGTTTTGATAAACCAAAATCTGTGATTTTTGGTATCATATGATTGTCAACCAATATATTCGCAGGTTTCATATCCCTGTGAACAATTCCCTTTTCCTTGTGAAGATAAACTAAACCGTCACAAATTCCTCGAATTATTTGGTAGCGTGTATGCCATTCCAGTCCCCTTAGTTCATCTACATAAGTAAAAGAAGACTAAACTTAATGAAAATAGAAAGGTAAATGAAACAAAGAAAGGAACTTCATCACAGAATATGCATTGTCGTACCAGTAAGATGTTTGTCGAGGCTTCCATTATTGATATACTCAAAACAGAGTAATCTTTCCCTTATCTCAACAACAACATATTTCAAAGTTTCTCCTGGTTCTGCATGTAGCATAACTTTATTCTCTGTATTGGCACAGTAGCCCAGAAACCGTACTATATTTTTGTGTTTTACACTGATTAGAGAAATAGCCTCGCGATTAAATGGCTCCTCTTCAATTGTATGGCTGTTTAAGAGCCTTTTAACAGCAACACTCCCATTTGGAAGATCTCCCTGTTTAACTTGTCTTGTTAGCTTAATCATAGCTTGTAGATCAATTTCATCTCTGCTGTGACAAAACTTTTACAATTGGGGCTTTAAGCTTACCTTGTAAACGACTCCGAATCCACCATGACCAATTTGTCTCTTCTCAGTGAAATCCTCTGTGATTTGTTGTAGAAGTGCTAACGGCAGATTCGTCGGCCCCACACTTTCGTCAAGTAGCATATGCTCCAGGACATGGGATACAGATTTTATGTCCACCCTGATTACATCATACACTTCCATTACTCAGATCATAGACAAACTAGTTTACTTCCTAAACTTAGGATATTCATAGATACACGGTAAGCATTGAGCTTTGCTACAGTTCTTAGTAGAGATTAGTTTATTCTCTGAAGCATGACAACAATACAACAAACTCAAATTAAAATGATCTGGAACAGTGATTTTGTTGCCAACCAATAGTTCGTTGATATATAGCACTAGTTGTATTATTACTGAGCCAATAAATCGGCATGACCAAGAGGCAGCTCCAGTGACAAGTTGCATGCATCAGAATTGAACAAGTTGAAAGACAATACTCCAGAATAGAGTACTATACATGGCTGTTGCATAAAGTTCTACAAAAATGCATCGCGCGAATTATGATTCAATACCAAACAGTCATGAAAGATTTGATAGAATGCTGCTACTGGTGGGGAGAAATTTTACACGAGAGAACACATATTTAATCCTCCCCGTATCAGTGTGCACTTGCATCCTATATTAGAGGTGCACTTTCATCAACCACTAGAAGGGTTGGGCACTTTGCTCCGCCGTTGGTGTTGTTGGGTTTCTTAAAAAAAATCACTCTATTTCAAAATATAATGTGTATTAGTTTTTTGAAAAGTCAAACCTTTTAAATTTGATCAAATTTGTAGAGAAATAAATCAAAATCCATAACACCAAATCGATATTTTTAGATTCATCATGAAATAAATTTCCACACTTATTTGGTTTACTATTGTGGATGTCGATATGTTTGTTGTGGACTTGGTCAAAGTTAAAGAAATTTGACTTTCGAAAACACTAATTTCTCTTATATTTTGGAACTGATGGAATATTTTCTTTGGCCGGTGGGGGAGATGAGTGTTTGTTTATTGATAATGCGCGGATTTTGTGCGCCTTTCGTGGTGCGATTCTATGTCATCCACTAACCAACCTATATTTATATGACTAAAATTTTGTGTTGGTGATTGCATGTACTATATTGGTGCTACAATATCATATGGTGGCGCTTCTTTTTCTAGGTGGTGGGAGGGTGTTCATGATTGATATATTTTTGTAGGCCGGTCGGTGTTGATTTATTTGAAAAATCATTGGCCTGGTCAAAATCTTAAACCAAATACAAAACTAAATATCTTAGTTGAATATAAGAGTTCCAAAATTAGGAAACAAAGTGAACTGTAAGAAAATTGAATGGGAGAGCTTGAGAAATTATTAACCAGGTTAAAATCGGATGACCCAGGTCTAAATTGAATACCTTAACTAATTGTGAGGCCTTAAAATTTAGAAGTATAATGTATAGTATAAAAGAATTGAATGACAGTTCTTTTAGAAATTGTTCACCTAGTCAAAATCAGGTAACCCAATTCTAATTGGAAACCTCAATTGAGTGTGTGCTCTTTATACCTAGGGAGCTTAGTGTGATAGAGGATTTAGCACACACATGCCGTAGAGAATAGACACAAGACCAAGGTCTTACCTTTTTGTGGAAGCCATACCAACTGATATCCCAGAACCTCCTTCCTCCTACATAGAAAATATGGTCGGCAATTATTTCTTGCATAATTCTCTGTAGCATGAGATATCATACCATAACAATTTTATGTTTGACGTCCTAACAAATCTTATCTCAAATTCTCAATAACTTCCTAACTAAGAATATATATTTTTGACGGTGAAAAGGCAGGCGTTCCGCCGTTGCACTATAGTAGATTGTACAAAGCAGCTGAAAGCCCAGGTTGGAGGCAAAAAGAAAACACACGACACACCTAGCCGTAAAAAAAAAAACTAGCGTACCCAAGACACAATAACTACTCCTAGTATGCTTCGTACGTGGGGGACCTTCAATAAGAAGTTCAATTCTTTATACATGCGAATTTATACTCCTTAGAGCAAGTACAATAAGGTGACGTAAGTAAGAATATAAATATAAAATTTGTGCTTTCTTGGAGGAGAGAAAAGAGAAGCAGACTCTAAACTTGTAGCCTGCTATAGCACGAGGTACAACCTACTTTGTCAGACAAAAGGTGGGCCATATATTAATGGTATAGTATACTAATATGACTAACTATTGTACTAGAGGACTATTAGGTTGGCTCTAGATGATGTGGCAATTTCATATAGCCGGATGTTGGATATACTATTAACCATGCTCTTATAAAGCTTACTCCATCTCGTTGCATTTACAAGTCTCACACACATTTTAATGGAAACTTTGACAATTAATTTGGTCGGAAGATGCATGAACCGACTGGTGCCCTATTTAATTTCAAAATTCTTAGATGTCTCCCCGAGAAATTGACACCTACAGACCTTCTCTGGAAATCTTGTAAATATACACTGAATATTGATCAAGTGGAAGCATAAGGAAATAACATCACTAGATTTGTCATAAAAATAAATGCCTAATGTATGTATATATATATATTTACTAGCATATTTCACATGAAAATAAGTGCACACAGTTTCATTTGCATCCATGTTTAAGCCACCATCTATTTACAAGCAGATAGAGTAATTATCAATTTTTTGTTACTTATCGGTTTATTAGTCCCTAAAATAAAATCAAAAACTATTTATAGTGGTTGAACTTTAAGGAGTAGGTAATGCCGAACAAAATAATGAAATTAAAAGAGTTGTCATTTATGATGAGAAGGAAGTTAGTGGTTTTTTTTTTGCGAAAATAGGAAGTTAGTAGTTAAATTAGAGAATGAATTTGCAGAGGATGACGTTTGGTTATGTCTGCCCTGGAGGTAATCTTTCTACAGTACCAACCTTGTTTAGTTCATCGACAATCTTGACTATGGTAGGCCTTTTGTTACGAGCAACCTCCACATAGCTTAATGCCATTTTTATGCATGTCTTAACTTGATCTGATGTATATGACCACATTGTTGCATGCGGCTGTTTTCCCCGGTTTCCATGTTCCTGCAAAGTTGGGCACAGTGGCAAAAGGAGGCTTGCTAAGTAAGGCACAATATGATTATAATATTTGTGAAAAGGAGTTATGTTCATGATACAAGATATCTTCCATGCATATTCAAGAAATTGTGTCCCAACTTTCACCATATTGTTCAAAATAATTTGTGCTTTATCAAATCCAATGCACATCGCCTGGGGGGAGGGGTGGGGTGGTGGTAGGTTTGCCTTTCCCCCCCAAAAATTGACACCTACAGACTTTTTCTTAATATCTAGTAACTATATATTGAATATTGGTCAAGTGGAAGCATGTGAATAACATCAGTAGGTATAAAAAAGTAGCATGCTTTCACTTGAAAAGTAGCATTTTTTTACTAGCATGTTTCACATGAAAAGTAGTGCGCAAAGTTTTATTTGTATCCATGTTTAAGAAACCATCTATTTACATGCAGATGGAGTAATTATCAAATTTTTGGTATTTATCGGTTTATTAGTCCCTGAAAAAGAAAAAGGAAAACTATTTATAGTGGCTGAACTTTAAGGAGTAGGTAAAGTGGAACAAAATAATGAAATTAAAGAGTTGGCATTTATGATGAGCAGGAAGTTGGTGGAGTTTTTTTTTTGCGCAAATTAGGAAGTTATAGGTTAAATTAGACGATGAATATGCAGAGGATGACATTTGGTTATGCATGCCCTGCATGTGAACTTTCTAAAGTACCAACCTTGTTTAGTTCATTGACAATCTCGGCTATGGTAGGCCTTTTGTTCCTATCAACCTCCACACATCTTAATGCCATTTCTATGCATTTATTAACTTGATTTGATGTATGTGACGATATTGTTTCCTGCAGCCGGTTTCTCCAGTTTTGATGTACCTGCAAAGTTGGAACACAATGGCAAAAGGTGGCATGCAAAGTAAGGCACAACATAATTATTGTATTTTTGTAAAAAAAAAATGTTCATGACACAAAGATATCTTCCATACATGCACAAGAAATTCTTGCGAAGACATAACTGCGAGTTTGGAGTAGCCCTCATATCCTGCCATTATTTGTATGATTATGACACCTAGACTGAATACATCATACTTTGATGTGATTTCGTTTCTGTCAATGTATTCTGGTGGCATGTATCCTCTGCACGTATAAATGCAATACAATTATTGCTATAGTTAAAGACACATAAGTTGATTATTTATCATGAGGTATCCACTTACAATGTTCCTATATGTGTTGAAGAGAAGAGTCTTGACAAACCAAATTCTCCAATTTTTGGGACCATGTTCTTGTCCAGCAATATATTAGCAGGCTTCAAGTCAAGATGGTAAATAGGGTCTTTGGACCCATTATGAAGATAATTCAAACCTAGGCAAACTCCGTTAATAATTTTGAAACGTGTGTGCCAATCAAGTCCGCATAATTCATCTGCAGAAGTAAACATGCAGTGTATTACCAAGACGTAGACTAAGGGATATCTAAGAGGTACATATTTCATGGATCAATTTTCTTTACATGCGAAATAACAGCCTGGGTAGAGTAGCACCATACCAGAAATTTTATTCTCAAGGCTTCCACCCTCCAAGTATTCGAAGCAGAGAACTCTTTCTTCCACAAGGGGAAAAATATATCCACCTTGGTGCTCAATGATTTGATGTCCTTGGTGATAGCAGTAGCCAACCGACCGGGTAATATTTGGATGATTAGCCCTCATAAGGTTAGTAAATTCATTCCTGAATTGTGTGTCATCATGACCCGACACGTAATGGAGCCTTTTGAGAGCAATATTTTCGCCATTTTCCAGTACACCCTGTTACCACAATACACGAGCCCTTGCAGCTATGTATCATTTGAAATTACAAGATATAAGTAATAAGCATATGAGTATACCTTGTAAACTACTCCATAAGCACCACGACCAACGACGTGCTCCTCAGAAAAATTATTTGTAATTTGTTCCAAAAACTCAAGTGTAAACTTCCTGGCCGTCGCACTTGCCTGTTCGAACTTGTTCGCTGAGGCCATGGTATCTTATATATCCTGCTAGATTGACTACTCAGCTCTCTAATAAAACGAAAAATACACATGGTTAACAGAGAGCATAATGCGTACTCACTCAGCCCTCTGTAAACTACAGAGGGAGTACAAAACAAGAAAAAGGAAGAATGCAACTTTTATTTTAGCTTTAAAAAATTGCGTTTGAGACCAAGGTTGACTAATATTGCCACATTTAAGGTTAGACAAGTTTGTTAAATTAAGTGGGTGTTTGGTTCAAACCACATATTAGGCAAGCCACATTAGGGTCTCATATCACATTCACCCAAAAAGTATGACAAGACACACTTGAGCTATGTTTTGCCAACTTGTGGCTCTCATTTTGAAAAACTATCCTTAAGCAAATGTGGCAACATTGTATGACAAAGTGTGGCATTGCTAGGCTTAGAACCTAATAGTCCCTTAGACCTTCGCCTCACCCTATGACCTGCCATGGGATAAAGAGAGTGCTAAGAACACGCAACACATGCTGAACTGATCTAGTGCGCGAGCGTGACCATGTCGGTAGGCATCATCACCTTCCCCGCCGCACGAAGCTTTCACCGCCGACCAAAGACAGCGACGCTTGGCGGAGCCGTGGGTAGCTACAGCCTATAGGAAATGGCTTGTGGAAGTGGTATGGGTGAGGGGTGAGGAAGATGGTGCGCGTGTCCGCGGAAGCAGACGGCGGCCAGCTCGTGTGGATTGCAGAAGTGGCCGCCGTTTTGAGTTGGATTTGTGTTTGGGGATTCAACGAGCCGGCCCCCATTAACTAGTTTGGGGCAAGGCATTAATATCATTTTCTTTCCATGCGACTTCTTTTCTTTTCTTTTCAGTTTTTCAAGAAACTTTTAATTTATTCATGTTCAATCAAGGTAGTACAAAGAACAACAGAGCTAGTAAAAATTACAACTATGTTCGTGGACCACCTAGCGACAACTATAAGCACTGGAGCGATCCAAATGCGCGTTGTCATCATCGCCCCTCCCTCACCGGAGTCAGGCAAATCCTGTTGTAGTAGACAGTCAGGGAGTCGTCATGCTAAGACCCCATATAGGACCAGCACACCAGAGGAGCAACCATCGCCGATGAAGTAAGTCGTATATCAGAAGAATTAAACTTGTAAACACCAAAACGAAGATGAATGAAGATCGGATCCACCAAAGATCAACACCTACCGAATCCCTCCAGATCTGACGGAAACACACCTCCACACACCCTCCGATGATGGTAAACGCACCATCGGGGCGAGGATAGAACGTGGGAGCTATTATTCCTACTAAGGGACATCACCGCCGCCATACAACCCCAACCAAGGCATTGAATCTAACAAAAATGAGAACGAGATCTCTCCCGCAGGCGGGGGGCGAGATCCTCTGCGCCTCCATGGCCAAGGGGCAAATGGGGCCGATCGGCGACGGCGTCGACGAGAGGAGGAATTTCTTTTCGTCAGTTCCCAGTATACTATGCACTCACTCGCACTAGTTCACAACTAAATCACAGATTAGAGACAAAACAGCTGTAGATTTTTTTTTTTGCGGGATAACAACTGTAGTCTTTGACTGTGTACAAGCCACTGATTGTCGATACACCACCGTGGAAATTAGTGGCTAAATCTGCGAGAAAAGGGTAAACTCCATACAAACCATTGCCAGCTTTTCCTAACCGCGAAAAATACAAATGAAAAATACTCCTACAAAAGAAAAACTTGTGAAGCTCGTAAGGCAAAGGTATTGATATGATTTGTATGGGCTGAACCTTTATGGCAGGTGAGGAACCAGGAATGAGCGGATCTGGTCAAGTAGGGGAGCGACCAGCCGGCGACTTCGCTCGCGACCGGCAGCTTATCTCTTTCCTCGCGTTGGTCGTCTCCTCTCGTGGAGCAGCTCCACCTCTCAAAAGCCTGCAGCTGCCGGAAATGGAAGACAAGTGGCAGAGGGTGTGGAATGCAGCGGATCTGGACTAGAAAGCTTGACGACCGGGACGGATAAGAGTCTCATATGGAGGAATCCATCCAGATCCAGTACTGTAGTTGTTACAACTTCAAGATGGGTCATGGATTGTTAATTAACAGCACCATGGCTCGCATGGGTAACGGTGTGCATCTGATTATTATTTATTTTAAAACATTTCATTAATAAATTAACAGTGCTGATCATCGAGATTTACAACCCTTTGTCGTAGAGGTCTTAGCAGATCTATTAAAATGTGATCCTTCTGTACCTTGTAGTATTATCTTCTCATATTATTTACTAAGACACATCTTTCAATTCAAGCCGGCCTCAGCATTACTTTTGGAAACAATAGGTCACCAAAAATAGTTCTTAGATCTCAATTCTATTGTTAATAGTATTAGATTTAGTAGGAAGGGAAGTTGCAGCAAGTAGTTTTACTGCTGGAGTGCTTTTGAACAGCCGAGCCAATAACACAGAAAGATGTTTGTAAGTGCAACCAAAGTAGTACGTACAGTAGTAAACAACTAAACAAGCATATGTTTTGTCTGTGATGTCTCCAATCTGGTAGTGTGTCTGCTACTTCTGTAATTGCCGACTGTGATTTAATTTGGGAAAAGAAAACTAGGTGTCACTGGAAAAAAGGTTAGAATTCTCCATTGTTCGTAATTATATATGAAAAGTATAGACAAGGCCGGGCCACATTTTCCGAACTGCACATAGCTTGCATCTTCCGCCATAAGGCTGGTTCCACATGTTCAACCATTCATAAGGTTGGTTGGCAAATTAAGATGTAGTATTAATTCTTGCTGCTGGTCTGTTTTTGGTACTGCCTCTGCTCATCTTGGCTTCATCTTATTGAAACCATGTTGCAAAGTGGGTTCAGTTTGGAACCATGCATGTTCAGGCTGGCAGTTTTTGCATGCCTCAGGTTCTTCGGCTTGCCGGTCTGAGTACCTAGGATCGCCGTGCTCCGTGCAGGGGACGACATGAGCGTCACCGAATGGAAGTTGCACCAAATAGTTTTCCCGCTGTATTACTTTTGAACAACAAAAGTACTGCAACAGACAAGTGTATATTCCCAGAGTTACAACACGCCCAGTTTTCCCTTCAGTTTTGTCCTGCCTCAGTGCTAGTCTCTTTCACGATCAACTCTTGCATGTGTTCATCGTGCACCATTCCCACCAATTTGCCCCAGATGATTGCCTCCTCCGTTTCGGCCTCCTCATTTTCGTCGGACTATTCACCGGACTCGTCATATTCATCACCGTCAGATTGTTCATCATGTCCATATCTCATCCATTCTTGTTCCTCATTATGTTCCGCTCCTTCACATGACATCTCATCCTCACCATGACTTGTCCATGTCGTATAACCTGGCATGAAACCACTAGCCAACAAGTGCTTATGCAACTCTCCCGATTCAATTGTGTGCATAACATCATTCTCGCAAACAACACACGGACAATATATTTTCTTCAAACCCCTTTTCCGAACATGTTCCTCAGCAAACTGTAAGAACTCTATCAAACCATTAGCAAAATCATTGGATGCCCGTGGTATGGAGTACATCCAACTACGATCCATCATTCGACGCCAAAACCTACAACATACGCACATGACGTAATAGATTACTATTTGATCTATTTGGATGTACATAGACACATTTTAGTGTGTTTATTTACTCATTTCACGTGACATTGAATTCACGTCTTCCCCTCTCGTTTGGTGCTATTTCTTTTTTTCAGAATTTTGTGAACATGTTAAAATGTGCAAGGTGAGTTTGGTGCACCGGTGCATCAGATGTTCTCTCACTTTTGTAATGGCGGACTGTAATTTAATCTTGAAAAAAAAAATGAGTACCAAGAAAATAAAAAATATCTGTCATGCAATATATTAAAAGTACAGGACATGTAGCATTTGCCAGATATGTAAACTGCTTCAAAATCTCTACATCTGATGCAACGAGAATGGAAAAAAGAGAAGAAAACAAAAGTGCAAGACATACATTCCTCTGAACGAGGGAGCACCGCGGCCGCATGCATGCCTGCTCTAATTTAGTCCCACGCCGCTATTTTGCAGGACGCTGGACCAGCTTATAAGAGCATGGTTAATAATATAGCCAGCTGCTGGCTATATGATGTTGCCATGTCACATATAGCCAAGCTTATAACCAACAAGTACAATAGCTAGATATAAATATGTACTACTTTGTTGATACATGGCCCACTCCACTCTCTCACAAAGTACCTAGGAGCACGTGCTGCAGCCGGCTGTTAACTAGTAGCCCGCTTCTCTTCTCTCTCCTCTTCTCTCTCTTCCAAGTAAGCAAAAATATAATATTTAATGTCTTACAGCCCGCCTACATCACCTTATTGTACTTGCTCTAAGGCGAGGTGCGGCTCTCCCCTTGAATGCAAGCATCCACTTCAACAGTAGATAGGCCTGAAAATTGCCCAATGCAATATAATGAAACTCGCAACTGAGATCAATCTGATGTACGCGGCTGGGAGCATGTACAGAGTGAGGTGCAGAGTTAAACCCAATAAGAAGTAGGCAGTTAGGATTGCGCTATACCCCTTCTCGCTGGTATAGTAGGAACCCGCAACTAAACCAATTACGAAGCTGGCGTTTGGAAAATTGAGAGCTAAACCCAATAAGAAGCATCCCAATACGAGTATTGTGGCGCATAGAAGACTAATATCTAGTAGTGCTCTCTCCACTACTGAACCCAAGTAGGAAGCGGCTGAGGTTGTTGACAGAATCAAATAAACAACTAAACCCAAGAAAAAGTAGGCGGCTGAGGCTAGCAGTAGGCCTGCTACTTCTGGCACTATTTGTGCTAAGTAGGGGACTGAGCTTTTGACTATTCGTGCTGCTGCTAGTGCGCCTAGTATGACTACTGAGGCTACTGCTAGTGCGCCTACTCCGATTGCAAGTGCTACGGTTCGTCTAGCTAGGTCACCGAGCATAGTAATAACTAGATAATACCCCGCGCGTTGCTGCGGGAATATATGCTAAAAATAATAATTGAATATTATATGAAATTGATATTCAGATAAGAAAATATTTTTTATGAACCTATGTTTAGGACAAATATAAGCATGAAGCACTCGTAGTGATATGCCTTAAGATCATGTTTAGTAGTAGAACACGGGTACCCCGTGGTAATACAAAAAATTAGCTTCTATAGATATCATAATACATTACACTTCGCACTAAATAAAACATTCATTTACCCCAAAAATTATGGTACCAAGTATCAACAAAGGGACATACTATATATATAACTTGGCTGCACTGGCGATGCAAACCATGGTTGATTTGACATCTCCTAGTAAACCAAGAAGGGTTCAAATGTTACAGCTATACAGTAGGCAATATGCATTGGCAAATTACGTTTTCTGTTTGCCCGAATTTCAGTAGTTGTGAGTTCTGACTTGTAAGTTTAGATAACGGCTCACACACCGAAATGTTGGAGTATGATTCTCATCATTCCCATTAGTAACCATATGTCTCTTAAATACAGAAGTATGCTTTATCTTACTAAGAAACATGCAAGGTTCAAAGAAACACCAGCAAAAAGTGTCTGTTTTTTAAACTATCAGCGGGAATGTCATAGCATAACAATCTCTTATTCTTGATTCTTTTTCCCCCCGCGTTAGCAGACAAAATTGAATGACAAATGCATGGTAAAGATGACGAATTATATCCTTAGGTGATCGTACAAAAATAAATTTGATAGTAAACATGAAGATACCAATAAATGACCAATCATTTTTTCTTGATTCTTTATATATAATTATTTCTTGACCCTCGGATTCCTAGTGTACCTAATGAAGGCAAATCTACATAGAAGTACTGGTGTTCGTTGTATTGACATGATTGAGTATGAATAGCTTGGAAGTTTTCTCGCAAAAAAAAATCTACATAGAAGTACATGTCATATACTCGTAATAACATGATGTAACTGAAAGGAAAAACTGATGAAGTTGTACATGCAAACAATCAAATAACCATGGTAAAGCGCTTGTGTGGCAGGGCACAAAACGACAACAATCCACCCTCCACCCTCGTGGAAACAGAGAGAGGGAGAGTGGAAGAAGACGTGTGAGAATATGAAGAGGTGAAGTTCATATATGTTCGCTTTATCTACTTTTTCGACCGTGGCTCCATGCAGACCATGTAGCAGGCAGTACGGGGAAGACGTAGGGATCTGCAAAGAAAAATAAATGAAAAAGCATCAACTAATAGTGCCTGCTCAAACAATATGGCAACAAAGGATTTGGAGGTCATGAAAAAAGTATGTACGACCAGAGCCAGATCCAAAAATATACCAATACAAATCTTCATGGATAAAAGTTAGACTTGCCATCAGTAGTACTCCGAGTAGAAATTAATTCTCCTTATGTAATAACAATAGCAAAACGTCTACAACAGTTGAGTCACAGAGATTTTCTAAATGGGGCTAATTGGGAGAGTGAAGGCGCACCAAATAGTTGAGGGAAGACATGGGGGGAGAAGGTGCAAGAAATAATTGAGAGAACTAAACATGCAAAAGAAAAAAGGGGCACCTTGTGGCTGCCTTTGCTGCAGCTTCAACTAACGATCCACAGCCACGATCTGGCACTCGCATGTCGACCGACACGGTGGATGATGCATGCTACGGCCTCATCGATAGAGCGCGTCCACTGGTCTGCACAAACTTGCACACTTCCGAACATCATTAGCGGTTTCTGTTGCGGTGGCGCCGTCGACGACGTTGACGACTCGGTCAGCGATTCAACCAGCCGAGGCAACGACGGGTGACAACACGCTGATGTTGGACAGGACGGGAGCGATGCTCCTCCACTGTTCAAATTGGCGGGGGCGACGGGAAGTCATCCCTGAGCCGGCGGAATCCTCTGGGCAGCAGGGTCGTCGTCGGGGTGGCCGGGGTTGGGTGCGTCCATGTTGCGGGTAGCAGCGTTGTACCGAGGCATCAGCTTCTCATCTTGACGAAGGATCTGACCGCTTCCTCTGGTTTCGGTGGGGGTTGCAGGCTGCGCATCTGACGACGACCTGCATCGGAGAAGCTCCATCCTAGTCGGCCAGAGGCGGTGGTGGGTGGCTGGGTGCCGCACCGGATCGCGCCGTATGCAGGGCCGTCTCCAGAAATTCGGGGGTGCGAAGTCCGAGTGGGGCCCTAAAATCTCAAAGATTTCTATACCTAAGCACACTGTCACTTCTTCAGACAAAAAAAACATACTACTACTATTTAAATTATAGAATTTTATATATATGTGTTATTTCATATAATAGCTTGTACTAATATGTCGTAGTAACCATTCCCCCAAACAGTCGGATCACTGAGCAACGAACATATAGCAATTTGTTAATTAACTGGGGAACTGATGCACATGTTCAGTACACACATTAGACAGTAAATTCTTGGATAGAAAAAATAGCCACATAAGTCAGCTTTGGAGCACCTGATGGACATGGATCTGGCCAGCGTTGGTGCTCAACTAGCGGCTGCTCTCTGCTTTGCTTGGAGGCGTTTGACCCCAGCTAGCCCGGCACTGATTTCTGATCAAATTCATGGGGCAAGTTCTGCCGCTTGGCCCTGCCCTCTTATCCTTGCGATCGCGCCGGCGGCAAGCATGTACGATCAGGTTGGGGAATTCGGGAAGACCGGAAAAGAAGCGACGACCAAATTTATCGGGGGCAGGCCCTGATCGGAAGGGATCAAGGGAGTTCGTTCGGAAGAGAATTGGGCTATCGGACCATGTTGGCAGGCCCAAAACTTGCAAACAAAGAAAATAGTCTACTGGAAAGCAGAACTAGGCCCAAAACGGACCCCCTGAAATTTTGGGGCCCTGTGCGAGCGCACAGCTCGCACAGGCCCTTGGACGGCCCTGGCCGTATGGCCCTGCCGGTGCTGCGTGGCTGCTGGTTGACGGCGACAGTGGTAATATGATGGAGGTAGCGATGATACGGAAGCGTAACAGGTGAGCAGATTAACCGATGGGTTGCACCATTATGAGCTTTTGCACTAACGCATCAACCACGGAAGATGAAAGCGGTGACCAGAGACAATTTGTTGACAAATGAAAAATAAAATAAATGCTGAGGTGGCACTGTTGCTGATGTGGACATGTTGCTTGTTAAGAGAAATAAGGTAGTGGGGATGAACTATTTAAGTATTATAGATTAGGTTGCGCCACCAGGAGGCTTGCCAACGCTCATGTAATAAAGGCTTGCTTCCGAAGTCGGGGACCTGCAATAATAAGTTCAACTGTTTATACATGCCAATTTATACTTGTTATAAACCTTACTAAAAACATTTTAATGAAAACTTTGATCATTAATTTGGTGAACAAAGCATTAGTTGTATGTCCCACAAAAGACACCATTTGATTCAAATTCAAAATAGTTTTCCATGGTATAATTTTGTGGCATATAACTCATATTCCGCTGACCAAATTATTGATCAAACTTTTTATTGTAATAATATGTGTGAGACTGACAAACCCGAATGGAGGAAGTATTAGTTTTACCATCATGACGCGGTGGATCCTGGCAAGGGCTGGCGGGAGGGCTCCGCTTTTAGTTGATTTTTTCAATCTTGCTAGGGTTTGTGTCCTGTTCAGGAAGACGAGACGGTGGCGGCTCCCTAAAGATGGAATAAAGGTCTTCCCGCCTAGCCCCCGTTCTGGCGATGCGTCTAGCATCGTTGGTGGGCGTGTGGAGGTGTGTCTCCGGCAGATCTATCTTTGGTGGATTTGTTCGGATCTCGTCGTTGTTCTTCTACGTTCGTGTGTCTTCGGTTTGGATCCTTCCGATCTACGTTATTTTTCATCGGCAACGGTTGCTGTTCTGGGGTGCTGGTCCTATGGGGCCTTAGCACGACGACTTCCCGACTGTCTACTACAACAAGGTGTGCCCGACTCCGGCGATGGAGGGGTGATGACGGCGGCGCGCCTTCGGCTCGCTTCAGTGCTTGTAGTCGTCGCTAGGTGGTCTACGGATCTGGATGCAATTTTTATTTCTGGTGTTCGTTGTAATACCATGATTGAAGGTGAATAGATTGGAAGTTGTCTCGCAAAAAAAAATCTTGGCTTGAGAAATACACATATTGACGATTATATAGTAATCCATTGATTATAAATATATGTTCCTAATATAATAATTATATTGTTTGACTAATATATATTCAAATGAAAAGTAGTGCGCACAGTTTCATTTATATCCATGTTTAGGTCACCATCTAGTTACAAGCAGATGAAGTAATTATCAGACTTTTGGTTATTTCCTGGCTTATTAGATCCTAAAAAGAGGGGAAATATTTACAGTAGCTGAACTTTAAGGAATAGGTAACGCGGAACAACATAATGAAATTAAAAGGGTTGGCATTTATGATCTGTATGAACAGGGACGGAGCCAGGATTTGAACATGGGGGGGGGGGGCAAAAAAATTCCTCTAGTGTAGAGACTCATAAAAAAAATAGAAGAGACAGCCTAGTTAACGAACTAAATCTTCGTCAAAACATGTTCTGTTGTGAGCAAGTTGAATTTTTATCTAAAGTTACCATCAAGCAAATGCCAAAGCAATTCACGTGTCAATGAACTAAATCTTTCTACTATTGGATGGGATAAACAATGCAAAAGCTTGTCCGATGGGTACAGGGATATATCCCCAATCTTTTACTTTTATACAGTTACTACTACCATTCGACTTGTGTAGTTCTGAAGGCATCCATTAATCTGATTTAGAAACATAAGCAAGGACAAACCACTGAGTGAGAAACAGACTAACCTAATCCTTTCCTTGGTCGCCGCATCTCTCCACTGGTTGTGCGGCCGGCCGGCCGCGCGTCCGCGCAAGATGGCCCTCGTTCACGTTAGACGCGATCTCATCCAAGCAAGGATTCTCCGCTCAAATTGAAACGGCGCAGGTCATGAACTGCCCTAGAGCTCAGATTGAAACGGCGCTGGTCATGGACTCGGATTGAAACGGCGCTGGTCAGGAACTACCCTAGACAGCTAGACCTTGGCGACATGCATCGGACGATGGAAAATCAAACGATCTCACCGTCTCCCTTCATGCTGGGCTATTTCCTGCGGGGTGTTAAAGATGGGCTTTGTGATTTAGTTGGGCTTCGGTGGTCAGGGGGGGCGATATTAGCTAAATATCTACTTTTTTTACCGATCTGCTAATCGCTACCGAGTAAAATGAGATCGTTAGGGGGGGGTCTCGCCCCCCCTCGCCCTATGATCTGTATGAACAGGGACGGAGCCAGGATCAAGTTACTGGTCAATTAGAGGATGAATATGCGGAGGACGCTGTGCCATGTAAGAGCATCTCTAGCAGCCCCTTAAAACGGGACGGCCCATAAAAATCCGGCGGCTATACGGGTTTGGCCCGATTTTTGGGCCAGACCAGAGCCCGTATAGTCGCCCGGCCCGTAATTCTTTTTTACAGTGGCCCACAAACCAAACTCCCCTCCCTCCCCCGCGCAGTATACGAACAACATAATGAAATTAAAAGGGTTGGCATTTATGATCTGTACGAAGTTAGTGGTCAATTAGAGG
>LR738712.1:861506436-861537442 GCA_902687465.1 Secale cereale
GGGGGGGGGGTCTGGATCGAGAAGAACCCTAACCCTCCTGGATTTGCGGCAGAAGAGTTCGTCAAGAAGAAACAGATCTACGATTCTGCCCCGCGCGTCGATTCTTCTACTCAGGTGCCCCCGTCCAAAGCTTATGATCCATGTTTGATATGCAAAACTACTAGCCATACTCCTGCTAGTTGTCCGCAAGCCTTTTGTGAGAGATGCAGTAAAATGGGGCATTTGGCATCTGTTTGTACTACTTTTCTGCCTTGGGAATGTGTGGCACCAATGTGTGCCTTTCAGGCCAAGGGTCAGGGATTCTTCTATATTCCTGATTCATGCACTGCTAAGCAGCTTAAGGAAAGAGCTACTAGTGTAGTGATTACTGTGATTGAAGGGGAAGCTAGTGTGAAAGAATTAGAAGATGCCTTTTCTGATTACTCCCTCCGTTCCTAAATATAAGTCTTTTTAGAGGTTTCACTAGGGAACTACATACGGATGTATATAGACATACTTTAGAGTTCAGATTCACTCATTTTGCTCCGTATGTAGTCACCTAGTGAAATGTCTAAAAAGACTTATATTTAGGAACGGAGGGAGTATATTGGAACAAAATGGCACTGCACGGCTCGTTCTATAGGCCCCCATACCTATGTCATGCGTTTCCCCAACCAGAGAGATGTTAAAAAAGCATGCTACAATGATAGAATGACTTTAAAATCATGTGGAGTGGTGGTGAAAATAGTTCCTTGGTCTGCCAATGTTGGGGCAAAAGGGGTAATGGAAATTGCTTGGGTTAAAGTAGCGAATGTTCCGTTGGAGAGAAGGAAGGAAAGGAACATAGCCTATGTAGCTTCTCTGGTGGGGGTTCCACTTGAAATCGACATGGCCACCCTACATAAACCAGAATTTGTACGGGTCCGGCTGGGGTGTCGTAATGTGGACGAGCTACCAGGAGTTGCTGAAGCAGTTTTAGGCACTCACTTCTTTGATTTCTTCTATGAAATCGATAAGATTCTAGTCAGGGACCCTGAGAGGGACTTTAAGAATGCTAAGGTTGAGGCTGATAGATTCAACTCACCTTACAACAACCCAAAAACTCAGATTTATCCCAAGTCTTATGAGAAAAAGAAAGATGTTGGTCCCAGTAAGTTTGAGGGTGCTGGGAAGAATGCACCTAATGATTCGGTAGAAGATGATCAAGTTGAATCTGAGGAGACTGAGGATAATACTCTATTGATTGATACTATCACTGATGAAGATTTACTTAAATCCATCACAGATCCTGCTGCAGAGTAGCATGCTGATGAGATTCAGGTAAAAAAAATTACTCTGACACTGCTTCTATTCCTGTTGACATATCTGCTCTGCATATATCTCACTTGGAGGGAATGAAAAAGAAAAAAAATGATGATGAGCAGGTCGAAGAGCTTGAGGAAGATGATCCAGACAAGGGGGGAGAAAAAACTGAGTATATGGTACAGTACCCCACCTCCTCTGATGATATGGGAGATGTGATTCCCACTCCCCCTCTTATCCCTGAGGTTGGACTGAGGCTCAGTGTGAGGAACATGCAGCATATGGAAGGCAAAATGCAAGACAAGGCCGCAGCTATCTCCAAAAAAAGAAACCTGGAAGGTAATGAACCAACACATAACTCATTTGATGTGCTCTCAAATAATGATCTGATGCTTAGAGCTACTCAAATGGGAGTTATAATCCCTGATGCTAATTTCTCTAGCATTGATATATTGAGAGAGTTAGAAAATGTTAGAAAACATGGGGATAAGGATGAAACTGGGCCTGAGAATATTGTAGAAGGGAAAGTGATGTATCACACCAACGGCAAAGGGGACAAAACCCCAGTTGTTGCTGATTGGGAAAGAGAAGAGGAAGATGTGGATGAGGAGTTTACTATAGTTAAATCTAGGAAAAAGAAAAGCCCAAAGATTCATGTGGCTATTTCTAGACCTGTGACTAGGAGCCAAAACCCTGCCGTGGGTGGAAAAAAGAAAGCTGGCAGCCCTGTTCATTATTCCAGGGCCACCAGGGTGAGAAAAAAATAAAAAAGGGTTTATATGATATGTCTAATATGGAATTGTAGGGGGGCAGGAAAAAAAGGAATGAGTTCTTGCCTTTCCACCTTATTAGAGATCATTCCCTTGATTTCATTTGTCTGCAAGAGACTCTCAAAAAAAACTTTTTGGACAGTTTCTTTAGAAAAATTGATACATACAAGTCCTATGAATGGAACTTTATTCCATCTATAGGTAGGTCGGGGGGGGGGTGCTAGGCTTCTCGCCCCTCGTTGGTTACCCCAAGTGGAAGGTGTGAGATGTAGTGTTGCGGAAGTTTTTCCCTTGGCAAAGATACCAAGGATCGAATCCCCAGAGACTCCTAGGTTCAACAAGAAGGTGTCAACTGCTAACGGCGCCAGATATTAGCAATCAACGTGGACCTGCACACAGATACAAATAACTTTGCTCCCAACGAGTACAGAGAGGTTGTCAATCTCTCCGGCCTTGAAGTTTACAAAGGATTAAAAGCAGATGATAGTAGTGATAGATAATGTTTGCAATAGTAAATAAAAGCGAAAAGTAAATAGTGGATGTGATCAATGATGGTAATATGGACCGGAGTCTCATGATGTTCACTAGTGATGTCTCTCTCCCAAAAGACGATAAAACAGCTATGTGAGGTAAACGAATTACAGCTGGGCAATTGACAGGACCACGAACGCAAACCAATGCTGACTACATTGCAAGAAAGGTTGAGGTTCAAAGCATGGGCGGTACGCCAAAGTAAGTAGACCGAAATCCATCAATATCTACTACTAATCATCCACCTTGAGATATCTATCCAGAACATCTCACTGGTATTAAGTTGCGAGTCCCACCCATAGTGTAAACTCAATGCAACAGACAACTGCATTAAAAGAACTTTGTGTAAAGTAAACAATCCTTGCACCCGCGGGCACAAGCACCGTTGTTTTCCCCCTTGTGGCAACAGCACATCCCCTAGACTCATGTTTCTGTCACTCAAGCTAGTCATCGAGGGGCATGAACCCACAATCAAGCATAACGTTCCCTCTTGGAGTCACTACCTACTACTCGGCCAAAGCAATAAGTAACAACGGAGAACATGCAAGAATTACTTATGAACTAAAATATAAAAGAGGTGAATCAAATATATTACTCAAGATCAATCTGAACATAATCTCATAATCCATCGGATCCCAGCAAACTCAACATAGCAACAGCATAAGGATTACATAGGTGCCTCGATCATGTAGGGCAGCTCACGAGGACTAATTAGTGAAGCACAAGAACGGGAGGAGAACATCACATAGCTACTGGTCATGGACTCATGGTCCAAGGGAGACTACTCACGAGTCATCCGGGAGGCGTCCATGGTGGTGGAGAAGCTCCCGGTAGTGATCCTCCCCTCCGGCAGGGTGCCGGGAAGAGTTCTCCTGGTGTTCCCGATCTTGGAAGCGGCGGCGGCGGCGGAACAGAGATGGGATCGCGAAAAGAGTTCCTGTTCTGAGGGTTACGGAGGACCCTTTAAATATATGCCAAAGTAGGGCACCGGGGGAGCCTCGGGGGGCCCAGGCGCCCCCCCGGCGCGGCCCAGGGGGGGCGCGCCCACAGGGCGCCTGGAGCCCCTGTGGCCCCCCCAGGCTGCCCTTCGGACGTAGTGTTGTTTCCGGAACGCTGATTTTTTATATAATTTTTCTGGATTTTTCTGGGCAGTTCTCGAAACGTGAAAACCTGAAATACAAAAACAGCCGAAAACAGAAACTGGCACTGGGGTGCACTGGATTAGTAAGTTAGTCCAAATATGATCAAAAGTGTATGGAAGTGTATGAATATCATAGCAATATCACCCAAAAGTGGCATGGAGCAAGCAGAAATTATAGATACGTTTTGGACGTATCAGCAAGCAAGCAAGATAACTATTTTTGTGATTTTTGATAAAAAGGTACTAAAGCAAAAACTGAAAGGTAAACTAACAAGACTAAAAAGCAAAGGTAAAAGATAGCGTGCAACTCCCCTATCCTGAAGAGTGGAGTCCCCGGCAACGGCGCCAGAAAAACTCCTTGATGGGCCTCTAACCCCTCGTTGGTTACCCCAAGTGGAAGGTGTGAGATGCAGTGTTGTGGAAGTTTTTCCCTTAGCAAAGATGCCAAGGATCGAATCCCCAGAGACTCCTAGGTTCAACAAGTAGGTGTCAACTGCTAACGACGCCAGATATTAGCAATTAACGTGGACCTGCACACAGATACAAATAACTTTGCTCCCAACGAGTACAGAGAGGTTGTCAATCCCTCCGGCCTTGAAGTTTACAAAGGATTAAAAGCAGATGATAGTAGTGATAGATAATGTTTGCAATAGTAAATAAAAGCGAAAAGTAAATAGTGGATGTGATCAATGATGGTAATATGGACCGAAGTCTCATGATGTTCACTAGTGATGTCTCTCTCCCAAAAGACGATAAAACAGCTATGTGAGGTAAACGAATTACAGCTGGGCAATTGACAGGACCACGAACGCAAACCAATGCTGACTACATTGCAAGAAAGGTTGAGGTTCAAAGCATGGGCGGTACGCCAAAGTAAGTAGACCGAAATCCATCAATATCTACTACTAATCATCCACCTTGAGATATCTATCCAGAACATCTCGCTGGTATTAAGTTGCGAGCCCCACCCATAGTGTAAACTCAAAGCAACAGACAACTGCATTAAAAGAACTTTGCGTAAAGTAAACAATCCTTGCACCCGCGGGCACAAGCACCGTTGTTTTCCCCCTTGTGGCAACAGCACATCCCCTAGACTCATGTTTCTGTCACTCAAACTAGTCATCGAGGGGCATGAACCCACAATCAAGCATAACGTTCCCTCTTGGAGTCACTACCTACTACTTGGCCAAAGCAATAAATAACAACGGAGAACATGCAAGAATTACTTACGAACATAAATATAAGAGAGGTGAATCAAATATATTACTCATACACAATCTGAACATAATCTCATAATCCATCGAATCCCAGCAAACTCATCATAGCAACAGCATAAGGATTACATATGTGCCTCGATCATGTAGGGCAGCTCACGAGGACTAATTAGTGAAGCACAAGAACGGGAGGAGAACATCACATAGCTACTGGTCATGGACTCATGGTCCAAGGGAGACTACTCACAACTCATCCGGGAGGCGTCCATGGTGGTGGAGAAGCTCCCGGTGGTGATCCTCCCCTCCGGCAGGGTGACGGGAAGGGTTCTCCTGGTGCTCCCGATCTTGGAAGCGGCGGCGGCGGCGAAACAGAGATGGGATCGTGAAAAAGAGTTCCTCTTTCGAGGGTTTCTCGAGACGCTTTAAATATATGCCGAAGGGGGGCATCGGAGGAGCCTCGGGGGGCCCAGGCGCCCCCCCCCCCCGGCGCGGCCCAGGGGGGGCGCCGCCAGGGCGCCTGGAGCCCTGGTGGCCCCCCCGGCTGTCCTTCGGACGCACGGTAGTTTCTGGAACGCTGATTTTTTATATAATTTTTCTGGATTTTTCCTGGCAGTTCTCGTAATGTGAAAACCTAAAATACAAAAACAGCCGAAAACAGAAACTGGCACTGGGGTGCACTGAGTTAATAGGTTAGTCCAAATATGATCAAAAGTGTATGGAAGTGTATAAATATCATAGCAATATCACCCAAAAGAGGCATGGAGCAAGCAGAAATTATAGATACGTTTTGGACGTATCAACATCCCCAAGCTTAATTCCTGCTCGTCCTCGAGTAGGTAAATGATAATAAGAATAATTTCTGTGGTGACATGCTATTAACCATATAGGGCTTTTTCATAGTCATATGACAAAAGCTTACTGAGATAATGAATCTGTAGTAATTAAGTTGCCTCATGAGAAAATCACAAAGAACTGAAAGTTTTACAATATGATACTGAAACATCAAATAGATTTGCAATGAATATGATGTGCAAATATGATAAAGTGATATCTAGCTTGCCCCCTTTAGTGATGCAAGACATAAATGCAGGGGCACCTCCAAGGTTTAAGTGATGACTAGATACGATGATTTCAAAATAAACGATATCACAATCATGCAAAAGACAATGCTACTTTGGGACAATGCACATTACACTCAGAATGCCAATCATGCTCTCAGTAGTTGGTGCTTTGAAGAAGGTGGAGACTCAACATAAAAGTAAAAGAATGGCCCTTCGCAGAGGGAAGCAGGGATTTCTCATGTGCTAGAGCTTTTTATTTTGAAAACATAGAAACAATTTTGTCAACGGTAGTAGTACTTCATATGTGTTTTGCATAAGACATCCTATAAGTTGCAAGCCTCATGCATCGAATACCAATAGTGCTCGCACCTTGTCCTAATTAGCTCGGATTTCCATGGGTTATCATTGCATTACATATGTTTCAACCAAGTGTCACAAAGGGGTACCTCTATGTCACCTGTACAAAGGTCCAAGGAGATAGATCGCATTTGATTTCTCGTTTTTGATAGATCTCAACTTGAGGACATCCATACCGGGACAACATAGAAAATAGATAATGGACTCCTCTTTAATGCTCAAGCATATTCTCATAAGAGATTGAGGATTAATGTCCAAGCTAAAACTTCCACCATGATACATGGCTTTGGTTGGCGGCCCAATGTTCTTCTCTAACAATATGCATACTCGAACAATTCAACCCATGGCAAATCACCCTTACTTCAGACAAGACGAACATGCATAGCAACTCACATGATATTCAACAAAAGTGTAACAGTTGATGGCGTCCCCAGAAACATGGTTACCGCTCAACAAGCAACTTATAAGAAATAAGATACATATGCAACATATTCTTTACCACAATAGTTTTTAAGCTACTTTCCCATGAGCTATGTATTGCAAAAATGAAGGTTTTAAAGGTAGCACATGTAAATTTACTTGGAGTGGCGGTGAAATACCACATATAGGTAGGTATGGTGGACTCCTATGGCATAACTGGTTTAAAAGGATGTGGATGCACAAGCAGTCAGTCCGCTTAGTACAGGTGGAGGTTAGCAAAAGACTGGGAGCGACCAACTAAGAGAGCAATGACGGTCATAATCATGCAGAGCGACAAAGCAACATTGAATCAGGCATGGAAGTTATATCGCTACTCAGAAATAAAAGATCATCAAGGCTTGATAGACTTTCTTTACAGTCTTAAATATGCGTGAGCATACGCCAAGTCAATCAAAATAAATTCTTGAGGGAAGATACTACTAAACCATACCACATCATTGGCAAACAAATCATGTTGGTACTCCAATAACACATTGGGAATCCCCCAGCTATTTGAGACTGACCATAAGAAAACATGAACTACTAAGCGCCATTATGCACGTAGCATCTTTATCATAGACATATTAACCAATGCAACGGAAGCAAACTCTCTTAATAAGGTGAGCATGGTAATTAAAGAGAGTTCAAGCAACCAACTAGACAAAAGCTCTTTGAAAAGATAAGCATGAATACTAAGAGCTGAACATGATAGTAGCTATTAAAAGACAAAGAACACACACAACAAAGATAGTCATGAAAATTCTATGTTATGTTCTAGGTAGAAGTGGAGCGTGTTTCTCTCCCACATAAAGAACGCTGAGTTCCGACTCGTTATGGAAAACTAAAAAGGAAACTAAAAGTAAGACGCTCCAAGCATAGCACATAACACATGAAGTGATTAAAATATAGTGGAACGAAAGACGAACTGATAATGTTGATGGAGAAGGGGATGCACAGGGGCATCCCCAAGCTTAGACACTTGAGTCTCCTTGAATATTTCATGGGGGTGCACGGGGGCATCCCCAAGCTTGAGCGCTTGACACTCCTGAATCTTTTTATCATCTTCCCTCGCACACTTGAAAACTCCCTTCATACATAACTCATCATAATCTGATTAGCGAGGTTAGTACCCATAATAAAATAATTGTACCTTGCTGGAAATAAAGATATTCTTGAAGGTCTACTGTTTCTCAAGATTGCCAAAAGGTTTTTGCAAAGAAAAAGCAAGCTCTTGGTTTGCAAAATGAAAGAAAGGCAAAACAGGACAGAATCTATGAAAAACAGAACAGCAGGTAGTAAATGATTTGTTCGGGGTAGTTCTGCAACTCAAATCAAAAAACTTAGAACAGACGCACGAAAGACAATTATATAGAGAACGCTGTCGAAAAAATTCAGACCAAAAAGATGATCTGGTGATTTTATACGAATTTTTCTATCCAAGGACAGAATCTGTTTCCTGGACAGCACCTCACAACTTTTGAACTTTCTAGCAATCAGAGGCTATACTTGGCACAAATATGAAAAGCAAAGATACAATGATGATGCTACTGTAGTAAACAACATCAAGACACAACAAAAGCAAAAAAAATATTCATGTTGGCTGCCTCCCAAAAGCGCTTTCTTTTATGCCTTTAAGCTAGGCATAATGCAAAGAGGAATCAATAACCATCGTAATAATCGGAACTATAAATTGCTTCAAATGGTTCCTCAACAAGTTCATTCTTGTTCCTTCTAGGAAAGGGGTACACACCTTTTGCCTTCCCGCGTAAGCGGATTTGTCCCTTACCTATATCAATGAAGCCTTTAACTGCTCGGAGGAAGTCCCTTCCAAGCACTATATTTCCTTGGTTTGGCTCCACGATGAAGAAATCAATCATTGCAATCCCTTTAAGGAATTTAACTGGCACGTCTTTTATTCTTCCCTGGATTTCAGAAATATCTCCATTAGTGTGTTCATGATAAGATGGTAATCTATCCATGTTAAATTTTAAAGAATCATGAACAATTTTTGGCATAGTAGAAACCATAGATCCAATATCACAATAAGCAAGGAAGTCTTGATTAGAGATGCTAATCCTAACAAAAGGCTCCCAATCATTGTCTATTTCCAAAATGTCTTTCTTATTGGGTTTAGGTTTCTCTACCTTCATCAAGTCTAGAGCATCCATTCTCTTTTCAATGGTAGCAAGTCTATCTATGACAGTATCAAAGTTATGATCATAAACAAAGTAACTAGATAGACCATGTATAATTTCAAGAGCTCTAGCTTCATCACATTCTAGGAAATCTCCCTCAGCTATAATGTCAAGAGAGTGTTTACACCATTTAAAAAGACCATGGTAAAAATTCCTGAGCACAATTTTTATAGGTATCCAAGGCATAATTCTCCTATGTGCATCAGAAATTCTGTCCCATGCCTTCTTCATATTTTCTCCATCCCTTTGATGGAAATCTAGAACTTCTGATTCCCTCAAAGCACCAAATCCTAACATGTTTGGCTAAACAGAAAGGACTACTAACAGACAGGTAAATAATTTTTTTGTGATTTTTGATAAAAGATACTAAAGCGAAAACTGAAAGGTAAACTAACAAGACTAAAAAGCAAAGGTAAAAGATAGCGTGCAACTCCCCTATCCTGAAGAGTGGAGTCCCCGGCAACGGCGCCAGAAAAACTCTTGCTAGGCTTCTCGCCCCTCGTTGGTTACCCCAAGTGGAAGGTGTGAGATGTAGTGTTGCGGAAGTTTTTCCCTTGGCAAAGATACCAATGATCGAATCCCCAGAGACTCCTAGGTTCAACAAGAAGGTGTCAACTGCTAACGGCGCCAGATATTAGCAATCAATGTGGACCTGCACATAGATACAAATAACTTTGCTCCCAACGAGTACAGAGAGGTTGTCAATCTCTCCGGCCTTGAAGTTTACAAAGGATTAAAAGCAGATGATAGTAGTGATTGATAATGTTTGCAATAGTAAATAAAAGCGAAAAGTAAATAGTGGATGTGATCAATGATGGTAATATGGACCGGAGTCTCATGATGTTCACTAGTGATGTCTCTCTCCCAAAAGATAAAACAGCTATGTGAGGTAAACGAATTACAGCTGTGCAATTGACAGGACCACGAACGCAAACCAATGCTGACTACATTGCAAGAAAGGTTGAGGTTCAAAGCATGGGCGGTACGCCAAAGTAAGTAGACCGAAATCCATCAATATCTACTACTAATCATCCACCTTGAGATATCTATCCAGAACATCTCGCTGGTATTAAGTTGCGAGCCCCACCCATAGTGTAAACTCAAAGCAACAGACAACTGCATTAAAAGAACTTTGCGTAAAGTAAACAATCCTTGCACCCGCGGGCACAAGCACTGTTGTTTTCCCCCTTGTGGCAACAGCACATCCCCTAGACTCATGTTTCTGTCACTCAAACTAGTCATCGAGGGGCATGAATCCACAATCAAGCATAACGTTCCCTCTTGGAGTCACTACCTACTACTTGGCCAAAGCAATAAATAACAACGGAGAACATGCAAGAATTACTTACGAACATAAATATAAGAGAGGTGAATCAAATATATTACTCATACACAATCTGAACATAATCTCATAATCCATCGGATCCCAGCAAACTCATCATAGCAACAGCATAAGGATTACATATGTGCCTCGATCATGTAGGGCAGCTCACGAGGACTAATTAGTGAAGCACAAGAACGGGAGGAGAACATCACATAGCTACTGGTCATGGACTCATGGTCCAAGGGAGACTACTCACAACTCATCCGGGAGGCGTCCATGGTGGTGGAGAAGCTCCCGGTGGTGATCCTCCCCTCCGGCAGGGTGCTGGGAAGGGTTCTCCTGGTGCTCCCGATCTTGGAAGCGGCGGCGGCGGCGGAACAGAGATGGGATCGCGAAAAAGAGTTCCTCTTTCGAGGGTTTCTCGAGACGCTTTAAATATATGCCGAAGGGGGGCATCGGAGGAGCCTCGGGGGGCCCAGGCGCCCCCCCGGCGCGGCCCAGGGGGGGCGCGCCGCCAGGGCGCCTGGAGCCCTGGTGCCCCCCCCCCCGGCTGTCCTTCGGACGCACGGTAGTTCCTGGAACGCTGATTTTTTATATAATTTTTCTGGATTTTTCCTGGCAGTTCTCGTAATGTGAAAACCTGAAATACAAAAACAGCCGAAAACAGAAACTGGCACTGGGGTGCACTGAGTTAATAGGTTAGTCCAAATATCATCAAAAGTGTATGGAAGTGTATAAATATCATAGCAATATCACCCAAAAGAGGCATGGAGCAAGCAGAAATTATAGATACGTTTTGGACGTATCAACATCCCCAAGCTTAATTCCTGCTCGTCCTCGAGTAGGTAAATGATAATAAGAATAATTTCTCTGGTGACATGCTATTAACCATATAGGGCTTTTTCATAGTCATATGACAAAAGCTTACTGAGATAATGAATCTGTAGTAATTAAGTTGCCTCATGAGAAAATCACAAAGAACTGAAAGTTTTACAATATGATACTGAAACATCAAATAGATTTGCAATGAATATGATGTGCAAATATGATAAAGTGATATCTAGCTTGCCCCCTTTAGTGATGCAAGACATAAATGCAGGGGCACCTCCAAGGTTTAAGTGATGACTAGATACAATGATTTCAAAATAAACGATATCACAATCATGCAAAAGACAATGCTACTTTGGGACAATGCACATTACACTCAGAATGACAATCATGCTCTCAGTAGTTGGTGCTTTGAAGAAGGTGGAGACTCAACATAAAAGTAAAAGAATGGCCCTTCGCAGAGGGAAGCTGGGATTTCTCATGTGCTAGAGCTTTTTATTTTGAAAACATAGAAACAATTTTGTCAACGGTAGTAGTACTTCATATGTGTTTTGCATAAGACATCCTATAAGTTGCAAGCCTCATGCATCGAATACCAATAGTGCTCGCACCTTGTCCTAATTAGCTCGGATTTCCATGGGTTATCATTGCATTACATATGTTTCAACCAAGTGTCACAAAGGGGTACCTCTATGTCACCTGTACAAAGGTCCAAGGAGATAGATCGCATTTGATTTCTCGTTTTTGATAGATCTCAACTTGAGGACATCCATACCGGGACAACATAGAAAATAGATAATGGACAGCTCTTTAATGCTCAAGCATATTCTCATAAGAGATTGAGAAATTAGATCGGGTCCTCATGAGTGGCGATTGGGAAGATTTGTTTCCTCAAGTGAATATTAAGAAACTGGTGCGAGACATGTCAGATCATAATGCTCTCTTGTTGTCCACTGACAACCATGTTGTCAGAACTCCGTAGACGAGAGAGTTTAGATTTGAACTCAGCTGGTTGAAAACTGAAGAGTTTATTCCTCTCGTGGAATATATTTGGAACCAGTCTGTTAAAGCCACCGACCCTATTGATATTTTGAATATCAAGTTGAAACGCATTAAAAAGTTTTTCAAAGGCTGGGGGTCGAATAAGTTCGGTCATGATAGAATCAGGAAAAAAAAATTAAAGGAGAATTGCAAGATATCGAGGATATCGAAGAACAAGGAAATGTGGACCCAGCCACCCTGTGTAGGAAAACTAAACTTCTGGTTGAGTTGAACGAAATCCTAGTTAATGAGGAATTGTTTTTGTTACAACAATCTAGAAAACGTTGGTTGCTTAAAGGCGATAGTAACACCGCTTACTACCAGAAGATAGCTAATGGTAATAAAAGGGAAAATACCATACATTCTTTGAATGTGGGTGATACTGTTGTGGAAGGTACTGACAATCTTTTAAAACATGCCACGGACTTCTACAAGTCCTTGTTTGGGCCTGCTCCTGGGAATTTATTCCACCTCGATCCAGGGGTGTGGAGGGATGAAGAAAAACTGGATGAAGCTGATAATATAATCTTGACTAAACCCTTTTCAGAAGATGAAGTCAGAACTGCTCTGTTCTCTATGAACAGTAACAGGGCCCCTGGTCCTGACAACATTCCTGCTGAATTCTACCAACACTGTTGGGAGATTGTTAAAAAATATATAATGGGCTTATTTCTAGCCTTTCATGAGGGTAAGCTAGATGTGCATAGATTGAATTATGGCATTATAACTTTGCTTCCGAAAGTCAATGGGGCCAATAAAATTCAACAATTCAGGCCGATTTGCTTACTTAGATGTCCTTATAAATTGATTACTAAGGTGCTTGATAATAGAGTGGCCTCATATGCCGATGTACTTTTTAGTAAACATCAGAATGCGTTCATTAAGAACAGAAATATTATGGATGGGATTATGTCTCTCCATGAGATCCTACACTATACTCATGTTAGGAAAAAAGTGGGAATTGTCATCAAGCTAGATTTTGAAAAAGCCTATGACAAGGTGAACTGGGAATTCCTTTTGAAATGCCTAGAGGATAGAGGCTTTGGTAGCACTTGGTGTTGGTGGATGAGGAAGATCATACAAAATGGCACGGTGAGTGTTAAATTGAATAACACACTAGGGCCGTATTTCCAAAGTTTCAAAGGAGTTAGGCAGGGGGATTCCATTTCTCCGTTCCTATTCAATATTGCTGCTGAATGCCTATGTAAAATGGTACTTCAAGCACACAAAAATGGTCTGATTACTGGTTTAGCGTCTGAGCTAATGGATAATGGTGTGGCTATCCTGCAGTATGCAGATGACACGGTGTTGTGCATCGAGCATGATCCTGAAAAAGCCTTGAATCTTAAAATTCTACTTTATATGTTTGAGCTTATGTCTGGTTTAAAAATCAATTTTCAGAAAAGTGAGATTCTGAGCGTTGGGGGGGATGATAGTATTCTTACAACATATGCAGACATGTTCAATTGTCAAATTGGGCATTTTCCCATGAAATATTTGGGAGTCCCAGTAAGTTACTCCTCTTTGAGAGGGGTGGATTGGGAATTTCTGGAAGAAAGATTCATGAAGAGATGCGAGTCAGGCCTGGGAAGTAATGCTTCCTCGGGCGGTAGACTAACCCTTCTTAAGGCAAACATTTCGAGCATTGCTTTCTATTACTTGTCTATGTTCCTTCTTTCGAAAACCATGATTGCTAGACTTGATAAGCACATGAGAAGATTCTTCTGGCAGGTCACTAAGAATAAGAAACGGCATTATTTAGTTAAGTGGGCTAGAATTTGCCATTCCAAAAGTAAAGGAGGTTTGGGGGTTAAGGACCTTCATAAGCAGAATTTGAGTCTGCTCACGAAATGGTGGTGGAAGCTCGAAACAAAAAATGGCTTGTGGCAAGATATAGTTAAGGCCAAATACTTTAGAAAAGATACTGTTGCTTCCATTAAGGGGAAGATCAGTGACTCCCCTTGCTGGAAAGCTATTATGAAAGTTAAGGATTTGTATATGGCTGGGAGAAGGGTAATTATCCAATCTGGGAATATTTCCAGACTTTGGATGGATCCGATAGGGGATCAGATACCTTTTGCTCAGCAATTCCCTAAACTTTTCTCCATTTGCAATTATCCTGAATGTACGGTCAAGTCTTGTTTGGGGGCTGACCCTCTATCTTTCTTCCGAAGAAGATTAAATCTTGAGTTGGAGAGACAGTGGCGTCAGATGACTCATATTGTGGAGAAAACTTGTGTCTCTGATAACAATGATAAAATCAAATGGGGATTAGGATCTAAGTCTTACTTTACTACAAAATTGGTCTATTCGTTTCTGGAAAGAAACATCTCGGGGTGTGATTTTCGTTGGATATGGAAGGCATGTATGCCTCTAAAAATACAAATCTTTATGTGGCAATTATCACAGGATGCTGTATTGACAAGAGATGTAATGAATCATAGGGGGTGGAAGAAAAACCCTAAGTGCTCGTTTTGTACAGAGAGGGAAACAGCTCAACATTTGTTCTTCACCTGCCCAGTTGCCAGGGTGACTTGGAGAGCTGTTGCATGTATGGTTGGTACTGAATTATGTCCTAACAATTTGTGGCAAGCCTACTCTTGGTGCTACTCATTTCTCCCTGATGGAGAGATGTTTTACACTGTTGGGATTGCGGCTATCTGCTGGGCTATTTGGACTCGTCGTAATAAGGCTACTTTCGAATCTATCCCCTTAAAAAATCCTTTTGAATGTGCCTTTTCTACATGTGCTCTTCTATGTTATTGGGCAGGGATGATGAAGCAGCAGAAGGATGCAGATGATATGAGGACAGGAGCGGACATGCTGAAGAATAGCACCTCAAGGCTGATGCAGATTTGTGCGGCAGCACATCAGGAGAGTGGGGCTTGTTGAGCTCCAGACCGATTCCCCGTCCCAAGCTGAGCATAGTTGTTCTGTTATCGTGGGTGGCTGTTAGGCCGTTTATGCTGCTGATGTTGAGCAGTTTTGTAAGGTTTTGGATGTTGTTAGAGATTAAATTGGTGTCGTCGGGTTTTCGCCCTGCAGTGAGTAATCTCGATGGCGAGTGCTCACAGTGGGTTTCCCGGCGGTGCTTGAACTCGCTTTCCTCTTTCCCGTTTCCTTTTCCTTGGACAGACTGATGTATTTCCGTTATGTCGCAGTAATGGAAAGGGGTTATGCCCGGTTCAAAAAAAAATCTGATTATTATTTATTTTAAAACGTTTCATTAATAAATTAACAGTGCTGATCATCGAGATTTACAACCTTTTGTCGTAGAGGTCTTAGCGAATGTATTAAAATGTGCTCCTTCTGTACCTTGTAGTATTATCTTCTCATATTATTTACTAAGACACATCTTTCAAGCTGCCCCCCTCAGCGTTACTTTTTGAAACAATAATACACCAAAAACAATTACAAGCTGGCCGCCTATAATTTAATTTGGTATAAAAGCTAAAGAAAACAAAAAAAGCAGCTGCCATGAAAAGAAGTTAGATAAGCATTGTTAAAAGGGAAATGTTGCTGGCCGGGCCGCCGGCCGAAACGTTCGGCCGGTCGCGCTACGTGCGTTCGATGTCTTTACATCCAACGGCTGGGCCTCGTGCCATCTGTACCCCCCGCTACGCGCACTTGGCCGGATCGATCCGTTCGCTAGTTTTGTTGCAACCGTTGCTTCGCAACGCACTCGCCCGACGCAGCCAGCATTTGGGCCAGTCTGTGTGAGAGAGGAGCAGAGGGGACGGATCCGGTGATCGGAGGGGCGACGCGCGGCGCGCCTGAGATCTGGATCCGGCGACCGGAGGGGCGACGCGCTGCGGCGCCCCAGATCTCGCTCCCCCGACCCTGATGGAGCCACCGGCAGGTATTCCCCCCTCCCTCACCCCCTTCTGCCGTTTTGCTCGGGCCCTGACCCGCACCCTAATTAGTTCCTCCCCGACCCTGATCTCGCGCCGGTGCTCCCTTCTGCCATTTGCTCGGGCCCCAACTGGTCGCCGGATCCATCTAGTCCACTAGGTTCTCCTTCTAGTCCACTAGGTTCCTCCTTGCTCGGGCCAGTGTTTTGTTCTGGCTCCTGTAGGATTTGCTTCCGTTGGGGAACAATTTGGATGCTAGCAAGGATTCACAGGGAGCAGCAAGAATTAGGATGATGTGAGCAGTATGTTGGCAGTAGGAACATGAAAGCAGTAATCTGTGTCATTATATTTGCATTTTGTAGATGATGAAGAGGGAGGTTGAATGGGAAAGAATTTGATTTTTATGCTTCATTGCAATGTGACACTTTCTGGATATGGCTGGATGGAAAATTTGCATCAATATAGAAGAGAACAATTGGATTGCATTCATAGATAGAACATTACATTCAGTCTAAACTAAAGATAGTTGAAAACACTAATCTCAGTGTACTGAACATAACTGAAGATAGCGGCTACTGAACTGTAAATAGCGGGAACAGCGCCACATCTTGATAACTGAAGATAACTGCTACTGAACTAATCCCGAGAGCTGCCACATCTTGTCAAGCACGGACACTTCATGCCACAGCGGTATCCATCGCTTGGGCACGGCCGGCGTCGCGGACGTTCAATCTTCTCAACGCCCTCTGCATTATCTTCCCTAACACTGACCAGCGAGGCCTAGAGGAGTGCTTCGCTGTGTCCGACCGAGACATGAACGTACTGCACCCAGCTGGCAATGGACGCGCTAGCCACCATCATCGCACACATGATTGAACTACGAGGGGTGTTGCCGGCATGGAGCAGATGACGGCTTGCATGTCGTCTTCGGCATGATCTGCAGATTTATTTGTTCCTTTACGCTGCTCATTTGGTACCAAACCAGCGTGCCCCTTCTATGGAAAACCATATGTTCCCATGTGTACATGGACGTGGTGGTAAGATTCCACAAACTGATCGCATACACGCACGATCCGGCTGTTGGCCCGTGCCCTAAAGTCACTGCATTCCCCATTTTACTTAGGATGGATAGACAAAGCTACTGCTGTTATGGGTTCTCACCCTAAGCAATGTTTGAGTCGATCCAGATCATAAATGCCCTCTCACCTTCTTGTCATAAAACTTGACAATCTGCCATGAAATCTGACTGAGTAGATGATGGCAAACGATTCCGGCTGTGACCTGTGAACGGGTGAAATTTTTTGCAACGGCTATTTTTGTTGGTGGTAGCAAAAAACAGAAACTGCTCCAGCAAAAAAACATTATGGTTCCAGCAAAAATGCACCGTCTTCGACGGTTGCAACACATATGTTCTTTTTTGCCACCTATTTGATGATGCAGTTTGTATGCTTTTATTGACTTGTTTTTTTTTCCTTTTTCTAGATGTTGCAGGACCCTCTGGTGAGAATGAGGGGATCAAGAAGGTTAAGAAGAAGATAAAGAAGAAAGGCAATCTATGTGGATTCAAGTCAAGGTTTAACTCAAAAAGGCTTGCTGAAATTGCGAAGCAAGTATCACCGGAGAAAAGGAGAATCATTAGGGAGGGACCGTTTGGAGACTTGTTGGACATCCGATCTTTCAAGGTGCCCCACGAGCTCATTGAGTTTGTTGTGATGAACACGAATCACATACTCTCCGAGTTCAAATACAAGAACAAATCCATCAACTTCAGCAAGCTCATGGTGAAAAAGGATTTTCAATGTGCCATCTGGTGATAGACCCGTGAAGCTTCTTAAGAAGAGTGATGAGCATGATCTTCGCACCGTCTACAAGGATGGCAGCAGGGCTCCAATCGCCCATGTTGTCAAGTTGCTCACTAGCTGCAGCGATGAGGATGTTGTTATGATAAATAGGACTTGGGCACTCCTTGCGTTGGCAACTGTTTTGTGCCCAGGCACTGGCAATATGGTGAATCTTGAGTATCTAGCTTCCTTGGAAGATATGTCTGCGGTGCATGAATTTGCTTGGGATGAGCACTTGTTGGCACGAGCGATGGAGGAGGTCGCAGTCTTTCAAGAGAAGAAGAGGATGCGAGCAAATACAGAAAAAGAGTTTCAGATCGCTTCATGCCTTCCCATGTTAGCGGTATGCAATGCAGCATTATGAAATACCTCCATCTACTTTCTTTGATGCATGAAACCTTTTTGCACATTATCTATAGCTTGCATATATGTTTTTGTTGGCTAATGTCTTTTTTCGTTTCTAAGCAGATCATATACATGGATCATGTTGATATCCCGGCCGGCCTCCCAAGTGAGCATGTCATTGATTATTCCGTGCCGAGGATACGTTTTGTTTATCAAAAGGATTTTGATTGGTTGAATAAAGTTGACAAGAACAAGATCACTCTTGGGCAACCTTTCTACGGGAAACACACCCAAGTAATTTTGCTACATCCCGCCCCATATATTTCTTTTGCTAATGGAGTATTAACACTCCTATGTTTCTTTTGCAAACTAAATTTGCATGTAGCAATCTTTGCTTTTACATTTAGGTTATGGCAACCTTCTTATTTCCACCACTCATGTTTTATTTTCCTAGATCCAGAGTTTGTGCAACACCCCCTACGGAGCACAACTCATGGGACAGGAAGTTGGTGCTGAAGCAGCCAGTGGGCAGGGAGTTGGTGCTGAAGCACCTAGTGGCCAAGGAAGCCAAATTCATGGTGCTGAATTTCAAGCAAAGGACTCTCAGTCAAACGAGGCTCAACAAAATGTTGATGCTGAACCACACCTATCATCATCGCTGAATGATTGGCTGCATCAATCATTCCCTAGTATGCAAGATCTAAGTGTATATACCTCTCCCTTCGCATTATTTTTGTTATACCCAGTTGCAAGTGTTGTTTTTTTGCTGCATCCTTCATTCTGATATGCTACAACCATGTATTGTTTTTGCTTCATGTTTGGTTTAAGTTCATTCATCCATATGTTTAGTTTGCTACATCCATATGTTTAGTTTGCTTCATCCATATGTTTATTTTGCTACATGCATATGTTTATTTTGCTACATCCATATGTTTTATTTTGCTACATCCATATGTTTTAGCTTGCTACATGCATATGTTTAGCTTGCTACATGCATATGTTTATTTTGCTACAACTACATTCTATTTTCTGCTTCATCCATTTCATAATTTTGCTACATCCATATCAGTAATTTGCTACCTTGATGTATAGATCATATGTTTTTTTTTATTCATGCATGACATTAAAATGCTACAATGACATTGCTTTAATTTGATTCATAGTGACACAGCAACAAACCTAGTTTGTTTCTCACTTAATCATTTGTGCCTTTTTTTACATCCAGACTTTTTCAAAATCTTGATGTAGTAGATGACTAAAATGTTCAAATCTTCATCCTCTTGTAGGTACCAACTCAGTTTCAAATACTGTATGACAAGCACAAGGGTATTTTTGCATCGGAGGTTGATGCAGCAGTAGGCAAGCTTGGACAGTGTTTAAAGGGATTGCAGTGCAACCGGATGGCCGCTCTCCTTCGTGATGTTGGAGACGCCATCACAGCTACCAATGAGCCCAACTTTTCATTTGAAGCACCATCATCTAAAGCTGCAAATGATGACAGTGGAGCTGAAGCTCAAGACGATGGTGCCGCTAAAGCTGCAAATGATGGTAGTACTGCTGAAGCTCAAGATGATGGTGCCGCTAAAGCTGCAAATGAAAGGAGTACTGCTGAAGCTCAAGATGATGGTGCTGCTAAAGATGCAAATGATGGCAGTACTGCTCAAGCTCAAGATGATGGTACAACACCCAGCATGAACAAGGATGAAGTCACTGGATTAAACCTACAAGTTGAAACAGAGGTTGCTAAAACACGTGAGCAACAAAGAGTGAGGTTCGAAATGGATGGCAATGTCTCACCTCACAGCCCCCCACTCTTCTATGATGCACCTAGGAGTGCGACAGCTGGCATTTGGGATGACGAGCCATCATGTGAGTTGTTCCCAAAAGGCTCCGAAGACTATGAGTTGATGCATTGCACGGACGAGCCTACAATCAAAATGAAGACAGTCAGCCCCATCTTTGCAAACATCCCCGTGTTTCCTGTTTCAGACGACGATGAAAGCCCAAGTATGCTTCCTTCCTCTTGCATTGCATTTATTTTTGTTATTCTTCATGTCATTTTTCACATATGTGTGATTGCGGCAAATTCTTTTTTGTACAACCTCTTGCAAACTCATCCATTTCTTGTTTTGCTACAGCTCCCACGATGGTAGCTACATAAGAGAAAATTGTTGATGTAAGTAGTGGCCCTAGCACACATGACAAGAACACTAGGAAGAAGAGGATGGCTAAAGTCCCGGCCATCAAAAATGCCAAGGCAAAGAAGCAAAAGGTTGACGAAGTTGCAGCTATGTATGAGAAGTATGTTAAGCACGGGAAACCATTGAAGAAATCACTACCCAATGAGCAAGTGTGAGTTACCTAAGCCCTACATGTTTGTGATTTTTTTTTCTGCTCGAAACAAATGATTCATTTGATTGCAACTATGGTAATAGGACACCGTTCATCAAGATAGGTGGTTTTTACGTTGGTTACAAGAAATTCCTTGCATGCTTGAAGCCTCGCGGGGAAATGAATGATGAGGTTATGTCATTATTTATTGAGATGAACAACCTCGCATCTCGTGCAGCAAGCAATAGTGCTTTGAGGAAATACATGTTCTCAGTCCACGCAGGGGTAAGTTTTTGTAAAAACAAGAAATGCTTCATTCCTTTTTTCTTCACATTTTTGCTGCAACACGCACTAACCATTGTGTTGTGTCTTTCAAGTAGATCCTACTAAAACAAGACCCATCAACCTTCCGAGCACCAGATCTCATGCCCGAGCTTGAAAGGGCTGTCACAAAGTTCAAGGTTCAAAAATTTGACCTCGTAAGTTTCCCGAGAGCCTTCTTTTGTTTCACACCACAAAACACTTTCAAATATGCATCCAATGATGCGACGCTGCTGTAACATTTTTAAAAAAGCTTCAACCATGCTTTCAATAAGCTTCAACCATGCTTTCAAGATGCTTCAACCATGTTTTAGAAAAGCTTTTAGAAAAGCTTCAACCATGTTTTAAAAAAGCTTCAACTATGCTTTTAATAAGCTTCATCCATGCTTTCAAGATGCTTCAACCATGTTTAAAAAAAAGCTTCAAACATGCTTTCATTAAGCTTCATCCATGCTTTCAAAATGCTTCAACCATGTTTTAGAAAAGCTTCAACCATGCTTTAAAAAAGCTTCAACCATTCTTTAAAGATGCTTCATCCATGCTTTCAATATGCTTCAACCATGTTTAATAAAAGCTTCAACCATGCTTTAAAAAAGCTTCAACCATGCTTTAAAGATGCTTCATCCATGCTTCCAATCAGAGTCTAAAACAACTAACTTTAAAAGTGCTTCCACCTTTCTGACTTTCTTTTGTTTTTGCAGCTCTTTTTCACAATTGTTCATGATCGCCATTGGATACTTGTTTGCGCAAACTTGCTTCACAAACAGTGGAACGTTTTTGACTCAATCAATGGAAAAGGAAAACAATCTCCTTTGAAGAAGCAGGCCAATAACCTGGTAGGCTCGTGCTCTCTATTAAATTTCTGTTTTCCTTTTTGATTCATCTACATAAACGCCATGTTGTCATCTTTACACACCTCATTTTATTTTTCAAACTTATGTGTGTGTTTTCTGTGGTAGATCACAAACTTTTCAAATCTCGCACAAGAGTGCAGCGAATTCAATGTCAATGTTGGATCTTTCACCCGTGTTGACCTAGAGGATTACCCAAAGCAAAACAACCTGTGAGTTTTTCTTTTTTCTTTTTGCTTCAACCATGTGTTGCATTTCAACAATTTTGTTGTTTCCACTATGCATGGAACTATGATGGAGAACTTATTTTTTATCCCACATGTGTGATTGTGGTTTTTTTGATCTCAAATATGTTGACAACTATGATGGAAAAGCCGTGAGGGACTTCAAGCAGGTACACATTTTTATTTTTTGGCCTTGTCATTTTTGTTACAATCTATTTTCTTTGTTTTGAATACTCATGCAGCAACATACTTGCCTACTTTTGCATTCATATTACAGGAGGACATGGCGCGATACCGCATGCATGTGGCACACAACCTCTTCATTCACCCAATGAACAATGCCCCAATGGAGCGGGCATTCCTTCAAGAGTTGGCGGCTTGATTTTCTGGAAGGTTCAAGATGAAGAAGCTCGTTTCTTTGTTAGGTTTAGATCATGAACGAGGTGGTAGCGTTCCAATAGGATTAACGTAGTGCGCGTTCGTATGTAAACTGATGATACCTCCGGTAAAAACAGATGTGTTCTTATTTTGGCATGTAAAATGATGACAACTTGATCTTTAGGTGAAGCACTTCTTTTGTGTTTAATGGCATGTGTTCTTTTGTTTGCCAACATGATCATGCTGGTTCTATCGGATGTTTTTTTTTGTTTCGCTTGTTCTGAAATATGAAAATATTTCAAACTTCACCCATCACAAATAAATTGCTGGAAGCTCACAGAAATTAGCTACATCCCTACAAATTTTTTGATGGAAGCATAATGTAAAAAAGCTTCAAAAGTTATACTGAAAAAATATTACTACCAAACATTTTCTATATTGCTACATTCTAATTGCAATTGAATTGCTACAAGCTTCAAAAGCAAATTTTTGTTGCATAGCAAAAATCAACACTTTAAATCATTGAAGGCTTTATCGTTTCCCAACTTGTTATTTTTGCTTGTACCATGTTTCCTAAAAGCTTCAACCATATTTTAAAAAAGCTTCAACCATGCTTCCTAAATGCTTCAACCATGTTTCCTAAATGCTTCAACCATGTGTTCTAAAAGCTTCAACCATTATTAAAAAAAGCTTCAACCATGTTTGCACAAAGTTTCAACCATGATTCCTAAAAACTTCAACCATTTTAAAAAAAAAAACTTTAACCTTTGTTTCCTAAAAGCTTCACCCATGTGTTAATAGCTTCAACCATGTTTCCTAAAAGCATCACCATGTTTTCACAAAGCTTCAACCATTTTAAAAAAAAGCTTCAACCATGTTTCCTAAAAGCTTCAACCATTTGTTCTAAAAGCTTCAACCATGTTTTCACAGAGTTTCTAAATCAACTCTCATAAACAGCAACATTCTGCATTTTCACACCACACATGTAGTAATATGTTGCAATCCCACAAAACAAGCATTCACAAGTAGTCAACACAACTTTTTTATCGCAAATCATGGGGTGTTACAATGCAAGTCATCATTTTTGCCTCACGAAACATCCTAAAGGGTAAGGATTGTTTCAACACCCGGAGCTTTCGCGCTCGCAGTCGAAGCAAGAACAGCAGCAAGGAGTTGGCACTCCTTCACGTTGTGACCCTCATCTTCACAATATTTGCATGAAGTCTTCTTTCCCCTTGGCTTTGGAGCTTTCTTCATTTTTGCTGCGTCCTTCTTTGCTTTCTTCTTCATTTCATCTTCCCGAATCTCAATTAGTGGCTTCCTTCGCTTCTCGTTTTCCTTTGGCCTCCCCTTCTTTGCTGACTTTGGTGGGTTCCGCAGTCCTACGGGGGGTGGATCTCGCTGCCCTATACTTGGACCTCCTGAGACTTGTTCATTTGCTGCAATACCTTGGGCTTCTTCGTCTCCTGCAACACTATCCCTTGCTGCAGCTTTCATTGCAGCAACCCCAACAATGCCCTGATCAATTAGCCTAGAGACAAAGCTATAAGCTTCATCATTGAAGCATGCATCAGAAGCGACTTTCCCAAACTTCCGGCAGAGAGAGTTAAACTTCAGGGTGTTTGTTGTGGGGACGCCGAAGTGCATAGCTCTATGCCCTTCGCCCGGTTCAGGCGCAAGGTCAGTTGCAATCTTAGACCATCTCGGAAGCATGTAAGTCACAGGTATTGTTTGCACGTTCATGTGCACCATGACACGGATGATGTCTGGGCAGATCAGCCCGCACATCTCAAACATGTTGCAGCTACACATGTATGTCTGATCTTCAGGGGTAACACGCACCGTGTACACTTTAGGGTTGACGCCATCATTTGCAACAAGCTGAAACCAGACGACACCCCCTTGCACCTGATATTGAAGCCCAAAGCCTGTTGACTTAGCCAATAGTTTTTGAAACTTGGAAAATACTTCTCTTGTATAGAAATCACCAGCCTGCTTTTCAATGTTGTAACTGCAAACAAAAAAAGCTTCAAACATCAACAAGAATTGCTACATATGTTTCCAAGAAATGTTTCAACCAAACTGTACTGGAAAACATCAACAAAAAAATGATACCAAGCATTTCTACAACCATCAACAAGAATTGCTACATATGTTCCCAAGAATTGCTTCATATGTTTCCAAGAAATGTTTTTCAACCAAACTACAGAAATGCTACATGACTTTTGGACTTACTTGCCCCACAGTGGTGGCCTCGTTGTTTCATTGATGAAGCCAGCATTATCCTCACGATCAAGCATTAGCTCTTGGCAAAGCTCAAACTGTTGCACAAACGTCCAAACCGAGTCTCCATGATGATTTAAAGTCTTGAAGTAGGAATTTAGGCCCTCAGACCGCCCGGTTGTGCCTGTGAATGGGAAGAACTTTTTCCTAAAGTACACAGGTGCCCACATCTTCCTAGTGTTCCACATGTTTTTAGGTGTTTCTTATCAGCCACACCAAATACCTCGACCATATGCTTCCACCTTTCTTCAAACTCCTCAATGGTATCCGAACCATTGATGCAACCATAGAATGCTTCAGCAAAAGGCTCATCCTTGCCCAGCATCTTCCCTAGTTTTATCCGTCCAACCCGGAAGACGTGCCACTTGCAACATCTGTGTGTTGTCTCCGGGAACACCATTGAGATGGCTGTAGCCATTGCCCGGTCTTGATCAGTCATAATGTTCAATGGATGCTCGTTATTCATTGCCAACATCCATTGCTCAAAGACCCACTTGAATATTTCAATGGTTTCATCAGGCAACAAAGCACAACCCAAGCAAACGGTGTGTGTCTGGTTGTTAATGCCAACAATCGGAGCAAAGGGTAGGTTGTAGCAATTTGTGCAGAATGTGGTGTCGAAAAACGCACAATCTTTGTACTTTGGATACAAGGCCCTTGTTCTACCGTCAACCCAGAAAAGCGCCCTAACAGCTCCATCTTTTTCTAGCTTCGAAAAAAAGAAGTTGGGATTCTCCACTTGTCTTCTCTTAAAGTACTCAATTGTGAGCTCCAAATCACGCTCTGACAGGCCTCTTCGTAGCTTTGCTCTAGCATTTGTCACATCAGTCTTCACATATGGCAAACTCCTTGGATCGCAACACCGTGCATCTCCAAGCAAGCCCATCATATTAGCTGTTGATATGTTGCGATAGTGCAGCGAAGTAATGTACTGCATGTCTGTATCTAGGATTTTTCTATGAGAGCGGCAAAATCTCCGACGTCCCCTTTGTAACATCAGTTGGTGTGTGTGATCAGCCACAAAAACGGTCACAATCCAACTGCCCTCTTTGAGGCTAACACCCATGTGAGCCTTGCAATCATACCTCTCCAGCCTATTTCTTTGTCTCTTGTCACCCACGTCCATATAGATTCCAGCTTGTTTGCTTGCTGATTTTTTGTTGCTAGTGTAGCTCATGTCAGCATCATCACATCTATTTATTGCAGCACCGTCAGAGATGCTACCACAGACATTCTTTGAAGGATCTTTACATGAGTGTATGCACTTGAAAACTCTGTAGATTAGTATGCGGTTCTGCTCCGGCCTTGTTCTCCTACTATACTTTGATGTCACAATGCGAGTTCTGAAGCCCATCTTCGATGCATATTCGTTGTAAACACGCTGAGCTTCTTCAACATTGTCAAAAACCATTCCAACAAAAGGCACAATTGGCTGTGATGATATATCTTCGTCTGGTTCATCAACAAGGGTTGTGGCATTTCCATTGGTATTTTCAGTTGCAACATGGGCATTTCTTTGATTTGGAGCTGCACCTTCCGTGTTCAGCTGCAAGGATTCATCACTATCCCACTACTAGGAAAAGGGCTATAGATGAAATTGATACTAATGGCGCACCAGACAGGAAGTGCGCCATTAGTATATAGTAATGGCGCACCAGCAACAGATACGCCATTAGAGTTCGAAGTACTAATGGCGCACCTTCCCCGGAGTGCGCCATTAGTATCAAGAAGTTTTTTTTAACTAGCGCGCCTGTCCAAACATACTAATGGCGCATCCGTGAATAGTGCGCCATTACTAGTTGTAAATAGTAATGGCGCACCTGCAGTAAAGTGCGCCATTAATGCTCTCTTTTTTATGATATTTTTTATTCTGTTTTTTACAAAACTACTAATGGCGCACTGTCGCAGAGTGCGCCATTACTAGTTTGAACTAGTAATGGCGCACTGTGCGGCAATGCGCCATTAGTATGTTTTTTTTTTTGTAAAACTTGTAATGGCGCACCAACTATAAATGCGCCATTAGTAACCTTGATTACTAATGGCGCATTTGTAGTTGGTGCGCCATTAGTATGCGGGCAGCAACAAGATATTTTGGACAGCCTCTCTACCACTCACTCCCCCCCCCCACTTCTTCATTCTCTCCACACTTCCTCTCCTCTCGGGTCCCTCCTCTTTTCCACCTCATTTCCACCATATATTCATTCAAATTAAGTGGTTAAATTACCTTGTTTTGGTAGGTAAGTATGGGGGGAAGCTATATTTATGTTGTTCTCCATACAAACAATGTGCACATGCACTTTTATGGCCTATAGCTAGATCTATGTATGTTTGTGGTGTTGCATAGGTTTGTTGTGTTGCATATGTGTTTGTGTTTGGAGGTGTACCGGTATTTGAAATGCGATAGTTGCCAATATTTTCCTGGAATGTTGATTCATTTCCGTTTCGGTGAGAATTTTGGCATTAAGCATTCATTTTTGTCCTATTTTTAGGGAAAGTCATGGCAAATTTTTTCTTGGTTCTAAAATATCGTTTTGCTCTACCCCGCAGGGCGACCATGGTGCGCACGATGACCGAAGGCATCGTGAATAGGTTTTTGAGGTCCGCGAGGGCCGAGATGCTTCAAAAGAACGAGACGAAGATAAGATGTCCGTGTCGAAGATGCAAGCTGAAGAGCCTTATTGCGGACCCGGATTCCAGGCAGGTGCGGGACCACCTGCTCTTGCGTGGTTTCATGGATGGCTATCGGTGGCAAGGTGATGAAGATGACTACGAAGTCGTCCATGGGGGCCAGGCAAGAAATGAGGAAGGGCAGCAAGACAACCACCGCGGCTCGGGCGGCGAGAAGACGAAGAATCCCCAGGAGATGATCACGACGGTGATGCTGTACACAGTCATCATGTAGAAGATGCAGGACATGATGATGAGGAAGATGTCGGAGCAGACGACGGGCATGATCATGAAGATGATGATGCCGACGGAGCAGACGACGCTGAACCATCGATGGGCTGGGTGCAGGACCCTCATATTCAAGAGCTGCTTCTCAAGCAGACCGATAACGCAAGAGCTGCCGCCCGAGAGAAAGCCAAGATGGATCAACTTGAGTTAGACGCGGTTACTCCATTGTATGAAGGATGCAGGCCCGAGGATACCCGCCTGAAAGTAACGCTCATGGCTCTGGAGATGAAGGTAAAACACAAAATGACCGACGCATGCTTCGACGAGAACATGTCATTCTGGCACGAACGTCTTCCCAAGGGGAACAAGTGCCCCACCAGTTTGGAGGAGGCGAAGAAAATCGTGTGTCCTCTGGATTTACCGCACGTGAAATACCATGTGTGCATGAACAATTGCATCATTTATCGGGACGAGCACGCGGAGTCTACCATATGTCCGGTGTGCGGCGTCACTCGATACAAGAAGAGGAAGAAAGCTCCTCGAAAAGTGGTGTGGTACTTTCCGATCACTCCTCGTCTGCAGCGGTATTTCGCGGACCCTAAGGTAGCAAAGCTTCTGTGTTGGCACGCGGATAGGGAGGAGAAGAAGCGAGAAGATGACGTAAATGATCCGGAGATAGATAAAAAAGACAAGATGCTGAGTCACCCTAAGGATGCGAGCCAGTGGCAAGCGTTGAACTTCGAAGACCTAGAATTTGGGAATGATCCAATGAACATCGTGATGGGCACGAGCACCGATGGATTCAACCCGTTTGGCAGCCAGAGAAGCACACATAGCACCTGGCCTGTGTTTGTGTGGATGTACAACCTTCCCCCCTGGTTGTGCATGAAGAGGAAGTACATTCACATGAGTATGCTAATTGAAGGACCGAAACAACCAGGAAACGACATCAATCTGTATCTGGGGCTGCTGAAAGAGGAGCTAGACACGCTGTGGAAAACGCCAGCCAATACGTGGGACGCCGCAAAGAAAGAATATTTCCCTATGAGAGCCGCGCTGCTCACTACGGTGCACGACTATCTCGGTTACGGATATGTCGCGGGGCAGGTGGTCCACGGATTTTCTGGATGCGTCAGGTGCATGGATGACACAACGTATCGCCAGCTAGATAGAGATCCCGGGTCTTCGAAAACCGTGTTCATGGGACATCGAAGGTGGCTTCGCGACGATGACCTATGGAGAAAACGCAAGGATCTGTTCGATGGTGAAACCGAACCCCGAGGACGCCCGCGTACGAGGAGCGGCGAGGAAATAGACGAGCTGTTGAAAAATTGGAAAGATTGCCCACTGCCGGGAAAGAAGCAAAAGGCGCCAGAGCCGGGAAAGAAGCGAAAGGCGCCAGAGCCGCTGCTGAAGGTATGGAAAACGAGGTCTGTTTTCTGGGACTTGCCGTACTGGAAGATCCACCGTGTGCCTCACAGCCTTGATGTAATGCATATCACGAAGAACGTGTGCGAGAGTCTGCTTGGTACCCTGCTCAACATGCCAGAGAGGACCAAAGATGGGCCGAAAGCAAGGGCAGACTTGAAATCAATGGGCATCAGGCAGGAGCTTCACGCTATATATGATGATCATGATGATGATGATGATGATGATGATGAGGCGAAGCAGGACACGGAAAGTGGTCGCAAAGGCAAAAAGGCCAAGAAGACCGGAAATGACTACCCTCCCGTGTGCTTCACTCTAAGTCAGGAGGAGATCGAGCAGTTTTTCACCTGCCTCGTAGGAGTACAACTTCCTTACGGTTACGCGGGGAAGATAAGCAGATACCTAGACCGGGCGAAGCTGAAATTCAGCGGGATGAAGTCTCACGACTGTCACGTGCTGATGACGCAGATACTTCCAGTTGCAATCCGTGGTATCATGGACGCGCACGTCCGTGAAACCCTATTTGGCCTATGCAACTTTTTTGACGTCATCTCTCGGAAGTCTGTTGGCGTGAGGCAACTCAGAAGGCTACAGGAAGAGATCGTGGTGATACTATGCGAGCTTGAGATGTACTTCCCGCCCGCATTCTTTGACGTTATGGTGCATCTGCTGGTCCATATCGTGGACGATATCATCCAACTCGGGCCGACGTTCCTGCACAGCATGATGCCGTTCGAAAGGATGAATGGTGTCATCAAAGGATACGTTCGCAACATGTCACGTCCAGAGGGAAGCATGGCCAGGGGCTTTCTGACCGAAGAGTGCATCTCGTACTGCACGAATTATCTAGGCATCGAGAACCCCGTTGGTCTGCCCGTCAACAGGCACCTCGGCAGGATCGCTGGATCGGGTCACCGTGAGGGTCGCCGCGAAATGCATGTCGACTTCGAGGGTCGACTCGCCGACTTTGAAAGAGCAAACCTAGTCGCGCTACAACACATAGACGTGGTCGATCCTTGGGTGGTTCAGCACAAAACCTTTATTGAGAAGACATACAATGACCGAGGCCAACAGAGGACGGACGGAGATATAATCAAAGAGCACAACTCATGTTTCACGGGTTGGTTTAAGCAGAAGCTTCTGTCGTACCCTTTACATGATGATTCTTCCGCGGAAGAACAACTCATATTCGCCTTGTCACGGGGCGCCGAGCACAACCTGATGACCTATGAGGCGTACGATATCAACGGCTACACATTCTACACCGAGGCCAAGGACATGAAGAGCGATGGTTATCAGAACTCCGGGGTAACGATGGAATCCTACACCGGTAATGACAAGGACAGATACTACGGAAGGATCGAGGAGATCTGGGAGCTGAGCTACGCTGGAGAGAAGGTCCCGATGTTCCGTGTCAGATGGGCCAAGAGCATCCTAAAAGAAGACCGGTATTTCACCACCATGGTTATACCCGAAGCCAAATCCAAGACCGCGGGCGCAAACGTCACCGCGAAAAATGAGCCATGGGTACTTGCTTCCCAAGTTGACCAATGCTTCTTCATTACCGACCCGTCAAAGCCCAGTCGTGTTGTCGTGAGGAGAGGCAAAAGGAAGATCATCGGAATGGATGGAGTAGCCAATGAGCAAGACTTCGACAACTACGGCGACCCGAGGATCGAACATGACGACGATGATGAAGTAGCAGCATACACCACAAGAAGAAGCAGGACCACCCTACCTAAAGGACGTCCGTTCCACAGAAGAACTCCATTTGCGAAAAAGAAGGGCAAGAAGATTGTGAACAGATAGCTAGCTAGCTAAGATCGTTTGTATTTAAATCGTAGCCTTCATTTCTCGATTGTATTTCATGGGCACTTTTTGAACTATCATGAATATTTTTAAATTTCATGGACACTCGATCTCGATCCCCCTCGTCGCCGAGAGCACCCCCCGGTCCACCCCCGCACCCCTCCCCCTACTCAACCGCCGCCGCCGACCCCCCGCACCCCTCCCCCTGTTTTAAATTTGATAATAATTTTTTTAAAAAATATTTCTG
>LR738712.1:861538323-861555129 GCA_902687465.1 Secale cereale
TACCAAAGTGGAGGATGAAAAGAGGTGTTTCCCCTCTGGTTGTATAAGTCAGAAAATTCAGCTCACTCCCAAGGAAATAGACCATCCAGTTGGCTGCAAGTTTGGGAAATCATTGAAGATTCCAATATCTTAGATGCTGATTTTTCTTCTTCTAAAATACAGATATGCACATGCTAGTTGGCACACACAGTAGGAAACACATTGTTTATACGAAACAAGCACCTCATACAGATCTGACATAGGAGTATTTCTCAAAGGAAGATGACCAACTCTTCATATTTGATAAATCCTCTCTTGCTCAACCACTCTCACGTATCTCACTCGTTTAGGTTAACTTTTATTTTTCTGTGTGGAAAGAAATCATCTTATTGGAGGCTCTGCCCTTATGAGGTCAAGGATAGCCACTGTTACTTAAATATGCCATATTGCTGCTGCTTTCTAATTAATACTGGCAGCAACATCAATTTTTGAGTTGTTGTCAGTTTGCTATTAAGCCAGGGTATTCACTGCTGTTGTTTTACAAGCTTCAAACTATTGTTTTACAAGCTTCAAACTATTGTTTTACACATCAATTTTCTGTGTGGAAAGGAATATGGTGGTCATGTATTTGGTTCCTTGTTGTAAATATTTGAACTTAAAACTATTGTTTTACAAGCTTCTGCAACTTTTTCTTAACTGTTGATGCTGCTGTTATGAATTCACTGCTGTTGCTACTGTACTTGTCATGATGTTGTACTTGTGATGATGCTACTTGTGATCTTCTGAAATGACCCATTGGCGACTTCATTAGGCGGGGATAATGATTTTGCAGGTACCCCGAGAGGCCCTTGAGTTTGCTGGAATGTTGATTAACTTCCGTTCCGGCAAATTCGGGTACTCCATATGTCCTATTTTCAGCAAAGGTCATGCTGAAATTTTCCGTGAATTTTAGCATGACTTTGCTAAAAATAGGACATATAGGGTACTTGTGACTAATGCATGGGCCGGGGTATCTTAGTGGTTAATTAGGTAGGATCAAGTGATTAAAGCCAAGTGATTATTCCCAACTTACAATTCTCCTTCCTAGCTTAGCTTTTAGGATGCCTCGGTGTCGACAAACCATAAATTATGAAACCTTGGCTTTTAGGGTCCCTCGGTGTCGATAAAAACCGAAATGATGAAAGCTTAGGCTTTTATGGTGCCTGGGCGTCGAAAAACACTCAATTATAAAAGCTTAGCTTTTAGGATGCCTCGGTGTCGACAAACCATAAATGATGAGACCATGATCTTGTTCCTTGACAATAACCAACTTTTTGACCAAACTTTGTTCCTATTTAGAGAGAAACATGGCCAACAACGATGAGGCCGGCGGTTCGGGCGGGAAGGCATTCTGGGAGCTGTCCCAGGAGATGGAGGAACAACCTCACTTGTATGAGGACGCCGCCTTCCACACCGATCCTGAGACCACTGATGGTACCGCGGAGGATGACCCCACTGATGCCACCACTGATGGTGCCGCCGAGAATGCCACCACTGATGATGGCGGCGCACGCACAGATGGCAGCCAACCGAAGAGGCAACGGAAGGACCGGCGCCCGACCGTGCTCCGCACCCTCAAGGAGGAAGTTACTGAAGTGGACCCCGACGGGAATCCAACGGCGCCCGAACGAATAGTCAAGGGGTACTCGATTCAGCTCGGGTGCATTCTCCGGAGCACCATCTCGATCAACAGCGAGAACCTGAGGCATCCTGACAACGCGAATTACCGCAACCTCCTCTTCACGAAGCTGCACGAACGATACAAGTTCCCCGCTCAATTTGATAACACAAGACTCAAAGGGAATAAAGTGAACAATGCTGCCCTCACGAAGATGAGCAAGGCCCTGTCTACTTGGAAAACCAATGTGAAGATAATGATCAAGAAAGGTGAGAGTTATGAGACGATCAAGCAGAAACATCCTTCGATCACCGAAGATGACTACAACGAATTCAAGATCACTTGCTCGAGCGCCTCACACTCCGAATCAAGTCAGTGGGGGAAAGAAATGCGGGAGCTCAACTTAGGGGAACACAGACTCGGTCCCAGCGGTTACAGAGTGGCGGAGCCTATATGGGACAAGGAGGAGGCGGACCGTGCCGAGCAAGGCCTACCGCCCCTCTTCGATAAATACGATGACAAGCAGACCAGGAACTTTATCAGGGCCCGGTACAAGAAGGACCCGAAAACAAAGGAGCTGACCACGGATCCGAAGACCAGGGCGCTTGAGCTTGTTCTGGTAAGGAATACACCCCCGCGTAATTAGCTCCATATGGTTGCATTCTAATTAATGAAGCCAAATTTCTAAATGATTCACATTCCTTCCGCAGGCGACTGAAAGCAGTAGCGCGGGGTCGACTAAGAGCGGCCCTTGGGACACGACTCTAAATAGGGCGTTGAATGTAATGAAGAACAAGGATAAGCTCGAGAAGCCGACGTCAGCTGGTCGTGTGGCCGGCAAAGGCTTGTCGACAAAATGGTCGTCATACTATAACGCTGGTGGGCGAAAGGAGAAAAAGACCAGCTCGGAAAGCCAGGCGCGCGAGGTTCAAGAACTCAAGGCACAGGTGGCGCGGATTCCGGAGATTGTCCAAGAGCAAGTGCAACAACAGCTCGGAGCGACGATCACCGCCATTGTGCCTACCTTGATCGAGGAGTTGAGTGCGTGGATTGCTGGCGGCCAACAGGGGCCGCCCCTGATTCCCAGCTTCACGGCCAGCAACTCGCAGAACGCGATGGCGGGGCCATTGGTGTCTCCGGCGGAGGCGGCATTGGTGTCTCCGACGCCGGCACGGGAGCTTAATGCACCCGTGTGTACGCCGGCCGACACCTCTGCAGCAAGCGGCCCCTCCGTCAACTGCACGCCCGCCGTTGGCGGTGCCTCGACATTAGCCGAGCTCGACGCCATCATCACGGTAACTAATTAAGCCTCTCTCGGCCGAGGACTTCATCTCCTTGCCTTTGACTGGGCATCCCTGACGCCCTACATGTTTTCGCAGGGCGCCGCCGACGTTCCGTGCACTCTCCTGCACTTCGTGAACAACGAGTTGGTCGATGTCGCCAAGGGCAAAATCGTTCAACCGGGCCAGCCCTTGTTCCACGGTACTCAGATGCCACCCAACTTGTTTAGGGTTCAACTGGTTCGGGTGCTGCCAGGCTGCGACGACGTGTTACCTCCGATTCGACCCGTCGGGGCCGACGATGATGACGTCATGACCCTGAGCGCCTGCCTGAGCTGGCCCCTGCTTTGGCCGAAGAGCCAGATTCGTTTGGGGGCGGGGGAAACCACACCAAAGACAACACCGCCAGTCGTGCCGGCGCCAAGTCGTCCCCATGGCAAGTCCGCCGCAACGGTGCCGGACATCCCTATGCCACTGGATCCAAACATGCATATGGCACAGGATCAGAACGACGACGACGACGATACATTTTCCAACGTCGATCATTACTTTGCCGATCATGGGTACGGTGACGACTTCATGGGGGCTCCTTCTCAAGAACCCAACCCAACAAAAGACGTGCGCGATCAAGCCGGTACCGCGGAGAAGCCAAGTTGCAACAGGCGTCGTCTGCCGTTCAGCTCTCAGGAGACGCCTCCAGCTGCCGATTTCACCGAGCCTCAGATAGGCGAGGTGCGAAATATGATCAGCCCCAGCACACTAAAGAAGGCGGTCTCTGAGCAGTACTCGGTCCCAATTCAGGAGATCAAGAAGAAGACACGCAAAAGAAAAACTAACAAGGGTGCGAGCCAGCCGGCACCGAGTACGATCCGTGCTCAGGACGGGCCACCTTCACCTGAGGATGTAATGAGGAGGGTGCATGTGGCGGGTAGGCCGATGCTACCGACAAATATGCTCGATGCTGCAACCGGTGCCATGCGGAGTCTGCATGACAGTGTTCTTTCTTTAGAGAAGCGGCGTCTCACACAGAAGGATGTGGCGTACCCGGTTTTCGCGGCCAAGGTGCCGGAGGGCAAGGGCTTTGTGGATAACTCCATTGGGGGTACGATCGTGCTGCGGTTTGATGACATCCACGCTATGTTGAACCTTCATCCGCTCCACTACACCTTCGTTCGGCTATTTTCGCTGAGTATGGAGATGCGGATCATTCGCGACAAGACCCCGGACATCGTGATAGTCGACCCCTTCTACATGCGTGCCAAGATCTTGGGCAGCGCTGGGGACCGGCAAGTCGCGAGTTCTTACCTCGGAGGCGTCATTCTGGCAAACCGAGATAAGGATAACTTCCTCGTGCCTTACTTTCCCGAGTAAGTCCTCCGCCTCAACCGCCCCGTAACATATGAATTCTTAGATTTCGATCGTTCTTCTTTTAACATTCCGTGTTTTCTGCAGTGACACACAGTGCACGCTCATCCTACTAAGCCCCAAATATTCCATGGCCACGTATTTCGACCCGGACCGTAAGTCGGCTGTAGACTACACAAATGTCAAGAAGGTTCTTGATGATGTTCTCGCCGGCTACACCAAATCTGGAGGCACCTTCACCAGGACAACTCGTAAGTACGGCAAGCACGTGTTCTCCCACAACACGACGTTCTGCTGCGTCAAGCAGCCGCCTGGCGGTCAGAAGGGTGCCTAGTACGCCATCCATCACATGCGGGCGATCGTACGGGACCATCATCAACTTCTGCTACCGAGTAACCTCAAAGATTGGGCCGCGCGCGTGTCGGCAATCCAGGACGCGGACATCAGACAAGATTTCTTTCGCATCCAGTCGGAGTTTGCGGAAATCATCCATCAAGATGTCCTTCGTACCTCGGGGCTGTTCTACCTCAGGAATCAACCGTCGAACAGTGACATCGACACAATGCTACAAATGCAGGCTGACAACGCCCGTGATTTCATGACTCCCACGATAGACAGCGGCTTCATCCACGCTCCGGTGCATTGAGTCGAGTCGAAAGCAGTGATGCTGTGTCTAGTTCTGAAACATCGATTGGCTCTTGTTGTAATTAAACTTTAATGAACTTGTAGTATGTCTCTTTGGTTTCGAGAGTCGTTCAACTTAGATGTAATCGATGCTATTAATGTCTTGCTTTTCTCTTTCGATCGTTCTGTTGCATACTTATATATTGCTTATGAATTGTCTGTGAATTGATACTAACGTTTCGTTTGGCTAGTGCATATATATAGCGATGCCGTCGTATGTCGTGTACAAGGGTAAGGTTCCCGGAGTCTACGACGACTGGGAGGAGTGTCGGAGACAGGTTCACCGATTCAGCGGTAACAGTTACAAAGGGTACACCACTAGGGCCGAGGCCGAATCTAGATACGCCCGCTATCTAGCGGGAGAGGGGAGGGAGCGTTGGAGGAACCGGATGAAAACGAGTTTCATCGTGATGATGCTCATCGTGACGACCGCAGCTCTCTTCTATGTGATGGTAGTTTAGATGATCGATATCGACTTGTAATGTGAAGACAAATTCGCTACTCGCGATCTCGAGACTTGTAATATATTGTTCTATCTTTGTTCGGTCTTTTCAATTCGGAGACTAATATGATGAATTGTATTCGGAGATTAATATGATGAATTGTATTCAGAGATTAATCTTCTATTGTATTCGATGAATGTGTTGTTGATGTGTGCTGTCTATATTCTGTGCAATTATACATTTTGTAATCTGTGCAAAAAAAACAGAAAAATAATATTAAAAAAACCTAATATTCATACTAATGGCGCATCAGAGAAAAGTGCGCCATTAGTATGCCAAAGCATAGTAATGGCGCATTAACAGGCAGTGCGCCATTACTATGCGGATACTACTAATGGCGCATCATACTTAATGCGCCATTAGTATGCCATAGCACCTGGCCCCTGGGAGGCATACTAATGGCGCACTAAGGTGCACACTAATGGCGCATCCGAGGTGCGCCATTAGTATACCAGATACTAATGGCGCACTAGTAATGGCGCACCACTAATGCGCCATTAATGGCCAAATTAGGTGCGCCATTAATAGGCCTTTTCCTAGTAGTGTCCATTCCTGGAGTTTCATTCAAATCAATGCCATCGTCTTCTCCTTGCTGCGCAACATTTTGTAGTTCATCATCAAGGAAAATAGATGGCGCCACAGCAACATTCTGCAACAAAATCAGCACCGAAGTCAATTTCCCTCTTTGTTGTTTTTTGCTTCGTGAAAAAATATGCACAAAGCGCGAACATAAAAAGTGGACCCATGTATCATTTTAGGATATAGCATGTAACATATAGGTAGTAGCATGTAGCAACTTAAGTACACACTTGTAAGATTTCACTAGTAGACAGCAGGAAGAAACTTTTTTACTGGCATTAATTGACATCTCATAAATATTTCAGAAAAATAAATACAAGTATTTTGACAACATGTTCTTCTCATCTCATGCTCAACTATCAAAGTTTGCAACATTTTTTATGTGAAAGAAAGGATCTAGGGTTGCAATTGGAATTCATACCAGATCGATTTCATCGCGGCCATGCCGTGCTGCATCTTGGAAGACCACATCAGGGTTGTAGTACTGTTGCAGCACAGGTCCACTACCACCAATTTCTTGTCGCCCCAGGGGACTTCGGCCATGAACGACAGCGGAGCTCGAGCCCACATCCATGGCGGCTAGTATGTCATTACGGATGTAAGACATCCTTGAAGCAAATTGAAGGCAGCTAGATAGATGGGGGAGCACCTCCTCGAAGTGATTCGGACGCGGGGACGCGGGGAAAGAGAAATCTGGCGCGGGGGAAGAGAAAATTGGCGGATCTGGCCGCCGCAGCCGGGTGTCAGGGACGGGCAGACGCGGGAGGACTCACGCGCAGATCGTACTCGTTGTGGTTGGTCGAAACAACGTTTGCAACATTTCACAATTTTTTGCTTCAACGGTTGCTTCGGCACGGACTCGCGCACTGATCGGACGGTCGGCGCCAACTGCATCCAACGGCTGGGCTTCGACCGGCCCAACTGTTGGGCCGGCGCGCCGGCGCAGATCGCTGGCCTTGTTAAAAATAGTATCGTATGTATTAAAATTACAGGCTGCAGCATTTGGCAGACATGAAACTGGTTCAAAATCTGCACGGCTGATGCAAGAAAATGAAAAAACAAAAACATGGAGATAGAAGCGCAGACCATACATTCCATACATGGGCTGGGCTCTGTTGATTCTCGTACCCAACTGCTACATTGGCCATGACCCGCCTGTCCTTCCAGACTCTCAGGCTCAGCCTCTCGCTGAGGACTGAGGCTGCGCTCCGCTGCATGCCTTCTCTGCTTAATTAGTCCCACCTTGCTAGTTTAGGCGACACAGGAGTGGTTTATAAGGCGAGACGCTGCTGATTGAAGCACGACCTTACTTGAATAGGATTTGTTCTATAGGCTCGTACCGCTGCATCCTTTACCAATAAGGAGGCAAGCATTTCAGTCTGGTTGATGTTATTCTGACCTGGCCAGAGCGTGATTGACGGCCTGGATTCACCTGATGGGTGCTCCAACGGTTGTAGAGATCGTTCCTGTCTGGCTCACACTACATTTTTGTGTCAATTGAACTTGTATAACCAACAAACCTCCCACCTTAATCACACATCTGGAACTATGCATACGGTTCAGTTAACAGTATAGTATTAGTAGTGGGCTAGTGGCAGTAAGATAAGATGCACCCACTTTATCTTCCTTTATCGTTACCTGCACTAGTACTCGCAACTGCAAAAATATCCATGCGTGCAAAGTAATCAAGATTCAGCTAGCGATTCCCCTACTGCAAGTCCAGTAGATTATCGTCTGAAATTTGCCACTGCTGAGAGTGAGAGTACAAATGAGATGTTTCACTACTGAACTGGGAGAGAAAATTGACCAAGATGGCAAGGAAATAGTGACTGACAAGTATGTTAAGGAAGGAAAATGAGTACAGAGATTCACCAAGATGGCAAGGAACTAGCACTGCACTGGCATTAATCTAGGACATGATTTTGAAAACAAGTAGGAGATTATTCAGGGCATGTTGGAAACGGACTCCATCAGGAACCATCAAGCACTGCAAATCGATTTAGCTTCAGTCCATATCTGTTCAGACACTTGGTCAGTCTTCGTGTCTAATCCCACGTGATATATATATATATATATATATATATATATATATATATATATATATATATATATATATATATATAGCGGCTGAATTGAACCAGCTTCACAGAAATACGGAATTTACTATCAGGGCCGAGCTTAATATTTTATTTTATTTTGCTTGGTTGCCTGAATCAACAGAAGAAAGCAAGTTCAGTTTAGGAACACTTGGCTGCAAGAAACGTACTGATGGTGCAGCAAACTTTGCTGCTATGTGGAGATGCATGCCATCATGCGGCCGTGCCCATGCTCACGCGTATGGTCGTCTGACAGTTTCCTTTTTCATTGGCGAAGATTGGAAGTACGGAGCAAAGTGTATTCGGGAGTTGAATAATCTCATAGTCATAGGAACATGTATAAGTCATTAAAAAAGCAATAGCAATATACTAAACGATCAAGTGCTAAGCTAACGGAATGGGTCAAGTCAATCACATTATTCTCTAATGATGTGATCCCGTTCATCAAATGAAAACCCACGTCTATGGCTAGAAAACTTAACCATCTTTGATTAACGTGCTAGTCAAGTAGAGGCATACTACTTTTTTTGTCTATGTATTCACACATGTACTAAGTTTCCGGTTAATACAATTCTAGCATGAATAATAAACATTTATCATAATATAAGGAAATATAAATAACAATTTTATTATTGCCACTAGGGCATATTTCCTTCACGGACACACCGTTTCGCTGTGGTGTTCCAGGTGGCGTGAGTTGTGAAACTATTTCACATTGTTTTAAATGAAGGCCAAACTCGTAACTCAAATATTCGCCTCCGTGATCAGATCGTAGAAACTTTATTTTCTTGTTACGATGATTCTCTACTTCACTCTGAAATTATTTTAACTTTTCAAATGTTTCAGACTTGTGCTTTATTAAGTAGATATATCCATATCTGATCAAATCATCTGTAAAGGTCAGAAAATAACGCCGCCGCGAGCCTCAACACTCATTGGACCGCATACATCGATGTGTATTATTTCCAATAAGTCAGTGGCTCGCTCCATTGTTCCGGAGAACGGAGTCTTGGTCATCTTGCACATGAGGCATGGTTCGCAAGTATCAAATGATTCATAATCAAGTGATTCCAAAAGTCCATCGGCATAGAGTTTTTTCATGTGCTTTACACCAATATGACCTAAACGGAAGCGCCATAAATATGTTTCACTATCATTATCAACTTTGCATCTTTTGGCATCAATATTATGAATATGTGTATCACCACAATCGAGATTCAACAAAAATAAACCACTCTTTAAGGGTGCATGACCATAAAAAGATATTACTCATTTAAATAAAACAACCATTATTCTCTGATTTAAATGAATAATCGTCTCGCATTAAACAAGATCCAGATATAATGTTCATGTTCAACGCTGGCACCAAATAACAATTATTCAGGTCTAAAACTAATCCCGAAGGTAGATGTAGAGGTATCGTGCCGATGGCGATCACATCGACTTTGGAACCATTTCTCACACATGTCGTCATACGTCCTTAGCCAATCTTCGTTTAATCCATAGTCTGACGTTTTTTATCTTATCAAAAGGAGGACCTTGAACAGCCCATTGTCTCCACCCACTGGCACACTAGTGTAGGAAATGACCATGAACCGGAGCCTGATTGATGTCTTTTACGAGTATTTCGGTACGGGGCACCTAAACCCATTTCTCTTGTAAAGCAAGAGCAAACTTTGTAGTTGTCTTCTCCCTCTTAATATATATACGTAAATCAACTGTCAATTCCTCAAAAAAAAAAAATCAATATAATTACATGGTTCCTACGCTATCTGTGGAATGCTCCATAATCATTTTTTGTACTACTTTTTAGACTTATTTTCACATGAGAAAATATTTGTATGGAAACTGCACCCAATCGTGATAAAGTTGACAAATTATTGGATTCGGTAATAATATAAATGCATGATTTTCCCGGTAGGCCTGATATTTGATGTTGGCCCATAGAAAATATTAATTATTACCAACACAATAATATAATTATATACAAAGTAGATGTTAAAGTTACATGTTTAGAAATGTATCGATGTGTAAAATATCGTTTGTTATGCAATGAAGGGGTAAGTAGGAGTATATTTTACAAGATAAAAAGAAATACTAAACATTTTTAACACGCTAATGATCATGCCATCACAGATATTGTTTATTATGCAATGAAAGGGTCAGTGGCAGTATTTTTCATAAGATAACAGCAAATACTTCACATTACAGAATGTGCTAAAGATCATGCCCTCGCAGGCTAGTTACAGATTAATTAGAATATGTGAATAGACGGTTCTAACATTTTTAAGTCATAATGGGTAAGTTTCAATCTCAGTCTTTAATTTGATCAAAAATAAAATGCAAAAGTTCTAAGAGTTTTGCTTAGGTGCACAACGTTAAAAATTAACACAAATATTTAAGTTACTTAAAAGGAGTTTTCTTGTACATCTATGATCAACTAATTCTAATCCCTATTCTCTCAAGGGGAATTTCTAATCTTCACCGTTGGTCTGCATCGAAATACAGACACCCTTCGATAGACATGGGCCTGTTCTCAATGAAACATACCAATGCACCCAGTACCAGACGTCCGAGGAATACCAGCGTGACAGAACCAAGGCCACCCAATACAAATATGAAGATCACGCGTGGTTCATGGATCACTACTAATATGATTGCTCGTGCTGCAGCTAATAGGCCTACTATGACTGCTACTATGACCGCTAGTGCTACTGCTAGCCTAGCTAGGTTGTGCAGCCAGGATAGCCAACGCCGACGTATAGAAGGATGTCCTTGTCGGGTTTGTGGTTCCACGGGGGACGACACGCCAACGGTGAGATGGACCTCGTCTTGAATGGACCAAGCGTGGAATGGCAGCGGGGGCGTTCTGCCTCGGCACTCTGGTATCCAGTAATGAAACAAGGAAGCATCGCACAAGTGGTTAGATCAAAACTCCAAATTCATATAGGTATTAAAATGGAAAAGTGTGGAGGATCCTTTCTATTTTGAAATGATTTACGGAACATTAATTTCGCTGGCTGGTATGTAAACATAGAAATACAAGTTAGAGCTTCATGCAAACCCATCTTACACGTTTACTCTTTTTAAAACGAAAAAAAAAATCTAAAACCTATACTCCATAATCTTTATCTTTATCTTTACCTACTAATAAACCAGCGATTGCTTATCGTCGTCCGTCGTCGTCCATTTTTTGGAAAACCCCCTCCATTTTCTAGAATTTAACCCGCAGTCCTATTTTAAGTGGGTATGTAAGAAAACGCTTCGTTGTTGCAAAGAAACTCCTGAATTAGTAACAATTCTACCCGCGATCCTTAATTAAACTGCTTCACCACCGGGCCGGCACCAGCGCCGCTTATCCATTCGCGCTCTCCACCGCCGGACACCGGCCGCCGCTTGCCGCCGGCGTCCACGCCGCAAGAGCCCAGGAAGGAGCGGCGCCGTAGTGGGGCTCAGGCGGCACAACGGCAGCCGGGTCCTCCCTTTCTAGCCGCGGCGGAGCAGGAGAAGGTGAGGGGAGCGCGCCCTTGCCGGCGGACGGCTTCTGCCGCGCCGGGCGGCGGGGGGGGGGGGGGCTGGTCTTCAGGAGGCCCAACGGCGGCGGTGCTTGGGGCTCATACGAACGGAGGCGATCAGCGATAGGAGAAGCTCCGCGGCGACGCTCTGAAGACCATTGGCCATGGTGGATGCGGCTGGCGCGCACGCGGCTGGATAGAGCAGGAGGCTCGAGGCAAGGGGGAGGACCCGGCCTCCTCCACGGCTGGTGCTGGCCGGGCTGGATGGCACAGGAGGCTCGAGGCAAGGGGGAGGACCCGGCCTCCTCCACGGCTGGTGCTGGCCGGGCTGGATGGCACAGGAGGCTAGAGGCAAGGGGGAGGACCCAGCCTCCTCCACGGCCGGCGCTGGCGGTCATGTCCGATTTGGATAGGATTCACTTCCATGTGTTGTGCAGGAGAACTACTCCAACACGATTGCCGTGGGTGCCCGACCCGGATTTCACATATTCTTTGGTTTCATAAAAAAAATGCATACACCGTATTAGATCACAAGTTCTGAAGACGAACAGATCAATGTCGCCTTCGCCGATTTCGCCATCGCCTCCTCCGACTTCGCCTGAAGACCTCCGCCGTCGTCTCCGTCGACTCTGCCGCAAAACCATCTGCCATCGCCTCCATCGACTTTGTTGGAAGACCTTCAGCTGCTGCCTAGGCCTACTTTGCCGCAGGTATCTTTTTTCTTTGTGCAAATTATAATGGAGCTATGATGATCCAATTTGTCTGTTGGCATAGGCTCAAGCAATCACCTCTTCTTGATGCAAGCAAATAGTAACCGTGAACAAGATGTAGTAACCATGAACAAGATGTCCCTAATTCTGTAGTATGTGTTGCATAGTAGTACACTCTTTTTTGGCTGCAGTATCACAATACCATCGTCCTCTTATTTCTTTGTGTTAGTGTGACAAAGATATTTTGATCAGACTCATCTTGCTGGTTACTTATATACACAGTTCTCTGCCCGTATCTTGCCGGAAATCCAAAAATCCACCCTATAATTACCTTTTCAATATTGTCAGATGATTTCAAAATTGGAGGTTTAACTTCAAATTTTGTTGTTATTACAGAAAATGAATGGCATCGCTGAATTGACCATTGTAGAGGATTTTGATTCAGCCTATTTTCAGTTGACAATATACTGAATAATTTGGCAGTGAACAAGTTCAGAAAAAATTCTTAAGAAGCGATAGTTTTGAACCTTAATTTATAAAATAAAATGAACCAATTCGTATTGAAAATATCTTAGGCATCTACCAGGTTTGGGATGTTCATAGAAACATGTCAGTTTCACGATGCTATAATTCAGAATTGTTTGCCACACTGTAATGTTTCAGCCATTCAGAAACATTGCCTATGATGTTAATATGTTGATTAGGGGCCTTTTGTAGCTACTTTAATGAAAATTGTAGTACCACAGTGTCCTGCTTATATATATATATATATATATATATATATATATATATATATATATATATATATATATATATATATATATATATATGGTTATTATAGTTTTACTCCTGTGTGTTCTCTTATTTAGTTCTGTCAGGAAGAAGAAGGGATTATGTTGATGTGTAGTATGTTCTTTGTTCTACAACCATACCTGCATGGGATTATAGTTCAGTGCCTACCATGCATCTCATTCTCATTCTCATTTTCATTATGTACCAACCATTTTTGTATTTCGGGGTTGGATGAGTTGTGCTTTGATGGACAACGTTACACTGTTGTTCAGTTCAATTATACATGGTCTCCATGTGAGTGATGCCAAACACTTGGTTGTTCCAAACAAACCGTATCTCATAAGTTCAGGTTGTTTGATTGGCGACACTGTGTCTCAATGCAGTTTTGGATGTTTGAGTGCCATAGTGATATATTCTCGATCCACTCAGTAGGGATCATATATTCAAAAGAATGGCGTTGGTGGGCACAGCGACTGTGATGGTGGCACTTCACACCTATTTGAATTATGAAACACATTATTCCATAGGAGCTCATGAGTTCAGGTTGTTTGTTTGGTGACACTGTGTCTCAATGCAGTTTTGGATGTTTGTGTGTCACAGTGATATATTCTTGATCCACTCAGTAGGGATCATATATTCAAAAGAATGGCGCTGTGGGCACAGCGACTGTGATGGTGGCACTTCACACCTATTTGAATTATGAAACATATTATAACCATAGGAACGTTTCCTGTTGTATGATCGGCTTGTTCAGGTATAGGGTTTAATGGTGTGATTTTTGCCCTGTACCTTAGAGTTAATGGCGCTGTTGGTATTATTTCTGATACCACTGAAGTGTGACATCTCTTTTGATGGTTCAGTAGAATTAATTATCGGGTATCAGTTGATATTCAGAATAGCCCTGCCATAACTGCAATAAATAAAAAAGTGATTTTGACTGGTTATGATGTCTCTCCTGTGTGTGTGTGCGTGTCCAGGTGCCAAAGGCGTCCAGTCCAACTCAGGTGGAGGCCAAGGATGTTGGGCTCTCGGACATTGCACTAATAATGTTGCATGATGCCGACGTGCAAACTGTAAGTTTCATAGTCATAGATTCAGATTGGGACATTTCTTCTTATTATTTTGCCGTCAAAACTGAAAAAGGGTGATGGTAATTCGCCAAATGTCGATGTGGTCATCAGCCTGTATGCTCTCAATCTCCTGGCAGAGTATTTTTCCCTTAAACGGTGCTACTGTCTCATGATGCATATCATGGTTCTTTGACCTTTGAACACTTTATTCTGCATTTAAAATTCCCTAGAAAATATGCTCTAAAAATATAGTCTTTTATAGGGAAATGTTCCAATTTTCATAAAAACGTTAATTATTAAGTGTTCCAATTTTTATGAAAATCTTAACTTTTATTAAAAATAAGGAATTTTCCATGTTGAACCTTATTACGGGAGTTTATTAAAATTGGATATAAAAAATGATGCACAATGGCACATGTGTCTTTTTTTCGCCCAGTGCAACGCACGGGCATTTGTACTAGTCACACAAATACAAATTAACCATGACATATTATATAGTTGCCCTGGACCCCCTCCCCCCGTGCGGCGGCGCCGCGCCGCAACGGGGCCAACCCGCCGAGCCTCCCTCCCCCCCAGCGAACGACCCTCCCGCCGCCGCCGCCGAGGGCATCACAGGCTAAGCATGCAGGCCGCAGCGGTGGCGGCGGCAACCTTCCTCGGCCGGCGATCGGATCTGGGTAGCGGCGACCCACTCTGGCCGTTTCAAGGGCAGTGGCGCAGGCCGACGTCGACCAGGGTTGTCGTGCTGGCGGCAGCGACGAAGAGATCACGTCTGCGACTAGGGTGCCCGATCTGGATCCCTTTCGGATCTGGGTGGTGGCTCCTCAAGACGTCGTGCGCACCCTTTGTTCCGGCGCGGCAAGCGGCCTCTGGACTAGGCACGTGACACGAGGACGTCGGGGGCTCCGGCCCTAGGCGTGGAGGTGGTGGCCATCTTCTTTGCCGGAGGTGGTCGACTAGATGGTTGTGGATTCTCGCATCCAGTCCCAACGTCGAGTGAGGAGACGTGGATGTCGGTGAAAACCGTGCTATGACTCGGGTCATGGCGGGCGATGGCGGCGTTTCCGTGTCGTTATCTTGTTGAAGACATCGCCACTGCAGCTTTTGTCGACTTGCTTGCGTTGCCTCTAGGGGAAACCCTAGATCAGTTGATCGGATGACGATGGCATTCATGTATCGTTACCCCCCAAGGGGCGGCATTCTTGGAGATGCACTCGGGCTCGAGGGACCAGCGGATGGCTTCTTCGGTAGAGCGGTGTTCCTCTCTACATATTCATGGCGGCGGTTCTTGGCGGCATGGAGCAGCGGAGGCTTGGCGTCAGATGTGTGGCGATGGAGACACGCAGGAGGTCGACGCTGGCTGGCGTCGTGGTAGCATCGGCCGCAGCTAGACCAAGCAAGGTTGATGCAGCAGTACAGCTTTGAAGATGGATTGGTGGCAGGTGGCTGCGGCGGCCTCATACCCGGCATGCGTCCTGGTTGAGGAGCACACCGGACTGGTGGGTGCCCATACCCGGGAGGCGTCCTGGTTGGGACCTCAAGTCTTAGATGTTAGGTTTGGCTGCGAGGTCTTTTTGGTATTAAACCTAGACTATCAGCGCCCCTTCATCAATTGGATAGGATTAGCGACAGATGTTGCTTAGACGGTGGCTTTAGTCTTACTGTTGTTTGACTCTGTAAGGTCTTGTGTTAATGATTAATAAAATGGACGTATGCATCGTCCAGATGCAGAGGTCGGGGGTCTTCCTCCTTTTCCAAAATAAAAATAAAAATTATATAGTTGCCCTCAATGGCTATTTCTTCTTGCTTCCCTATTCAGACACATCATAATCCCACAAACTATTCCGCATAGCAACATCATCCCCACCAAATCTATTCTTTTTTTTTTTGGAAAAGGAGGATTACCTCCTGCCTCTACATTAGTCGATGCATGCAGCCATATTAAATCTATTTTTTTTTCATGATGGACACTAAATCTATTCATTGCATGCAAATTATATTTATAGGTTTAGTCGGGATGTTTACCTGACTCTGTGTTTTGGTTTAAGGCAGGCTTGCTTCCGAAGTCGGAGACCTGCAACAAGAAGTTCAATTCTTCTTTATAGATGCCTCTTGTCAGTTGTGTACAAAATGGAATTTACTCTTTAATAAGCTTTGACTAGTTTTCGACTAAACAACATTTCGTTTTTGGGACATACTTGAACCACGTCTCTTTGATCAGGTGTTGGTTGGAACATGTGTGAAACAACTGGTGCACTATTTAAAAATACTTAGATGTCCACAAGTTATTGCAATGATGTTGACATTTCTTAAAGCCAGCCCTTTTTCTAAATACATATACTTACAGTTACTCCCTTCGTCCGAAAATACTTGTCGGAAAAATGCATCCATTTCTCCGACAAGTATTTCCGGACGGAGAGAGTATATAGTAATCCATCGATGAAAAGGATGGTTTGTTCATCTTAGAAAAAATAATTTATGATTTTAACGAATCCAATGTGCACATCAAAATCAATAAATTAATATTAGTTGGGACTTGGGACATCGCGGGCATGTGTGTGTGTGTGTGTGGGGGG
>LR738712.1:861555177-861585046 GCA_902687465.1 Secale cereale
TGCTTTTCCCAAAGAATATTGACACCTACAAACCATTACTAGATTGGCCAAGTGGAAGCATGAAAATAACATCACTAGATTTGTCATAAAAATATATGCTTAATATAATTAGAAAACTCACTAACATATTCACATGAAAAGTAGTGCCCACAGTTTCATGTTGGATATTGTATCCATTTTTAAGCCACCATCTACTACCTCTGTCTCAAAATGTAAGTAGTATTTACAAGCAGATGGGACCATTGTCATACTTTTGGTTATTTATTGGCTTATTAGTCCCTAGTAAAGTAAATGACTAGGTATGGTGACTCAACTTTTAGGAGTAGGTAAAGCAAACAAAATAATGAAATTAAAAATAGTTGGCATTTATGATGAGTAGGAAGTTAGTGGTTAATTAGAGGATGCATATGCAGAGTATGATGTTTGGTTATGCCTGCCCTGTAGTGGACTTTCTTCAGTACCAACCTTGTTTAGTTCACCGACAATCTCGGCTATAGCTGGCCTTTTTGCACGATCAAACTCCACACACCTTAATGCTATTTTGATGCATGTCTGAACTTGATCTGATATATGTCGTGGCATTGTTGCATGCAGCCGTTTTTTCCAGTTTTCATGTACCTGTAAAGTTGGAACACAATGGCAAAAGGTGGCATGGAAAGTAAGGCTCAACACGATTATTATATTTGTTAAATATATCTTTTGTTCATGATATACAAGACATCTTCCATACATGCTCAAGGAATTTTTGCGAAGACATCTCTGCGCATTTGGAGTAGCCCTCATGTCCTGCTATTATCCGTATGATTATAACACCCAGACTGAATACATCATACTTGGATGTTATTTCGTTTCTCTCAATGTATTCTGGTGGCATGTATCCACTGCATGGTATATATATGCAATACAATTATTTCTATAATTATATAAGAGAAATTGATTATTTATCATGAGGTATCCACTTACGGTGTTCCTATAATTTTGGTTGCAATATAGGTTTGTGCTGAAGGGAAGAGTCTTGACAAACCAAAATCTCCAATTTTCGGGACCATGTTCTCGTCCAACAATATATTAGCAGGCTTCAAATCCAGATGGTAAATAGGATCTTTTGACCCATTGTGAAGGTAATTCAAACCCAGACAAACTCCCTTTATAATTTTGAAACATGTGTGCCAATCGAGTCTGCACAATTCATCTACGGAAGTAAACATGCAGTGTATTACCAAGGCGTAGATTATGGGATATCCAAGAAGTAAATATTTAATGGATCATTTTTCTTTTCATGGAAAATAACATATTCTAAGTGGAGTAGCATCATACCAGAAATATGCTTGTCAAGGCTTCCACCCGGCAGGTATTCGAAGCAGAGAACTCTTTCTTCCACAAAGGAAAAAATATATTCACCTTTGTATTTAATGCGTTGAGGTCTCATATCATAGCAGTAGCCAATCAGCCGGGTAATATTTGGATGTTGAGTTCTCATAAGGTTATTAAATTCATTCCTAAATTGCATGTCGTCAACCGCCCGCATGCTATGGAGCTTTTTGAGAGCAACCTCTTCCCCATTTTCTAGTATTCCCTGTTACAAAAATACAGTGAGTACTTGCAGCTATGTACCATAGTATCATTTGAAATTACAGGATTAATAAGCATATGTGTATACCTTGTAAACTACTCCATAACCACCACTACCGATGATGTGCTCCTCAGAAAAATTATCTGTAATTTGTTCCAAGAACTCTAATGTAAACTCTCTTGTGGTCGCACTTGTGTGTTCGAAATTGTTTGCCAATGCCATGGTATTTTATATCTCCTGCTAGTGCTAGGATTGACTAGCTCAGCTTTCTAATAACACAGAAAATATTTCACGTGGTTAAGAGAGAGGACAACTTATACTACCACTATTTATCTATCGGATGTTGTTAAAAAACGTCTTATATTTTGATATAGAGGAGTACAAAACAAGAAAAGGAAAGACCGCAACTTATATTCCCTGTTACAAAAACGTTTTATATTTTAGCGTCCTGCTAATGTACCACAACTTTGTATGGAGGACCTCCCTCCTAGTTCAGCAATGAAATCCCTTTAACCCCGAAAAAAAAAGGAGAGTGAGGAAGATGTGGGCGGTTCTGGGGAAACAGATGGTGGCGAGCTCATGACGGCTACAAACGGAGGTTGCATCGACAAGTTTACAGAAGTGCCACCGTTGGGAGATGGATTTGTGATTGAGGATTCAAGGAGCCCCCACTGTAACTAGTCTGGGGCATTAATGTCATTTTCTCTCCATGTGACTTTCTTTTCCTTCCCAGTACACTATCCACTAATTATCACAACTAATTGATAGATTAGAGATAAAATTAAACAGCTGTAGACTTTAACTGCGTATAGGTCACTGATTATCGATACACACGACAGTGAAAAATAGTGGTCAAATCTTTAAGAGCAAGAAGGGTCGATCCCATATATACAAACCAGTGCCAACTTTCCCTAACCGAAAAATACAAGTGAAAAATGAAACGATTTGCCACCAATGAAAAGAAGAAGAAACCTTGTGAAGGTCGTAAGGCAGAGGTGTGTTGATATGATTTGTATGGACTGAACCTGTATCCAGCTGAGGAACCAGGAATGAAGGGCATGGAGCGGATCTGACCGAGTAGGGGAGCGACCAGCCGGTGGCTTTGCTCGCGACCGGTAGCTTTATCTCTTTCCTCGCGTTGGTCGTCTCCTCTCGCACAAACCTGCAGCTGCAGGAGATGGAAGACAAGTGGAAGTGGGTATGGAATGCAGCGGATCTGGGCTTGGACCGGAAAGCTTCACGGACGGGAAGGATACTAGAGTCTCATATGGAGGAATCCATCCAGGTCCAGTAATGGATTGTTAATTAACAGCACCATGGCTCGCTTGGGTAACCGTGTGCATCTGATTATTATTTATTTTAAAACATTTCATTAATAAATTAACAGTGCTGATCATCGAGATTTACAACCTTTTGTCGTAGAGGTATTAAACTGTGCTCCTTCTGTACCTTGTAGTATTATCTTCTCATATTATTTACTAAGACACGTCTTTCAATTCAAGCCGGCCTCAGCATTACTTTTGGAAACAATAGTTCATCAAAAATAATTCTTATATCTCAATTCTATTGTTAATATTTGATTTAGTAGGAAGGGAAGTTGCAGGCTTGCAGCAGGTAGTTTTACCACTCGAGTGCTCTTGAACAGCCGAGTCAATGAAACAGAAAGATGTTGTAAATGCAACCAAAGTAGTACGTAGTACTTCTGTAATGGCCGACAGTGATTTGATTTGGCAAAAGGAAAAAAAAAACTAGCTTTCACTGAAAAAAAGGGTTAGAATTCAGCATGGTTCGTAATTATATATCGAAAGTATAGACAAGGCTGGGCCACGTTTTCTGAACTGCACATAGCTTGCATCTCCTGCCATTCTTTGGTTGGGATTCTGAGTTCCAAGAGATGAATCTTGTTCATAAGGCTGGTTCCACATGTTCAATTATTCATAAGGTTAGTTGGGAAATTAAGATGTATTAATCCTTGCTGCTAATTCTGTTTTTTGCACTGCCTCTGCTTATCTTGGATTCATCTTGTTAAAACCATGTTGCAAAGTGGGTCTCAGTCTGAAACCATGTTCAGGCTGGCAGTTTTTGCATGCGTCAGGTGCCTCGGCTCCGACTACCTAGGATCGCCGTGCTCCGGGGATGATGTGAGCGTCGCTGAATGGAAGTTACAGCAAATAGTTATCCCGCTGTAGTATTTTTGAACAGCTGAGTCAGCAAAGGATGTAGTAAATGCAGCAAAAGTACTTCAACAGACTAGTGTATGTTCCGGAGTTAGAGCATCTCCAGCCGCGCCCCCAACAGGCCCCCCCAGGCCACTTTTTCGGCGCCGGCGCCTAAAAAACGGCCTAGTCGCGCCCCCAGGACGCCGAAAATCGCCGGTTCGGACCTTTTTTCCGCCCGACAGTCACAGGCCGAACACGGCGCGCTGGGGAGCAGTTGGGGGCTCCGGCGCTAGGGAAAAGCACGCCTGGCCCACACCGACAGCGGAAAAGTCAAGGTTTTCTCCCCCCGACTCGCCTCGCAACCCCCCGCGCCCGCGCCCTCGGCCACCACTAGCTATATCCCGGCGACGGCCGCCGCCCTACTCCGCTAGATAGCCATTCCCCGTCGGAAAATAGCAGCGCTCCGCCACGGCAACCCCTCCCACAGCAGCTGGCCGTTTTCGGCCGCGGAGGCGCGGTTTAGCGGCGGGTACGCGCCCACCGAGCGCAAGGTGTTCGGCGTTTTGCCTGTCTCGGCGATGGACTCGGATGACGAGGAAGAGCTCGCCGCGCTGCTGGAGGAGGAAGCCGCGGCCGACGTCCAGGAAGAAGAGCATCTCATGGTGCTCGTCGCCCTCGCCCAGCTGCTGGCGAGCAATGAAAAGCCGCGGCGAGGTGGCTCGGCGCCGGGACGGTTGAAAGCAAAGAACCGGCTTCGTCTTGAAGGCTACTGCATGCTCTACTCCGACTACTTCGCCGATGCTCCACTTCACGGCGAGAAAACATTTTGGCGTCGTTATCGGATTAGCCGAAATCTCTTCCTCAGGATTTTTCTGTGATGAAATATGTGATAAGAAATACGGGCCTATTCTCGCCCATATGGGGCCTTTAATCGCCGAAATTGGGCCGCATAGTGGGCCAATTTCGACGCTTGGGGGCGACGACTGGGCGCAAAACCGCCCCCAGCGCCGATTGTCTCGCCGGCTCGCCCCCAGGAGACGATTTTTTAGCGTCCTGGGGGGCCAACGGATGGAGATGCTCTTACAACAAACGCCAAGTTTTCCCTCCAGTTTTGTTCTTGCATCTCTTTTCTCTTCTCGTGTCTGCAACTTTGTAATGGCCAGCTGCAGTTTCATTTGGCATAAAATCTAAAGAAAACAAGAAGAGATTATCGATGCATACAAACCGTAATTTATTAGGTGTAATGAAAAAAAATACAAAGCAGCATTTGCCAAATATTTAAATCAGTTCAAAATCTCCAGAGCTGAACATTTCTCTGATGGGTTGGGCTTTGCTCATTCTCGTGCCCAGCTACATGGGCCACGACCCTTCTTCCAAGCTCTGCCAGAGGAGGCTGAGCACTCCATGTCTACTCTCTAATTAGTCCCACCTCGCTAGTTTAAGCGACACTGGACCAGTTTATAAGGTGAGGCGGGGGTTGTTGTGGCACGACCTTACTTGAACAGGATCTGTTCTATAGGCTTGTACCGTTGCATCCTTTACCAATAAGGAGGCAAGCACTTAAGTTTGGTTGATGCATTCTGACCTGTGGCTTAGAGGTTGTCTGACAGACTACAAAAAGATTTTTTTTTATTTATTTTTTCCTTTTAAACTTGCTTAACTAACAAATCTCCCTCCTTAACCACACATCTGAAACTATGTATGGTTCAGTTGACAGTATAGTATCAGTAGTGGCATTAAGATAAGGTTTTTATTTTCTTTTGAACTTGCTTAACCAACATATCTCCCTCCTTAACCACACATCTGAGACTATGTATGGTTCAATTCACAGTATAGTATTAGTAGTGGCAGTAAGATAAGATGCATACACTTTATTTTTAGCTGCACTAGTACTGGTCACTGCAAAATAACCGAAGGTAACAGAAGCCAACTAACCACATGCATGATCCATACATATATCTACACCTGTTCCATGAGCTCCATCGTTGAAAGATTTTTGCTTCACAGCTCAAGCTTTTATACAACACCTAACGTTCCATGAATCACATGCTTGGCATGGTTTGTCGACTTGTCTTCGAGACCGATTTGGAGCCATCATCCCACACGACGTGTCAACTGCATCCAGTGTGCAAAGTAATCAAGATTCAGCTAGCGATTTCCCTACTGCAAGTCCGGTAGATTATCGTCTGAAATTTGCCACTACTGAGAGTGAGAGTACAAAATGAGATGTTTCACTGCTGAACTGGGAGAGAAAATTGACCAAGATGGCATGGAACTAGTGGCTGAACAAGTATGTTTAGGAAGGAAAATGGGTACAGAGACTGATTTCTGCAGAACCTGAATACCTATTTCTTCACACACAAATTATTTTACATACAACCGTGTTACATCAAATTGGTAAGCCAAATGCTCTATGGAGGACTAGGTTGAGCTCACCTTTCAACGCTTTGCTGCATCTGAAAATTAACCCTTTGAAGATGCATGTGGTCCCTCGTCCTATGCAACATGGCGCTTGTGTTCAGTCTAACCAGATAAATAAATTTGACGGGAACGCTGAATCTTTGACTGGAGAAGGAACTCTGCACCATTGACACTGAGAAAACAGTAGATAGGAAGAGGTGCATGCCATCAATATTACTGCTGTGCGCATGCTCATGCTCATGTGTATGGCCGTCTGACGGTTGCCTTTTTCATTGGGAATGAGACCGGAAGAGGGACAAAGAATGAAAGTAAGTATGGAGCCTACAATCAAAGAGGTAGTCGAATTAGAGATAGTTAAGCTTCCTCGAATTAACAGTTCATCACAGGCACCAGTGGTCTAGTGGTAGAATAGTACCCTGCCATGGTACAGACCCGGGTTTGATTCCCGGCTGGTGCACTGTACGCTTTTTTATCTTATATGGTATCTTACTTTTTTTTAACTAGCAACAAAAAACTGTGACTAAATCTTGTTTATAACCCAGAACAGTCCGGGCAACAAAAAGGATGCTGATTAAAGAAACTAAATCTTCTTTAAGCCAAAACACGCAAAAGTTGTGATTTCCCAATGTGTTTGTTGAAGGGTGCTGAGCATGATTGTCTTGTGTGTGCCATTTTTCACTGCCATATGTATTCTGGTTTTCAGGCATAACTAGAAGCAAGAACACTCTGCAGAAGAAGAATAGAGCCGAGCCCCTTGTCGACGCCGGTTGTGTCATCTGTGTTTCAGCTTGTATAGATAATCGCACTTGCATCGTTTTCATTAGATTGGCAAGGCCTTGACGAGCGACATTATCTGTTGTCAATCAGGTTGTCCAAGTTCGTCTTCAGCGCTCCCTTCACATGTTTTTGTAGCCACTGACTTAGAAATGTTTCAGAGATGTTGAGAAATGATTCCTTGCTGTTTTTTCTAAATCAACTACTGTATTTCTTACTGCACGTCTATGCAGGATTTGCCATATATTTAAGCTACTTCGAAATCTTCACAGCTGAACATTTCTCTCATGGGCTGGGCTTTGCTCATTCTCGTGCCCTTGTACATGGGCCACTAACCTCCTTCCTTCCAAGGTTTAACTAAGGAGGCGCTGCTGCATGTGCTTGCACTACTAAATTTAGTCCCACCTCGCCAGTTCACAGGAATTAGAAGCAGTTTATAAGGCGAGGCGCTGCTTATGGTAGCACGACCTTACTTGAACAGGATCTGTTCTATAGGCTCGTACCGCTGCATCCTTTACCAATAAGGAGGCAAGCACTTCAGTCTGGTTGATGCATTCTAACCTCTGCGCCAGAGCGTGATTAACGGCTTGGATCACCTGATGGGTGCCATCCGACGGCTGTAGAGGATTGTTCCTGCCTGGTTCACACTGGTGCAGGGTGGCTCAGAGGTTGTCTGACAGACTCTACAATTTTTATTTTTTTTGCCCTTTTTGGCTGCAGAGTGGTTGTACAACATCTGGCAATTACATTGAGTTGTTGTTCCACATGTACAAGGCTACAAGCCAATCCAGAATATATTCAGTTAGCGTTCAAGTACCCAATGCAGCTTCAAGTTCAGGGTGAAATCCATGGATTATTAATCATCTGAACTAGCTATAACTTTCAGTCATCTATGAAGGCTGGGCTGCAGTAATCCTTTGAAGATGCTCCAGCGTGTGATGATGTTCAAGAAATCAAGTCCCAGACTAATGGCAGGTCATAAGTAGGAGGGCTTGGCAAACTGACAACTGAAACAGAGGTGACTGCCAGGCAGAACTTTCGAACTTGATATACCTGTCCAGGTGAGTTTGCCATCGATATGTACAGAGAATAGTGAATTGGCAGTAGGCCTGCTCAGGCAGAAGCAAGTGGAACAAATCTCTGAGAGCTTCACTCTCCAGCACTGTCTTTGTAGAATAAATAGTACATGAGGATCCAATAGTCCATCAGTAATACTTTGAAGAAAATCATGTCCATGGCAAAATTATGAGTACTTGGCAAACGGAGGTGATCCTTCTACTGAACACATCGATCAGGGAGTAAATATTAGTTAGCTGATTCCACATGTTCAATTATCCATTCCACAACCAAATGGTTACACATATTACAGAATCATTATGTATTCAGTTAGCCCGCGAGAGGATTTACCACATGACCAAGGAACAACACGGCTCCTGTCCTTTCCTCGACCACGGCAAATAAGAAGGGCCGATCCGCCACAAAATCCAACATATGCGGCGGTTCCCTTTCCTTAAGCGAAGTACCATCCATGAGTACGACCGTGGCAGCAGCGGCCGCGGTGCCTTGCTCGTCCACCTCGATGGTGGCCTTATGGTACAACCGGGAGATGGAGACACGACCATCCCCGCCGCTCACCATGCCTGAGAAGTCACCGCCTTTGAAAGCCCTGGTGACACCAAGCTTTTGCATGTCGGACGACGCCTCGAACTCGAACGTGAACTTGAACTTGGGCACCATGAACTGCCCGACCGGAACGTCCTCTACCGGCGTGTGCTTCCTGATGAACTCCGGAGTTGACACCGCCTTGTCATAGAGATCAGAGAGACTGGGAGTGTCGCTGTCGGGGAGAAGGACAAGCATGTAGAATGCATCAGCTTGACGCGACACGTCGTTCTTGTAGGGCAGCTTGAGGGCCCTGAAGCCCGGGTAGAGCGCGATGTACTGTGACCGGCCTGTCGTCATGGACGGCACGCCCACGGTGGTGCCGCCTGGGATGTGGAACGGCGCCATGGAGACGTCGAACGGGTGAGACCACGCTCCCTTGAAGTAGAGCGCATTGGCGAGCACGACCGCCGTGGACGAGTCGACGGAGCCGGGAGGGAGGATGTCCCGGATGAGCTGCTTCGTCGCGTCTGCCACGAAGCCGTTCACGCGCAGCCTCGCCTGCTCGGCCCCCGACACGAAGTCCACGGATTCCGCCGTGGCGGCGTACCGCGACGCGCCAGTGGCCGCGAACTCCGGCCTGAGCGCCAGCCTCCGGTCGACCCACACGCCGCAGGCGAAGGACGTCTGCGCCAGGCCGTTGAGCCTGCCGACGAGCTCGTTCGCCGGCGCGTAGTGCAGCTCGTGGAGCGACGCTGACCCGAGGAATCGCAGGAGCTCCCTGCGCGTGTCGCCCCGCGCGCCGGCGGCCACCATGGCGAGCGCCGCGTGGATGGACAGCGGCGAGAAGACGAAGTTGCTTCCCGTGCCGGCCGCCGCCCGGACGCCGGCCACCCTGGCGAGATGCAGGCACGACGCATCGCCGCCTACCACTGCCTCCTCTGCAGGCGCCGCGGCGAACAGGGTCGAGGAGAGGCGCCATCCGGCGAACAGAGTGAAGCAGAGGAGGGCGGCCTTCCCGAAGCGTGACATCGGAATGGCTGCACCTCGCCGTGGGTTCGCGCCATCGCGGTAAGGTTCAGACAGGATCCTACTGGTGTCCATCGATCGATCAGATGTTGAAGACAATGGGGGAGGAGAGGACGACAGCAGGCGGCGGCCGGCGGCGAGTCCCTTCCTGCGAGGTGCGAGCTGGCGGGTGTCCGTGCGGGTTAGGGTAAGCGGGACAATGGGCTACTGGGCTGCTGACTACTGGACAATGGACTGGACGTTGGGCTGTATTTTTAATGGCCCGCGGAAATGCATGCAACATTCTAAAAGGTTTTTATAAGCCTATGCTGTCCACCTAAATTTCATGATTGAGTTTTGCTTTGCACCTGCATAATAGACAATGGGGATGGAGCTAAATTTGTGCAACACCAATCTATGCACTATCTCAAGCTATGCATTAATAAATTTAAATTTTGTGTAAGTTACCTTGCACTAGTAGAAAAAAAAGCATTAGAAGCCCTGAAAGCGGTTGTGACCAAGCAGAACGAAACCCGATTATGTACCGGTGTTGAGATTTTAAGGTTTCTGAATTCATTCGTTTTGAAAGGGAACCAAAATACTACTCCATATGTCCCATAATGTAAGATCTTATTACATTCAATATGTGTGTATATTGGATATAATAAGATCTTATATTATGGGACAAAGGCATCACTCCACATCATGTATAGTGAAATCTATAATTTAATTCGAATCAGTGTTTGATTATCTTCACGAGACCACAAATCCATTAATTCTTTGAAAACTACATTACTTTGATTTTGTTCTAGTTTTTTTATCTCATTTGCTTATTTTTAAGGTAATACCAATGCCACTTATTTATTCCTTCATCATTTTTTTTGTGAAATGCCACTTATTTTTGTGAATTTTTTTGTTAATTGACGACAAATTATATCATTATTTATTTTATTCTTTGTTCTTCAAGGTAATACAATTGACTAATTAATTCCTTAGAATTGGTATTTCCTAAAGTACCACTATATTATGTGCTTACTCTTGCATATTACAAAAAAAAGCATTTTTATTTATAAATTGTGTGCAAATTACATCATTATTGTTTTATTGTTTTTCATTTTCTTTCTTTTTTAGTGGTAATACCAATGCTACAAATTCACCTTTTTAGACCTTTATTTTTTGTTTATATTTATATTTTTGATTTTAGTATATTAGTATAGATGAATAAGAAGGCTAAATAAAGTGTATGTTTTTATGCTATAGTTGCGTAATAGTTTTTTTCTTTTTATGCATGCATCAATTCACAAATGCTATGTGCATGCATCAATTCACAAATGCTATGTGCATGCATCAATGCATGTGTGGTGTAATATTGTTCCAACTCAACAGGGAAAAGAATAGACGACGAAACGTATCCATGCATGCATGGCCACCAATATGTTTTGACTGCACCTTTGTTTTACTGGAAAACTGAAGCGTGTCGATTGTTCATACTGTGATAGTGATACTAGCGGTAATGCTGCACATACATGAGATTTACAGGGTTTTACAGGATGTGTTTAAGCAGTTGGATTAAGCGGAGGCTGGGGCCGAGCTTTGCTACATCAACAAAGGATTACGGGCTGGGAAGGGTTACAGGGTGATTAGGCAGTTTTTAATTGGAGGTTAGGGAGGACGCGGGCCCACCCACCTGAAAATCAGGGGGGCATGTTTAGTTAGTTTAGAAGGAGCCCGTAATTGCCTGTAAAACCCCGTATGTCTAGCATTTTTTGGGCTGGGGCCCCACCAACCTGAAAATTAGGAGGAGGCGTGTTTAGTTTGTTAGGAAGGAGCCTGTAAAAGCCTGTAGGACTCCAAACGTATAGCATTTTCGCTGATACTAGTGCATGAATGTGACTCAGTTCACGCTGCACGCAGGAAGGTGAGCAGTGTCGATGCATGGCCAATGGCCACACACGTACGTACGTATGGACCGTGGAACGCGGTGGTCTGCTTGGACCTTTAATTTGGTGCGACTGGTAGACGTGCTGGTCGTCCAACGTGGAAGTCTCTTAATTTTGCAGGAAGTAGCATGTCCTAGTTTGCAGCAAAACGATCCGCACACGTGCATTGCAACCATTCGCCGATCTTCAAAAAGACACGGGATCTGTCCGACGTCGACGTTACCGCCGTACGGCTTGTCTCATGCCCTTGTTGGTTGCACACTGACTGCCTACTTTGTACACGTGACTTTTCCATCTTGATCTCCTTTTTTATGAGAAGTTCATCCACACAGCTCCATCGTGGCTCTAGCTCTAGCTTCCGCGGCATGGCGAGCTCTAGCTTCATCTTCTTGCCCGTGGCCAGGGGCAGACATGGCCGGCTGCCGCATGTCGTGCCATTGCAAAGCCGGAGTGGGAGTTGCAAGATACTCCTAATACCCTCCTGAATTTCTTGCTGACATGTTGGGTTGAACAGGAATGAGCACTTTTGCGGATTGATCATTTGTTCCGGACCTTTAGCATACACTTCCAGAACATGCTTCACGCTATGTGCCTGCCCCACTTCTGCTTTAAAGAACAATAGTGTGTCATCAGCAAAAAGCAAGTGTGATATCCCTGGTGCTCGCCTGCATACCTTCAAAGGAGTTCTGCCTTGCGTTGCTTCACGTTGCAGCAATGCAGAGAGACCATTAGCGACAAACAATAGCAACAATGAAGATAGTGGATCACCTTGGCGAACGACTCGAGTTGGGGAAAACAAATCAAGCAAGGTTCCATTGAATTTTATGGAATAGCTCACCGAGGTCACGCAGGACATGATCCAATCTACCCATCGGGGAGTGAAACCCAAGCTCTGCGTCGTTCTTCTGAGAAAATCCCAATCAACTCTATCACACGCCTTTGACAGATCCAGCTTGTACGCACATAAGGAGTCTTGTTGTTTCTTGCAGTGTTCAATAGTGTGAAAACATTCAAATGCTACCGGTGCATTACCAGTCATCATACGCCTAGGGACGAAAGCACTCTGGTTTAAGGAGACAATTTATCCCAACAATGGACGCAGTCTATCCACCAGGCATTTGGTAACGATCTACAACACCGAGTACAAATTGATGGGCCAGAAGTCCTTGAGTCTGGTTGATCCGACTTGGGAATCAAGACAATAGCGGTTGTGTTTGTTTCGGATGGAATGTGTCCAGTTGTGAAAAATAGCCTTACAAAATCAATCACAGAATACTTCAAGACAACCCAATTTCTTTGATAAAACATAGCAGGGAACCTATCTTGCCCTTGAGCCTTCGGTGGTCCTATTTGGAACGGTGCATCTGCGATTTCATCCGAGAAAATTAGGGGATGGACCCACACCCAGTTGAAATCAGGGGGACGGAGGGATAAATATTTTTTTAGCGAAAGGGGTTTCCCCCGCCCCAATTTTTACTAAAGCCAAGGCAAAACCACGCACATTTCGGACTGTTTAACAACGCTCGGTGACAACCAGAGTAGCTGCCACACACACACACCCAGGGTTTACCCTATTACATCATCATCAAACAAGGAGGTCTTTTAATTTAGAGCAAATGGCACAAGCTAGAATAGGATGACCGGAGAGATCAAAGCTAAGCACTAGGCACCCCACTCCAGCCAGACCCAGCTCCTCAGTGACTCCAAGCAATCCTAAGCATTAGTAGTAAGTCAAGTTACGTAACAGTATGTAGTTTTTTCGTAAGTGTAGCATTTTTGGGCCGGAAATATCATCCTTCTTGCAAAAAAAAAAGAGTAGCTGACTCATGCACATCTTAGTTAGTTACAAAGCTCCACCCGCACGCCGTCTACGACGACCATCTCACCGGCCCGAGGGATGAGCGTGACGTCCAGCCGCCGGTCCTTGCCGCACCCGAGGTCCTCGACCAGCTCCCGCAGTGCGAACCGGTACGTCAACGTCAGCCTCCCCATGCCCCGGCCGCCGCCATCGCCGCCGCCGTGTGGCAGGTTCTCGAAGGTCCCCGCGAACTCGGTGTCCTGCGGCCCCACCCTCGCCTCCTGGCCTTTGGGTACGTTAATGAGCACGTCGAACTTGGCGTACTCGCAGGGGTCGATGGTGACGTCCACCACCAGCACCTCCGGCGCCGTCTTGCTGCTGCCGCCGCTGTCCCGGGCCTCCTTGGGCCTCTCCACGGTCACGTACTCCTTCCGGCCCTTCTTCAGAGCCACGGGGAAGGAGAGGGCGGCAGGGACGCCTGGCTGCGTCGCCGATCTGTCTATGCCGGTCGCCGGCTTTGGCCGCTTGTCCCGCCACTCCAGCGTCTCCTTCTCCTCGTACCTGTACCCGAGGTTGCGGGCGTCGAGGACGTCGCAGACCATAATGCGCACGGGCCGTCGCTTCTCGTCGTAGAAGACGAAGCTGGTGTCGCGCCAGTCGTCGGTGCCGGTGCCGGCGCCGAGGAAGTCCTGGTTGCCGAGCGTGGTGGTCCAGAGTTGCCACATGCGGTCGACGTTGGCGTGGTGGGAGTAGAAGACGGGGTCGCGCCCGGCCGTGCCGAGCACCCCCATGTCCCCGCCCACCCAGATGTGCACGGCGGTGTGCGCGGCATTCTCGAGCGAGCCAGGGGAGCCGGGGGTGCCGCCGGCGCAGAACTTATTCCCGTGGAACTGCAGGGCCGTGTCGACGGCCATCTGGCGGTAGATGACGGACAGGTTGTTCTCCTTCACGCATGCATCGTCGCTGCAGAGGGGAAGACCGTTGTCCGTGGCCGGGCCCTGGTTGAGGTCCATGACGGCCTTGACGTGCGCCTGGTTGCGCTTGGCGTTGTAGAGCGGCGAGGACGTGTTGTTGAATATCGGCGGCAGCATCATCCCGTCCGGCGCGTCCCAGTTCCAGTACGGCAGCGCGAAGGTGTTGTCGCCGATGAGCTCGCCGATGATCCGCTCGAAGAAGTAGATGTACATCCGGTGCCACGGCGCGAAGATGGACGAGAAGTGCACGTCGAAGTCGATCTCCGACGCGGTGGCCTTGTAGTGGAAGTTGCAGTAGGCCTCGTGGATGGCGGCCTGGCTCTTGAAGCTGCGCGGGTCGCCGGAGGCGTCCAGATCTCTCATCATGCGGACGCCGGCCTCGTACTTCCTCATGTACTCCTTGTCCGCGGCGACGAGGTGGGCTGGCCGGCGCACGCGCAAGGGGCCATTCGGTGGCGGCAGCGTGCTGAAGTCGATGACGTCCTCAGGGCGGTACACGCCGGGGCACTGGAAGCCGTCGGCCGAAACGCACCTGATGACCTGGTCCGTGATGGGCACGGTGACGCACGTTGCCGGCACGGAGTCTGGTTCCGCGGCGAGCGCGAGTCCTCCGAGGTTGATGGCGCCGGTGGCTCCAACTCCAGTCAGACCGAGGAGCACGTCCCGGCGGTCGAGACGATGCTCGCGGGCGCCGGCACTGCTACCTTCCGTGGCTTTGCAGTTGCACGACACACGGCGGCGGCCCCGTTTGCTGCGCCCGGCCACGGGCTTGCTTAGAGGAAGGCATGCAGAGGCGGCGGCCGTGAACGGCAAGACGATGAAGCTAGAGCTCGCCATGCTGCCGCGGACACGAATGGAGAACCGTGGCGGATCAACTTTCCCATAAAAAAGGAGATGGATCGAGATGGAAATGTCACGTGTACAAAGTAGGCAGCCAGTGTGCAACCAACAAAGGCATGAGACAAGACGTACGCCGGTAGCGTCGACGTCGGACAGATCGTCCGAACACGTACACTGGCCGGTAGCGTCGGCATGAACCAACCAAGGCATGTGCACGTGATGGTGTTTATTTGGCTGCAAAGTGCAAACCAAGACATGCTATTCCCAGCAAAACTAAGATTCTTTTGCAAGGAAGAGACGTCCACGTTCCACGGTCCATTTTACGTACGTACTACGTGTGTGGGCATTGGCCATCGACACGCACCTCGTACGTCGCGCACTCCTACAAATATCGGCAGTGCACCCCTAAGAAATATCGACCGTCACAGTCGTGCTCGAGTATCAGTATATGGACGACGACGCGCTTCAGTTTTCCAATAAGACGGCAGTGCGGTCAAAAACATAACATATTGGTGCCCAATCTATGCATGCATGGATACGATTTGTAGTCTATTCCATTTTGTTTTGACTTGGAACGATACTAGTGGTACAAAATACTGCTCCGCACATGCATGCACACAGCTATACCGTGATTTTTTATTCATGTGGCCCACGCGCGCAACACCATGTCAACATTTTACCAGCTACTATAGTATTTCCGGTGAAAATCAACTTGCAGCTGTCAGATAGCAACTTTCAAAAAGTAGCATTCAGGGATGATACAGGCGCTTTAGGGGGGCGGCAGCCTTCTTTCTACCTGGTTTAGCGCAGGCTCAGACCACGCTGCAACGGAGATCGCGCAGTGGAGATCGCGCTGCAACGGCAATATCCAAAACTGCATGTGGAAACTGATTGTCTTGAGGTTGCCAGGATGTTGAACGGGCATGAGAGAAATCTATCGGCGGTGGGTATTGTGGTGGAAGAAATCAAGACGATGGCAAGGAACTTGGGTGACTTCAAGATCACCTGGGTCCGGAGGAATGCGAATAAAGCGGCTCATGAATTAGCTCGGTTTGGTTTGTGTAATGCTGTTTCAGTTTTCTGGGATTTAGCTCCCCCTGATTGTATTCTCAGAATTGAATCAGATGAACTACCTGATCTAGTTTAATAAAGTGGTGACGTAACTTTCACAAAAAAAAAAAAAAAAAACAAGTACGTATTGAGATGGTCAACGATATGCATACAAACTTTGGACTGAAGAAATCTAAGCTCGGAACCCAAGCTTTATACCCGGACGTGGTGAAGTTTCAAACAAAATTACCACTAGGACGCATCTGAGATTACGTTCCAACAATTTATACTACTCTTTACACACACACACACACAAACATCATTGGACACCCTTTACTCGAATAAGAAATAAAAATGACCCATGCATTAGGTCTCGTCTCGTCCAGAGACTAGCCAGCCGCCATCAGTAATGCTAGGGTTTCTCTGCCTTCCGCCGGTGCTGACGCCGGTCCACCCCGTCTCCGGTGGCCTTAGGGCTATGGCGACGAAGTGGATTCCGGCCCTTACCGGTGGGAGGGCTTCATTTTTAGATATTTTTTTCGAGTTTTGTTAGGGTTTGTGTCCTGTTCAGGAAGGTGAGACGACGACGGCTCCCTGAAGATGGAATAAAGGTCTCCACGTCTAGTCTCCGTTCTGTTGATGCGTGTAGCATCATTGGTGGGCATGTGGATGTGTGTCTCCGAAAAATCTGTCTTTCGTGGATTTGCTCGAATCTGTTCGTCTTTCATCTATGTTCTTGTGTGGCTGGATCCTTCTGATCTACACCCTTCATCCGCGGCGACTTCCAGACTGTCTACTACACCAAGGCGAGCCCGCTCAAGTGAGGAAGGGGCGATGACAGCGGTGCGTTTTCGGCTCACTTCAGTGCTTGCAGTCGTCGCTAGGTGGTCTACGGTTCTGGATGTAATTTTTATTTTTTCTAGTGTTCGTTGTACTGTTATTATTAAAGAACTTACATTTAGGAACGGAGGAAGTAGAAAATAATCACAATTTGATTTTGAGTGGAACAAAAATAAAACTGAAATTAACCACCAAACTGAAAATAACAAACGTATATCTTTTTTTTTATGTTTAAAGAGAAACGTATAGGTCGGACACAAGATTTTTCACACGTCCAGAAAAAAGGGCCCAATGGACAAGAGACCCTCCCTCACGCTCAGCCCATGGTGCATTCCTGCCCAACTCTAGGAAAAAAAAACAAGAAGAGGCTGGTTGCACCATAATGGGCTGACTCGTCGACTGCCTCATGGATTAACTATGAATCAAAACGTTTTTCTCAAAAAAAAAAAAAACTATGAATCAAAACGTAAATCGCATGGAACATATTCTCAAAATAAATATCTTCTGCAGCCTCTTATTTATAAGCTGTTTGAAATTGTATTCATCTCCATGTCATATGTATATCAAAGGTGCACATTTTGAAGAGTACAACTAAATGCATGTTCGCCACTCTTACGTACATGCATGTTCCGTGGCATGGCTGATGCATGCTCGTGTCGTATGCAGGCCCAGGGTGTTCCACGGAATGCTCGCTCGCTCAGGTGCTCGGCTCGCATGACTATTTTTTTCATGGTAACACGTGTCACTTCATATCATAAAAGAACAAGGTCCATGCATCATGCGTCACGGGTCCCTGTATGTACGCGCGCCCTCTACCCGCTCATGGTCCAAGGTGGACTACTCACGACTCATCCGGGAAGCGTCCATGGTGGTGGAGAATCTCCCGGTGGTGGTTCTCCCCTCCGGCAGGGTGCCGGGAAGAGTTCTCCTGATGCTCCCGATCTTGGAAGCGTTGCGGCGGCGGAACAGAGGCGAGATCGCGAAAAAGGGTTCCGTCCTCGAGGGTTTCGGGACGAGAGGAATATATATGCAAAGGGGGGTCACCAGAGGCGGAGAGGGGGCCCCAGGCGCCCTCCTGGCGCGGCCAGGGGTGGGGCCGCGCCGGGTGGCCGCCTGGGCCACCCCTGGCTCCCCTCTGGCCCCGCTTTGGTTTTTCTCGAAGCTTCCTGTACGCTGATTTTTCCTGTATTTTTCCCGGAATTTTTGGAGCACTTTTAATATGGGGGAAACCTGAAATAGAAAAACAGCAGAAAACAGGAACTGGCACTGTGGTGCACTGAGTTAATAGGTTAGTCCAAATATGATCAAAAGTGTATGGAAGTGTATAAATATCATAGCAATATCACACAAAAGAAGCATGGAGCAAGCAGAAATTATAGATACGTTTTGGACGTATCAGGAACCCTGGGGGTGGGGGGCGCCCCCTAGGCTTGGGGGGCAAGCCACCCCCTTGGCTGCCGCCCCCCCTAGGAGATCCAATCTCCTAGGGCCGGCGCCCCCCTTGGCCCCTATATATAGTGGGGGGGAGAGAGGGCAGCCGCACCTCAGCCCTGGCGCCTCCCCCCGTTACACCTCTCCCACCTCCCGCAGGGTCTTGGCAAAGCCCTGCAGCTTTTCCCGTTGCATCCACCACCACGCCGTCGTGCTGCTGGATCTCCATCAACCTCTCCTCCCCCCTTGCTGGATCAAGAAGGAGGAGACGTCGCTGTACCGTACGTGTGTTGAACGCGGAGGTGCCGTCCGTTCGGCGCTGGGATCATCGGTGATAGGGATCACGACGAGTACGACTCCATCATCCACGTTCCTTCGAACGCTTCCGCTCGCGATCTACAAAGGGTATGTAGATGCACTCCTTTATGCTCGTTGCTAGATGACTCCTTAGATTGATCTTGGTGAAGCGTAGGAAATTTTTTGAATTCTGCTACATTCGCCAACACTAATGGCCTTAGGTACACATCAATGTCGTTGCCGGGTTGCTTAGGGCCTTGGATGAGAACTGGCATCATAATGAACTTCCGCTTCATGCACATCCAAGGAGGAAGGTTATACATACATAGAGTCACGAGCCAGGTGCTGTGATTGCTGCTCTGCTCCCCGAAAGGATTAATGCCATCCGCGCTTAAAGGAAACCATACGTTCCTTGGGTCCTTTGCAAACTCCTCCCAGTACTTTCTCTTGATTTTTCTCCACTGCGACCCGTCAGCGGGTGCTCTCAACTTCTCGTCTTTCTTACGGTCCTCACCGTGCCATCGCATCAACTTGGCATGCTCTCCGTTTCTGAACAGACATTTCAACCGTGGTATTATAGGAGCATACCACATCACCTTCGCAGGAACCCTCTTCCTGGCGGGCTCGCCGTCAACATCACCAGGGTCATCTCGTCTCATCTTATACCACAATGCACCGCATACCGGGCATACGTTCAGATCCTTGTATGCACCGCGGTAGAGGATGCAGTCATTAGGGCATGCACGTATCTTCTGCACCTCCAATCCTAGAGGGCATACGACCTTCTTTGTTGCGTATGTACTGTCGGGCAATTCGTTATCCTTCGGAAGCTTCTTCTTCAATATTTTCAGTAGCTTCTCAAATCCTTTGTCAGCCACATCATTCTCTGCCTTCCACTGCAGCAATTCCAGTACGGTACCGAGATTTGTGTTGCCATCTTCGCAATTGGGGTACAACCCTTTTTTGTGATCCTCTAACATGCGATCGAACTTTAGCTTCTCCTTTGACTTTCGCATTGCGTCCTTGCATCGACAATGACCCGGCGGAGATCACCATCTGGTTCCTCTTGATCTTCAGCAGCTTCACCCGTTGCAGCATCATTGGGCACACCGTCTGGTTCCTCTTGATCTTCACCAGCTCCCCCCATTGCAGCATCACCGTATTCAGGGGGCACATAGTTGTCATCGTACTCTTCTTCTTCGCCGTCTTCCATCATAACCCCTATTTCTCTGTGCCTCGTCCAAACATTATAGTGTGGCATGAAACCCTTGTAAAGCATGTGGGAGTGAAGGATTTTCCGGTTAGAGTAAGACATCGTATTCCCACATTTAGTGCATGGACAACACATAAAACCATTCTGCTTGTTTGCCTCAGCCGCATTCAGAAACTCATGCACGCCCTTAATGTACTCGGAGGTGTGTCTGTCACCGTACATCCAATGCCGGTTCATCTGCGTGCATTATATATAATTAAGTGTGTCAAAAACCATTACAGAACATCATAAATAGATAATTAAGTGACCAAATTAATAGAAGTTCATCATCACATTAAAACCAAAGTACATACATAGTTCTCATCTAACAACATATAGCTCTCCAGAGCATCTAATTAATTTTCACCATACATTGAAACTATGTAAAACATTTCAATGCGAAAACAAATGCGATCATAATCGCAACCAAGGTAACAATTGATCCAACGGCATAATGATACCAAGCCTCGGTATGAATGGCATATTTTCTAATCTTTCTAATCTTCAACCGCATTGCATCCATCTTGATCTTGTGATCATCGACGACATCCGCAACATGCAACTCCAATATCATCTTCTCGTCCTCAATTTTTTTTTCCTTCAAGAAATTGTTTTCTTCTTCAACTAAATTTAACCTCTCGACAATAGGGTCCATCTTGATCTTGTGATTATCGACGACTTCCGCAACATGCAACTCCAATTCCATCTTCTCCTCCTCCATTTTTTCCAATTTTTTCTTCAAGGAAATGTTTTCCTCTTCAACTAAATTTAACCTCTCCACAAGAGGGTCGGTTGGAATTTCCAGTTCAACTACCTCCTAGACATATAAAAACATCTATGCATGTCAGGTTGGTCGACATAATTGTCATAAACACTAAAACAAATAGTTATAAATTAAAGATAATATACCACATCTGAATCGTAGACAGGACGAGGGCCCACGTGGGCGGATATCAAAACCATTGCACTATATAATAACAAGCAATAATAAACGTAAGAAAATTAGACAAATATCTATCTAAAGCAATAATAACAAGCAATAATAAAAGTAAGAAAAGCATGGATATAACAAGAGGCTCACCACGGTGGTGCCGGTGACGAGATCGGCGGGGCCGATCGACGGCGGCGAAGACGGGGACGGGACGTGACGGACCGCTAAACCTAGACAAATCTCGGAGAAAATGGAGCTTCGAGAGGAGACCGCTAAACCTAGACAAACCGTATCTATAATTTCTGCTTGCTCCATGCTTCTTTTGTGTGATATTGCTATGATATTGATGCACTTCCATACACATTTGATCATATTTGGACTAACCTATTAACTCAGTGCACCACAGTGCCAGTTCCTGTTTTCTGCTGTTTTTCTATTTCAGGTTTCCCCCATATTAAAAGTGCTCCAAAAATTCCAGGAAAAATATAGGAAAAATCAGCGTACAGGAAGCTTCGCGAAGAACCAAAGATGGGCCAGAGGGGAGCCAGGGGAGGCCCAGGCGGCCACCTGGCGCGGCCCCACCCCTGGCCGCGCCAGGGGGCGCCTGGGGCCCCAGCTCCACCTCTCGCTGCCCCCCTTCGCATATATATCCCTCTCGTCCCGAAACCCTCGATGACAGAACCTTTTTTCGCGATCTCGCCTCTATTCCGCCGCCGCAGCGCTTCCAAGATCGGGAGCATCAGGAGAACTCTTCCCGGCACCCTGCCGGAGGGGAGAACCACCACCGGGAGCTTCTCCACCACCATGGACGCTTCCCGGATGAGTCGTGAGTAGTCCACCTTGGACCATGGGTCCATGATCAGTAGCTATGTGATGTTCTCCTCCCCTCTTTGCTCTTCATGGTTCAGACCTCGTGAGCTGCCCTACATGATCGAGGCACATATGTAATCTTTCTGCTGTTGCTTTGCTGAGTTTGCTGGGATCTGATGGATTATGAGACTATGTTCAGATTGTGTTTGAGTAATATATTTGATTCACCTCTTTTATATCTTTGTTCTTGAGTAATTCTTGCATGTTCTCCGTTGCTGTTTATTGCTGTGGCCAAGTAGTAGGTAGTAACTCCAAGAGGGAGCGTTATGCTTGATTGTGGGTTCATGCCCCCTGATGACTAGCTTGAGTGACAGAAACATGAGTCTAGGGGATGTGCTGTTGCCACAAGGGAGAAAACAACGGTGCTTGTACTTGCAGGTGCAAGGATTGTTTACTTTACGCAAAGTTCTTTTAATGCAGTTGTCTGTTGCTTTGAGTTTACACTTTGGGTGGGATTCGCAACTTAATACCAGCGAGATGTTCTGGATAGATATCTCAAGGTGGACGATTAGTAGTAAATGCAGATGGATTTCGGTCTACTTGCCTTGGCGTACCGCCCATGCTTTTGAGCCTCTACCTTTCTTTGCAGCATAGTTAGCATTGGTTTGCGCACATAATCCTGTCAATTGCCCAGCTGTAATTTGTTTACCTCGCTTTGCTGTTTTATCGTCTTTTGGGAGAGAGACATCACTAGTGAACATCATGGGACCCCGGTCCATATTACCACCGCTGATCACACCTTCTATTTACTTCCTGTTTTTATTTCCTAGTTGCAGTCATAGCTATCATTATTATCTCTTGTGTTTGATCCTTTGTAAACAACAAGGCCGAAGGGATTGACAACCTCTCTGTACTCGTTGGGAGCAAAGTTATCTGTATCTGTGTGCAGGTCCCGTCAACCGCTAAGTTTCTGGCGCCGTTGACACCTACTTGTCGACCCTCGGAGTCTCACGGGATTCGATCCTTGGTATCTTTGCCAAGGGAAATTTGCCGCTACGCTACATCTCAACCTTCCACTTGGGGTAACCAACAAGGGGCGAGAAGCCATCAAGCAAGTTTCTGGCGCCGTTGCCGGGGACTCCACTCTTCAAGATAGGGGAGTTGCACGCTATCTTTTATCTTTGCTTTTTAGTCTTGTTAGTTTACCTTTCAGTTTTTGCTTTAGTGTCCCTTACCAAAAATCACAAAAATAGTTATCTTGCTTTTAGTTGGCATTATGTCTGGTCCTTTTGCCTTTGGTGAGGCAGAAGTGCTCACCTTTAAACAAAGAGGTGGTGAAAGTCTAAAAGATGCTTGGTATAGAATTAATGATTCTCAAAAAAGAGCCACCAAGAAGCAATCTACTACTATCCTGCTTAGAAATTTTTATGTTGGAATTACTTCTTGGAATAGGTTTATTCTAGATTCTGCTATCAATGGAAATTTCCTAGAAGCCCCAGTTTCGGAATCTCTTAGTATTATGGAAAATCTTGTTGGAATCCCCCTGTTGTTAGCATTCAAGAGGACATTACCCTAGCTCACATTATGAAAAAACTTGAAAAGATAGAGCTAGAGATGCCAAGCATTAATAAGATAAATGAGTTGGACCATAAGATCCAAGGGAATTTGAATAGGCTTGATAGCTCCATGCATAAAATTCTCGAAACTTTGGAGACCATCAAATCCCATGACTTGGATTCTTCTAGGATAGACAAGATTGAGGAAATCTTTGACACTTTAGGAACTACTTTCTCCTCAATCAAAGCCAAAAAGGTAGAAACTCCGGCAAAGAAGGAATCTAAGTTCGTTTACGTTCCAAAGGCTCCTCGTTCCAAAAGTAATCCATCTATTGCCAAAGGGGTTGAAACTGTGAAGACTTTGGAAGAAATACCTCTCTTTGATACATTTATAAATGAATCTCCCATTGACTTTCCACCTTTTGGTTTTCTCCCTAGAAGTATCTTTATTAGGCCTTTATTTGAAAGTCCTCTTAAGACTAGTTGTACTATTGAAGAGCTTTTTGATGATCTTGATGATGGTTCAATTGATACAACTTGATCTTTTTGCATCATGCCTAGCTTAAAGGCATAAAAGAAAGCGCTTTTGGGAGGCAGCCCACAATGAATTAGGTTTTATTTTGCTTTTGTTGTGTCTTGATGTTTGTTACTACAGTAGCATCATCATTGTATCTTTTCTTTTCAGCTTTGTGCCAAGTTTAGCCTCCGATTGCAAGAAAGTTCAAAAGTTGTGACGTGCTGTCCAGAAAACAGATTCTGTCCTTGGACAGAAAAATTTGAATAAAATCACCAGATCATCTTTTTGATCTGAATGTTTTTGACAGCGTGCTCTATACAATTGTCTTTCGAGCGTCTGTTCTGAGTTTTTTTATTTGAGTTGCAAAAGTGCCCCGAAAAAATTATTTACTACCTGCTGGTCTGTTTTTCACAGATTCTGTCCTGTTTTGCCTTTTCTTCGTTTTGCAAACGTTGAGCTTGCTTTTTCTTTGCATAAACCTTTTGGCAATCTTGAGAAACAGTAGCTCTTCAAGATTATCTTTATTTCCAGTAGGGAAAAATTATTTTATTGTGGGTACTAACCTCGCTAATCAGATTATGATGAGTTATGTATGAAGGGAGTTTTCAAGTGTGCGAGGGAAGATGATAAAAGAAGATTCAGGAGGGTCAAACGCTCAAGCTTGGGGATGCCCCCGTGCAGCCCCCAAGAAATATTCAAGACGACTCAAGCGTCTAAGCTTGGGGATTCCCCCATGCATCCCCTTCTCCATCAACAATTAGCAGTTCGTCTTTCGTTCCACTATAATTTTATCACTTCATGCGTTATGTGCTATGCTTGGAGCGTCTTGCTCTTAGTTTCTTTTTTTAGTTTTCTTTAGCTTTGCTTGCTGTTCATAACAAGTTAGAACCCAGCTTTGTTTGTGTGGGAGAGAAACACGCTCCACTTCAACCTAGAACACAACATAGGATTTTCATGCTTATCTTTGCTGTGTGTGTTCTTTGTCTTTCCATAGCTGTTGTCATGTTTAGCTCTTAGTTTTCATGCTTTTCTTTTTAAAGAGCTTTTGTTTAGTTGGTTGCTGAACTCTCTTGAGTTTTCATGTTTATCTTGTTAAGAGAGTTTGCCTGTTGCACTGAGTTGTGTGTCTTAACTTAAAGTAGGTAATTGAGGTTGCTATTTAATTTTAGTAGTAACTTGCAATAGTTTTGAGGTATTGCCATGAGTAATGTCTGAACTTTTGGTGTCAAGAGCTTTAGCCTATTAGTGATAGATGTCGTATTTTGGGCAATCCGTGTTTATTTTCGAAAACCTACAAAATAGTTGAGAACTTTAGCTACTAGATGGATCACTAATCTTTGGAGGGATCGAATACTAGAGTACACTCACGTACCATGAGTCGAGGATGCGCAAGGATAACCAAACCCCCATACACTCCTCCTCGGGGTACTTGTCTCTTTGTGAACCTCCTAATTAGATTGAGAGTTACCGATAATAAGTGCATGAGTTCTTCGGACTAATGTGAGTATTCGAAAGTTGACACTTCCACCTAGCCATATTTTTCTAGCCTCTTCGGTACCGTGCATTGCCCTTTCTCACCTCGAGAGTTGGCGCATATTTCGCCGGTGCATCCAAATCCTTGGCACGATACGCTCTGTCATCATAAGCCTCATTATATCCTTCCTCAAAACAGCCACCATACCTACCTATCAAGGCATTTCCATAGCCTTTCCGAGATACATTGCCATGCAACATCCATCTTCTCATGACTTGATCTTCATGTCATACATGCTTTTTGCTTGATCGATGAGCCGCATGCTAGTTGGGCCTTGCCCTAATCATTGCTACATGACGCGCTAGTATCATTGCATATCCTGCTACACCGGCAGAGGCATACATTTGCATACATCATGATAGTTTCATTTTCTTTATGTTGAGTACTTTTGTAAAGTGTGAAAGATCTTCTATACTTCTTGTAATATATAGAGTGTTGCCCCTAAAGTGAGGAAAAGATCCCAAAGAGGATAAAATCAAAAGATCCCAAAGAGGACAAATGAGAGTTAAATAGAAAGAGCCATTGAGGCCACAAAAAAATAAAAAAAAAGAGAAAAAGAAATAAAAAGAAAGAAGGGGGCACACTACTATTCCTTTTGAGAGATCCACACTCGTACTCCATCTTATACCTTGTACTCCATAGAGATTATCATTCATGCATATAGCTATGTGGGGACCTTCACACTATAGAACTTGGCTTGTATATTCCAATGATGAGCCTCATCAAAAGAGCTCTAGGTTTTCTTGAGCGAGCAAGTTGGATGCACCCCCACTAGTTCCATTGGAGAGCTTACCTTAGCTCATATGTGCATCCGTTGCATGGCAATCCCTACTCCTCACATCATATCTATCATTTGGCTTTCTCTCGCCTATGATTGTCCTCATTGATGTGAGCCTTTCACACCTTTTTTGTCTTCCCCCTTCATCATTTTTCTCTCTTTGCCATCCTAAGTGTCAACTTTCTTGCTTACGCTCATCCATTGCATGAGTGCTCAAAATATCGAAAGGGAGTGGATCATTTTGACTTGTACCTGGCTAGTGGTCTGGGGATGAGTCAAGATAAGATTCCAAAGAAGACCAAGTGTGAAACTTTAGTAGATTAAGTTCTCAACAATACAAAAACTATGTTTTACTCTCTCGTATATCCCTATCCCCTTTCTTGCACGTAAACACCATTTGGAGACATTCGAGTCACGGACAGCGAGAGCTCTTGCACCTTTATGTTCTTATGTTGCTTGTTACAATGCTAATATAGACTCTTGCTTGTTATGACTTGAATTGAATTACATGCCTTGATTGCTTTACTTAAAAAGTTCTTATATGGTTGGTAGCATGTCACCACAGAAATTATGCTTGTTATCATTTACCTACTCGAGGACGAGCAGGAATTAAGCTTGGGGATGTTGATACGTCCAAAACGTATCTATAATTTCTGCTTGCTCCATGCTTCTTTTGTGTGATATTGCTATGATATTGATGCACTTCCATACACTTTTGATCATATTTGGACTAACCTATTAACTCAGTGCACCACAGTGCCAGTTCCTGTTTTCTGCTGTTTTTCTATTTCAGGTTTCCCCCATATTAAAAGTGCTCCAAAAATTCCAGGAAAAATATAGGAAAAATCAGCGTACAGGAAGCTTCGCGAAGAACCAAAGATGGGCCAGAGGGGAGCCAGGGGAGGCCAAGGCGGCCACCTGGCGCGGCCTCACCCCTGGCCGCGCCAGGGGGGCGCCTGGGGCCCCAGCTCCACCTCTCGCTGCCCCCCTTCGCATATATATCCCTCTTGTCCCGAAACCCTCGATGACAGAACCCTTTTTCGCGATCTCGCCTCTGTTCCGCCGCCGCAGCGCTTCCAAGATCGGGAGCATCAGGAGAACTCTTCCCGGCACCCTGCCGGAGGGGAGAACCACCACCGGGAGCTTCTCCACCACCATGGACGCTTTCCGGATGAGTCGTGAGTAGTCCACCTTGGACCATGGGTCCATGATCAGTAGCTATGTGATGTTCTCCTCCCCTCTTTGCTCTTCATGGTTCAGACCTCGTGAGCTGCCCTACATGATCGAGGCACATATGTAATCTTTCTGCTGTTGCTTTGCTGAGTTTGCTGGGATCTGATGGATTATGAGACTATGTTCAGATTGTGTTTGAGTAATATATTTGATTCACCTCTTTTATATCTTTGTTCTTGAGTAATTCTTGCATGTTCTCCGTTGCTGTTTATTGCTTTGGCCAAGTAGTAGGTAGTAACTCCAAGAGGGAGCGTTATGCTTGATTGTGGGTTCATGCCGCCTGATGACTAGCTTGAGTGACAGAAACATGAGTCTAGGGGATGTGTTGTTGCCACAAGGGAGAAAACAACGGTGCTTGTACTTGCGGGTGCAAGGATTGTTTACTTTACGCAAAGTTCTTTTAATGCAGTTGTCTGTTGCTTTGAGTTTACACTTTGGGCGGGATTCGCAACTTAATACCAACGAGATGTTCTGGATAGATATCTCAAGGTGGACGATTAGTAGTAGATGCAGATGGATTTCGGTCTACTTGCCTTGGCGTACCGCCCATGCTTTTGAGCCTCTACCTTTCGTTGCAGCATAGTTAGCATTGGTTTGCGCACATAATCCCGTCAATTGCCCAGCTGTAATTTGTTTACCTCGCTTTGCTGTTTTATCGTCTTTTGGGAGAGAGACATCACTAGTGAACATCATGGGACCCCGGTCCATATTACCACCGCTGATCACACCTTCTATTTACTTCCTGTTTTTATTTCCTAGTTGCAGTCATAGCTATCATTATTATCTCTTGTGTTTGATCCTTTGTAAACAACAAGGCCGGAGGGATTGACAACCTCTCTGTACTCGTTGGGAGCAAAGTTATCTGTATCTGTGTGCAGGTCCCGTCAACCGCTAAGTTTCTGGCGCCGTTGACACCTACTTGTCGACCCTCGGAGTCTCACGGGATTCGATCCTTGGTATCTTTGCCAAGGGAAATTTGCCGCTACGCTACATCTCAAAATTCCACTTGGGGTAACCAACGAGGGGCGAGAAGCCATCAGTTGGTGATATGAACCGGGACTAAAGGGGAGCCTTTGGTCCCGGTTCAAGTCACAAACCGGGACCAATGGTGGTGGGCCAGGAGCAAGACCCATTGGTCCCGGTTCGGCGCACCAACCGGGACCAAAAGGTCCAGACGAACCGGGACCAATGGCCCACGTGGCCCGGCTAGCCCCCTGGGCTCACGAACCGGGTCCAATGCCCCCATTGGTCCCGGTTCTGGTTTGAACCGGGACTAATGGGCTGGACCATTGCCCCGTTTTCTACTAGTGCTCCATGATCAACATTGTCACCGGCATGACACCATGATCTCCATCATCGTGTCTTCATGAAGTTGTCTCGCCAAACATTACTTCTACTACTATGGCTAACGGTTAGCAATAAAGTAAAGTAATTACATGGCGTTTTCAATGACACGCAGGTCATACAATAAAATAAGACAACTCCTATGGCTCCTGCCAGTTGTCATACTCATCGACATGCAAGTCGTGATTCATATTACAAGAACATGATCAATCTCATACATCACATATATATCATTCATCACATCCTTTTGTCCATATCACATCACACGACATATGCTGCAAGAACAGGTTAGACGTCCTCTAATTGTTATTGCAAGTTTTTACATGACTGCTATGGGTTTCTAGCACGAGCGTTTCTTACCTACGCCAAAACCACAACGTGATATGCCAATTACTATTTACCCTTCATAAGGACCCTTTTCATCGAATCCGATCCGACTAAAGTGGGAGAGACAGACACCCGCTAGCCACCTTATGCAACTAGTGCATGTCAGTCGGTGGAACCTGTCTCACGTAAGCGTACGTGTAAGGTCGGTCCGGGCCGCTTCATCCCACGATGCCGCAAGATAAGACTAGTAGAGGCAAGTAAATTGACATGATCTACGCCCACAACAATCTTGTGTTCTACTCGTGCATAGTAACTACGCATAGACCTAGCTCATGATGCCACTGTTGGGGATCGTTGCAGAAAATCAAAAAAATTCCTACGCATCACCAAGATCTATCTATGGAGTCTACTAGCAACCAGAGGGGAGTGCATCTTCATACCTTTGAAGATCGCGATGCGGAAGCGTTACAAGAACGCGGTCGATGGAGTCGTACACGAAGCGATTCAGATCGCGGCCGAATCCGATCTAAGCACCGAACAACGGTGCCTCCGCGTTCAACACATGTGCATCCCGATGACGTCTCCCGCGCCTTGATCCAGCAAGGAGAGAGGAAGAGGTTGGGGAAGACTCCGTCCAGCAGCAGCACGACGGCGTGGTGGTGATGGAGGAGCGTATCCTGCAGGGCTTCGTCAAGCACCGCGGGAGAGGAGGAGTAGTCGGGAGAGGGGGAGGGTTGCGCCAGGACTTGGGTGCGGCTGCTCTCCCACCCCCCACATATATATAGGGGCCAGGGAGAGGGGGGCCGGCCCCCTCAGATTGGATCTGAGGAGGGGGCGGCGGCCGGGGGGTGCCTTGCCCCCCAAGGCAAGCCCCCCCCCC
>LR738712.1:861585153-861601864 GCA_902687465.1 Secale cereale
TAGGGTTCCCCCAAACCCTAGGCGCCTTGGGCCCTTGGGGGGGGGGGCACCAGCCCACCAGGGGCTGGTTCCCCCCTTCACTTGGTCCACTTGGCCCACCGAGCAGGTGGCCCCACCCGGTGGACCCCCGGACACCTTCCGGTGGCCCCGATACAATACCGGTGACCAAAACGGGACTTCCCATATATAAATCTTTACCTCCGGACCATTCCGGAACTCCTCGTGACGTCCGGGATCTCATATGGGACTCCGAACAACATTCAGTAACCACATACTACATTCCCTATAACCCTAGCATCATCGAACCTTAAGTGTGTAGACCCTACGTGTTCGGGAACCATGCAGACATGACCGAGACATCTCTCCGGCCAATAACCAACAGCGGGATCTGGATACCCATGTTGGTTCCCACATGTTCCACGATGATCTCATCGGATGAACCACGATGTCAAGGATTCAATCAATCCCGTATACGATTCCCTTTGTCTATCGGTATAGCACTTGCCCGGGATTCGATCGTCGTTATACCGATACCTTGTTCAATCTCGTTATGGCAAGTCTCTTTACTCGTTCCACAACACATCATCCTGTGACCAACCCCTTAGTCACATTTAGCTCATTATGATGATGTCTTATCGAGTGGGCCCAGAGATACCTCTCCGTCATACGGAGTGACAAATCCCAGTCTCGGTTCGTGCCAACCCAACAGATACTTTCGGGGATACCCGTAGTGTACCTTTAAATCCACCCAGTTACGTTGTGACGTTTGGCACACCCAAAGTACTCCTACTGTATCCGGGAGTTGCACAACCTCATGGTCTAAGGAAAGGATACTTGACATTGGAAAAGCTTTAGCATACGAACTACACGATCTTGTGCTAGGCTTAGTATTGGGTCTTGTCCATCACATCATTCTCCTAATGATGTGATCCCGTTATCAATGACATCCAATGTCCATGGTCAGGAAACCGTAACCATCTGTTGATCAACGAGCTAGTCAACTAGAGGCTCGCTAGGGACATGTTGTGGTCTATGTATTCACACATGTAAAACATTCAATGACAAATAACTTCTATCTTCTCACAACTAAAAACACATGGAAAATGATAATGAGAAGTACAAATGATATTCACCTTACTGTATATCATATTGAAGGATTTTTCTGTTCCGATAAGCGATTGCAATGTTCCCTCAACTTCACCTCTGTCTTGGCATAGTCTTCGTTCGGATTATAGTCATACCGGGCAGCAGAGACTACCCTGTTAGTGCAAATAGTATACTGCAGTGCACTGTCAACAAACTAACTAATACAATATGCATGTTAATTTCATATAGAAGTGTATACATTGATTCAAATATATGACCAAATCACAACTGTGTGAATACGGGAATAAGATCCAGTGCTGAATTTGTACCTTTTTGGTATACTCATAGAGCTTCAACTCTAGTTCTGCTATACGAGGCCTACAAAATGATAATCAAACTGAGTGAAATGGTGTTTTTTCTTGAAATTGCTTGTGAACTGGGGGTCACAAGACGGCAACATATATCATACCATTTCTAAATTATATGGTTGCTAGAAATTCGCGCCTTCTAAATAATACAATTGACAAAAATATCGAATTGGGTGCACTTACAGGGGGTAAATTGATTGTATTTAGACACCTTCAGGAAAATATAATGAGAAAATAACTAAACATTGGATGAGAAATTTTAATTTGCCAAATGTCTGAAAGAGAGGACACGAAGCAAGTATGCATGGCCCAGTAAAACTACCTAAATTAGCCTAACAGGAGAGATAATTGAAAAATGCTCAATTTAAACTTGAACTGACTTACATTTTACTCGATAAAAGATGACACAGATTCATATAAGCATCTAGTAAATGCACACAGAAAAGGGGATAATTTGAAACTAAAAATAAAAAATTACATGCAAATTGTACTTCCTACATATAGGGGAAATAGTTCAAACAGCACATTCGGCTGTCAGCGAAGAACTATGTAATAGGTAAGTGTTTTCTACCCCAGTACTGATATATTGGTAAGGAAACAATAGTACAAATAGAGGAACAGCAAACTTCAATCCAACTTGTGAGAAGCATGGGCATGCATCAACCATCATTGAATCTTACCAAAGAAAAAATCAAGTCGGGTTCAAACGAAAGCACATGTAAGCACCTGCATATAGTGGCATTGAGAGAGACAGAGGGGAATCACGAAAAATTGGTAGAGAGAGAGGAAAGAACGATATGCAAAATCCCATCTTGGCGTCATCCACCATACTCGACGTTGCTTACGCACATGTCAATCTCACTCCCAGCCATGCCCGTGGTCTTGACCGCTGCTCCCGCTGCTTGTACCGGTTGTTGTGCCATTTTCGTCGTGGTCACGCGTCCTTCGACCAACCGCCCGTCAACGTTCAGGGTGACAGAAACCTGGGCTTCCAAATGCTATATGAGGATTGCTCCTTCGGATATATTACAGTTAGCAGAAAAAGTTGAAAAACATATACCTATCAACGTTTTGGATTCCGAATGGAAAGTTTTTCTCGAGGGGGGGCGGTAAACTTGGTTACCACGGTAACCACGAAATTCAGGAAAAAATTCGAGCGAAATTTAAAATCAAAATTTGAATTCAAATTTTTTAAGACATGAATACATAAACCTTGAGCACAAAAGATTAACCGCACTAGTTCTAGCGCTGCGGCAACAGTTCGAGGGGGGGCAGTTGCTTGTGCATGATGCTTACCACTGTGACGCCAGTATTCTTCTGTTTCAAATAGAGATACACCGTATTTAACTAGGCTGTAGGAGTTTGAATTAAAAAAAATCGAAAAATTCGAAATTTTATTCTCGGTATACAAGATTCTCGTGGGGGAGCGGGAAATGCGGTAACCGGGCGGTAACCGAATTTACCGCCCGGTACCCAAAACCTTGATACCTATTGATACATGAGATTCTCCAAGTAAATATGTTACTCCTTAGGGCGGCTATAGGCTGGACGCGAGGCAGCTGGGCCGAGGCGAAGGTTGATGGCCCATGGGATGACGTAGATGTGGGACGCAGGCGCGGCCTCGCTCGATCCCGTGCGCATGGAGGCGGCTGGAGATTGTTCGGGGCGGCGGTGCTCGAGATCTTGGCCGGTGACGAAGACCAGGACGGAACAGGACGCCAGTGGAGCAACGGGAAGCTGGGACGACGGATATGACGCGGGCTCCTCGGATCCGTCTATTCCCTGCCGGATCTGGTGGCAACGATGGCGGTGGAGAGCATCGGGGCGTCGTGGCGGGGAAGACCTGCGCTCAATGCACCCGACCGCCGCTCCCAGGCTCACCGACCTCGGCTCGGCCTCGCAAGCGCCTCCAAGGGCTTCCACGCCGCCGAGCTCAGGGCCATCGCGGCCACGTCCCCCTGCCTCTGGTGCCCATGGCATCCGGTAGTTTGGGAACGGAGAGAGATTAGTGAGGAGAGGGGGGAGAAAACGAAGGAGGGCGTTGGGCACGGTTGACCGGCTGAGGAGGTCGGCGGCAGCTTCCAGGAGCGAGGGCGACCACCGGAGGCAGGGTCGACTCGGGGTGGATCGGGGGAAGTGCACAGGAGGAGGAGAAGGAAGCAGGGGCGACATCTTTTTTCTCAATCTGGGGAGAGAGAGAAGGATCGGGAAGGCACGATTCAATTGGAATGGGCCCAAAAATTAGGGAGCTGCGAGCGGAATCGAGGAGGCGGTTGCGAACGCCAGAGTTTTCGTCCGCTCTGACTACGTTCTATTGTTTAATAGTAGTGTAGACTACACTATACTCCCTCCGTTCCAAAATAGATGACTCCACCTTGTACTAACTTTTTTTTTTTGCGATGGGAAAAGAGTTTTATTCCAAAGTGATAGGGTTACAGTCAAGAGGCAATAAGTCCTCGATGCAAGGAGGTCCTCTATCTAGCCATACAGCAGTAGTACTTTCCGTACGACTATACAAAGCCAATCGATCTGCTACCCTATTTTGTTCTCTACTAATATTTGAAGGAATAAAAACTCTTTCCGCCATGAGGTGATGAATTTCCGCTACCAGATGTCCATAAGCCGATCTGTTCAGGTGTTCACCTGATAATGCACCAAGAGCCACTGAGGAATCGGACTGAACCACGATCGGTAGGTTACAATGCTGAATGGCTAGTGCCATACCCTGCATTAGTGCATGTAGTTCCGCCTCCAGTGCATCATTGCAGTTGAAAATGCAACGATAAGCTGCGAATATAACACTTCCATCATGCCGGCGCAGAACCATACCCGCCGCCGCCGAACCATCAATAGAGGAGAAAGCTCCATCGACTGATAGAGCTGCTTGGTCTTCGTTTGGATGTGGCCATCGCTTGCAGGTGTTCCTGCGAACGACAGGTTGCTCCTGCAGTATCTGCATCTTCCCTTTGATTATATCCTCCGTTGTATACCTTCTAGACAAGTGTAGTGATTGCATGTAGCTCTGGAGGTATGTAACCGTTACTTCTACCGGTGGCATATCCTTCCCATGCGCAGCATCATTTCGCAGACTCCATATTCTCCACAGCATCAAAGTTGGGTCATCTATTTTGGATTTTGTGGCGGATCGGCCCTTCTTATTCGCCGTGGTTGAGGAGAGGACCGGCACAACGCTGTTCCTTGGTCATGTGGTTAATCCTCTCGCTAATTGAGTAAAATGTGGAACCATGTGGTTGTTAAATACTCCAAATACCGTAGGAGGCAGGGGTGAGTGCTGATCTCCATTAAACAAGAAGTACTTGTACAAGAGCTCGAACCATTATGCAAGAAATCATGTCCTAGATCAAACTGGTTACTGGAAAAAGAGGCTCTTGTATTCAGTCTGTCTCTTGGTAGATTACCCCCAGAGGCTCTTGTATTGTATCCAGGTAAATTGACCGTTGATATAATATATTAATGAGGATCAGCAATCTGGACAAATTTCTGAGGTTTTCACTCTTCAGCATTATCATTGTAGATCAATGAGGATCCAACACAAAGGAGAACCTTGTTGTGAGCAAAAAATTGTGATTCTCCAATGTGTTGTTCTAAAGTAGTGAGCCTGACTGTCTGTAGTACCATTTTTCACTGTCATATGTATTCTGATTTTTAGGTATAACTAGAAGCACGAACACTCTGCAGAAGATGAATCGAGCCGAGCCCCTTGTCGACCGACCGAACGATGCAAGGCCTTGACGAGCCACATTCTGTTGTCGAGTTCGTCAATTGCCCGACAAACCATGCTAGCTTTGTAACGACTGGCAGATGCCGAGAAATCGAGACAGATAGATGCCGAGAAATCAAGATATATCAAACCGTCCTGGTGATCCTGATCATCTTGGCTCCAGTTTGTACAAGAACAAATTCAGGCTGGCAGTTCTTGCATATATCTAGATGGACCCGGAGCCCAACTATTTATATGCGTTCGTCCATATATATTCATTCTTATGTCCATGACCAATCATGTACTGGAAAACCAATCACGGCAAATTCTGTTCTGTTAGCCTGTTACTCAATTCAGCGTGAAGAACAATACCGGTTACAAAATCCATATGTTCTGTGATGTTCCGAAAAGTACTTCAACCACGCCCATTTTTCTCTCCGGTTTCGTTTTTACCTGTTGCAAAAAAAGGAAAAAAAACTCTTCTCTAAGCAGTGTGCTTGCTACTTCTGTAATGACCGGCTAACTTAATTTAGGAAAAAACGAGTTGCCATGGAAGAAAACAAGTTAGAATTCAGCATTGTTCAGAATAATAATTGTTCATAACCAGAACAGTTTTGCTAGAACTCATCTAGATGAGATATAATTTGGTCTCATTCACGTTTTATAGCCATTAGATGTGAATAGACACAACCCACGTCAGCACACACGTATCTTATAGCATCACATCTAATGGCTATAAAACGTGAATGAGACCAAATTATGTCTCATCTAAATGAGTTCTAGGTACTCCCTAACCAGAATGAGTAGGCAATGAAAGAATAGGGCAAGAAATACATTCCTCGGAATTTGTTTTGTGAGGCAAAATACATTCCTCAGATGGGCTGGGCTCTCATCATTCTCTTGTCCAACTACACTGGGCCATGACCCTCGTGTCGCTGCTGCATGCCTGCTCTACTTAATTAGTCCCACCCCGCTAGTTTAGACGACGCTGGAGTGGTTTATAAGGCAAAGCACAGCTGAGGGTAACACGACCTTACTTGAACAGGATCTGTTCTATAGGCTCGTACCGCTGCATCCTTTACCAATAAGGAGGCAAGCACTTTAGTCTGGTTGATGCATTCTGACCTCTAGGCCAGAGCGTGATTAACGGCCTGGATGAATCCTGATGTGATCAATCCAATGGCTGTAGAGGATCGTTCCTGTTCCAGTTCACACTTGTGCAGGGTGGCCCAGAGGTTGTCTGACAGACTACACACAATCTTTTTGTTTTTTACAACTCCTTTCATCAACTCTTTTTACCTTGTGGCAACCGATTCTCTTGGAAACTATGCATGATTCAGTTCTACAATGGATCTGGAATGCGGGTACATTTTCATCTCTTTTGAACTTGTTTAACCAACACATCGGAAACTATGTATGGTTCAGTTCACAGCACACTATTAGTAGTAGCAGTAAGATAAGATGTACCCACTTTATTTTTAGCTGAGACTGATGTCTGCAGAACTCGTCTTGGCATATAGGACCTGATTACCTATTTCTTTACACACAAATAATTTTACATACATCTGTGTTGCATGAAGTTGGTAAGCCAAATGCTCTATGGAAGACTAAGTTGAGCTCACCTTTCAAAACTTTCCTGCATCTGCAAAATTAACCCTTTGAAGATGCATGTGGTAACCCAAATGACCTCCACACATAAAAAAAAAAGATTATCGATTTCTTGCTTAGGAGTTTGAAACTAATAACAGAGCAGTGCTAGGAGTACTTAACAAACTGTCAGCTGAAACAGAGGTGATCCCTTGTTTCTACTGTCTGAAGAGTGAATACCACACATGAGACATGAGTAAAAGGTGGGAGGAAGGAGTCTGTTAATTAGTACTAGTAGCCCGATAAATAAATTCGACGGGAACACTGAATATTTGATTTCGAGTAGGAAGTCTGCACCATGGACGTCAACTTGCATCCCTTGCTCTTGTGTGGAGATGCATACTGCAAGAGCAAACGACAGTCAGCAAATAGGCAGGCGAAATAGTAAGAATTAGTAGTTTTTTCCTTGAATTAAAAACAATCAAAGGCACCAGTGGTCTAGTGGTAGAATAGTACCCTGCCACGGTACAGACCCGGGTTCGATTCCCGGCTGGTGCATTCTTTTTCTTTTGTTTTAATGTTTTCTGGAATTAAAAACCAGCAAGAAATTTTTTGGACTAAATCCGTTGCTGCCGGTTCTGTTTTTGGTGCTGCCCCTGCTCATCTTGGCTTCATTCATCCCGTTGAAAACCATACTGCAAAAGTGGGTTTCAGTTTGAAACCATGTTCAGGCTGGCAGATTTTGTTTTAATGTTTTCTGGAATTAAAAACCAGCAAGAATTTTTTTGGACTAAATCCTTGATGACGGTTCTGTTTTTGGTGCTGCCCCTGCTCATCTTGGCTTCATTCATCCCGTTGAAAACCATACTGCAAAAGTGGGTTTCAGTTTGAAACCATGTTCAGGCTAGCAGATTTTGCATGCCGGGCGCTTCGGCTTGCCGGTCCCGAGTGCCGAGGATCGCCGTGCTCCACACAGGGGACGCCGGAAATGAGCGTCGCCGGATGGAAGCTGCACCAAGTAGCTTCCCCGCTGTAGTGCTTTCGAACAACCGAGTCAGCAAATGATGTAAATGCAACATAAGTAGTGGTAGTACTTGAACAAACAAGTGTATGTTCTGTCTGTCATGTTCCGGAGTTACAACAGCCCCGTTTTCCTCTCCAGTTTTGTTCTTGCATTTCTATTCTCTTCTTTCTAACCTAGCAGCATGTCATGAAAAAACTGTGATTCATTTGGCATAATAAAAGTTAGAGAAAACAAAAAAATGGTCTCAATGATTTTTTGTTACCATAAGCATTGCTCAAAATTATGCACGTATTAAAAGTAGTCCAAGATCTCCACAGTGAACGTTTCTCTCATGGGCTGGCCTTTGCTCATTCTCATGCCCAGCTACATGGGCCAAGGACCCTTCTTCCATGCTATGCCCCAGGAAGCGCATCACTGCACTGGCTGCTCTCTTATTAGTCCCACTTCGCTAGTTTAGCCGATGCTAAACCAGTTTATAAGACGAGGCACGGCTAATGGTAGCACGACCTTACTTGAACAGGATCTGTTCTATAGGCTCGTACCGCTGCATCCTTTACCAATAAGGAGGCAAGCACTTCAGTCTGGTTGATGCATTCTGACCTTTGGGCCAGAGCGTGATTAACGGTTTGGATTCACCTGATGGGTGCCATCCGACGGCTGTAGAGGATCGTTCCTGAATTGGCTCATGCCTCTACGGGGTGGCCTAGTGGTTGTCTGACAGACTACAAAAATCCTTTTTTGCCATCTACAGCCACGTGGAGGTCAGATGCGTTTCTCTTTTTGAAATTCTTTAACCTCGTAGTCTCTCTCCTTGATCACACATATGAAACCATGTATGATAGTATTATTCAGTTTACTGTACATTTTGTCAGCAAAAGGATAACAGAACACAAGCCACTAACCACATGCATGATCCATACATACATATATCTAGCCCTGACCCAGGAGTTCGATCGCACAAAGTTGTTGCTTCACCACTACAAATTTTACACAACACCCTCGATCCAGTTAGTGTTCAAGTGCCACTACATGTCCAGTGGACGGATCATCTAAAATTTGCCACTACCGAGAGTTGAACTAGGAGAGAAAACGGACGAAGATGGCACTGAACTAGTGGCTGGACAATTATGTAGAGACTGATTTCTGCAGGAATCTTCTTCGTATATAGGACCTGAAGTACATATTTCTCCTCACATAAATTATTTTACATATAGACATGTGTTACATCTTTATCGGAAAAAAAAAGGATATGTGTTACATGAAGCCGGTAGGAACCCAAATGGTCATCTTTCAACACTTACCTGCATCTGTAAAGTAACCCAACTCTGAAGATATGGTCACTCGTGTTCCTGTGACCCAAATGATTACCATAAAAGTAACAGTGAATGATTATTTCCATAAAAGTAACAGTTCTTCGGCTGCAACATGGCTCTTCTATATCAGTTGAGTAAACAAGGAAAATAAATTGATGGGAACACAGCACTTTTGAGAAACTTGCAGTTGATTTGCCTACTGGAAGCATGTCAAGGAAGGAAAATGTGTCCAGAGAGTTCCCAGTGGCAAAATTTTTATGGCAATCCAGCTGTGGAATCCAGAGCTTTCATATTCAAGGTTGGCTGGGCCACGTTTTCTGAACTGCACATAGCTTGCATCTCCTGCCATTCTTTGGTTGGGATTCTGAGTTCCAAGAGACGAATCTTGTTCATAAGGCTGGTTCCACATGTTCAATTATTCGTAAGGCTGGTTCGGGTAGGGAAATTAACATGTATAAGTCCTTGCTGCTTGCTCTGTTTTTGGCACTGCCTCTGCTCATCTAGTTGAAACCATGTTGCAAAGTGGGTTTCAGTTTGCATGTCTGCTGCTTCGGCTTGCCGGCCTCAGTACCTAGGATCGCCGTGCTCCACGTAGAGGACGACATGAGCGCTGCCCAATGGAAGTTGCAGCAAGTAGTTTTCCCGCTGTAGTACTTTTGAACAGCTGAGTCAGCAAATCTGCAAAGGATGTAGTAAATGCAACAAAAGTACTTCAACAAACAAGTGTATGTGTTCTCTCTGTCAAGTTCCGGTGTCGCCTTTTCTTCTTCCTCTCTGTAATCTGGTAGAATATCTGCTACATTTGTAATGTGCGATTGTAATCTAATTTGGTACTTTTGTTGTTAGCTGAGCATTGTTAGAAATTGTACAGTATGTATTAAAAGTACAGGCTGCAGCATTTGGCAGACATTAAACTGGTTGGAAATCTCCACGGCTGATGCAACGAAAATGAAAATATATATAGGAGCGCAAGACCACACATTCCTGATTCGTCACAACTGCTGCTACATTGGCCATGGCCCGCAGCTCTCGGCCCAGCCTCTCGCTCAGGACTGAGGCTGCGCTGCGCTGCATGCCTTCTCTACTTAATTAGTCCCACCTCGCTAGTTTAGGCGACACAGGAGTGGTTTATAAGGCGAGGAGCTGCTGGTTGTACCACGACCTTACTTGAACAGGATCTGTTCTATAGGCTCGTACCGCTGCATCCTTTACCAATAAGGAGGCAAGCACTTCAGTCTGGTTGATGTATTCTGACCTCTGGGCCAGAGCGTGATTAACGGCCTGGATTTACCTGATGGGTGACATCCGACGGTTGTAGAGGATCGTTCCTGCCTGGTTCACACTAGTGCAGGGTGGCTCAGAGGTTGTCTGACAGACTACACAAAATCTTTTTGTTTTTGTCTCTTGGAAGTTATGCATGATCAGTTCTGCAATGGAGCAACTCTTTTACTCTTGTGGCCGCCGATTCTCTTGGAAACTATGCATGATTCACTTCTATGATGGATCTGGAATGCAGGTACATTTTTCTATTTTGAATCAACTTGTTTAACCAACAAATCTCACTCGTTAATCGCACATCTGAACCTATGTATGGTTCAGTTCACACTATAATATTAATAGTGGCAGTAAGATAAGATGCAACCACTTTACTTTTAGCTGAACTAGTACCGGTCACCACAAAAATAATCGAAGCCAAAGAAGCCAACTGACCACATGCATGATCCATACATATAATATCTACACCTTTTCCAGGTGCTCGATCGCTGAAAGATTTTTGCTTCACAGCTCAAGCTTTTATACAACACCTACTGGTCCATGGGTCACATGCTTGGCTTGGTTTGTCGTTGAGGCCGATTTGCCGCCTTCATCCGACACGACGGGTCACACTGCATCCAAGATTCAGTTAGTGATTCTCTTGCTAAAAATATAGTGGATGATCGTCTGAAATTTGCCATACGTACTGAGAGTGTCAGTAGCAATGAGAGGTTGTTTCATCTACTGAACTGGGAGAGAAAACTGACAGTAGCAATGAGTTCAGTTCCCTCGACTAACAACTCGTCGAAGGCAACAGTGGTCACGGGTTCGATTCCCTGCTGGTGCATATTCCTTACTGCTGCTCATCCTGGCTTCGGTACTGCCTCTGCTCATCCTGGCTTCATCCACACTTATCGGTTGAAACCATGCTCCAAAGATACGCATTCATCCTATATAAGCTGACATTGCAAAGATTAAACACATGCTGATATTTGATCACGTAAGCACATACTATGCTAACAGCATATGCATCTACATATAACGCTAGTATGGATACAATAGAAATAAATAGGACCGAGATAAGCGAGTTATACACTCCAAAATAGAAACAAACAGGACCAGGATAAGCGAGTTATACAGTCCAATGGGCCAGGTAGAAGCCGCGGCGGCGACGGCAACAACGGCGTCCTTCGTCTTGGCTTCGAGTTACTCGGCGGCGGCACGGCCAGCTTCGTTGGTGGTGGACATGGTGACGATGAAGACGCGTGACATGGACAAACGGCATCAAGCAGTTGCGTGGAAGGTGCTCCCGAAAAATCTAATCAACCCTCACCCGTACAGGATCTGAAGTGACCAGCAAAAATAAGCGGTGTGAGCTCGGCTCGGTTTATTCCCGGCGCGGCGCGGCAGCGGAGGAGGAGCGAGCGGGAACCACTTCACTTCTCAAGTTCCAGTAGCATGTGAAATAAAATCCCTTATAGGGGAATAACTAGCGTTATGAGACTAAACTTCCCAGCACATCCATTGCCATATGACCGCCCTTAGAGATTTTTTGAAAGTGTTAAATGGGCCCTAGGCCCACCCTTATATTCCAACACCACTTTTGTAATGGCCGACTGTAATTTAATCTTGAAAAGAATCTCTACCAAGAAAACTAAAACTAGCTGTCATGAAAAAAGAATAAGTTTGAATTCAGCATTACTCAGTATTATTAAAAGTACATGCCATGCATCATTTGCCAGATATTTAAACTGATTCATAATCTCAACAACTGATGCAATGAAAATGAAAAGAAAAGACAAGGAAATAAAAGGGCGAGACATACATTCCTCAGATGGGTTGGGCTCTGATCATTCTCTGACCAAGGCAACGAGGGCGAGGTGCGGCTCTCCCCTTAAGCCAGCATCCACTTCAACAGTAGAATGAAACTCACAACTAAACCAATTATGAAGTAAGCGGTCGGGAGTGTTGTCAGAATGGAATCCACAACTAAACCCACTAAGAAGTACAGTACATTGCTGGGACTACAACCCAAGGCTCGATATACCACAAACCCACAAACCAAACCCAATACGAAGTAGGCGTTTGGGAAACTCACAACTAAACCCAATACGAGTGTTGTGTCTTATGGGAGCATTCTCTAATGTTTTTCCTCACCTACTAAACCCGAGAAGATGGCTTCTAAGAGTGCTTCGACAATGCAACCCAGAAATATCCTCGCAAAAAAGAAAGAAATAATAATGAAGCACGCAACTAAACCCAGTATGAAGTAGGCAGCTGGCCTTAGCACTCTTTGTGCTGAGTAGGGGACTGAGCTTATAACTATTTGTGCTAGTACTGCTAGTGCGCCTACTATGACTACTAATGCTAGTGCTAGTCTAGCATAGTCACTGAGCTCGTCAATAATTTCGCTGCGCCACCAGGATGATAGCCAACGCCGGTAAGGCTTGCTTGGGAGGTCGGGGACCTGCAATAAGAAGTTCAATTAGTTTATACAGGCCAATTTATAAAGCATATTACTCCCTCCGGTTGGGTTTATGATTCTTGCACACATTTTAATGAAACCTTTGACCATCAATTTGGTCAACAAAATATTAGTTATACAGTATGTCACACAAAAGATACCATTTGATTAAAGTTCAAAATAAGTTTTGAATGGCATGTTTTCAATATTTTATGACACATAACACATACTCCGCTGACCAAATTATTGGCAAAAGCTTTTATTGTTATACGTGAGAGACAAACACGTTTCTCTAATTAGCGGTTGGTCGGAAGATGCATGAAGCAACTAGTGCCATATTTTTAAAATTCTTTGATGTCGACAAGTTACTGCAATTATTTTGACATTTTATAGCAGGGCATTTCAAATACACACATGGACTAATCCATTGATGTAAAGATGTTTTTTCATCTTAGAAAAATAATTTGTGATTTAACAAATGCAAATGCAATGCACATTCACTATATACTTCAAAATTAACACCTCCAAACCTATTATTAATATCTAGTAACTATATATTGAATATTAGTCAAGTGAAGGCATGGAAATAACATCGCTAGATTTTTCATAAACATATATGCCTAATATATTTAAAAAAAATACTAACTTATTCACATGAAAAGTAGTTCCACAGTTTCATTTGTATCCATTTTAAGCCACAATCTATTTACAAGCAGATGGAGTAATTATCAAACTTTTAGCTATTTTATCGGTGTATTAGGCCCTAAAAAGAGGGGGCGGGACTATTTATAGTGGCTGAACTTTAAGGAGTATGTAAAGCATAACAAAATAATGAAATTAAAAGAGTTGACATTAATGATAAGTAGTTAGTTAGTGGTTAATTAGAGCATGAATATGAATCAGATGACGTTTGGTTATGCCATGTAAATCCTGGCCTACAACTCATTAAACTAGTTAGATTTGTATGGTACCAACCTTGTTTAGTTCATTAACAATCTCGTCAATGGTAGGCCTTTTCTTACGATCAACCTCCACACACCTTAATGCTATTTTGATGCATGTTTTAATTTGATCTGATGTATGTGACAACATTGTTGCCTGCAGCCGCTTTCTCCAGTTTTCATGTACCTGCAATGTTGGAACACAATGACAAAAGGTGGCATGTAAAGTAAGGCACAACATGATTATTATACTTTTGTGAAAAAGGATTTTTGTTCATGACACAAAGATATCTTCCATACATGCTCAAGAAATTCTTCTGAAGACATGTCTGCACATTTGCTGTAGCCCTCAACTCCTGTCATTATCCGTATGATTATGACACCCAGACTGAATACATCATACTTTGATGTGATTTCGTATCTGTCAATGTATTCGGGTGGCATGTATCCACTGCATCATATAATTGCAATACAATTATTTCTGTAATTAAAAACAAAAAAAGTTGTTTATTTATCGTTAGGTATCCACTTACAGTGTTCCTATAACTTTGGATGTGATATGGGTTTGTGTTGAAGGAAAGAGTCTTGACAAACCAAAATCTCCAATTTTCGGGACCATGTTCTTGTCCAGCAATACATTAGCAGGTTTCAAGTCAAGATGGTAAATAAGATTTTTGGCCCCATTATGAAGGTAATTTAAACCCAGACAAACTCCCTTAATAATTTTGAAACGTGTGTTCCAATCAAGTCCGCAAGATTCATCTGTAAAAGTAAACATGCAGTGTATTACCAAGACGTAGATTAAGGGATATCTAAGAGGTACATATTTCAATGATCATTTTTCTCTACATGCAAAAAAACATAGTCTAACTGGAGTAGCATCATACCAGAAATATGCCTGTCAAGGCTTCCACCCTGCAAGTATTCGAAGCAGAGAACTCTTTCTTCAACATAGGCAGTAACATACTCGCCTTTGTGCTTAATGCGCTGGTGTCCTTCGTGGTAGCAGTAGCCAACTAATTGGTTAATATTTGGATGTTGGACCCTCATAAGGTTATTAAGCTCATTCCTAAATTGCTTGTCGTCAGTATCCGGCCTCCAATAGAGCTTTTTGAGAGCAATCTCCTCCCCCTTTTCCAGTACTCCCTGTTACAAAAATACATGAGTCCTTGCAGCTATGTATGGTAGAATCATTGGTAATTACAGGATTTGAGTAATAAGCATATGAGTATACCTTGTAAACTACTCCATAACCACCACTACCAATGACATGCTCCTTGGAGAAATTATCTGTAATTTGTTCCAAGAACTCGAGTGTAAACTCCCTTGTGGTCGCACTTGTGTGTTTGGAATTGTTCACCAATGCCATGGTATTTTACATCTCCTGCTAGTGCAAGGATCGACTAGGTCAGCTTCTAATAACACAGAAAATATTTCACATGCTCACCGGAGAGCATAACTGTACTCGCCCCAGAAAAAATGAGAGCATAACTTACGAAACAAGAAAAGAAAATAATGCAGCATATATTTTAGCTTGCCCCCCTGGCAGGCTGGCACTGGCCACGGAATAACTAGAGCGCCAAGAATATGCAGTGTAAATGCCGAAGAGATCGGGTGCGTGACCATGTTGGCTGGCATCTTCCTCTTCCCTGCAGCCCGAACCATTCATCGTTGGCCAGGAGACAGTGACGCTTGGCGGACGACCTATAGGTAATGACTTGTGGAAGTGTTACTGTCTCCGCCAAGAGACGGGTCTGGGAAGCAGACGGCTGCGAGCTCGTTTGGAGTTTTTATTATTTCACTTCCGCTTCGGTAGACCCCCCAAACACAAGGACGGTCGAGATTGCCTAATACCTGTTCATAACAAAGGGCATGATGGGCATTATTTAAAAAAGAGGGCTCCCGCCCGTCCGCCGGTTAAAAAAAAAACGTGTACGTATACGTATACATGCCCCACCCGCTCGATGCCGCCCGCGACGAAAAAAAAATCTTTTCTGGCCTCCCGCCCGCACGCTCCTAATGACGTGCCGCGCATGCAGACGTGCCCCCGATCTGTCGCTCCCACCCGCCCGCACGTCCCACCAATCGCGCTAGCCGCCTGATCGCCTGCCGCTGCCGCCTGATCGCCTGCCGGACGCAACCGCATGCCGCCGCCTCCTCGGCTGCCCCGCCACCGCTGCCGTCTTGCCTCCTGCCGGACGCAACCGCCTGCCGCCGCTGGCGCGGATGCCCTCGCCGGTCGCCGGGTCAAATCGGCGCGGATGCCCACGCCGGCCGCCCGGTCAAACGGCGCGGATGCCCACGTCGCCGCCTGCCCGCCTTCCCGTCATTAACCGACGCGGATGTCCACGCCGCCGCCTGCCCGCCTTCCCGTCATTAAACCGACGCGGATGCCCACGCCGACTCCCGGCCTGCCCGCCATTAACCGGCGCGGATGCCCACGGCGGCGTCCCGTCTGCCCGCCTTCTAGCCCCGTCGCTATATAAACCCCCGACGCTCAACCCCCGACGCCCATCCCAGCCCCAACCCTCCCGCCGCCCACCGCATCCCAGACCGCCGGCAACCCTCGTAGCCACCGCCCCCTCCCCAGCGGCGATGGCGTTCCACCGCGGAAGCAGCAACACCGCCGGCGGCAACGACGACGATGACAACCCCGGCTCCTGGCCGACGAGCCTCGGCATGGCGGAGGCGGAGGAGCTCCACCGCTACTGCCTCCCTGTCCCGCCGGCTTGTCGTCTTCCACGGAACTGGAGGATCGACAAGGACGGGTATGCGACGCCGGGGCCCGGCGCGACGGAGGAGGAGCTGCGGAGGCACCCCGGCGGCCGGCACAACATCGTCGGCCGCCGTAATTTTTGGAAAGGTAAGGATTTCTGGGAGGTCATGGCGGCCTTCCGGCTCGCGCGGGCCGGCGTGACCCCGGACCTGACGGGCGCCAGCGGACGTCTCCGAG
>LR738712.1:861604177-861614646 GCA_902687465.1 Secale cereale
TAGCCCTACCGGCATAACCTAACGGTGCTGGTTGAACTGGGTCTACGTGATCGCATGCATGCAATGTAATCAAAATTTGCGAGGGCGTGTGGATGGGCAATGCAGGCCCCCACGCAAGAAATGAAGTAAATTGGACACCGAACGCACGTTGCGTCACGTTCGGGCAGTGTTTTAGGGTTTTTCGGCTCGGAAAACCCTAGAAAACGCATGTGACGTCGAAAAATGCCGAAAACTGTCATGCATGCTTGTCATGATGCCTGTAGTACGTGGAAAAAGTTGGGGGCCGTTTGGTGCAGGCCGAAAAAAAAAACCTAGTGACCTGACGGATATATGCATGTCCATCTGGGGTCAAACCGAAGTTAGTCAATAAATAGTAATTTTAAAAAACATAAACGGAATTAATAAAAGAGTCCGACGGATATATGCATGTCCATCTGGGGTCAAAGCCCTAGTCCACGCCGCCTCCACGATACTCATCGCACGCCGCCTCCACGATCTCCACCACACGCCACCTCCACGCCCGCCGCCCACTCGCCATCTGCGCCAGCCGCCTCTCCCCCTTCGACGCCACCTGTGACCGCCGCCCTCGACGCCACCTGTGCACGCCGCCCTCGACGCCACCTGTGACCACCGCCCTCGACGCCACCTGTGACCGCCGCCCTCGACGCGACCCGACGCTGCTCCCAACCTCGACTTCGCCACACCCCCCATCCGCCGAGGTAATTTTTTTACCATAATTAATGTTCAATCATCATGTTTCATAGAGATGTAGTACGAGCTAATATTTTTGCTGCTCATATTTGTAGTGATGGACGAGTACGCAGACATATTTTGTTCTGTTGAGAAGTAGTGTTTGTTGGTCAGCAGACTTAACTCTAGGCAGACAAAGCGTTTTGCAAGCACTGCATTAGAAAAATTGTTGTTGATTCCCAGTGTTCTCATGCGAAAGTGTTTGCTGAAATTCATAATTAAATCATATGATTTGGAAAGAAAAAAATTCATTATGCCATCAAAAAACGGTGCGATATCATTGCGCACTGAAGATGTGTTTGACATTTTTGGGCTTCAGAACAAGGGCAAAGATGCCATGAAAGCGATAGGCAAAGGGGGGTTAAAGTTGAAGGTGAAAGTGCCAAGTCGTTTTGTAGATTCCAATACGGGTCAAATGATGATAGACCAGCTGATTGAGCACATCGTTGCCAGTGGCACATACGATGATGATTTCCTCCGTAGAATTATTCTGGCTCTTTTAGGCACTGTTCTTGCACCGCACTCCATGAAAGAAATTCCTAATGCTTTTTACAAGTTAGTGGAGGATGTGGAGGCAATCAAAGCATTTAATTGGAACGCGTTCACTTTACGCGTTTGCATTGAAGGCATCACAAAGACCCAGTCAGATACTACAAAATTTACTTGGCCGGTCGGAAACCTTGCCCTCCTACAGGTAAATCTTACATTATATAATTGTTTAATGCGAGTTATATTTTCTAAGAAAACGTTTGCTAATGTACTTCATGTTTGTGCAGTACTTGTTTTGGGAGAAAGTGCAGCCACTGGACTTAGAGACATTTGATCCACTAGCTCATGAATATCCGTTGATGCTTAATTGGACAGAGGATGAGGCTAAGAAGCGTGACGCGTACGACACGTCATACGGTCGTGGTAATGGGATGGTATGTATTACTAGTTCGTACTGCATGCATTTATGTGACTATATAAATGTAGAGGGAATTAATTTGCTTTGCTCTGTGACAGATTGATGACTTGATAAGTGAGAAGTACAGACAGAAATTAATCGCTCAACAAGGAAAAATTGCGGAGGAAGAATTGGAGCCGGAAGAGCGAACATGTCGTGTCTCACAAAGAAAAGATAATAGAGATGAGGCTTCGTCGAGCAGGGACGCCACATTAGATCAATTAATGAAATGCACGAAAGATATGCAAAAAGAAATTAGTCTTCTCCCTGGAAAATGTGCTGAGGTAACGAGTGAAGTGTATTTTAATTTACATGAGTTTACATATTCATAATGTTCGCATGTAGTTAATGTTATCGACGTGTCATTGCAGATAGTACTGCAGAAGCTGTTGAAGAAAGGTCTTGTCTCCAAGTCAAACATGGGGTTTCGTGAAGAGGTTGAGGTTGTGGAGAATACTGAAGAGTGGGTGGACAAGTATGGTCCATCAAAATACTGGACATATGTCAAATCAACTCCTGCAAAAGAAGATATGGACAACGGGTTGGAGGCATCCTTCACCACTGGAAAAGAGAAGAAGTTGAGGAGTGATAAAGGTGTGCATCTCAACACACCCGGTACAGAAGATGAAGGCGACCCCTTCGTGATCGAGGAGAATGGTAATTCAACCGACCCATCTCTAGCAACGGTAGACACAGATGAGTTTCCAGCTCTTACCGCAACCCCCAAGAATATCAATACAGTGTCAGACGGGTCTAGCGCGGATAAATCTGAGGAGATTAGTATGGATAGTTTGAAGACCCTTATTAAAAAAGCTCAAGTAAAAGGCACTAAGGATAATGATGGGAAACGGAAGAGGAAACAGTCAAAATACTATCGTTCACCGTACCAGCAAAACGGTGGACGCAAACGTCGAAAGAAAAGTAAGTGCTAGGTAATTTATTGTTCGAAGATATTTCTGTCCTTGCATGCACACTTTATGAACTCATTGTTGTTTACTATTTTAGATTTGTTTGGTGTGAGAGCTGTACTGGTTAGTACCGATTACATTGATGAGGAACACATAAAGGCTGCTAAGATTTATGTCCAGAAACTAGCATCCTCGGAGAAGCTTTGTAGGAAAACTGTTGTGCACATGACGGGCATTGGTGGGGAGACATGTACATCTAATATGCTTGAAGCCATTATTTCAAAACAGTGGTTACAGGGCGCCGTAAGTATTGACATTAATTTATGAAGTTGTACATGTCATTTGTATGAATTACCTAATAGGCGTATTGTTGTTATGTTATTTGCAGGTCATCAATAGTTATTGCAACCATATGCAGACCCATCATCCTCGTGCTGACCGTCACATAGTATCATCTTGGGTGTCACACTGGCTTATTCTTCGTGGTGATGGGAAGGTTAAAAACTCTAAGAAGCATTTTATGGAACATTTCACAAATCAAAGTAAAATGGTGTCTAGAGTTACTGAAGAGTATTTCGTTAAAGATAAGGTACTTAACTTTACTATATTCTTTTCTACTACATAATTATCCGTGGGTATACCAACATAAAAATATTTTGTTGTAGGCATACTTTCCTTTTCATGTGCAAGAAAATCATTGGATAACAGTTCTTATGCACAACGAGAAAAAAAAGTTTCAAGTCTTAGACTCTCTTGGTGACTGCAGCGAGACAGTTCTTACAAAAATTGCTAAGCTGGTAAGCTTACAACTTCACGTCAACCAAAATGTAGTTATGCGACACGTACTTCATATGAATTTCAAATTTTATTTTCAGAGGGCTGAGATAGCTAAAGATACGACGGAGGTGAACTCCATTATTGCAACGGAACATCCTGACGTATCTTCCTGGCCAATAAAGAAATACCCTATGCCGTTTCAAATTTTAACAGTAAATTTTTCATTTCTTTATCTTTCACGGTCGGGGGCGTGGCCCGGAGAAGCTAGGCCGGGGGAGGACGTGGGCCGAACTGTGCTGGCCGGGGGAGTGGGCGGCCTGGTGACCGCTTGCAGCACGGGGCGCGACGCGTCGAGGGAATCGACGCGTTGAGGGAATTTAGTCCCACCTCGGAAGCCGGGGGACGCGACGACCGGCTTAAATAGCAGCCTCTGCCCCCTCCATCGAGCTCCTCTCCTATACCGCCCGTAGCCCCGTTGGACCCCGTTTCGGGCCCATTAGCGGCTGTATCAGCCGCCCGAGTCGCCTTCGGGCTTGATTTGAGTGTGATCTGGACGCCTCTGTGGGCCCCGTTGCGGTGGTCGGGCATATTTTTTTTGTAAGTTTTATTTTTAAATATACGTAAGCTTTGTTTTTCACTTAAACAAAGCCGTCGTCCAGATTACAGCACATAGCAAAACCATATTAAAAATAACTGCCAATGATGCATACAATAGTGACACCCACATAAATAATATAGCAAATACCGATCATGACATGTTAATTTAGTTGCGGAACATGCTAAACCATGCCGCATTTTACAATAAAAAGATGTCTTACTACGAAGAAAATAGTATCTAGTGCCGACAACGGCACGTTTATTTAAAGCAGATAATAGCCAACACCCCATCCTCAAACTCGTTTGTTCTCCATGATCTTGAGAATCTTTCTTTCACTTACAAGCTTCTTCTCTACGCCCAATTCCTGAACAAAATATGAACAATATGAGTGAGAAGATATATTCGGTGCAATCAAATTGGCAAGATAACCAAAATAAGAAAGTTGCAACTCACTTCTCATTCTTCTTACATGTAGCCTTGTTATGACCTGGGAGACCACACAGACTACATAAAGGACCACTTTTTTTCTCTGTAAAATCTTTTGGCCTACCATTCTTCGTAATATCGGGGCCCCCCTTTGACCGCCCCTTCTTAGGTGCACCCTTCGTCGAAACTTTTTCAGGATCACCAATACCAGGTTGAACTTGGTGCGCCTGATTTGCCACCTTCTTAAGCTTAGCGTACCTCCTACTTCCTATAAGTTCCTCCTCTGAAATCTTTTTCTGCGCAATTATGGAGTTCAGAGCCTTCATCAACTCATCAAACAAGAAGGGATCATTTGCTGCAACATGAACAGCTTCCGCGGTTTTTATGGTTATTTCACTATATCGTTCTCTCTCCAATGGTCCTGACCAACCCCATCCAAACATATCACTCTTCCGTTGCACAGGCAACCCATCTCTCGCATTTTTCGACAGCCGATGTAGGACACAACATTTTGGTATCTCAGTTATGTTCAGATGATGAAGAACAAATAGAATGTGTTTGCATGGCAGCCCTTTACGAACCATCCTAAGACAACTGCATGTTATAGTTTGTTCTGAGTTACCTGGTTCATAAACAACATTGTACCTGAATTTGTGGTTGTCCTTCCATGTCACCATGAATGTCTGACGCTCAATTCCCACGAGCGTCTCAAATATCTCCAGCTGACCCATCTTATGCAAATCATCTTGCAGTATGTAGAAATTAGCAGGTGTGAATACTTTGGTTGCATGCTCCTCGAGGGCCTTATATTCAGTAACCGACGGCTGTAATTTCTGACGTGCCTCGTGGTCATCGTACGCCTCGTTCTCACGGAGGCGAACTATACAGTTCTCATAATACACTACCAAATCAACTATTGTCATACCGTAGTCCAGGTGAAGGTGAAGGCAGGAGTTGAGGCTTTCGCTTCTCTGGTTACTTCGCATACCAAGGAAAAAACCATCTGAAAGATATGAAGCTGCCCAAAGTGTTCTCTTTCTGTACATCCTGTTAAGCCACTCTTCTGTTTTTTCCGTCTTCCACTTAACATAGAAAGCGGTCCATCTCTGCTCAAAGTTCGCCTGAGAGGTGGCATAGTACAAGAGCGATCTAAACTCATCCAGTGACTTGTAGCGCAGGTGCCGCTGCATATTTTTTTCAATATGCCAGGAGCAAAGACGATGTATGACATCTGAAAGAACAGACCGAATAGCCCGGATCATTGCCGCGTCACCGTCTGTGATTATGGACTTTGGCTTCATCTGACAGTTTGCTTTCAGAAAAGTCTGCAGCAGCCAAACGTTTGTCTCTTCGGTCTCATCAGCAATGATAGCACAACCAAACACTGTGGTGCAACGGTGGTTGTTAACTCCAACAAAGGGGACGAACGGCATGCCATATCTGTTCATTTTATAAGTGCTATCAAACACTACCACATCTCCGTAGTCCTGATAGTCCCTCCGCGACTGTGCATCGCACCAGAACATACTCTTCAGTCGCCCTTCCTTGTCAAGCACATACTCAAAAAAAAAAAACTCAGGGTCCTTCTCCTTTCTGCTCCTCATTATGCCAACTGCTGTCTCAGCATCACCCTGTGCCATAAGCTTCATCTTCTCTCTGCAACATAAATTGTAAATGTCCCTTCTGATAAGCCCACACTTATCGTATGAACCATATCTGCTGATGAAATTGTCCATTATTATATGCTTTCTTATCCCGGCCGCTTCCATCATCAATATCTCGGCCCTCGTGCCATATCCAATCCGTCGGTGTGACCACAAAAAACAAACCTCATCGGGCGGAGCCATCATGTGGTTGTGATCATCAACGAATGACGCGACGAACCAAACGCCACGCTCTCTGTCCAGCTTCACCACCATATGTGCACCACAGTCGCAATGAGTCTCCGGTCTAAGCCTCCGCTTGCGGCCCTCCATGGTTATGAACTTGCTCTGCCTTCTCCCTGCCCTGGAGCAAAGAAACCGCCGGTACCGAATCATTCCTGAAACACCTCGTTTGACCTTCTGTTTCCTGATGCTGAACCCGTGCTCTTTAGCGTGATTGTTGTAGAATATGTATGCATCCCCTTGCGATCGGAAGGTCATAGCCATGACCTTCCAATGTGTCTCCACCATCTTCTGCTGCCTTCGAGCCTCCTGAATGTCGATCCCTCCCTCATCCTAATCATCACTAGGATCATATGACTCCCCCTACAAAATTCAGTTGAAAATATATAAGTCAATTAATACCATTTAATTAATGTTGTTGATCGATATACATCAACTATGAACTAACCTGGCTCAAGTTATCTGCGAATGATTCCTGAAAACTATTTTGCACATTGTCTACATCCACATCTTCCTGCAAATTTGTACACACAAAAAAATAGTTAGCCATGCCATACTTTGCAAAATCAAAAATAAAATCAACGGTTATGCCACTTACGTTTTCACTATTTGCGCCATGTTCATTATTATCAAAATCCTCCGGAGGTAAGATATCATATGACGAGACGGAATCATTGTCGCTGCTGTCATCATCTTCGTTCAAATTATCGTTATCAGTTTTAGTCGCCTTATCAGTATCATTCTTCTCCCTCCCACATGCGGATTCTTCATCCATGTCAACACGCCTACCTCACAGAACTGCAGAATATCGTGTGTTAGGTCTAGTACGTACATGAGGTGCTGCGGCGGGAGGTTTTGATGAACCCTAAACTAGACCTAACTTCTACGCATCATGCCCGCCTCATGCCCGCTAGGGTTTAGATGACAAACCTTGGCCCGCGTTGTAGACGTCGCCGGCGTTCGACGACGGACTTCAGGTGGCGACGTGCACGATGAGCAACCGGCGAGGGTGGCGTCGACGGGTTATCAGCGGCGGCGGACGGGGGAAGGACGGCGGCGATCGGCCACTTTGCACAGCGGGCGGGTGTTGACGTTCAGACGGCGGCCAGGACGTTGGGACGGCGAGGGCGGCGGCGGACCGGGTAAGTACGGCGGCGATCCGCCGCCGTACAGACGGGGGAAGGACGGCGGCGATCCGCGGCGGCGGCGATCTGTCACTTGGAACGGCGGGCGGGCGAGCGAACAGATGGGGCTGGCGAGTAGATGGGGCGGGCGTAGATTGTGCAACTGCCCTTTTTTTTCGTGCTATACGTATGCGGGCATGGGAGTGTAACTGTATAATACGAGGTGGGTATACGTTTCTTCCGTATGACCGTTCTGCCCTTATACGTTTTGTTGGGGGGGGGGGTTCTACCGAAGCAAGCCTCTTATTATTTTTTGATAAATGAGAGCTTGCCTCTCCGATTTCCATTAACAGAAGAGCTCGTTTGGAAGGTAATTTGTGTTTGTGGTAACTAGCAAGTCTGGGGCAATAATGTCATTTTCTCTCGATACAAACCATTACCATTGATTTTGTGGTAACTGGATAGTTTGGAGTGGCACGCACTCGCACTAGTTCGCAACAAAATGCCAGATTAGAGATACATCAGCTTTGGACTTTGATTTTGTAGTACAACTCACTGACTGTCGACACACGACAGTAAAAATTTGTGGTCAAAACATGGCTAAATCTGTAAGAAAAGGGTCAACTCCATACAAACCATTGCCAGCTTTTCCAAAACCGCGAAAAATACAAATGAAAAATAAAAAGAACAATGACGCTAGAAAAGGAAATAGTACTTGTGAAGCTCCTAAAGCAAAGGTGTGGATACGATTTGTATGGGATGAACCTGTATGGAGCAGATCTTGCCGAGTAGGGGAGCGACCAGCCGGTAGCTTTATCTCTTTCCTCGCGTTGGTCGTCTCCTCTCGTTGGTCGCACAAGGCTGCAGCTGCAGGAGATGGAAGACAAGTGGCAGAGGCTGTGGAATGCAGCGGATCTGGACTTGGACCGGAAAGCTTCACGGACGGGAAGGATACGAGAGTCTCATATGGATGGAGGAATCCATCCAGATCCAGTACTGTAGTTGTTACAACTTCAAGATGGGTCATGGATTGTTAATTAACAGCACCATGGCTCGCGTGGGTAACTGTGTGCATCTGATTATTATTTACTTTAAAACATTTAATTAATAAATTAACAATGCTGATCATCGAGATTTACAACCTTTTGTCGTAGAGGTCTTCGCGAATCTATTAAAATGTGCTCCTTCTGTACTTTGTAGTATTATCTTCTCATATTATTTACTAAGACACATCTTTCAATTCAAGCCGGCCTCAGCATTACTTTTGGAAACAATAGTTCATCAAAAATAATTCTTATATCTCAATTCTATTGTTAATATTTGATTTAGTAGGAAGGGAAGTTGCAGGCTTGCAGCAGGTAGTTTTACCACTCGAGTGCTCTTGAACAGCCGAGTCAATGAAACAGAAAGATGTTGTAAATGCAACCAAAGTAGTACGTAGTACTTCTGTAATGGCCGACAGTGATTTGATTTGGCAAAAGGAAAAAAAAACTAGCTTTCACTGAAAAAAAGGGTTAGAATTCAGCATGGTTCGTAATTATATATCGAAAGTATAGACAAGGCTGGGCCACGTTTTCTGAACTGCACATAGCTTGCATCTCCTGCCATTCTTTGGTTGGGATTCTGAGTTCCAAGAGATGAATCTTGTTCATAAGGCTGGTTCCACATGTTCAATTATTCATAAGGTTAGTTGGGAAATTAAGATGTATTAATCCTTGCTGCTAATTCTGTTTTTTGCACTGCCTCTGCTTATCTTGGATTCATCTTGTTAAAACCATGTTGCAAAGTGGGTCTCAGTCTGAAACCATGTTCAGGCTGGCAGTTTTTGCATGCGTCAGGTGCCTCGGCTCCGACTACCTAGGATCGCCGTGCTCCGGGGATGATGTGAGCGTAGCTGAATGGAAGTTACAGCAAATAGTTATCCCGCTGTAGTATTTTTGAACAGCTGAGTCAGCAAAGGATGTAGTAAATGCAGCAAAAGTACTTCAACAGACTAGTGTATGTTCCGGAGTTAGAGCATCTCCAGCCGCGCCCCCAACAGGCCCCCCCAGGCCACTTTTTCGGCGCCGGCGCCTAAAAAACGGCCTAGTCGCGCCCCGAGGACGCCGAAAATCGCCGGTTCGGACCTTTTTTCCGCCCGGCGGTCACAGGCCGAACACGGCGCGCTGGGGAGCAGTTGGGGGCTCCGGCGCTAGGGAAAAGCACGCCTGGCCCACACTGACAGCGGAAAAGTCAAGGTTTTCTCCCCCCGACTCGCCTCGCAACCCCCCGCGCCCGCGCCCTCGGCCACCACTAGCTATATCCCGGCGACGGCCGCCGCCCTACTCCGCTAGATAGCCATTCCTCGTCGGAAAATAGCAGCGCTCCGCCGCGGCAACCCCTCCCACAGCAGCTGGCCGTTTTCGGCCGCGGAGGCGCGGTTTAGCGGCGGGTACGCGCCCACCGAGCGCAAGGTGTTTGGCATTTTGCCTGTCTCGGCGATGGACTCGGATGACGAGGAAGAGCTCGCCGCGCTACTGGAGGAGGAAGCCGCGGCCGACGTCCAGGAAGAAGAGCATCTCATGGTGCTCGTCGCAGTTTTTTGCATGCCTCGCTGCTTCGGCTTGCCGGTCCCGAGTGCCAAGGATCGCCGTCCTCCACGCAGGGGACGACGGAAATGAGCGTCTCCGAATGGAAGCTGCAGCAAGTAGTTCTGTCTGGCGTGTTAAAAGTAGTTCAAGACCTCCACAGCTGAACGTTTCTCTCATGGACCGGGCTTTGCTCATTCTCATGCCCAGCACGAGGAAGCGCATCACTGCACTGGCTGCTCTCTAATTACTCCCACCTCGCTAGTTTAGGCGACGCAAGAGTAGTTTAGGCGACGCATGACCTTACTTGAACAGGATCTGTTCTATAGGCTCGTACCGCTGCATCCTTTACCAATAAGGAGGCAAGCACTCAAGTCTGGTTGATGCATTTGCCAGAGCGTGATTAACGGCCAAGATGAATCCTCCGATGGGATCAATCCAATGGCTGTAGAGGATCGTTCCTGAATTGGCTCTTGCCTCTAGGGGG
>LR738712.1:861614731-861632110 GCA_902687465.1 Secale cereale
GGGTGTGGCCCAGTGGTTGTCTGACAGACTACAAAATCATTTTTTTTTGCCTTCTGCAATTCCTTTTTGCCAAAGGCCCAAGTTCGTGTTCTACGTAGACGTAGGACTAACAAAAGTCATCAGGAACGCCCCGAACGCCCCGGTCGCTCCCCCGCGGGCGATCCGGGCGTGCCCCCTACCCGCCGCGAGCAGCCGCGACCCACCGTCCCTCTCCCTGCCGCCGCCGGCGAGCGCCGCCGGGCTTCGCTCGGCATCGGCGGCGGCGGGGGCTTCTCCTCTCTGCTTGTGTGAGGGGCGCGGGGGGCTGCTCATCCTACCAGAGGCACATGGCCATGCGAGTCAATGGAGTGCCTTGGCTGCTGCGATACGTGCAGCACGCGCAGCATGCCGGTGTGCTGGGTTTGGTTAGATTCCAGCTTCACGGGCTGGCGGCCGGATGGCTGCGTGCTGATCTGAGGCTGCGGGTGCACATGATGTCTCTCAGCGGATCTGCAGTGCACGCGCGGACGCCGGCCCCAACATGGTTCTGCTCCGCGGTGGCCAAGTGTCGGTGTGCGAGCGGCTGGAGTCTTCGAACCGGCGACTGCCTGCGGCCTCGTAGACGGTCGGATCTGTAGTCAGGTAACCGCAGCTTGGTACGACCCGGCGTGGTTGCCTTGATTCAGATCTGGAAGGCTTGGTGGTGGTGATCCAGATCCGGTCGGCCGTTTGGTGGCGACTATGCAATGACCTCCCACGGCTCCACGACGGTGGTGGTCATCCGAAGGTCTTATGAAGGGTTCATCTCTCGAGATCCGACGGCTGACTTCTGCGGTGAGATGCAAAACTACGGACGATGTCTTGATGCAGAGGGATGGTTGTGCAGTGGCGACGCATCGCATGTAGCTGCTGGGATAGCGGAAAAGTGGTGGCGACAATACATGAGTTACTTCGATGGTGGTGCTACTCGAGCACCCGGTCTAGAGCTCCGGGGTGAAAGCCTAGGTTCGACCGGAGTTGGTTATACCTGGCAATGGCGATGTTTTTTACGTCGTTACCTTGTTGAAGGCATTGCTCGGACATGCTTTGGACCGATTCTTCAGGGTGAAAACCCAGATTCTGGCCTTAGTGGCTGCATCCGGCGACGGCGATGCTTGAGCGTTGCTCCCTTCCTGAAGGCGTTGCTGTTGAAGACCTCGTCGTCCATGTGGTGTCTTGATATGGTCGGTGCAAATATGGTCATTGTTGTAGTTTTGACGATCATGGATCTGATTGCTTTGGGATTTTTCTTTCCTCGCCTATGCATGCTTTGGTCTTTTGACTTTGCTAGCTGCCGGCGTGTTTGTGTGTGTTGGTGTTGGCTGTGTGCATCTTAGCTATGCAGAGGCCGGGTGCGGACTCATCGTGTTTTGTATCTTCTTGATGCTTCATTTTGAGTCAATAAAATCCATCCTTTATCGAAAACGTAGACGTGGACATTAGATGCTTTTCTCTTGTTGAATTTCTTTAACCACATAATCTCTCTCCTTGATCACACTTATGAAACCATGTATGATAGTATTATTCAGTTTACTGTACATTTTGTCAGCAAAAGATAACAGAACACAAGCCACCTAACCACATGCATGATCCATACATACATATATCTAGACCTGGCCCAGTAGTTCGATCACTCAAAGTTTTTGCTTCACCACTAGTTTTTTTACACAACACTCAGTGTTCAAGTGCCACTACATGTCCAGTGGATGGATCATCTGAAATTTGCCTCTAGCAATGTGATGTTTTACTACTGAACCGGGAGAACAAACGGACCAAGATAGCGCCGAAGCAAAACATAGATATGATTTCTGCAGCACTCGTCTTGGTATATAGGACCCTCGGTACATATTTCTCCACACGTAAATTATTTTACATAGATATGTGTTACATGGAGCTGGTAACCGAAATGCTCAATTTTCAATACTTTCCTGAATCTGTGAAGTAACCCCTAAACTCTGAAGATTTGGTCACTCGTGTTCTGGTGACCCAAATGATCATCATAAAGGCAACGGTGAATGATGATCTCCATTAGGAAAGATTATCGATTGCATGTTCATGTCCCAGATTATTGCCAGAGCAAGAGTAGTAGGAGCAATAGGGCTTTGCAAACTGACTGAAAAAACCAGTGGACAGATACACACACTTGAATCGTATTCAATAGCTAGGCAAAACGCCTTGACGAGCAACATTCTGCATTTCTGTTGTCCATCAGGTCGTCTATGTTCGTGCGTAAGCGCTGCCTGAAGGTGCTTCCTTTCACGAGTTTTGTAGTTACTGACTTTAGAAACCATGTTGCAGAGTGGGTTTCAGCCTTTTATGGCAATTCGGCTGCTGCGCATCAGGCATAAGCCGCGTCGCGCCCTCTTCTACTTTGGTAATGGCCCACTGTAATTTAATTTGGCATATATATATATATATATATATATAAAAGCTAAAGAAAACAAAAGACTAGCTGTCTTGAAATAAGTTACAGTAAGCATTGTTTCAAAACTAGGTATGGAACGTAGAGGTTATGCAGCATTTGCCATATATTTAAACTCGTTCAAAATCTCCACAGCTCAACATTTCTCTGATGGGCTGGGCTTTGCTCGTTCTCCTGCCCTTGTACATGGGCCACTAACCTCCTTCCTTCCAAGCTTTAACTAAGGGTGCGCTGCTGCATGTGCTTGCACTACTCAATTTAGTCCCACCTCGCCAGTCCACTGGAATTAGAAGCAGTTTATAAGGAGAGGCGCTGCTTATGGTAGCACGACCTTACTTGAACAGGATCTGTTCTATAGGCTCGTACCGCTGCATCCTTTACCAATAAGGAGGCAAGCACTTCAGTCTGGTTGATGCATTCTAACCTCTGCGCCAGAGCGTGATTAACGGCTTGGATCACCTGATGGGTGCCATCCGACGGCTGTAGAGGATCGTTCCTGCCTGGTTCACACTGGTGCAGGGTGGTGGCTCAGAGGTTGTCTGACAGACTCTACAATTTTTATTTTTTTTGCCTTTTTTGGCTGCAGAGTGGTTGTACAACATCTGGCAATTACATTGAGTTTGTTGTTCCACATGTACAAGGCTACAAGCCAATCCAGAATATATTCAGTTAGCGTTCAAGTACCCAATGCAGCTTCAAGTTCAGGGTGAAATCCATGGATTATTAATCATCTGAACTAGCTATAACTTTCAGTCATCTATGAAGGCTGGGCTGCAGTAATCCTTTGAAGATGCTCCAGGGTGTGATGATGTTCAAGAAATCAAGTCCCAGACTAATGGCAGGTCATAAGTAGGAGGGCTTGGCAAACTGACAACTGAAACAGAGGTGACTGCCGGGCAGAACTTTGGAACTTGATATACCTGTCCAGGTGAGTTTGCCATCGATATGTACAGAGAATAGTGAATTGGCAGTAGGCAGAAGCAAGTGGAACAAATCTCTGAGAGCTTCACTCTCCAGCACTGTCTTTGTAGAATAAATAGTAGTACATGAGGATCCAATAGTCCATCAGTAATACTTTGAAGAAAATCATGACCATGGCAAAATTAGGAGTACTTCGCAAACGGAGGTGATCCTTCTACTGAACACATCGATCAGGGAGTAAATATTAGTTAGCTGATTCCACATGTTCAATTATCCATTCCACAACCAAATGGTTACACATATTACAGAATCAGTATGTATTCAGTTAGCCCGCGAGAGGATTTACCACATGACCAAGGAACAACACGGCTTCTGTCCTCTCCTCGACCACGGCAAATAAGAAGGGCCTATCCGCGACAAAATCCACCAAATGTGGTGGTTCCCTTTCCTCAAGCGAAGTACCATCCATGAGTACGACCGTGGCAGCAGCGGCCGTGGTGCCTTGCTCGTCCACCTCGATGGTGGCCTTATGGTACACCCGCGAGATGGAGACCCGCCCATGCCCATCTCCGCCGCTCACCATGCCTGAGAAGTCACCGCCGGAGAAAGCCCTGGTGACACCAAGCTTCCGCATGTCGGACGAGGCCTCGACCTCAAACGTGAACTTGAACTTGGGCACCATGAACTGCCCGACTGGAACCTCCTCCACCGGCGTGTGCTTCCTGATGAACTCCGGCATTGACACCGCCTTGTCATAGAGATCAGAGAGACTGGGAGTGCCGCTGTCCGGGAGAAGGATCAGCATGTAGAATGCATCAGCTTGCCGCAGCACGTCGTTCTTGTAGGGCAGCTTGAGTGCCCTGAAGCCCGGGTAAAGCGCGATGTACTGTGACCGGCCTGTCGTCATGGACGGCACGCCCACGGTGGTGCCGCCTGGGATGTGGAACGGCGCCATGGAGACGTCGAACGGGTGAGACCATGCTCCTTTGAAGTAGAGTGCGTTGGCGAGCACGACCGACGTGGACGAGTCGACGGAGCCGGGAGGGAGGACGTCGCGGATGAGCTGCTTCGTCGCGTCCGCCACGAAGGCGTTCACGCGCAGCCTCGCCTGCTCGGCCCCCGACACGAAGTCCACGGATTCCGCCGTGGCGGTGTAGCGCGACGCGCCGGTGGCCGCGAACTCCGGCCTGAGCGTCAGCCTCCGGTCGACCCACACGCCGCAGGCGAAGGACGTCTGCGCTAGGCCGTTGAGCCTGCCGACGAGCTCGTTCGCCGGCGCGTGGTGCAGCTCGTGGAGCGACGCTGACCCGAGGAAGCGCAGGAGCTCCCTGCGCGTGTCGCCCCGCGCGCCGGCGGTCACCATGGCGAGCGCCGCGTGGATGGACAGCGGCGAGAAGACGAAGTTGCTCCCCGTGCCGGCCGCCGCCCGGACGCCGGCCACCCTGGCGAGATGCAGGCACGACGCATCGCCGCCTACCACTGCCTCCTCTGCAGGCGCCGAGGCGAACAGGGTCGAGCCGACGCGCCATGCGGCGAACAGAGTGAAGCAGAGGAGGGCGGCCTTCCCGAAGCGCGACATCGGAATGGCTGCACTTCGCCGTGGGTTCGCGCCATCGCGGTAAGGTTCAGACAGGATCCTACTGGTGTCCATCGATCGATCAGATGTTGAAGACAATGGGGGAGGAGAGGCCGACAGGAGGCGGCGGCCGGCGGCGAGTCCCTTCCTGCGAGGTGCGACCTGGGGTGTCCGTGCGGGTTAGGGTTAGCGGGACAATGGGCTACTGGGCTGCTGGCTACTGGCTACTGGACAATGGACTGGACGTTGGGCTGTATTTTAATGGCCCGCGGAAATGCATGCAACATTCTAAAAGGTTTTTATAAGCCTAAACTGTCCACCCAAATTTTATGATTGAGTTTTGCTTTGCAGCTGCATAATAGACAGTGGAGCACTATCTCAAGCAAATCATTAATAAATTTAAATTTTATGTAACACTAATCTATGGGGATGGAGCTAAATTTGTGCAACACTAATCTATGCACTAATAAATTTATGTAGTTTTGCTATGCATTAATAAATTTAAATTTTATGTAAGTTACCTTGCACTAGTAGAAAAAATAGCATTAGAACCGCCGAAAGCGGTTGTGACCAAGCAGAACGAAACCCGATTATGTACTGGTGTTGAGATTTTAAGGTTTCTGAATTCATTGTTTTGAAAGGGAACCAAAATACTACTCCATCCGTCCTATAATATAAGATCTTATTACATCCAATATGTGTAGAGGCATCACTCTACATCATGCATAGTGAAATCTATAATTTAATTCGAATCATTGTTTGATTATCTTCACCAGACCACAAATTCATTCATTCTTTGCAAACTACATTACTTTGCTTTTGTTCTAGTTTTTTTATCTCATTTGCTTATTTTTAGGGTAATACCAATGTCACTTATTTATTCCTTCATCGTTTTTTCTTGTGAAATGCCACTTATTTTTGTGATTTTTTTTTGTTAATTGTCGACAAATTATATCATTATTTCTTTTATTCTTTGTTCTTCAAGGTAATACCAATGTGACTAATTAATTCCTTGGAATTGGTATTTCCTAAAATACCACTATATAATGTGCTTACTCTTGCATATTACAAGAAAATGCATTTTTATTTGTAAATCGTGTGCAAATTACATCATTATTTTTTTTATTGTTTTTCATTTTCTTTCTTTTTTAGTGGTAACACCAATGCTACAAAATCATTTTTTAGACCTTTATTTTTTGTTTATATTTATATTTTTGATTTTAGTATATTAGTATAGATGAATAAGAAGGCTAAATAAAGCGTATGTGTTTATGCTATAGTTGCGTAATATTTTTTCTCTTTTTATGCATGCATCAATTCACAAATGCTATGTGCATGCATCAATGCATGTGTGGTGTGCATTGCGGATATTTGTAAGGTGAGCAGTGTCGATGCATGGACAATGGCCACACACGTACATACGTATGGACCGTGGAACGCGGTGGCCGTCTGCTTGGACCTTTAATTTGGTGCGACTGGTAGACGTGCTGGTCGTCCAACGTGGAAGTCTCTTCCTTGGAGGAGAATCTTAATTTTGCAGGAAGTAGCATGTCCTAGTTTGCAGCAAAACGATCCGCACACGTGCATTGCAACCATTCGCCGATCTTCAAAAAGACACGGGATCTGTCCGACGTCGACGTTACCGGCGTACGGCTTGTCCCATGCCGTTGTTTGTTGCACACTGGCTGCCTACTTTGTACACGTGACTTTTCCATCTTGATCTCCTTTTTTACGAGGACATCCTCCACACAGCTCCATCGTGGCTCTAGTAAGGTTAGTGCTGACGTCGATCTGCCCCGACGTCGACGCTACCGGCGTACGTCTTGTCTCATGCCCTTGTTGTTGGCTGGCATCCGTGTAACACGTGACGTTTCGATCTTGTTGTTGTCTCCCTTTTTATGGGAGGTTCTGCCAGCTCTAGCTTTGCATACGGCTCCACGGCATGGCGAGCTCTAGCTTCTTCACCTTGCCCTTCACGGCCACCGCCTCTGCATGCCGCCTTCCTCTAAGCAAGCCCGTAGCCGGGCGCAGCAAACAGGGCCGCCGCAGTCGCTTGTCGTGCCATTGCAAATGCAAAGCCGCCGCGGGTAGTGCCGGCGATGACGACCCAGAGGTGAGTCGTCGGCTCGACCGACGGGACGTGCTCCTCGGCCTGACCGGAGTCGGAGCCGCCGGCGCCATCAACCTCGGAGGACTCGCGCTGGCCGCGGACGACGCCGCCGTCCTGCCGGCAACGTGTGTCCCCGTGCCCATCACGGACCAGGTCATCAGCTGCGTCTCGGCCGACGGCTTCCAGTGCCCCGGCGTGTACCGCCCCGAGGACGTCGTCGACTTCAGCGCGCTGCCGCCACGGAATGGCCCCTTGCGTGTGCGCCGGCCGGCCCACCTCGTCGCCGCGGACAAGGAGTACGTGAGGAAGTACGAGGCCGGCATCCAGATGATGAGGGATTTGGACGCCTCGGGCGACCCGCGCAGCTTCAAGAGCCAGGCCGCCATCCACGAGGCCTACTGCAACTTCCACTACAAGGTCACCCCGGCGGACATCGACTTCGACGTGCACTTCTCGTCCATCTTCGCGCCATGGCACCGGATGTACATCTACTTCTTCGAGCGGATCATCGGCGAGCTCATCGGCGACAGCACCTTCGCGCTGCCCTACTGGAACTGGGACGCGCCGGACGGGATGATGCTGCCGCCGATATTCAACAACACGTCCTCGCCGCTCTACGATGCCAAGCGCGACCAGGCGCACGTCAACGCCGTCATGGACCTCAACAAGGGCCCAGGCGTGGACAATGAGCTTCCTCTCTGCAGCGACGACGCCTGCGTGAAAGAGAACAACCTCTCCGTCATCTACCGCCAGATGGCCGTCGACACGGCCCTGCAGTTCCACGGGAACAAATTCTGCGCCGGCGGCACCCCCGGCTCTCCCGGCTCGCTGGAGAACGCCGCACACACCGCCGTGCACATCTGGGTGGGCGGAGACATGGGGTTGCTCGGAACCGCGGGCCGCGACCCAGTCTTCTACTCGCACCACGCCAACGTCGACCGCATGTGGCACCTCTGGACCACCACGCTCGGCAACCAGGACTTCCTCGGCGCCGGCGACGGCGACGACTGGCGCGACACCGGCTTCGTCTTCTACGACGAGAAGCGGCGGCCCGTGCGCATCAGGGTCCGCGATGTCCTCGACGCCAGCAGGCTCGGATACACGTACGAGGAGAAGGAGACCCTGGAGTGGCAGAACAAGCGCCCCAAGCCGGCGACCGGCATCAACAGGTCGACCGGCCCAAGCGTCCCTGCTGCCCTCTCCTTCCCCGTGGCTCTGAAGAAGGGCCGGAAGGAGTACGTGACGGTGGAGAGGCCCGAGGAGGCCCGGGCCAGCGGCGGCAGCGGCAAGAAGGCGCCGGAGGTGCTGGTGGTGGACGTCACCATCGACCCCTGCGAGTACGCCAAGTTCGACGTGCTCGTCAACGTGCCCAAAGGCCAGGAGGCGCGGGTGGGGCCGCAGGACAGCGAGTTCGCGGGGAGCTTCGAGAACCTGCCGCACGGCGGCGGCGACGGCGGCGGCCGGGGCATGGGGATGCTGAAGCTGACGTACCGGTTCGCGTTGCGGGAGCTGGTTGAGGACCTCGGGTGCGGGCAGGACCGGCGGCTGGACGTCACGCTCATCCCGCGAGCCGGTGAGATGGTCGTTGTAGACGCCGTCCGCGTGGAGCTTTGTAACTGAGATGTGCAAGAGTCGGCTACTTTGTTTTTGTGTGTCTATATCACATCTAGATGTGAGATATTATCTCACATCTAACTCCCACATCCTTAAAATCCGTGGAAGATTTAAAAAAAAAAATCAAAGGTGAGAGAGTTAGATGTGAGATACTGTTTGTTTTCTTGCAAGTACCTCACAAGATGAAAACAAAATTATTAAGGGAAAAAATGCAAAACAAATCTTGAACTTATAGACGAAGTTAAATCGAATCCTAAACTACGATTCCTTGAAATCAGCACATCAAATTCTCTCATCCCGTTATATTTCAAACCTTGAGTGTGTTTAGCGGGTATTCGCTCGCTCTAATCTTCTTTTCTTTTCTTTTTATTTAATGTCCTTTTTTATTTTAATTTATTTTTCCTTTGGTTTTTCTTTGTTTTTCAAACATACTTCTTTGGTTTTATTTTTTCCATTGTTATAATTGTTTTTTCATTGGTTTTCTTAGGTTTTTTTCTTTCTATGTTAATTTTTTTCTTGTGCTTCTTTCTTGATTTTCTTCGTATTTTTCTTTCTTTTATTTTTTGTTTATTTTTCAATTTTTATTGGGTTTATTTATTGACACAAGTCTAATATTTCTCAGTACATAATGTATATTTTTACGGCACATACGACACAGTTTTTATACACTTTTAACAATTTTCAAATACATTATGTACATTTCATAAATATACATGTTTTCAATACTATTTTGAGTACATGGTAACATTTTTCCAAATACATGTTTTAAATTTTCTTAATGAAAACACACATTTTCTAAAATTACATAAACATGTTTAACATTGTTTAAACATTTATAAAATTGAATAAACTTTTTTCAAATACATGTCACGTATATTCATTTATTGGTATGACACCTTTTTAAAATTGCAATCATTTTTTTTACATTGCATACTTTTTTTAATGTCACAAACACATATTTGAAACTCATGAACATTTTTTAAATGTACACATGTTTTAGCCCGCACTAGTGCTACTTAGAGCATCTCCAGCCGCGTCCCCAACAGACCCCCCAGTCCACTTTTTTGGCGCCGGCGTCGAAAAAATGGTCCAGTCGCGTCCCAGGAACCGTTTTTCGCCGGATTGGGCCGAAACTGGCGTCGGTGGACCCAACCCGAACCCGGGGCGCTGGGGGTCGCATGGGGGCGCCGAACGGGTCTTTTTTGGCGCGAACTATGATGGGCCCGCCCTGTCAGCGACGCGCTGCTTCGTCGTCCGCATCCGCTCGGTTCCCGTGGGAATCAATGCCAAAGCTGACGCACTGCTGCGCCGTCACCTCCATTTGATGCCCCGCGCTGCCGAGATGCAGCGCCGGTCAGCCTGCCCATTGATGCCGCGCAGCGAACTGTCGCGTTGCCCGGCGCCACGGACGCCCGCCACGCGTCACCTGGCATGCGCCCCTCGCCGCCCGAGCTACGGCTATAAAAGCCGCCCACCTCGCCGGTGAACGCCACACCGCCCCTCCCCCCCGCACTCTCCCACACTGCCATGCGCGATTGACCGCGTCGTCCGCCGCTCGCTGCTTCGTCGCCGCCACGCAGTACGCCCCCATGCCGCCTCACCGCCGGGGAGCTGCGGGCTACCGCGGCGTCTGCGTTCGTTCGGCCGGCACCTACTCGGCCGAGATTCGGTCGGGCGACATGCGCCTCGGACTCGGAACCTTCGACACCGCTCAGGAGGGCGCCCGCGTGTACGACGCTGCGGCGTGGCGCCTCCGGCGTTCCCGTTGGGACATGAACTTCCCGGACGTGCCAACGCGGGAGCGGGCACAGGAGTTGGCGCCTCCCCCGTGGCTTATCACCGACGACGATCGTCGGAAGAACCGTAGGCGGGCGCACCGTCTCAGCCTGGCCGAGATGGACGAGGAAGCCATGGCGACGTGGCGCCAAAACTTCCCGCAAGACATCATCAACGAGCACCAGTTCTTGGCCGAGAAGAGGGCGGAGAGGAGGAAGAAGAGGAGGGAGAAGCGAGCGGCCTATCGCGAGGACAAGCGAGCGCGGAAGGCGGTCGCTAAATTCAACATCGAGCTAGGAGATGCATCCTCATGGGACTCCACCGATGAGCGGTTCCTTGACGCCTACGCTGAGACGTCGAAGGAGGACATCACCAAGGCAGAGTCCGAGTCGGAGAATGACGAGTAGTAGTAGTTCGTAGGAGAAGATTATGTGAACTATCTATCTATCTTCGTATGTGAAACTGTGATTTTATTTGCGACTATGTGATTCTATTTCAATAGCCACTGAAACACGTCGAGTCTGGGCCGTTTTGCACCGGAGATGGGCCGAAATGGGCTGAAAGCGCCGAAACTGGGCCGAAATCGGCGCCTGGGGGCGACCTGGGAGGGGTGCGACTGGGAACGCACTGACACCCAAGCCGAAACTAGCGCCGAATCGCCCCCAGGCGACGGTTTTCGGCGCGTCTTGGGGGCGCAACGGCTGAAGATGCTCTTACCAGTAGTGCAGTCTCTTCACCCAGCGCGGCTATTAAGCGTGTGCACCTCCCTAGAAGTGACATGCTAATGGCAAGCTGTAGCACCTCCGTCTCCCTCCGTCCACTCACATGCTAATCTCTTTTTGCCCCCTCGAAAGCATGATAATCTTGATTCCTTTCTATTTTCTCCATGCGTTTCTCTTTCTTTTGTCCTCTATTGATTCAATGGATGGATGGATGGATCAACAAAACCATGAGAGTAGATTTTCAGACTTTCATCGTCGGTATGAGTGCCCTACACTGATAAGATTGCTTAGGATAGAGGACATTGGTCGGTAAATCGCTGACCACAGGGAGCATCACAAACACTCGCTTTTCCTAATGAGACGATACACTAGCCAAGACACGAGCGGTGGGGGGTGGGGGGGGGGCCCCGAAAATCCTATACTTACAGGCAATACCCACGGAATCCCACCTACGGACTGTTCTCTCCACTACCCTCCCTCCGTGATTTTCAGTGCGTGGGTCCTATCCCATCCAGATTTCCAATCAAATTTCAACAGATCAGTCCGTAACTGAATTCCGTAGTAAACAGCGCGTAAGTGTAGCATCTCTGGGGGGCACCCCCTCCGACTTTGACATAGTTCCACCAAAGTGCTCATTTGTGTTACCACACACACATAGGGTAATTGGGGAGATCGCTAACAAATTGCCATCATATTGACTTGGACATCGGATGTCCAGACGAGGGCATGGGGAAGTGGAGGAAACAAGACCATGCAGTACATGATGAAGACAAGAACAAGGGGGCGCAGGAGTGCGGGGAAGGGAGAAAGGGAGCATCGAAGCAACAATGAATCATCAACATTGCATAAACTAGCACTCTAATTGACAATACTACACCTATGAACACCTAAGGGCATCTCCAGCCGCGCCCCCAGGAAGGCCTCTTCAGGCGTTTTTTTTTTGCGCCGGCACCGAAAAAACGGCCCAGTCGCGCCCCAGGAGCCCGATTTTCGCCGGCCTAGGCCGAAAACAGCGCCGGCGGATTCAGGACGAACCCGGCGCGCTGGGGGGCGCCCGGGGGCGCCGGGGCGAACTGTTTTGGCACGAAAAAGCCGCGGGCCAGCCGCGTCAGGGACACGGCGGCTCGTCTTCCCCCAACTGCCTTGGTTCCCGCGGGGAATCAATGGCAAGGCTGCCGCCGGTCAGCCTTGCCATTGATTCCTCACGGGCGGCGCGTCACGGGACGGCGCCTCCCCTCCCTCGTACGCGTACACACGGGCGCGGAGCGGCTATAAAAGCCGGCGGTCTCTCAGTCGCCTGTGCCCACACCAGACTCGCCCCTCGCCGCCGCCCAACCCCTCTCTCTCCGTCCCCGTCTTCCTCTCCCGATCGCCACCAGCAGCACCTCCTCTCCCTCTCTACCACCGCCGAGCCCGTCGCCATGGCAGAGCGCTTCCCCGAAGACGAGGCGGCGGCGAACGGCTTCGGCCGCCGTTCACTCCGCGAGCAGGAGTCCTGGCTCCTGTTCCAGGTGAACATCCCGGCACCGCCGGACATGCGCGCCGGGCCGATGGGGTGGCGGCTCAGCGACGGGGGAGTGCCCGTTCCCCCGTTACCCGACGCCGTGGCGAAGCCCAGGTACTTCGCCGAGGAGGTCGAGGTCGCCCGCGCCTCCCTAACCGACGACGAGCGCTCCCTACCCCAGTACGCCACCGGCAATCACGCGGCTTGGGCGGCGTACTTCCAGCGCCGCCAGCAGCAGCGCCTGGCCTCCACCAACGGTGCGTCGGTGGTCGGCGGTGTGAAGAACAGCGAGGGGCGCCACCTGTGGTGGGGCGTCCCCGGCTGCACGCTGGATGGCGTGCTGGCGTACCTCGACGGCGGCAACAACCTGCCGTTGACCTATCCTGCGACGGGGGCCGCCCCGTCGCAACACCGACGTGCATGGGCGCCAAGGAGGTTCGCCTCCTCCTCGTCTTCCTCCTCTCGCTCATCTTCCCACTCCTCCGGTTCTCCGGCGCTTCTCGGCGTCAAGGCCGAGCCCCCGACGGAGACGCCAATCGGCCGGCGCACTTGTAGCGTCGGCATCGTCATCAACGAGGGCGGCCGGCGCGCTCCTCGTCGGCTCCTCCGCGCTTCGTCAAGCCAAAGATGGAGCCGGGGCTGGCGCCGGTGAAGACGGAGCCGGGGCTGGCGCCGGTGAAGGCGGAGTTCGACGACGACGACGCGACCCCGAAATGGGCGTGCCAGGACTCCATTGCGATGGAGATGGCGCGCCGGGAGAAGGAGAAGGAGCGCCAGCGCGCCGCCCTGCGCCGCTTCGAGGAGCGCCGACGCGGCCGCGATGAAGACGGGGTCGTCGTCTTATGCGACAGCGACGACGACGACGACGCGCCGCCGCCAGTCCGCCATGGCGACGCCGGGCAGGGGTCCAGCAGGGGCACCCGCGTCAAGGAGGAGAAGGCCGACGACGATGATGGCGACGGCGGCGACGACTTCAGCCCCTTTCTTTTTTAGATTAGGTTAATGTAATGAAAATGCGCGAATTTCACCGAAATTTGCCATGTTTGGCCGAAATTTAACTAGTTTTTATCATATCTTCGCCGAACGGTCCTTTTTTTAATTTTAATACGCGCCTGGGGGCGGCCCTGGGGGCCGACGGCTGAGGACCGACTCGCCCCCAGGGCTATTTTTTGCGCCGGCTCACCCCCAGGCGGCGCTTTTAGGCGCCCATGGGGGGCCAACGGCTGGAGATGCTCTAAGAATTGTAACTCCGGGTTAGGAAACCACTACTGCGGGAAACAAACAAAGTCAAGAAAAGAGATATGATGCCATGTGTTCAGGATGGATTAGCTGAAGATATAATGACCGAAGAAAATAAAGCAAATATGTGCAAGAAAGAAAGAAAGAAAGCAAAGTGATAAACACCAATATCGAGGATGGAGCAGTGATGACCCACAAGTGTAGGGGATCTATTGTAGTCCTTTCGATAAGTAGGAGTGTCGAACCCAACGAGGAGCAGAAGGAAATGATAGGCAGTTTTCAGTAAGGTGTTTTCTGCAAGCACTGAAATTATCGGTAACAGATAGTTTTATGATAAGGTAATTTGTAACAAGTAACAAATAGTAAAAGTAAATAAAGTGCAGCAAGGTGGCCCAATCCCTTTTGTAGCAAATGACAAGCCTGGACAAACTCTTATGTGAAGGAAAGCGCTCCCGAGGACACATGACATTATCGTCAAGCTAGTTTTCATCACGATCATATAATTTGCGTTCGTTACTTTGATAATTTGGTATGTGGGTGGACCGGTGCTTGGGTGCTGCCCTTACTTGGACAAGCCTCCCACTTATGATTAACCACTATTGCAAGCATCCGCAACTACAAAACAAGTATTAAGGTAAACCTAACCATAGCATGAAACATGTGGATCTAAATTAGCCCTTACTAGTATAAGCTTCTGTCACTCTAGCAACCCATCATCTACTTATTACTTGCCAATGCCTTCCTATAGGCCCAACCAATGGTGAAGTGTCATGTAGTCGACGTTCACATGACACCATTAGAGGAAAGTCAACATACATCTTATCAAAATATCGAACGAATACCACATTCACATGACTACTTATAGCAAGACTTCTCCCATGTCCTCAGGAACAAACGTAACTACTCACAAGACATATTCATATTCATGATCAGAGGGGTATTAATATGCATAATGAATCTGAACATATGATCTTCCACCAAGTAAACCAACTAGCATCAAATACAATGAGTAATCAACACTACTAGCAACCTACAGGTACCAATCTAAGGTTTTGATAAAAAGATTGGATACAAGAGATGAACTAGGGTTTGAGAGGAGATGGTGCTGGTGAAGTAGTTGATGATGATAACCCTCCCCAAGATGAGAGAGTTGTTGGTGATGATGATGGCGATGATTTCCCCCTCTCGGAGGGAAGTATCCTCGGCAGAATGGCTCCGTCGGAGCCCTAGATTGGTTCCGCCAAGGTTCCACCTCGAGACGGCGGCGCTTCGTCCCGAAAGCCTCCTTATGATTTTTTCCACGTCAAAACAACCCATATAGCAGAAGATGGGCATCGGGGGGTCACCAGGTGGCCCACGAGGCAGGGGGCGCGCCTAGGGGGGCGCCCCCCACCCTCATGGACGGTGGGTGGCCCCCCTCCAGTACTTCTTTCGACAGATATTATTTATATTTTTTGAAATGGAGTTTCGTGGAGTTTCAGGGCTTTTTGAGTTGTGCAGAATAGGTCTCCAATGTTTGCTCCTTTTCCAGCCCAGAATTCCAGCTGCCGGCATTCTCCCTCTTCATGTAAACCTTGTAAAATAAAAAATAAAAGGCATAAGTATTGTGACATAATGTGTAATGACAGCCCATAATACAATAAATATCAATATAAAAGCATGATGCAAAATGAACGTATCAAGCAGTTGCCCTCCAAGCAGAGCAAATAAGTCAAGCATGAATAGCTAGGTAACTACAAACACTATCATGGCCACAAAAAAAGTAACTGTAACGCAAAAAAATGGGATACCACACCATTTTTATTTTAATAGTTATTACAATGATAGAATGGAGATACCACACCATTTTTGTTTCATGTTTTTCTTTCTTGGTTTTCTTAGTATTTTTTTCTTTTTTTGTTTTATTGCCGGTTTTTACTGGTTTTCTTCATTGACACAACTATAATATTTCTCAGTACATAATGTATACCTTTAGGGCACACACGGAGCATTTTTCATACACTTTCGACATTTTTGAAATACATCATGTACATTTTATAAAAATAGATGTTTTCAACACTATTTTGAGTACAAGGCAGCATTTTTTCCAAATACATGTTTCACATTTTCTTAATGAAAACACACATTTTTTAAAATTACATAAACATGTTTTACATTGTTTAATCATTTTAAAATTTTATAAACTTTTTTCAAATACATGTTATGTTTATTATTTTATTTTTATGACACATACATTATGCAATCATTTTTTTTGCATTGCATACACTTTTTTTTGAAAAAATCCCAAACACATTTTTTGAAACTTGTGAATATTTTCAAAATGTTAAGATTTTTGAGTGTACGAGACATTTTTTTGAATCACATAAATATTTTTTTACACTATATAAACATTTTTTTAAATGTGACGTACATTTTCTAAAACACATGAACATTTTCTTACACATTTGTTCCCATTATTAAAATTTTACTTTAAATTTTTGTTCAGGTTTCAAAATTTGCTCCCATATTTTCAGAAAACAATTTGTGTTTAAAAATGTTCTTCTTTCAAATTTCATTTATCTGCAGGTCATACATCTAAGGCGTACATTTTGAAGAGTGCAACTAATTATAGTTGGTCGACATTCAGGAAACTAAGAAACAACAGTAGCAAAAGGAGGTAAACATGTTTAATTCATAAGCTCGAAAGCGTCCATGCAATATAATTTTAGTTGCTGGATTACAGATAATTTACAGTGACAATAACAAAAGATAACTTATTAATAGTAGCACAATAGCTAATTGACAGCATGGTCCATAGTAGCAGGCATGGTCTCGGAAAATGCATTGCAGCTCTCGGGTGTCATACAGCCCGATATGAAAATAGCACTAAAATTTTAGGAAATTTTGAATTTTATTGAAATTTTGGGATATGAAACCTGAGTGCCCGTTGTACACCGTGTTCATTTTTGTGGGGAATGGGAGCCCATGGTATCCTCGGCGTAGAAATTACTGTCCGACATACGTTATATTCAGGCTTTTTTTCTACACATACGATTTTTTTGTCTTTCTGCAGACATTACAACGGGCACTCATTCCCCATGAAACTTAAAATGTGCGACAACGGGCACCCAAGTTTCATATGTATGTTTTTTTAATAATTTTTTCATATAGGGGTGTGCGGCACCCAAGAGCCATAAATCGTCATCCGCATGGCCTCTTATTGCTGGTCGAAGTTTACACACAGAACCTCTGCATCGGACTGCTCATCCGAGATCAAATGGCCCGGGAGAGCCATGGCATCTAATAATTTTTCCTTTCTACTCCCTTCGTTTCATAATACTTGTCGCCGTTTTAATTCAAAGTATTTTTCTACATGGGTGAATTGTTCTTTTTGGGCAGGGAGCAGGTGCACTTTGGAATTTCGGCTCCTTCTTACTCAAAGTCGTGACTAGCAAATTTGATGTGGCTAGAAAACTATAGCATCTCCCCGCAAAAAAA
>LR738712.1:861632235-861648794 GCA_902687465.1 Secale cereale
AAAAAAAAAAAAAAAAAAGAAAACTATAGCATCTAATGCACAAAAAAAAAAAATTCAAAACAATGATCCCGTCGGCCTCGTGTGGGCCGAAGAGGATGTTTTCGGTCGGTGGTTGGCCGAAAAGGACTCTTCGATCACGCATTGGCCGAAAGCCGAAAACGCCTTTTTGATCAGCAGTAGGCCGAAAAGTACTTTTTGGTCAGCAGTAGGCCAAAAAGTTCCTGGGCCCACCTTTTCACATGAACGGGAGGCCAAAGCATAATGGCTGCGCTCTTCTGCTTATGTTAGGCCGAAATGTTTTTTTTTGAATTTTGACTTATGAATCTGATCAGGAGACATATATTGTTTTATGTATGCGAGAGACATATTACTATTAATCTGCATTGTTATTCGAGTTACATTTCCAAAGATACTGCAACCAATAATTAAGATACTGTAACATCCCAAATTTTCAATTTGTTATGTTATACATAGATCATCATATGCATATCATGTTTTGTTGCATTGTTGGTTTTGATTATAAAATCCTAAGCAACTCAATGACCCTCGGAGAGAGTTGGGGATTTCATTATTTTCATATTTGAATTTCCTCAAATATTGAAAAGAGGATCATTTGATTTTAATTATTTTCTCTCCAAAATATTTCAATATTAAAATATATGAGAGGAGATAATATGACTTCTCCAAAATAAAAGAAATATTGGAGGAAAAATATTAAAATTGAATAAATAGTTTTATAGGATTTTTATTGTTATTTTATTCGAGTTAGAAAAAATATGCATTTTTCAAAACTGCATTTTAGGCCAAGAAAATGTTCACCTTGTTCTAAATTTTTTATTTAGACGGTGAAAATTGTTTTTGGCATTTTTAGATTTCTATTTATTTATTTAGGATTTTTTTTCTGTTAAGCGATTAAAAAAAAATCTTTTTCGGACCGAAGGGGCCGAGGGCCCAGCCAGCCCAGCTCACGCCGCCGCCTTCCCCACGCAGCCGCCGTGCGCCGGCCGGACCCGAAGGAGTCCCACTCCGCCGCCGCCTTCTCTTGCCCCCCTCCCCAAGCCACCGCCCCCTCGGCCTTTATAAGCCGCCACTGCCGCCCCCTCCCCACCTCAACCCCGTCGCCGAGCCGCCTCGTCCCCGCCGCCACTTGCGCCCCTGCCGCACTGCCGCGCCGCCGCCCCGCGTGCCTCGCCACCCCGCAGCCGTGCCGCTCGCCGCTGCCTGCCGACGCCGCCGTCGTCGCCTCGCCGCCGTTCGCCGCTACCTCCCGACCCACCGACCCGCCGCCGCCCGTTGACCCGTCCCGACCAGCGAGTCAACCGCCCCGCGAGGTAAAGCCGCTGTTTTTATAGATCGGTTTTTTAAGAAACCCTAGGTTCGGTGTTTTTAGATCGGTTCGGTTTTTCTTGGTTTACTTATTTAGCGGACGATCGTCCGTTCATTCGTTTTAACGAACGCTGTTCATCATTCAGCCGCAGACAGGGAACGTTCGCTTGTTAGCCTGTTTGTCTCATTTTATTTTCCATGGTTTTTCCGCGATTATTTTCGATCGTGATTTCTGCCCTGATTTTCGTTTTAGTTTATCTTTTCGCTCGTTAGTCGGAATCAGGTGAAACAAACGCCTAGATCTTCGTCTTGAAGCCCTCTTTCTATTTAGCCAACTTGAACAAGATTTTGATACTATAAAATTTGACTTTAGTTCAGATTTGTAAACGGATCTTGTTTCTTTCGTAATTTGAGTTTTGTTGCTCCGTTTGATTTGATTCTTTTTGCAAACCGGAGTTCTTCGGTTGAACTTTCTGATTAGGTCTTCTTATTTGAGTTTTACCCGTGCATCTTCGCTTGATTGCTTATGTATGGTATTGTTTGATTGCGATAGAATTCCTGGAGTGCGAAGCGTGCTACTACTAGTCTTTAGGTTTCAACGATCGTCAACAAGGCAAGTTCATACTTTGATCATACTTTCCAATACCCAGTTTTTATTGCATTAGTTATATCCTCAAACACTTGTATTAGTAGGACTGGTACATAATATGATGCTTGTAGTTCATGAGGTAGGAACCCAATGACTTGAGATCAACCAAGGGAATATACGCTTTGTTACTTATTGCTTAGCCATGCTTATAGACGTGGATTGGTATGAGTGATTTCATGAAAGTTATGAGAGTAATAACAACTAAGGGTTTCTTTAAGGTGGAAATTCAATACACATCTGGGTGGATTGGTTGTGGCACCCTGGGGATGGACCAGTGGTTGTCAGGGCACCTGGGGATATACCAGTGTTGTCCAAGGGATGCCATCCACGCTCAAAGGGATCATATATCATTCATGCCTAGAAACTTCCGTGTGCAGCCACAATGCCATTATGGGCTCTGGCATAGTTGAGTATGTTGTGTGACCTCTTTCCGTGGTAGACTAGCAGATGTAGCGGATGTAGGTGGTACGGTCTACCCAGGGCTAAGAGTTAATCCTTCTCAAAGACAGTGTCTCGGTCATCCGTTTCTCGAACACCATGTAGTGCGAGAAATCAAATGGAGGAGATCGAGTCTTGTGGGGAAAAGTGCACAAACCTGTGCAGAGTGTACAAACTATTCATGAGTAGCTGTGTCCCTGGTTATGGACATCTTGAGTATCCTCGTACTTGAATTATGGGCTGATCTCATCACTTTATTAATTTGTTGGGTTAATAATGGCTTGGTTTTGGGATTGAGATGGGGGTACCATTCTCAATTGTTCATGATTAAATTTAACAAGGTAGTTAAATAAATACATTCCTTTGTTGTAGAAAAAAATTAGCTTTATGCAAAAGTAAACCTTACAACCTCCACCAGCCAAATATGCATGTAGTTGTAGGCTTTGCTCATTATCAATACAATGTGTTCTTGCCAACATATTAAATGTGCTGACCTACATGGCTGCAACGTATCATATTGCAGAGTTTTCAAACGAGGATTAAGGTGCGCTAGGTCGGTGTCATGCAATCAATGTTTGCCATGGAGTTGGATGGATTCAACTACTCTTCATAGCTTCCGTGGTTTATTTCTTTTAGATGGCCTTCAACCATTTTTTGTAATGGATATTGCCTCTTCGAGGATCTTCAATGTAATAAAGTGTGATTGAACCTCTGTTATAAACCCTCGAGTACTGTGTGTGTCAGCATACCGATCCAGGGATGACACTGAGCACAGAGTTTTTGGTTCATTGGAACCGTGGTCGCTACAAGATGGTATCAGAGCACACGTTGACTGTAGGGCGCGACCACTAGGATAAGCCATAGGATGTTCTTCTCTTTCACTCTACTTCTTATCTACTCATTCTAATTCTTCCCCATTTCTTCTCTATAGATGTTGGACCCAGTAAGTAAGTTCACTCAGCCAGACGATGACACCCCATTCGGAAAGCACTTGAAGGAAGTCACTAGATACTTGCACATTGGAATACCAAGTATCACTGGATATCTCTACGCAACATCACCGAAAGAGGAATGCTGGAAGGTCAAAGTTAGTGTACCTGGGAGGACTATTGCACCCTTCACGGAGCCACTGGAGCTGGAATTTGATGCACCGACATGGAACTTGGGAAAGAGTATGGCAGCTCACATCACCTTTGGACGCATATGTGAAGTCTACAACAAGGACCATTAAGACACCATCTACCAGATTTGTGGACGTCGAGACCAGCAATGGGAGATGCTACGCACCCGGAAGGACGGATCCATTGCAGCATATATCCAGTAGATGGACCAACACATTCGACGCTACGAGAATCAGATGTGCACACTCATGCAGAAGACCAACATGGTGATAACACGGAATGTGGAGCTAGAAGAAGAACTCAAGAAAGTACGCGATGGATATGAAGAAGAAACCGTTGTACTATTGGAGCAGAGTGAAGCATTGAAGAAGAAGGTTGGGACTGGCACCGCAAAGCCAGAACCAGAGATAGGAATTACCATGGAGAACTACATTCTGATAGACGACACCGACAGTGATGAAAGTGACTATGAAGACGAAGCTGGAGCAGGTATCATGGAGTCTTCAGATGACAGTGACTAGATGACCACCATGTAATCAATAGTATTAATTCGAGTAGTTAGAATCGTTCGCTAGCTTTGTAATAGGATCTTTGCTTGCTTATGTTTGAATTGAGCGATATGATATGAAATTGTTTGTCTCATGTGCATATGGGTAGTGATTCCTCCTAGATCTCATTCTATTCTAATCTCTCCCCTCTAAACCCCTCAGATGCCTCCAAGACGTGAGCCCGGATTTGAGTTTTCCCCTGAGCTCACCTAGTTGATCCAGCAGCAGAACACTTTGATGCAACTTCTTGTCCAGAATCAGAACAACAACAACAACAACCCACCTCCACCACCCCATGACAACTTGACCCGGTTCTTAAGGTTGCAACCACCCGTGTTTTCTAGTAGCACCGAGCCCTTAGTTGCAGATGACTGGCTCCGTAAGATGGACAGGGAGCTGGCAACTACAGGATGCACTGATGTGAAGAGAGTGCGTTTTGTTGCACATCAACTTGAGGGACCAGCAGCCGCTTGGTGGGAGAACTACACCGCCACCTACCCACTTGCTGCGATTACTTGGGATCAGTTTTAGCAAGCTATTCACACAACACATGTCTCAGCAGGAGCCATGAGCCTGAAGAAGCGTGAGTTTTGCAACTTGCGCCAAGGAAACCGTACTGTGGGGCAGTACGTAGATGACTTTAGGCAATTAGCTCGCTACGCGCCAGATGATGTGTCCACTGACGCCGTGAAGCAGGAGAAGTTCTAGAAGGACTCAATGATGAGATGAGTATGCAGCTGATGCTAGCAACCTACAAAAACTATCAGGAGCTAGTGAACAAAGCTATTATGCTGCAGGGAAAGCAACAACAGATTGACAACCACAAGAGGAAGTATGGAGCTGGGAAGTTTAACTCTGGAGCCCAACAGAAGCCTCGCTATAACCCATACTCAGGAGGACACAACCGTCCCACCCATAACCATGGAAGCCATTCGCACAATGGAGGGGATTCACACAACCACAGTGATGCTAGGAATGGCAATGGGAATGGAGGAAGCAACAATCAGAATCGTTCCACTCCCTCAACACCTGCCAAGAAGGATTTGAGCCACATTACTTGTTACAAGTGTGGGAAGACCATGCATTACACCAATGAATGTCCCGAGTCAAAGAATGTGAACGGAAATGGAAGCTCAGGAAAGAAGCCCAACCCTTTCACTAGAGGACAAGTGAACCACGTCAATGTGGAGGAAATCCACGAGCAGCCCGACGCAGTAGTCGGTAAGTTTTTGATTAATGCATTTACCGCCCTTGTTATTTTTGACATCGGTGCATCGCATTCATACATATCAAGGGGTTTTGTGGAAAAATATAAGTTGCCCACTGTTGCCCTTAGGACGCCCATGTTAGTCAGTTCCCCTGGAGCAGAGTATATGGCAAGCCATGGATGCTACCAAGTACCATTGACCATTGGAAGAAATGTATTTCCCACGAATCTCATTCTTTTGGAATCCCAAGGTTTGGATGTGATCATAGGAATGGATTGGCTATCCAAGTTTGGAGGAAACATCGATTGCGCCAGTAGATCAATTCTTCTCACCACCCTGGAAGGAAAAATGATCAAGTATGTGTCAAGGCACACATCCATGAAAGCGCATGTGAACGCACTCACGGGAGTTGTTCAGGAAGAAGTGCCAGTTGTTAAGGATTACCCTGATGTATTCCCGGAAGAGTTTCCCGACATGCCACCGGATAGGGATATAGAGTTCTTAATTGAGCTACTACCCGGCACCGGACCAATATCTAAGAGACCATACCGGATGCCCGCTAATGATCTGGAGGAGATCAAAAAGCAGATCAAGGAGTTAATGGATAAGGGTTACATACGACCTAGTTCATCGCTATGGGGAGCCCCAGTACTCTTAGTCGAGAAGAAGGATGGATCATTGAGAATGGTTGTTGACTATCGTGCACTGAACGAGGTTACAATCAAGAATAAGTACCCACTACCGATGATCAACGATCTGTTTGACCAGCTGCAAGGAGCCAAGGTTATCTGTAAGATCGATTTGCGATCAGGATATCATCAGCTGAAGATCCGAGAACAGGATATAACCAAGACAGCTTTTACCACAAGGTACGGGCTTTATGACTATACAGTTATGTCATTTGGTTTGACTAACGCTCCTACCTATTTCATGAGTATGATGAACAAGGTATTCATGGAATTCTTGGATAAGTTTGTGGTATTATTCATTGATGATATATTGGTATACTCCAAGAATGAAGAGGAGCACAAGGAACATTTGCGTTTAGTACTCGAGAAGCTCCGAGAACATCATTTATACGCCAAGTTCAGTAAATGCGAGTTTTGGTTGAAGGAAGTTGGATTCCTTGGACATGTCATATCAGGAGACTGTATATCCATAGACCCCGCCAAGGTTGAGGCAGTCACATAATGGAAGGCACCCACCTCAGTTGGCGAAATTCGCAGTTTTCTTAGACTCGCTGGATATTACCGGAGATTTATTGAGAATTTCTCGAAGATTGCGGAACCCATGACAGAGCTGTTAAGGAAAGAGACTAAGTATTAGTGGACTGAAGAGTGTGAGGCCAGTTTTCAGGAGTTGAAGAAACGTTTAGTTACAGCCCCAGTGCTGATTCTTCCGGATATACGCAAGGATTTCCAAGTATATTGTGACGCTTCTCGTCAAGGACTTGGAGGTGTTCTCATGCAAGACGGAAGAGTTGTGTCGTACGCTTCACGTCAGCTTCGACCACATGAGTTGAATTATGCTACGCATGATTTGGAGTTAGCAGCTGTAGTGCACGCACTCAAAACCTGGAGACATTTCCTTATTGGAAACCGTTGTGATGTGTACACGGATCATAAGAGTTTGAAGTATATCTTCACACAGAAAGAATTGAATCTCAGGCAAAGAAGATGGCTTGAGCTTATAAAGGATTACGACATGAGGTTGCATTACCATCCCGGAAAAGCCAATGTCATAGCAGATGCTCTAAGCCGTAAGAGTTATGTTAACACAATCATTTCCGGAGGTTTACCCCAGGAGATAGTCGGTCATCTTAGGGATTTGCAGATGGAAATAGTCCCTAGAGGTTTTGTTGCCATGTTGGAAATACAGTCCACATAGTTGGGAAGGATTCGAGAAGCCCAGAAGCTGGACAAAGAGATTGCAGAAATAAAGGAAATGATGGCCGAAGGAAAGGCAGAAGGATTTCGTGAGGATGAATACGAGACACTCTGGTTTGAAAAGCGTATCTATGTGCCCAACGACCCCGAGATTAGGAAGATGATACTCCAGGAGGCACATGACTCACCGTATTCAATTCATCGAGGCAACACTAAGATGTACTAGATGACGCCCCGCGCGTTGCTACGGGATTTTGTCGCGGACTTTGAAGTAACATTCGTGAAAATAATTTGAATCAATAATTGGGTAGCGTTCACAAATAGGTAAGTATTAAAAAATGGTGGTATAAATATGCACTGCATGAAAAACTATTAGCAGGTTGTAGCATGAATCATATTCTTAGCATGAACTATTCATTGTTGTTTGCAGATTTTCCTTCTTCAGTTACTGCAAGATGGATATATGGTGTCCCACTCTTTTCATACTCAACAATGCATCCTATGGAAGAGAATAGATGGCCAACAAACTAGGTTCGCAGTGTGTTGAGGCGCAGACTCACGTTTCTGAGTCATAGACTTCAATTCTTTTGTGATCTTCATCTTTGCGATAGCATTTGTGTATCTCTTCTGCGCTTCTCTTATTGAAACGACAAAAGAGCATGCCAGAATATTTTTTGAATATGGTGGCGTCCTAGGGAAGATATGTGTATGTTGTCAATGAGGGTAGAAAGTGAAATCGATATAATATAAGAAACCAATTTTCAGTATGTGTACCTGTTGCATTAGTGGCCCATTCGCACTGGAGGTTCTGGGGTCATTTTGCTAAATATTGTTGCTTAGTGATAGTACCAACAGATTGTTTGTCAAAACATCAAACCTCCTGAAATCGATTGGTTATGATTAGTCACGGTAATGCTAACGTCTTTGTACTTTGTGACTTATCTCTACATACAATGTGAAATATTCTATAAATTAAATGGTGTATATATGATTGCAGATATATTCAAGGTAGCCAGTTGAGATGCCAACATGCTTTTCATTCTTCCTTCTCTTCAATAAAATCTACTGGCTGAACTGAAAGTTCAGTTGTCCAAATCCTCAAATGCTACACTACTGTTTCTAGCATATTTTAGCATTGTTGCGGCCATGTCAAGGGCACACTTGCATCATGTCATCTTAAAGTTTCAGGAAATTAATGTATAATTCTCTTTTGGTATTATTAAAGATTAATCTTATATAGTTCAATCTCCTAAGAGACTTATGTCGAGAGAAGTTGCTATGTGGTGCCAGATCTACATGAGGCTTAAGAAGGCCCCCCCCCCCCGGGGGGGGGGCACGGCTGAAACTAAATAAGGGGACAAATACACATGAAAACAATAGAAGGTATGCTAAATGATTAATTTAAGAGATGAGAGATTGCATACCAAGGTGAGTAGCAAGAGATCTGCAAATCAATGAAGCGAATCCGAGCAGCAACAGACTTCTCTGGATCGACAAACTGAAAAAAGAAACTTTAAGCATGATAGCAGATCCATATCTGCATATACTCTGAGTACTTATTTGTTATGGAATAATACCTCCTATCATTTTATGATACATTACTCACAGATTCATGGATAGAAACCCCAAGTGATGGATTATATGAAACATTAACCTAACGAAGCAACACTTGAAAGCATAATCTTTTTTTACCCAAAGGGCATAATCTTCGACTGTGTTTGTACAATGGACTGCGAAAAATATCTTCTGATGTTTCCTTGCTTACTTCCTTCCATGTATTTGATTTGTTGTTTGTACTCCATAGATCTTATCTAAGGAATACATACAAAGACGTATATATATATGGCCAAAGCCAAAAAATCTGCATATGGATAACTGTTCACTGGCTGGGCTACGGAAGCAATGAACTTTTCTAAAGAGGAGAGCCTGCATAACAATGAAGTAGCAAGAGACCTATCACATCGAGCACCTTTGGATCCGACGCACAAGCTGTAAGATTCAAAAACATAGTCTCGGTGATAGGAAAAACTGGGGGTGGTTCAGAATATGGAGCATCACCTATAGATTGGAGGCCGCCATGCCAGTTCCTAGAGAAGGACGCGAACAGGTCGACAATGATGGCAGTGTAGCTGTGCAGGCATCCTTTTAAAGCCAAAGGCAGCCGATACCCAGCTAAAGGGGGAGGGGGATGAGAGGCGATAAATGCTGCGTTTTTTTGCGCATTTGTGGCTGCCGTTTCAAGGGGGCGAGTGGAAGAGAAAGGGGCGGCAGAGCACAGAAGAGAGAGCGGCGGTGGCGACAGCGAGCGGAAGAGAAGACGAAGGTTGGGCGTCGTACTGCTATTAAGAAAAGGTCGGTTTACATGGGCCAAAACGAACGGCCAACTAAGCCAGCCACGGCCTGATTTTTAGATGGGCTAGCATGAACGATGGTTAGCTAGATGGGCACGTATGTCTCGAGAAAAAAAGGCTAGATGGGCACGTCTATTCTAGAGTTAAGAAAAAACCTAGATGGCACGTATGTCAACCGTGAGGTGCAGTTGGAACTTGGGCTGACGATTATACCGTGCACATGCGCAATGAAAGAGCGTGGGACGGGAGCGGTCCCTGGTCCGTTATGTATTCTGGTAACGGCAATATAACATTCTTGTCAAAAAAATATGGCAAGATGACATGGCATCATGCATGTTAAGAATTAGACTCATGTGAATGCTGACGTGGCACGAAGCTGATGTGGACAGTGTGCATGATGAGAGAATAGGGAGAAGTGGGGAGCAACTTCTTAAGAATGGTAGATTTGGATTTGAAGCAGAATTTCTGGTGGACCGGAATGAAGAAGGACATTGCTGAGTATGTGGCAGTGTGTGACGTTTGTCAGAGAGTCAAGGCTGAACATCAGAAACCAGCTGGGTTATTACAGCCGTTATCTATACCCGAATGGAAGTGGGATAAACTTGGAATGGATTTTATCACAGGACTACCCATGACACGTTCATGGTATGATTCTATTTGGGTAATAGTTGATCATCTGACGAAAGTAGCTCACTTTATCCCTGTGAAGACCACTTACACGAGTGCTAAGTTGGCCAAGATATACATGACCAGGATCGTATGTCTACATGGAGTTCCGAGGACCATTGTATCAGATAGATGAACATAATTTACCTCAAAGTTTTGGAAGCAGTTGCATGAGACTTTGGGTACTAGGCTAGAATTCAGTACAACCTTTCATCCACAGATAGATGGACAGATCGAGAGAGTCAATCAGATTCTGGAAGAGATGCTGAGAGCTTGTGCGCTCGACTATGGATTCAGCTGGGATGATAATTTGCCGTATGTGGAGTTTTCATACAACAACAGTTATCAAACCAGTTTGCAAATGGCCCCTTTTGAAGGTTTGTACGAAAGAAGATGCAGAACACCGTTAATGTGGGATGAAGTTGGAGACCGTCAATTGTTTGGACCCGATTTGATCAAAGAGTCAGAAGAGAAGGTCAAATTGATCCACGACAGACTTAAGGCAGCCCAGTCCAGGCAGAAGAGTTATCCAGATACGAAACACAAAGAGGTGACCTACGAAGTTGGAGATAGAGCGTATCTTCGTGTTTCACCGCTACGAGGAGTTAAGCGTTTCGAAGTTAAGGGTAAATTGGCACCTAGATTTGTGGGACCATACAAGGTCTTGGAACGCAAAGGGGAAGTAGCTTATTAGCTAGAGTTGCCCCTGTCTTTGCCCGGAGTTCATGATGTGTTTCACGTATCACCATTGAAGAAGTGTCACGCAGAGATGGCCGACATTCCGTTACGCGATACAGTGCCTCTGGAAGCAATTCAGTTAGAGAGCGACCTGACTTACGAGGAGAAGCCCGTTAAAATTCTCGAGTTTGCCGACATAGTTACCCGCATCAAAGTCATCAAGATCTGCAAAGTACAGTGGAGCCACCACACAGAAGATGAAGCCACCTGGGAACGAGAGGATGATCTGTGCCAGGACCACACACACCTATTTTCTAGCCAACCCGAATCTCGAGGGCGAGATTCATCTTAAGGGGGGTAGGTTTGTAACATCCCAAATTTTCAATTTGGAATGTCATACCTAGATCATCATATGCATATCATGTTTTGTTGCATTGTTAGTTTTGATCCTAAAATCCTAAGCAACTCAATGACCCTCGGAGAGAGTTGGGGATTTCATTATTTTCATATTTGAATTTCCTCAAATATTGAAATGAGGATCATTTGATATTAATTATTTTTTCTCCAAAATATTTCAATATTAAAACATATGAGAGGAGATAGTATGACTTCTCCAAAATAAAAGAAATATTGGAGGAAAAATATTAAAATTGAATAAATAATTTTATTGGATTTTTACTGTTATTTTATTCGAGTTAGAAAAAAATGCATTTTTCAAAACTGCATTTTAGGCCAAGAAAATGTTCACCTTGTTCTAAATATTTTATACAGACGGTGACAATTGTTTTTGGCATTTTTAGATATTTATTTAGGATTTTTTCTATTGGGCGATTTAGAAAAATATCTTTTTCGGACTGAAGGGGCCAAAGGCCCAGCCGGCCCAGCTCGCGTCGCCGCCTTCCCCGCGCAGCCGCCGTGCGCCGGCCGGCCTCGAAGGAGTCCGACTCAGCTGCCGCCTTCTCTTGGCCCCCTCCCCAAGCCACCGCCCCCTCGGCCTTTATAAGCCGCCACTACCGCCCCCTCCCCACCTCAACCCCGTCGTCGAACCGCCTAGTCCCCGCCGCCACTTGCGCCACCGCCGCACTACCGTGTCGCCGCCGCACCACCCTACCGCCCCGTGTGCCTCCCCACCCCGCAGCCGCGCCGCTCGTCGCTGCCGCCGTCGCCTCGTCGCCGTTCGCCACTACCGCCCGACCCGCCGACCCACCGCCGCTCGTTGACCCGACCCGACCCGTGAGTCAACCGACCCGCGAGGTAAAACCGCCGTTTTTTTATAGATCAGTTTTTTAGAAACCCTAGGTTCGGTTTTTTTTAAAGATCGGTTCGGTTTTTCTCGGTTTAGTTATTTAGCGGATGATCGTCCGTTCGTTCATTTTAACAAACGCTGTTCGTCAGTTAGCCGCAGACAGCGAACATTCGTTCGTTAGCCTGTTCGTCTCGTTTTATTTTCCAGGGTTTTTCCGCATTTTATTTTCGATCGCGATTTCTTGCCTGATTTTCATTTTAGTTTATCTTTTTGCTCGTTAGTCGGAATCAGGTGAAACAAACGCCTAGATCTTTGTCTCGAAGCCCTCTTTGTGTTTAACCAACTTGAACAAGATTTTGATACTTTAAAATTTGACTTTAGTTCAGATTTGTAAACGGATCTTGTTTCTTTCGTAGTTTGAGTTTCGTTGCTCTGTTTGATTTGATTCTTTTTGTAAACCGGAGTTCTTCAGTTGAAATTTCTGGTTAGGTCTTCTTATTTGAGTTTTACCAGTGCATCTTCGCTTGATTGCTTATGTATGCTATTGTTTGATTGCGATAGTATTCCCGGAGTGCGAAGCGTGCTACTACGAGTCTTTAGGTTTCAGCGATCGTCAGCAAGGCGAGTTCATACTTTGATCATACTTTCTAATACCCGGTTTTTATTGCATTAGTTATATCCTCAAACACTTGCATGAGTAGGACTGGTACATAATATGATGTTTGTAGTTCATGAGGTAGGAAACCCAATGACTTGAGATCAACCAAGGGAATATACGCTTTCTTACTTATTGCTTAGCCATGCTTGTAGACGTGGATTGGTATGAGTGATTTCATGAAAGTTATGAGAGTAATAACAACTAAAGGTTTCTTTAAGGTGGAAATTTAAGACACATCTGGGTGGATTAGTTGTGGCACCCTGGGGATGGACCAGTGGTTGTCAGGGCTCCTGGGGATATACCAGTGTTGTCCAAGGAATGCCACCCAGGCTCAAAGGAATCATATATCATTCATGCCTAGAAACTTCCGTGTGCAGCCACAATGCCATTATGGGCTTTGGCATAGTTGAGTATGTTGTGTGACCTCTTTCCGTGGTAGACTAGCAGATGTAGCGGATGTAGGTGGTACAATCTACCCAGGATTAAGAGTTAATGCTTCTCAAAGACTATGTCTTGGTCATCCGTTTCTCAAACACCATGTAGTGCGAGAAATCAAACGGAGGAGATCGAGTCTTGTGGAGAAAAGTTCACAAACCTCTGCAGAGTGTACAAACTATTCATGAGTAGCAGTGTCCCCGGTTATGGACATCTTGAGTATTCTGGTACTTGAATTATGGACTGACCTCATCACTTTATTAATTTGTTGGGTTAATAATGACTTGGTTTTGGGATTGAGATGGGGGTACCATTCTCAATTGTTCATGATTAAATTTAACAAGGTAGTTAAATAAATACATTCCTTTGTTGTAGGAAAAAAATTATCTTTATGCAAAAGTAAACCTTACAGCCTCCACCAGCCAAATATGCATGTAGTTGTAGCCTTTGCTCATTATCAATACAGTGTGTTCTTACCAGCATATTCAATGTGCTGACCTACATGGCTGCAACTTATCATGTTGCAAAGTTTTCAGACGAGGATTAAGGTGCGCTAGGTCGTTGTCATGCACTCAATTTTTGCCGTGGAGTTGGATGGACTCAACTACTCTTCGTAGCTTCCGCAGTTTATTTCTTTTAGATGGCCTTCAGCCATTTTTGTGTAATTGATATTGCCTCTTCGAGGATCTTTGATGTAATAAAGTGTGATTGAACCTCTGTTATAAATCCTCGAGTACTGTGTGTGTCAGCATACCGATCCAGGGATGACACTGAGCACAGAGGCTTCGATTCATTGGAATCATGGTCGCTACAGATACAAGTACATTTAATTAAACGGTAGGACTGAACTTAAAAAATACAACTTACATACTACATGAAGGCATTGTCATTATCCTCCGGCGATGCAACACTCTTGCCCTTCGGCGATGCAGTACTTCTGCCCTCCGTCGATGTAGCACTCCTGCCCTTCGACGATGCAGTACTATTGGCCTTGGTGCTCGGCATGAAGATATCGTCTTCATCTTCGCTGTCGGCAGTCCATAAATATGTATGCTCTGCTGCAGTCCTTATGAAGTTTTCACTATTCGTCTGCACTACCTTCTTCCACCTTGTGGCGAAGACATATACCTAGGGTAGGGTCTTAGGCCTGACCTATACGGCCTACCCAAGGACATTGTACGAGGACCTAGAAGGACTCCACAGAAAGTGCTGACTGAAACACTCAGTAGCATAAGACACTCAACAGGAAGAATCACTCGGATAACTCACCTTCATTCAACACCACAAAAACCATTTCAGCCTAACATAAGCCGAAGAGCGCAGCCATGCAGCTTCGGCCCCTCTGTTCACGCGAAAAGGTGGCCCCAGGGACTTTTCAGCCTACTACTAACCAAAATGTACTTTTCGGCGTACTGCTGACCAAAAAGGCCTTTTCGGCGTACTGCTGACCAAAAAAGGCCTTTTCGGCCAAGCTACGGATCTCTTCGGCCAATGCGTGACCGAAGAGTCCTTTTCGGCCAACCGCTGACCGAAAACACCCTCTTCGGTCCACACGAGGCCGACAGGGTCATAGTTTTGCTTTTTTTTTTTTGCATTGGGTGCTATAGTTTCCGAATTTGCTATAAAAATGTGATAGTTTTGAAAAAAAATTGAAAACAGTGTCATGTTGTTCCATCTAGAACAGCAAATATCATCTGAGGCAAAGAAGAATACACGTTTGGATTCATAAGCTCCAAAGCACCCACTTTAATTTCATTTGCTGGATTACAGGTAAATTACTGCGACATAGAAGAAAATGATAGTAACTTATAAGTAGCAGCATAGTAGCTAATCGACCACGTGATCCACATTATAGCTGGCACGGTCTCTTATTGCTGGTCCATGATATAGCACAAAGTTTACACAGAGCGGCCCATCCATGGCAGATCCATCATCACATGCTTGGCTTCACGTTGAGGTGGTTGGCCACCTTCATCCCGCAAGACTTGTCACACTGCATCCATCCAAAAATCAATCGAGTTAATTATTGATTAACAACTGAAGAACATTCAGGGTAAATACATGGATTCATGCATCAATAATTAAAGTTACCTTGGAGAAGAAGTTGATCCAGATGACGCAGAGCTCGTTCTCCCACTACTAGGAAAAGGGCTATAGATGAAATTGATACTAATGGCGCACCAGACAGGAGGTGCGCCATTAGTATATAGTAATGGCGCACCAGCAACAGATACGCCATTAGAGTTTGAAGTACTAATGGCGCACCATGCCCGGAATGCGCCATTAGTATCAAGAAGTTTTTTTTAACTAGCGCGCCTGTCCAAACATACTAATGGCGCATCCATGAATAGTGCGCCATTACTAGTTGTAAATAGTAATGGCGCACCTGCAGTCATGTGCGCCATTAATGCTCTTTTTTTGTATGATATTTTTTATTCTGTTTTTTACAAAACTACTAATGGCGCACTGTCCCACAGTGCGCCATTACTAGTTTGAACTAGTAATGGCGCACTGTGTGTCAGTGCGCCATTAGTATGTTTTTTTTTTGCAAAACTTGTTTTGGTAGGTAAGTATGGGGGAAGCTATATTTATGTTGTTCTCCATACAAACAATGTGCACATGCACTTTTATGGCCTATAGCTAGATCTATGTATGTTTTTGGTGTTGCATAGGTTTGTTGTGTTGCATATGTGTTTGTGTTTGGAGGTGTACCGGTATTTGAAATGCGATAGTTGCCAATATTTTCCCGGAATGTTGATTCATTTCCGTTTCGGTGAGAATTTTGGCATTAAGCATTCATTTTTGTCCTATTTTTAGGGAAAGTCATGGCAAATTTTTTCTTGGTTCTAAAATATCGTTTTGCTCTACCCCGCAGGGCGACCATGATGCGCACGATGACCGAAGGCATCGTGAATAGGTTTTTGAGGTCCGCGAAGGCCGAGATGCTTCAAAAGAACGAGACGGAGATAAGATGTCCGTGTCGAAGATGCAAGCTGAAGAGCCTTATTGCGGACCCGGATTCCAGGCAGGTGCGGGACCACCTGCTCTTGCGTGGTTTCATGGATGGCTATCGGTGGCAAGGTGATGAAGATGACTACGAAGTCGTCCATGGGGGCCGGGCAAGAAATGAGGAAGGGCAGCAAGACAACCACCGCGGCTCGGGCGGGCGAGAAGACGAAGAATCCCCAGGAGATGATCACGACGGTGATGCTGTACACAGTCATCATGTAGAAGATGCAGGACATGATGATGAGGAAGATGCCGGAGCAGACGACGGGCATGATCATGAAGATGATGATGCCGGCGGAGCAGACGACGCTGAACCATCGATGGGCTGGGTGCAGGACCC
>LR738712.1:861657552-861763862 GCA_902687465.1 Secale cereale
AGGTACAAGTCAAAATGATCCACTCCCTTTCGATATTTTGAGCACTCATGCAATGGATGAGCGTAAGCAAGAAAGTCGACACTTAGGATGGCAAAGAGAGAAAAATGATGGAGGGGGAAGACAAAAAGGTGTGAAAGGCTCACATCAATGAGGACAATCATCGGCGAGAGAAAGCCAAATGATAGATATGATGTGAGGAGTAGGGATTGCCATGCAACGGATGCACATATGAGCTAAGGTAAGCTCTCCAATGGAACTAGTGGGGGTGCATCCAACTTGCTTGCTCAAGAAGACCTAGAGCTCTTTTGAGGAGGCTCATCATTGGAATATACAAGCCAAGTTCTATAGTGTGAAGGTCCCCACATAGCTATATGCATGAATGATAATCTCTATGGAGTACAAAGTATAAGATGGAGTACGAGTGTGGATCTCTCAAAAGAAATAGTAGTGTGCCCCCTTCTCTCTTTTTATTTCTTTTTCTCTTTTTTCTATATTTTTTTATTTTTTTGTGGCCTCAATGGCTCTTTCTATTTAACTCTCATTTGTCCTCTTTGGGATCTTTTGATTTTGTCATCTTTGGGATCTTTTCCTCACTTTAGGGGCAACACTCTATATATTACAAGAAGTATAGAAGATCTTTCACACTTTACAAAAGTACTCAACATAAAGAAAATGAAACTATCATGATGTATGCAAATGTATGCCTCTGCCAGTGTAGCAGGATATGCAATGATACTAGCGCGTCATGTAGCAATGATTAGGGCAAGGCCCAACTAGCATGCGGCTCATCGATCAAGCAAAAAGCATGTATGACATGAAGATCAAGTCATGAGAAGATGGATGTTGCATGGCAATGTATCTCGGAAAGGCTATGGAAATGCCTTGATAGGTAGGTATGGTGGCTGTTTTGAGGAAGGATATAATGAGGCTTATGATGACAGAGCGTATCATGCCAAGGATTTGGATGCACCGGCGAAGTATGCGCCAACTCTCGAGGTGAGAAAGGGCAATGCACGGCACCGAAGAGGCTAGAAAAATATGGATAGGTGGAAGTGTCAACTTTCGAATACTCACATTAGTCCGAAGAACTCATGCACTTATTATCGGTAACTCTCAATCTAATTAGGAGGTTCACAAAGAGACAAGTACCTCGAGGAGGAGTGTATGGGGGTTTGGTTATCCTTGCGCATCCTCGGCTCATGGTACGTGAGTGTACTCTAATATTCGATCCCTCCAAAGATTAGTGATCCATTTAGTAGCTAAAGTTCTCAACTATTTTGTAGGTTTTCGAAAATAAACACGGATTGCCCAAAATACGACATCTATCACTAATAGGCTAAAGCTCTTGACACCAAAACTTCAGACATTACTCATGGCAATACCTCAAAACTATTGCAAGTTACTACTAAAATTAAATAGCAACCTCAATTACCTACTTTAAGTCAAGACACACAACTCAGTGCAACAGGCAAACTCTCTTAACAAGATAATCATGGAAACTCAAGAGAGTTCAGCAACCAACTAAACAAAAGCTCTTTAAAAAGAAAAGCATGAAAACTAAGAGCTAAACATGACAGTAGCTAAGAAAAGACAAAGAACACACACATCAAAGGTAAGCATGAAAATCCTATGTTGTGTTCTAGATTGAAGTGGAGCGTGTTTCTCTCCCACACAAAGAAAGCTGGGTTCTAACTTGTTATGAACAGCAAGCAAAGCTAAAGAAAACTAAAAAGGAAACTAAGAGCAAGACGCTCCAAGCATAGCACATAACGCATGATGTGATTAAAATATAGTGGAACGAAAGATGAACTGATAATTGTTGATGGAGAAGGGGATGCACGGGGGCATCCCCAAGCTTAGATGCTTGAGTCTTCTTGAATATTTCTTGGGGGTGCACGGGGGCATCCCCAAGCTTGAGCGTTTGTCCCTCCTGAATCTTCTTTTATCATCTTCCCTCGCACACTTGAAAACTCGCTTCATACATAACTCATCATAATCTGATTAGCGAGGTTAGTACCCACAATAAAATAATTTTTCCCTACTGGAAATAAGGATAATCTTGAAGAGCTACTGTTTCTCAAGATTGCCAAAAGGTTTTTGCAAAGAAAAAGCAAGCTCAAGGTTTGCAAAACGAAGAAAAGGCAAAACAGGACAAAATCTGTGAAAAACAGACCAGCAGGTAGTAAATAATTTTTTCGGGGCACTTCTGCAACTCAAATCAAAAAACTCAGAACAGACGCCCGAAAGCCAATTGTATAGAGCACGCCGTCAAAACAATTCATATCAAAAAGATGATCTGGTGATTTTATACGAATTTTTCTGTCCAAGGACAGAATCTGTTTTCTGGACAGCACTTCACAACTTTTGAACTTTCTTGCAATCAGAGGCTAAACTTGGCACAAAGCTGAAAAGAAAAGATACAATGATGATGCTACTGTTGTAACAAACATCAAGACACAACAAAAGCAAAATAAAACCTAATTCGTTGTGGGCTGCCTCCCAAAAGCGCTTTCTTTTATGCCTTTGAGCTAGGCATGATGCAAAAAGGAGAAGATTAAGTTTTATCAAGAGTAAGAGAATAGCTAGCCCGTGTAACGGACTCAAAAGGTAACTTAATCTTCTTTCTAGGGAAGTTTTCCTTCCCTTTCTTGAGAGGAAATTGAAATTTTATATTCCCCTCTTTCATGTCAATGATAGCACCAACGGTGCAAAGAAAAGGACGTCCCAAAATAATTGGACAAGAAGGTTCACATTCAATATCCATAATAGTAAAATCAACGGGAACATAATTGTCATTGACAATGATAAGAACATCGTTGATCTTCCCCAAAGGTTTCTTTACGGAAGAATCAACAAGACGAACACCAAAAGAACAAGGATCAAAAGATTTCAATTTAAGCATATCATACATTCTTTTGGGCATAACGGAGGTACTAGCTCCAACATCACATAAAGCATAGCAAGAGAAGTTATTCAACTTAATTTTAATCATAAGATCCCAACCATCTTTCTAGCTTTCTAGGTGTGGAGGCTTCTACCCTAAGCTTCTCCTCCCTAGCTTTGATAAGAGCATTAGTGATATGCTCCGCGAAGGCAAGATTAAGTGTGCTAGTGTGGGGATCTCTAGACATCTTGTGAAGAAAACTAATAACTTCAGAAAGGGTGCAATTATCAAAATCAAGGTCACTACTATCAAGTAAAGTGGTAGTGGTGTCCTTTAGGCTCACTTGTTTGGTAGCTTCTATGGTCATAGGAGTTTCTTCTTTTACGGTTGAGGTCATAGCATCACCATTAATAGGTCCAATGGGACTAGGAGTGCATTGGGTGCTAAGAGTTTGGATATCCTCAACAACTTGGATAGTAGCAACAGTGTGGTGGGTAGGAAGCCTCTTAATCCTATCTTCTTCCTCCTTTTCTCTAGCCCATCTCTCTTCAAGTTTAGCCATCATCCTAATGTTTTCATTAATTTGCACTTGAATAGCATTCATAGGAGTGGTCTTCTTCTCCTCAAGAGGAGAAGTTCTAATTTTAAGCAACTCTACCTCATGGGCTAAATTGTCTACCTTCGAAGAGAGATTATCTAGTTTGTCTAGTTTTTCTTCTACACTCTTATTGAAGGCTTTTTGAGTAGTGATGAAGTCTTTAAGCATAATCTCTAGTTCAGAAGTGGAGTTCCTGGTGCTAGGATAAGTATTGTTGTTCCCATAGGAATTAGAGGGGAACGGTCTAGGGTTGCTACAAAAATTACTCCTATAAGCATTGTTATTGAAATTGTTTCTAGAGATAAAGTTCACATCTACTTGATCTTGAGCAATCAAAGAATTTAAATGAACATCATGAGGATCAATAGAAGATTGCTTAGAAAGTAGAGACATGATCAAGTCAACTTTTTCATTTAGGGAGGAAATCTCCTCGACAGAGTTTACCTTCCTACCTGTTGGAGCGCGTTTGGTGTGCCATTGGGAATAATTGGTCATCATCTCGTCGAGAAGCTTCGTGGCAGCACCAAGTGTAGTTGACATAAAGGTTCCTCCCGCGGCCAAATCTAACAAGTTCCGCGAGGTAAAGTTCAAGCATGCATAAAAAGTTTGGATAACCATCCAAGTAGTCAAACCATGAGTAGGGCAGTTCTTGACAAGAGATTTCATGCGTTTCCAAGCTTGGGCAACGTGTTCATTATCCAATTGTTTAAAATTCATTATGTTACTCCTTAGTTGGATAATTTTAGCAAGGGGATAGTACTTCCCAATAAAGGCATCCTTGCACTTGTCCCAAGAATCTATACTATTCCTAGGCAAGGATTGAAACCATATTTTAGCTCCTCCTCTCAAGGAGAAAGGAAAAAGCTTAAGCTTAACAATATCACCATCTACTTCTTTGTACTTTTGCATATCACAGAGCTTAACAAAATTATTTAAGTGCAAAGCAGCATCATCTCCAGCACCGGAGAATTGATCTTTCATAACTAGGTTCAGTAAACCAGGTTTAATCTCATAAGAAGGTGCTGAAGTGGCAGGTGTAGCAATAGGCGTGCAGATAAAGTCATTGTTGTTATGACTAGTGAAGTCACACAACTTGGTGTTCTCGGTGGAACCCATAGCAGCAGCAAGCAAGATAACTATTTTTGTGATTTCTGATAGAGGAAACTAAAGCAAAAACTGAAAGGTAAACTAACAAGACTAAAAAGCAAAGATAAAAGATAGCATGCAACTCCCCTATCTTGAAGAGTGGAGTCCCCGACAACGGCGCCAGAAACTTTGCTTGATGGCTTCTCACCCCTCGTTGGTTACCCCAAGTGGAAGGTTTGAGATGTAGCGTAACGGCAAGTTTCCCTTGGCAAAGATACCAAGGATCGAATCCCGTGAGACTCCGAGGGTCGACAAGTAGGTGTCAACTGCTAATGGCGCCAGAAACTTAGCAGTTGACAGGACCTGCACACAGATACAAATAACTTTGCTCCCAACGAGTATAGAGAGGTTGTCAATCCCTCCGGCCTTGTCGTTTACAAAGGATCAAACACAAGAGGTAATAATGATAGCTATGACTGCAACTAGGAAATAGAAACAGGAAGTAAATATAAGGTGTGATCAATGGTGGTAATATGGACCGGGGTCCCATGATGTTCACTAGTGATGTCTCTCTCCCAAAAGACGATAAAACAGCTAAGCGAGGTAAACAAATTACAGCTGGGCAGTTGACAGGATTATGTGCGCAAACCAATGCTAACTATGCTGTAAAGAAAGGTAGAGGCTCAAAAGCATGGGCGGTACACCAAGGCAAGTAGACCGAAATCCATCTGCATCTACTACTAATCATCCACCTTGAGATATCTATCCAGAACATCTCGCTGGTATTAAGTTGCGAGTCCCACCCAAAGTGTAAACTCAAAGCAACAGACAACTGCATTAAAAGAACTTTGCGTAAAGTAAACAATCCTTGCACCCGCAAGTACAAGCACCGTTGTTTTCCCCCTTGTGGCAACAGCACATCCCCTAGACTCATGTTTCTGTCACTCAAGCTAGTCATCAGGGGGCATGAACCCACAATCAAGCATAACGTTCCCTCTTGGAGTTACTACCTACTACTTGGCCAAAGCAATAAACAGCAACGGAGAACATGCTAGAATTACTTAGGAACATAAATATAAAAGAGGTGAATCAAATATATTACTCACACACAATCTGAACATAATCTCATAACCCATCAGATCCCAGCAAACTCAGCAGAGCAACAACATAAAGATTACATATGTGCCTCGATCATGTAGGGCAGCTCACGAGGTCTAAACCATGAAGAACAAAGAGGGGAGGAGAACATCACATAGCTACTGGTCATGGACCCATGGTCCAAGGGGGACTACTCACGACTCATCCGGGAAGCGTCCATGGTGGTGGAGAAGCTCCCGGTGGTGGTTCTCCCCTCCGGCAAGGTGCCGGGAAGAGTTCTCCTGATGCTCCCGATCTTGGAAGCGTTGCGGCGGCGGAATAGAGGCGAGATCGCGAAAAAGGGTTCCGTCCTCGAGGGTTTCGGGACCCGAGGAATATATATGCGAAGGGGGGTCACCAGAGGCGGAGAGGGGGCCCCAGGCGCCCCCCTGGCGCGGCCAGGGGTGGGGCCGCCCCGGGTGGCCGCCTGGGCCGCCCCTGGCTCCCCTCTGGCCCCACTTTGGTTTTTCTCGAAGCTTCCTGTACGCTGATTTTTTCTGTATTTTTCCCGGAATTTTTGGAGCACTTTTAATATGGGGGAAATCTGAAATAGAAAAACAGCAGAAAACAGGCACTGGCACTGTGGTTCACTGAGTTAATAGGTTAGTCCAAATATGATCAAAAGTGTATGGAAGTGCATAAATATCATAGCAATATCACACAAAAGAAGCATGGAGCAAGCAGAAATTATAGATACGTTTCGGACGTATCAGTAGACTCCACATAGCTATCTGTAGTTTCTCAAGGCCTGAAGCTAAGCAACGTGCATGTGAGCATTGTGCCTCACCTTCATTTTTAATAACTTCTTACAACTCCATACTTTTTGTGCGTTCAGTATGCACCATTTAAGGCCACGTCATCAACTTTCAGCCCTTTCTGACATCATTTGCTATTTTTCATGCATTTACTGATTTTTTGAGCTCAATGACCCTGGAATTGAAAAGCTCTACAAATGAACTCTAAAAAGGTTGAAAGTTGGCATGGTATCATCATTTCACGCACAAAGGATGTGCAAAAAAGTAGAGAGGGATACGGCAAAACTGGATGCACTTCATGTACAAACTGGATAATCTCTTTGGAAGTATCATGGTTTCGAACGAAAACACATCTGTTACAGAAGGCAATTCGTTTTTTAAACTTATTACAACCCCAGACTTTTTGTGCGTTTAGTGTTCACCATTCGAAGGCAAGTCATCAAATTTCAACCCTTTCTGACATAATTTGCTATTTTTCATGCATTTACTGATTTTTTGAGCTAAATGACCCCGAAATTGAAAAGAACTACAAATGAACTCTGAAAAGGTTGAAAGTTGGCATGGTACCATCATTTCACCCACATAGCATGTACAGAAAATTAGAGAGGGTTACGACCAAAACTCGATGCACTTTGTGTACAAACTGGACAATCTCTTCCGAAGTATCAAGGTTTCGGACGAAAACGCATCTGTTACAAAGACAATTCATTTTTTAAAACTTCTTACAACTCCAGACTTTTTGTGCGTTCAGTATGCACCATTCAAAGTCACATCATCAACTTTCAACCCTTTCTGACATCATTTGCTATTTTTCATGCATTTACTGATTTTTTGAGCTAAATGACCCTGAAATTGAAAAGCACTACAAATGAACTCTGAAAAGGATGAAAGTTGCCATGGTATCATCATTTCACCCACATAGCATGTGCAAAAAAGTAGAGAGGGTTACGACAAAAACTGGATGCACTTCGTGTACAAATTGGACAATCTCTTTCGAAGTATAAGGGTTTCGAACGAAAACTCATCTGTTACAAAGGCAATTAAATTATTAAACTTATTACAACTCCAGACATTTTGTGTGTTCAATATGCACCATTCGAAGCCACGTCATCAACTTTCAACCTCTCTCACATCATTTGCTATTTTTCATGCATTTACTGATTTTTTGAGCTAAATGACCCTGAAATTGAAAAGCACTACAAATGAACTCCGAAAAGGTTAAAAGTTGGCATGGTTTTACCATTTCACGCACATAGCATGTGCAAAAAAGTAGAGAGGGTTACGGAAAAAACTGGATGCACTTCGTGTACAAACTAGACAATCTCTTTCGAAGTATCAAGGTTTGAGATGAAAATTCATCTGTTACATTGTGTATTTAGTATGCACCATTCAAAGTCACGTCATCAACTTTCAACCCTTTCTGACATCGTTTGCTATTTTTCATGCATTTACTGATTTGTTTGAGCTCAATGACCCTGAAATTGAAAAGCACTACAAATGAACTCTGAAAAGGTTGAAAGTTGGCATGGTATCATCATTTCACCCACATAGCATGTGCAAAAAAGTAGAGAGGGTTACGAAAAAACTAGATGCACTTCGTCTACAAACTGGACAATCTCTTTCGAAGTATAAGGGTTTCGAACGAAAACTCATCTGTTACAAATGCAATTTATTTTTTTAAACTTATTACAACTCCAGATATTTTGTGCGTTCAGTATGCACCATTCAAAGCCAATTCATCAACTTTCAACCTTTTTGACATCATTTGCTATTGTTCATGCATTTACTGATTTTTTGAGGTAAATGACCCTGAAATTGAAAAGCATTACAAATGAACCCTAAAAAGGTGGAAAGCTGCCATGGTATCATAATTTCACCCACATAGCATGTGCAAAAAAGTAGAGAGAGTTACGGCAAAAACTGGATGCACTATGTGTACAAAGTGAATAATCTCTTTCGAAGTATTAGAGTTTCGGACGAAAAATCATCTGTTACAAAGGCAATTTATTTTTTTAACTTATTACAACTCCAAACCTTTTATGCGTTCAGTATGCACCATTCAAAGCCATGTCATCAACTTTCAACCCTTTCTGACATCATTTGCTATTTTCATGCATTTACTGATTTTTTGGAGCTAAATGACCCTGAAATTGAAAAGCACTACAAATGAACTCTGAAAAGGTTGAAAGTAGGCATGGTATTATCATTTCACCCACATAGCAGGTGCAAAAAAGTAGAGATGGTTACTGTCAGGGATATTACTGCTGAGTATAAACCGCCTAGGAGGGGCCGGTTTATGCCTGTCAAGATTACTTCTATTGAAGCCCAGCGGAGCATGGAGCATGACGCTTTATTCCAGAAGACTTAAAGCCAAGAGGTATTAGGGCCCATAATATGTAAACCGCCATACGGCGTGTAACTTGTGTTGTAAGATAGGAAAGATAGAGACCGAGCCGGACACGTTTATGAGCCGGCCTCAGGGCTTTGTAAACCGGCCCGGGTGTCACCTCGTGTATATAAAGGGACGACCCGGCGACGGTTCAAGGACAGAGAACAACAAATCGAGACACATGCAAAGCGGATTTGCTCCCTGGTCATCGAAACCCTAGCAATACCACACCAAACTAGACGTAGGCTTTTACCTTCGTCGAAGGGGCCGAACTAGTATAAATCCTTGTGTCCTTATCCGCTTTAACCCCTTTAAGCTAACCTGTAGCGATGGCCTCACAACTAAGTCCTTTTGCTAGGACATCTGTCGTGACAAAACCACGACAGTTGGCGCCCACCGTGGGGCTATCACACGATCGTTTTGAGTTCTTGAAGGGCAGCTTTAAAGGACTCAAGGGCTATGCAGTGGGCCGGATGACTAAGAGTCATCGCGGCAAGATCTACATCGACGATGCAGGCCGGGGCCCCAAGGCCGATTCAATCGAATACGGGTACCGGGTCCCCTTTGGCAGCATCCACGTCTTCATCGGCATGATCGGCCAACCGGGCCCTGAGCCGAACATCTTCCCCAACATCGTCGAGTCGGGTCAGCGTGCGAGACCTCCTCGGTTTCGGCCCGCCGTAAAGCACGTCTTCGTCAGAACGGTTCACGGAGTGCAAGCTGAGGATGGATCGGACTCTGGTGGCGAGACTGTTGTTTATTCCGGTGATGAGTCATCCACTGGAGAAACATAATCTTTATACCTGCTACAGGATGGCCGGTCTGGGGGCTATTCTGATGGTGACAGTATTCCGGACCCCCTGGATCCGCCAAACCGGGTCGCCGTCTTTATGGCCGGATCACAGCCTGTGCAGCAGTCATCGACTACGGCAGCATTAACATCAAACACGGCGCTGGCTAGGGCTGGAGGCCCTGTTCCGTCGCCGGCCGAGGTTTTGTCCACCTTAGTCGACACTTTGACAGCGCTGTTAACCGCAGAGGTCAGCCAAGCTGAGAAGGAACAACATGATGCACAAGTTCCTTAGGTGAAGGGCCAGATAGATCAAGAAAAATTGGACCAAGCTGCTGAGAATACCAGGATGGTCGCGAAGCAGGCCGAGCTGGATGCTCAGGCTTACCGGCTCATGTTGGATCAGACTGCTTCACATGAAGTGATGAGGAGAAGGTAATGATCTCGCCTGCCGCCGGTTTATGAAGCAAGGAACATCTTTAACACACCAGGAGCGGGAACCAGCAACCAGCCGGGGCTAAACCGGGGAGGAGCGCCTGGCACAGGAGCATCAGTCCAGCCACATGCCATGGAGCCAAACCGCCAGGTTGTTCTGTCGCAGCACGTGCCTACCCCCTGGCCATTACTCCAACCCATTGGATAACATAGTTGCCTCCGCTTCACGACTGGCCGCTCTTCCCATTAAAGGAGAATCCCCTATAGCAGTGGAGGCACGGCAAGCCAGGGAGTTTCTGGAGACAACTTTGACTCAGCAGCAAGCTTATTCTCACAGTCACGATAGGATTCACTCCACCCCTCGCCCGAGCCGGAGTTATAGCAGACACCTGGAGGAACCAGCCGTATCAAGCAGCGCGCAGAATCGTAATCCGCCGCGGAGGGATAATCCGGCGGGAGGAGGAGCAAACGCTCAAGATGTGGTGGATCAGGGCAGGCAGCGCCGGGAGGCCGAGTTAGCAGCACAGTATGAAGCCCGTCGGTCGACGCTGATTTGTCTGTCTACCACAGTTGAACCGGGGGTTACATCCAGTTCCTTGGGAGTGCCCTGTCTCACCATCACCTTATGCAACGTACGACTGCCCAAAGACTTCAAAGGACCGCGCAAGGTGCCCAATTATACTGCGCACCTATCCCCTGAGACGTGGGTCGAAAGCTACGAGATGGCAATGGAGATGCTGGACGTAGACGATATGGCATGTGCTAAGTACTTCACTATGATGTTGGAGGGCACAGCTCGCACTTGGCTAAAAAGCTTACCGCCCAACTCCATCGGATCATGGGGCGAGTTACACCGCTGGTTTATCAATAACTTCAAAGACACATGCAAGCAACCGATGTCTATCGTTGATTTAGCTGCATGTGTTCAAGGAGAGCATGAGTCGATGAGCCATTGGGTGCGCCGAGTATCGGAAATCCTACATTCTTCCAACCACATCAACCCGGACACAACAGTTATAACCTTGGAAGGCAATTGCCGATTTGAACCTCTGAAGCTAAAGTTGGGATGACTCAAACGTAATTGTGATGACATGGGAACACTCATGGGCGCTTTGGTGAAGTATGCAGACTCAGATAGTGCCAAGTATCCAGAGTCTGATGACGAGAAGTCAGGGAAGGTAAAGAAGAATGGCAAAGCGCCACAGCCCGGCCCGGCGAATCAAGGACATAATGGTAAGCGTAAAGCGGATAATAATTCAGATTTTGTGGCTAACACTAATGCTTAGGAGGATGGCCAGCGCTGCAAGGGCAGACCACCCCCGCGAGGTGGGAGACCGAATATTAATCTAGAATGCCAGATGAATATACCTTGCCCGAGACACGGTACGGAGGAGAAACCAGCCACACACCTCTGGATGGACTGCTTTATTATGAAGGAGTTCATAAAACGGTCCCAATATGACCATGGATCGTCCGTCGGTTCAGGTCCTGGGTTTCACGGGCCGGGTTATCAAGGTGGTGGATCCGGTTCAGGATTCCAAGGTAACCAGAACAATCACAACAACCAAAATGAGCATAATCAACATAACGAGCAGCACGACCTTGGTGGTTATAACAATCAGGGCAATCAACAGCAGCATCAACAGCAGCAATCAAGATATCAGAGTAATTCGAAGCAGTTGAGTAGTGGGCAGTATCACGTCTTCACCACAAGCCTATGTAAACGTGATTAGAAAGTTTACAAGAGGGCAGTACATTCCATTGAACCGGCGGTGCCACGCTATCTGCGCTGGTCAGAACAGCCCATTGTGCGGAGTCGAGAGGATCATCCACCACGGGTTGATAATCTGGGTCAGCTGGCTCTAGTTGTGGCACCTCAGGTTGGGGGCTATAAGTTCACCAAGGTACTCATGGATGGAGGAAGCAGGATCAACATACTGTATTACGAAACTTTCCGACGCATGGGGTTGACAGACAAAAATCTTCGGCAGTCCAACACCGTTTTCTATGGCGTGGTGCCTGGTAAATCGGCATATCCATTCGATAAGATAGATTTAGAGGTCACTTTTGGGGATGAGCATGACTCGAGATTTGAGACTTTGACCTTTGAGGTGGTAAAAATCAAGAGCCCGTATCATGCCCTGTTCGGGCGGCCGGTTTATGCTAAGTTCATGGCAAGGCCTTGTTATGTTTATCTGCAGCTCAAGATGCCGGGCCACAAGGGAAGTATTACGGTCCATGGGAGCCGTAAGATTGCTTTGGAGTGCGAGGAAGGTGATGCAGCTTATGCTGAGGCGGTTTGTGCAACCGAGGAGTTGAAATTTTATAAAGATAATGTTGATCCGGCAGACATGTCTCCGTTGAAGAAGCCAACCACGGAGCACGATCCGGCCTTGAAATTCAAATCAGCTGATGGGACCAAGCAGGTTGACTTTGTCCCTGGCGATTCATCCAAGCAGTTTACCATCAGTGCTAACCTGGATCCGAAATAGGAAAGCGCGCTCATCGAGTTCATCCGTGAGAATCGAGACATCTTTGCATGGAAACCTTCTGACATGCCAGGTGTACCGAGGGAACTCGCTGAGCACACTCTTAATATTGGTCCCAAGTTTAAACTAGTTAAACAGTTTCTCCGATGCTTCAATGAAGAAAGGCGCAAGGCTATTGGTGAAGAAGTGGCTAGGCTCTTGGCCGCAGGTTTTATAATTGAGGTGTTTCATCCGGAGTGGTTGGCTAATCCGGTGTTGGTGCTTAAAAAGAACGGCACTTGGAGAATGTGTGTTGATTACACAGATCTGAACAAAGCTTGCCCAGCTGATCCTTTTGCCCTCCCCCATATTGATCAAATCGTTGATGCTACGGCGGGTTGTGAGCGCCTGAGTTTTTTGGATGCGTACTCTGGTTATCATCAGATCAAGATGGCAGTTAAGGACCAGGAGAAGACAGCCTTCATAACTCCCATTGGAGCCTTCTGCTATGTATCTATGCCTTTCGGGCTCAAGAGTGCCCAGGCAACTTATCAGCGTTGTGTGCAGAATTGTCTTCATGGACATATTGGGCGGAATGTTCACGGATATGTGGATGACATTGTGGTGAAATCCAGGAAGGAGGAGACATTGATAGCAGACTCAAAGGAAACCTTTGATAATCTCCGGGTCTATAAGATGATGCTTAATCCGGCCAAGTGTGTTTTTGGTGTTCCGGCAAGCAAGCTCCTGGGGTTCATGGTGTCAAACAGAGGAATTGAAGCTAATCCGGAGAAGATCAAGGAAATCACATCCTTGGCTAAACCGGCGTGCATCAACGATGTCCAACGCTTGGCGGGCCGCATTGCGGCGCTCAGCCGGTTTATCAGCCGCTTGGGAGAGAAGGCCATCCCGCTCTATCAGATGATGAAAAAGATAGACTGTTTTGTCTGGAGTGATGCTGCTGATGCTGCGTTTGAGGACTTGAAGAAGCAATTGGCAGAACCGCATGTCCTTACTGCACCAGTTGAGAATGAGCCTCTATTGTTATACGTGGCTGCTAATGCTCGAGCAGTAAGTGTTGCCATTGTCGTGGAATGCAATGAGGCAGGAAATGAATATCCGGTTCAATGGCCGGTTTATTACATCAGCGAGGTGCTCATTGAGTCGAAGCAGAGATACCCGCATTGGCAGAAATTGGTATATGGAGTCTTCATGGCAAACCGGAAGCTGAAGCAATACTTTCAGGGCCATCCAATCACCGTGGTCAGTTCAGCCCCTCTGGGCGATATAATCCAGAACAGAGAAGCAACCGGCCGGGTTGCCAAGTGGGCTATTGAACTTAGTCCTCACGGGTTGAAGTATGTGCCTCGTACTGCAATCAAATCTCAAGCACTGGTGGACTTCATCAACGATTGGACAGAGTTGCAAGCACCAGAGGAAAAGCCGGATCATACGTATTAGACTATTCACTTTGATGGATCCAGGAAATTGGAGGGCTCGGGGGCTGGAGTCGTATTAACTTCCCCACGAGGTGATAAGTTCTGTTATGTCCTCCGTTTAATGTTCCCTTGTACTAATAATGCAGCTGAGTATGAAGCTCTCCTCCATGGCCAGAGAATGGCTAAGGAGATGAATTTAAGCCGGGTTAAATGTTTTGGCGATTCAGACTTGGTGGCTCAACAGGTATCTGGTAAGGGGGATTCTAAGGATCCACTTATCGCAGCGTATCGTCGAGAGGTGGAAGCTGTTGCTGGACACTTCAAAGGTTATCAGGTGGACCATGTGGACCGGCGCAAGAATGAAGCGGCCGACACATTAAGCTGGCTGGGTTCGCAACGTAAACCGGTTCCACCCAATATATTCCTGGATGTATTGCATAGTCTGTCGGTGAAATTACCTTCCGAAGAGGACTTGGCTGTTCCTGATCCGGAGGCTCAATTGGTGGCGGTGCTTCATGTTATTCCGGACTGGACGGTCCCTTACCAGGCGTACATGAACCGAGGTGAGTTACCAGAAGATGAAGTTTCGGCTAGACAGATAATCCGGCGGTCCAAGTCAATGACTATTGTCAATGGAGAGATGCATCATTGCAGCGTATCTGGGGCGTTTCAACGTTGTGTGTCACCGGACAAAGGCCATGATATTCTTAGAGAAATCCACGAAGGAGATTGTGGTCATCATGCCGGTTCAAAATCTTTGGTGGCTAAATCTTTTCGTCATGGGTTCTACTGGCTGACAGCTCACGCTGATGCAGAGGACTTGGTCAGAAAATGTGATGCTTGCCAGAAATTCTCACGGCATGCTCATATACCGGCTCAAGAATTGAGGATGATTCCAATTACTTGGCCGTTTGTGACTTGGGGGCTAGACATGGTCGGGCCCTTTAAGAAATCTCCCGATAAGAAGACCCACCTTCTGGTGGCGGTGGACAAGTTTACCAAATGGGTTGAGGCGGAACCAGTCAGCAAATGTGATGCGGCCACGGCGGTTCAATTCATCAAAAAGGCGATTTTCCGGTTTGGCTTTCCACACAGTATTATAACTGATAATGGTACCAATCTATCCAAGGGGGCTATGGAGGAGTTTTATCAACGAGAGCACATCCGTCTTGACGTATCTTCAGTGGCTCACCCCCAATCCATTGGCCAAGCTGAGAGGGCCAATCAAGAGATCTCGAGAGGCATCAAACCCCGGCTTATGGTTCCTTTGCAGAGGACGCCGGGTTGTTGGGTGGAGGAATTACCCTCTGTGTTATGGAGCATCAACACCACACCTAACAGATCTACGGGTTATACGCCTTTCTTCATGGTATATGGAGCTGAAGCGGTCCTCCCTAGTGACATCCGTCATGATTCGCCACGAGTGGCGGCTTACGTCGAAGCTGATAACGAGAAGGCACGGCAAGACTCGTTGGACCGGTTGGATGAGGAACGTGACATGGCAGCAGCACGGTCGGCGATTTATCAACAAGATCTGCGCATGTACCATAGTCGCCGGGTTAAAACCAGGACGTTTCAAGAAGGTGATCTGGTGCTCCGGCTCATCCAAGACCAGACAGACATGCACAAGCTATCCCCGCCTTGGGAAGGACCCTTTGTGGTCAGCAAGAATCTACACAACGGATCGTACTACCTCGTCGACGTTCGAGAACACAAGGACTCACGTACTATGGAGGAGGAGACCCGATGGTCGTGGAACATCGCTCTTCTTCGACCTTACTACACCTAAGCCATGGGCTCCGCTTTATGTACATAAGTTTGCAATGTATATATTATGATCAATATAATAAACCGGCGTCCCCGTTAAAGTGGGGTATCTGCTGCTTTTCTTCTAAGAGTTTGTAACATGGGGGCTTCTGTGTGCAAAGGAGTTCCTATGGCCCTCTTAAACCGGATGTAAAACCAATACCATCATAAGAGCATAGCTCTGGTTGCTTCGGTAATCTGGTTATCAAATCCCACATGAGGATGAGGGGCAAAAGAGAGTTTGATGCATATCACAGCTCAAACATAGGCACCCGACGAGCATAGCTCACAATGCTACCCGGGGGCTCCTGACGCATAGCGTCAACGAGTTGACAACCCTTGTAGTAGGCTATCAAGCCATGGCTTGGAAGCCTGGTGTATACACCTAAAACCCCGGATTAGCCTGCCTGCATTAAGTAAGTCACTCCGCCCAGGTAAACCTGGTATGACCCGTCGAACGTTTCACAAGTCAATCTTTTTACAGACCCTGAACTTGGTAACGTTAAATTGGCGATTGGTTAAGGATTGAGGTCCATCTTAACAGCCTTTGTGAAATGGTTAATTCAGTGGCCTGGCAGCCCATGAAAATCCTCGAATTTGGAGCCTGCCAGCTCGTAAAAAGCCTCGACTACATCATTTTATTTTGACAATGTTTCTTTGATATTTTGCTAAGTTTTTTCTCTTTTGAGATCATTGTGATATATCTGGAATCTATTGATTCGGTGGAGTGGATGACTATAAGTTGCCACCACAATAAACCAGAGTTCATAGAACCTGGTCTGGTTTGATTATAAATCGCCAGTACTAACTCGAGTAAAACCGGTGTTTATCATAACCCGACACGGTTACATCATGAGCCGGCATAGTATTCAAGGAGTTATCAATTCTCACAAATTGGGATCATCGCCCTTACATCACAGATATTGGCTAAAGACCAATGACAGAAATTTTCGGTCACATGTATGATATATGTATTCATGTTTTAGAAAATACAATTCAGGTTATAAACCTAGATCATGTATATGGGCATTATGACCCGTCGGGCGATAAATCGCCAGGACGTTTTAAACTTTGTCTTATGCAGAGAACAGGTGCAATCAACTGTTAAAATATCACAAGCATTAAAAATTATAGAGTTGCCAGATCGAGCAATGCTAAAGGAGTTTGCATGAAGACATAAACAAAGTGTTCCAACTACTCTATTACAAGGTGATTGGCAGACCAAAATGATCTGTTCCTTCCTGAAAGTATTCTCATATGATAACTAAACCGGAGCCGGTTCATGACTTAGCATCAGCTCGGCTAGAAGGTTATGGGTCATCTTGCCCCGACTCCTCGTCGTTTTCTTCTAGCAGCTGGAAGTTAGGGGTTGCCCAATTGATCTTGGTCAGCGCTTTGAAAACAGCTTCATCGTTCACGAGTTCAGACGGTTCAATATCAGGAGCGTAAGTATGCTTACGAATGGGCGGGATGAGATCTTCCGCCTCGTAGACCGGAGTGTTGACCCGACAGTTGTCAGCATCATAACCCGGATGATAACGGGACAGATCAGCCTCGTCAGCAAGTTTGCTGGCTAAAGGCCACATTTCTCTTGTCAGAGCCCGCAAATCGGCGTCTATGAACTCTGATCCGTCTTCCTTCATGATGGGATAGCCATTCATCACTTCTGCCAGATTAAGATCAGGCACCCAAGCTTTCGCTCGAGTTAGTGCCATCAAGGCACCCGCCCTTGCAGCTGATTTCTTCAACTCTCCAAGACGGACATGAAGCACGGATAACTTCTCCAAAGTGCCTTGGATTGTCGTGGGAGCCGGTTTATTGTGAGAAGCAGTGCAGACAATCCGTTGAGCGCCGGTATACAATTGCTCTATAAGAGTATAGGCGGCTTTCAACTTCCTCTGCATATCAGTACCGAGATGAGCGATACGTTTTCCTGCGTCAAAAGAGTTTGAGCTAAACCGGAAAGTGCAGAATTATCATTTTCAGGATTATGTAAAGTACACTTACTAAAGACGGCAGTAGTCATGGCGTTTATCTGTTGCTTTAAACCACGCAATTCTTCTGTCACGGGATTGAGAGCAGCTTCTGCATCAGTTGCCCTTTTTTCTAAGGTGGCTCTTTCAGCATCCCAATCCGACCGTTCCTTCTGGAAGTGCTTTTTCAGCTTTTTCATGTCTGTTAAAACAAGGGTCAGCTCATCTTTGACTTTTGAAGCGGCGGTTTGTTGAAACTTCAAAGTATCTTGGAGCTCGGCCACTTGAGAATCTTTCTGGTTTAGATCAGCCTGTCAAGAGAAGAGCATATTATACATTGGTGAAACATATTCAAAGTCCCAAGCACATAACAAGTTATATACTTGGCAGTTGGGGGCTAATGTGTATTTGCAGTTATCAGACAATTTTCATCAAAGTCCCAAGAACATAACAAGTTATATACTTGGCACTTGGGGGCTAATGTGACATTGTTCAGAAAAGACTACAACTTAAACCGGCCCTTGGGGACTACGTATGTGAAAAAGCTATATAATGGATATTCTGAAGTCCCGGTTCATCTTAAAAGGAGAGAACCGGCCCTAGGGGGCTACGATGGAGTAAAAGGCAAATTACAAGATTTAAGCAGGAATAAAGCTAAAGGAAGTTAAGCTGAAGTTTACCTCATAGCGTTCCTTCATCATATTTACTAAACCGGCTTCATGATCACGGCTAGTGTACAGCCGGTTCAGATAGACGGAATGGAGCTATTGGGGGCTAAGTTGAGTATAGTTGGACAGGTCAGCACTCCATTTGCCTTTGTCCCTTCCTGAAGTTTCATCCTTCGCAGTATGTTTGGATAAGGCAACAGGTTCACTAGGAGCAGTGTAGCCAAATCCAGTGATCTGAACTTCCTCAGTTGAAGCGGCCGCAGGTTTAGCTGGGCTAGCAGGAGTAGTGCTGGCCCGCACTGGACTGGCCGGATTAACATCATGGTCCATTGGGGCCCTTCCTTGATCAACAAAGACTTCATGGTCCATGGGAGGAGGATCATCATGCAAAATGTCAACGTTATCTTCAGCAGGTTCAGGATCCTTTGCCGGTTCAGGAATCACGTCATCACCTTCCGGTTTATTCAGCTTAGCCTTTTTACAAGGCTTAATTTTACTGCAGAAGATAAAGGTGATGATGGTCAGGGGATTAAAAGGAAGAGGTTAAAGCAGCAAAGTGAAAAACTTACCCATGAACAGTCTTGAGGGGAGGAATCTGCGTAGCTATTGATTCGTCAGATGACGAATGAGGAGTTTCCTGATGATTCGAATCAGACGGATTAAGAGGCTGTCGAATATGACCTGCTTTTTGATAAAGAGCATCTGGAGTATATAAAACCTCTGAGCGACGTCTCCGGGCTGGTGTATGTGGTAAGCCGATGGATTCAATGGCGTGGCCACTGTGCCGCGTGGTGCGGCGACCTTCATGTTGCTGTTTCTTCAAAAGAAAGTTTGGGTCCAAGTAAGCAAAAGGGTGAGAAAATTGTACTTTCCGGCTTGCTCGACGAATTTTTGGTGTCGGCAGAGGTTCTGAACCAGAAGAAAGGGTAATTACCTCGACATCATCTGCCTTGCTGCCTTCAGCGTGTCCCTGAGTACAATCATTGTTAATAAAGTGCAAGAAAAGAGAGCCAAGAGAGTCAAGTAATACCTCTGAGGCCGGTTCATCATCCTCCGGATTGGATTCAGACACTTCAGTGGTTTTCTTCCTGACATTTTTCTTAACGGCCTTGGTCTTCTGGTGAGGTACCTTAGCCGGTTTATCCTAGACCTTCTTTTTCCAGAATGGGTCATTACCCTGATGAGAGATTATAAAGTCATTCAGAAAGAGTACTAAAGATGGAGTGGAATAGAGGAAAACAATACAAGAGAAACATTTATCGATGGCGGTTTGTTGAGCTCACAGAAGGGAGCCAGTCCGGTTTGGCTGCAAGCTTCTACTGGTTCATTCAGCAGTTTCTTAACAGACTCGTTGATTTCATTTTCTGCTAGCATGGCTTCTGTATGGCGCAGAGGATCTTTAAGGTTTCCGGTATATTCGCACATTAAACCGGAGCGCCGGCTTAGCGGGAGAATACTCCAGGGAATCCAACAACGAATGAAATCAACCCCTGTTAAACCATTGGCGGTGAAGGCTCTGAGCTTTGAAAGTTGAGGAGCATATTTGGCTCGTTCTTGAGCACTTAGCCATTGAGGAAAGGGGTGATTCTCAGACAGCCGGTGAGGATGATAACCCGACAGAGGATTCTCATCTTCCGGTGAAGTATCTAGACAATAAAATCAAGTTTGGTTCCACTCTTTAGGGTGGCTGTGATGATTGGCGTGAGGAAAACTAACATCCTTTCTCTTTTGAATGGACATTCCGCCAAGTTCAGTGTTTGGACCGTCAGAAAACTCCGTGCGACGGTTTAGATGGAAGAAATCCCTGAATAATTCAACTGACGGTTCTTCTTGCAGATAAGCTTCACAAAAAACTTGGAAATTGCAGATATTGGACATCGAATTGGGCCCAATGTCTTGAGGGTCGAGTTGGAAATCAGCTAACACATCACGGAAGAACTTTGACCCAGGAGGACTAAATCCCCGGGCTAAATGATCAAGGAATACAATGACTTCTCCCTCTTTGGGCTCTGGAGGGAACTCCGGTCTAGGGACTCTCCAATGGAGGACATTTTTTGGACCTAAAGCGCTGATTTCAGCTCGTTTCTGCAACTCTTCCTGAGTAATCCGGGCTGGTCCCAGTTGCAGGAAGTGAACTGCTTGGCTTGCTTTGCCATTTTGGATGAAAAGCTGAAATATAGTAAAGTGCCGGTTTATGATTTATGCAGAGTAGAACCGGCAGTTTTTCAAAGGTGTTTGCAAACGGCGGTTTAGGCAGGGGCCTAATGGTATCTACCGGTTTATAGTCTTATCTAAAAGCTAAACCGCCATTGAGAATACAAATGTTGCAGATCTGAAGTTATGGGAAAACAGGTTTTGTAAAAACAGTGATGAAGCTACGGATCTACAGCATGTTAGAAATTCAGCAAAATTCAGTTTATATTCTACGGACGCAACAAGGGTTCTAACAGACGCAGTCTAAACTAGTACTATTGAAGAAGAATAAAGGCATACTAACAAAGCGGAGTTACTACTACGGATGTGAAACAAGAGGATTAGACCTACACTGATTGATGGAGCTATGAGGAAGAACTACGAAGAACATCGCCTAACCATGAACTCATGGGGAGAAAAAACCCTAATGAGATCTATGTGTGGGGAAGAAAAGAACTTACCCGAGTCAACGGATGCAGAGAAGCGCCGGCGGTTTTCTGATTCAACCAGGTTGATGCAGCGGCCAAGCTCGATGAAGATACAGAGCTCGACGGCGGCGGCGGAGCTTGAGCACGAGTGGGCGCAAGGAAGAAGAAGACGCGAAGGAACAAGGGAAAAAAAGAGATGCCCCTCTGCCCTATTTATAAGCCAAAAAATGAAACGGCAGGCGCGGGGATCGAGGAGCCGGAAAAGTGGATATGCCAAGATACTGTTGCCTCGATCTTCGAAACTTTTAATGGGTAAAAAATAAAAACAGGTACAAGCATTAAATGGGAATATGACGCCACGGCGGTTTATGAAGCGTTTGAAGATATGAAAGGTGAAATCTTTACAAGACGTTGAAGATTGACATGAACAAGTTCAAACCAATCTGGGGCCTAATGTCAGGGATATTACTGCTGGGTATAAACCGCCTAGGAGGGGACGGTTTATGCCTGTCAAGATTACTTCTACTGAAGCCCAACGGAGCATGGATCATGACGCTTTATTCCAGAAGACTTAAAGCCCAAGAGGTATTAGGGCCCATAATTTGTAAACCGCCATACGGCGTATAACTTGTGTTGTAAGATAGGAAAGATAGAGACCGAGCCGGACACGTTTATGAGCCGGCCTCAGGGCCCTGTAAACACGGCCCGAGCGTCACCTCGTGTATATAAAGGGACGACTCGGCAACGGTTCAAGGACAGAGAACAACAAATCGAGACACAGGCAAAGCGGATTCGCTCCCTGGTCATCGCAACCCTAGCAATACCACGCCAAACAGGACACAGGCTTTTACCTTCATCGAAGGGGCCGAACTAGTATAAATCCTTGTGTCCTTATCCGCTTTAACCCCTTTAAGCTAACCTGTAGCGATGGCCTCACGACTAAGTCCTTTTGCTAGGACATCTGCCGTGAAAAAACCACGACAGTTACGGAAAAAACTGGATGCACTTCGTGTACAAACTGGACAATCTCTTCCGAAGTATCAGGGTTTCGGACAAAAATTCATCTATTACAAAGGCAATTCATTTTTTATAATTATTACAACTCCAGACTTTTTGTGCGTTCATTATGCACCATTCAAAGCCACGTTGATACGTCCAAAACGTATCTATAATTTCTGCTTGCTCCATGCCTCTTTTGTGTGATATTGCTATGATATTTATGCACTTCCATACACTTTTGATCATATTTGGACTAACCTATTAACTCAGTACACCACAGTGCCAGTTCCTGTTTTCTGTTGTTTTTCTATTTCAGGTTTCCCCCATATAAAAAGTGCTCCAAAAATTCGGGGAAAAATACAGGAAATATCAGCGTACAGGAAGCTTCGAGAAAAACCAAAGCGGGGCCAGAGGGGAGCCAGGGGGGCCCATGCGGCCACCCGGCACGGCCCCACCCCTGGCCGCGCCAGGGGGGCGCCTGGGGCCCCGGCTCCGCCTCTGGTGACCCCCCTTCGCATATATATTTCTCCCGTCGCGGAAACCCTGATTCCAGAACCCATTTCTCCAGAAGCAATTCCGATCTCCGCCGCCATCGCCACCATGTTTCGGGGGACCAGAATTCCTGTGCCGGCATCCTGCCGGGACGGGGAAGTGCCCCCGGATTCATCTCCATCGACGTTGCTTCCTCCCTCCATGATGCGGGAGTAGTTCCTCCTCGGGGCTGAGGTTTCTACCAGTAGCTATGTGGTCAATTCTCTCCCCCATGATGTGATCTTCGTTGTGAACATAGGCTATGTTAATCTAGGGTGATCCCATGATCTTTTCCCTTCCTCTATGTATTGGATTGATGTACTCACTTGTCTTTATCTAGTATAATCCCCGAGACCAAGGTGACAGCGGTCTATTGGACATGGATTAGAAGAATATTTTCATGAGTGATTTCCTCTTTTGTGTGTTCATTGAAGATTGAGAGTCTCTTGGTGCTTGTCTTTGACTATCCTTGAGATATGTTGTGGTGATTGTGGTACTCTCTTTGGATGGCCGCGGTGACATTGGGAAATCCATAGGTTGAGAACTACGAACTTAGAGGTGTGCTTTTGTAGCCCTACATAATTCTCGTCCTCTCTTGACCACAAAGGAATGACCTCCGAGTGCATCTCCATTGCATGTTTTATGGGAAATATCTATGTTAATGTTGTTGGGAGTTGCCACTAGTGAAAGTATGAAGCCTAGGCCTTGTTTCCACCATTGCAATACCATTTGTGCTCACGTTTACCACTTGTTTTCTTGCTGCACTTTTTATTACATATTTATATTACTTTGCTTTGCCACTCCTATCATCCATATTTTACCATCTCTTCGCCGAACTAGTGCACCTATACAACTCCTAGTTGTATTAGGTGTGTTGGGGACACAAGAGACTTCTTGTATCTTAGTTGCAGGGTTGCTTGAGAGAGACCATCTTCAACCTCTACTTCCCTGAGTTCGATAAACCTAAGGTCATCCACTTGAGGGAAATTGTTGCTGTCCTACAAACCTCTGCGCTTGGAGGCCCAACATAGTCTACAAGAATAGAAGCGTGTGTAGACATCAAGCTATTTCTGGCACCGTTGCCGGGGAAGTAAGTGTTTGAAGGTGTATCTTTAGATCTTGCAATTAAATCTTTTCGTTTCTTGCTTTTAGTTTCACTAGTTATGTTTATGGAAAACCGCACTCTTAGTTCGCTGCTTGGGGAAGGCCGCTTTACCACACCCGTGGTAGAGAAGTCTCCTCCACCTACTGAATGTATCTCGTTCCAAATACCACTTGGGATAATTGAAATAATTAGGAATGATTGTTATGATGGGACAGTCAATCCTACTATTCATTTGTTGAAACTTACAGAACTTTGTGAGTTGTTTAAGATTTCAGGTTTGACAAGAGATGGAGTCATGAGGAAATTATTTGCCTTGTCACTGAAAGGAAAAGCATTGGAATGGTATAGGCTACTAGATGACTCTCACCTGCTGGATTGGGAAGAGATCCTGTCTCTCTTTTACTCCAAGTTTTATCCTCTTCATGAAGTCCATGAGAATAGGAATTATGTTCATAATTTCTATCCTCATGACGGAGAGAGCATAACTCAAGCTTGGGGGAGACTGAAAACGTTAATGCTAAAAGGTCCTAACCATGGGCTCCCCAAAGATATGATTATTACTAATTTCTATGCGAGGCTCTCTCGACAGGATAAAGATTTGCTCGATGCTTCCTCTATGGGTTCTTTCACAAACAAAAAGATTGATGCTAAATGGGAACTCCTTGAAAGAATTCAACGCAACACCGAAGATTGGGAGATCGACAAAGGTAAAGAGTCAGGTATAATTTATGAGTATGATTGCATTAAGTCCTTTGTTGAAACTACAAGTTTTAATAAGTTTAGTGCTAAGTTTGGGCTTGATTCTCAACTCCTTGTTGATTTCCTCAAATCTTTTGCTTCACATCTTAATATGCCTAAGGAGGATTGGGTCAAGCATCATGAACCTTTTAAAGAAATTTGCAAAGAAAATGAAATTGTTCATGATGATTGCAACATGCATGATCCAATTCCTAAAAATGAAGTTTTATATAAGCATGTTAATTTTTGTGGAGTGGATAGACCTTGTGAAAGGCCTGTGATTGAAGAAGAGAAGTATTGTAAGCAACATAAGCATGAAAGAACAATCACTTGGGTCAAAGATTTAAATGAAATTGCTAGAGAATTGTGTGACCTTTATCCTTTTACTTGTGAACTTTGCTGTATAGAGGGTCACTTTAATTTTTAATGCATGCACTTTCAAAACATAACTGTTAACCAGTTGTGCGATAACATGATCACCCCTGATCTTTATGATGAGCATATGTTATTTTTGATGTGTGAAGAGTTATCAGAAAAGACTTCTTGGCTAGATGTTAATGCCATAGGAATAAAAAACACTTTGCAAAATTGCCATCTCTATTGTGTTGTTAATTGCCATAAAAATGATTACATAAGTAAGATTAGAAAGGAGGGAACTTTACCAAAGTATAAAAATGTCTCTTATATTTCTGCTAATAAAAAGGAGAGTTTCTCCCAAGTTTCCCCTATTGTTTCAAATGATAAACCAGGATATGTGGAGAAGCTTCATCTCCAACCACTCCCTCCTAAGGTGAAGAAGAAGAAAAAGAAGAGGATGAGGAAGAGGAGCAAGAAGGAAGAAGAATGGGTATCAACCTGGCCTGAGCATATTCCTCCCATCAACTTTTATCCTAACGGTTGTAAGTTTAAAGAAGAAGGTGAAGTTTATTGCCTTAATTATCATCTTGATGATACGTCCGTAGGTACTATTGAAGATGATTTTGATTATGATATGCATGTTACTTATTGTGATTGGGAAAATGATGATAATGCTACTTATGATCTTGAAAATCTTTTTGGTACCAACTCTGAAAGTGATGATATGGAAAGCTCTAAGCTTGGGGATGATAGGATTGCAAATCCTTTACCCACTAGTGATGTGATAATTGATAATTCTTTTGCTAGTAAGAATAAAGACAACATGTTTACAAATATAGTTGCTAGCAATGATAATGCTCCTCTCTACTATGATGATGTTATAACTCCAATCTATAGTGATTATAAAGGTACCTATGACATAAGGAGAAATTATCCTTATGAAACTTGTCATAATCATGGAGGGAATTACTCCCTTGTTGAACACCATCTTCCTAATACACAATTAATCTATAGTGTTCAAGTTGTTTATGATAGTCCTACTCCCACTATTACCAATGAGAAAGATTATGCTTATGTGGAGAGTAAGAGTACGTTTTTGCATGTGGATCATGGTAACAATGCTTTATGTGATGCTTATATTGTTGAGTTTATTCGTGATCCCACTGAAAATTATTATGAGAAGGGAACATATGCTTATAGATATTTCAATAATATCAAGTTCCCTCTGTTTATGTTGAAGGTTTTGAAGCTGCACTTGTTTTGTCTTCCTATGCTTATTGCTTTGTGCTTCAATGAATTATTCTATTGCAATATTCCTATGCATAGGAAGCATGTTAGGCTTAAATGTGTTTGGTATTTGCTTCTTGATGTTCTCTTTTGTTCTTCAACTCTTATTCCTACGAGAGGATCATTAAAGTCTTAAGCCTATCTTTATGGCTACAAAGAAAGAGCTCTAGGGAGACAAACCTTGTTATCTTTGCTTTCAGTTTGTTCTTTCAGTTTTTAGTGGTCTTGATGTTTGTTACTACTGTAGCAACATCATTGTATCTTTATTTTTCAGCTTTGTGCCAAGTTTAGCCTCCGATTGCAAGAAAGTTCAAAAGTTGTGACGTGCTGTCCAGGAAACAGATTCTGTCCTTGGACAAAAAAATTCGAATAAAATCACCAGATCATCTTTTTGATCTGAATTGTTTTGACAGCGTGCTCTATACAATTGGCTTTCGAGTGTCTGTTCTGAGTTTTTTGATTTGAGTTGCAGAAGTGCCCCGAAAAAATTATTTACTACCTGCTGGTCTGTTTTTCACAGATTTTGTCCTGTTTTGCCTTTTCTTCGTTTTGCAAACCTTGAGCTTGCTTTTTCTTTGCAAAAACCTTTTGGCAATCTTGAGAAACAGTAGCTCTTCAAGATTATCCTTATTTCCAGTAGGGAAAAATTATTTTATTATGGGTACTAACCTCGCTAATCAGATTATGATGAGTTATGTATGAAGGGAGTTTTCAAGTTTGCGAGGGAAGATGATAAAAGAAGATTCAGGAGGGTCAAACGCTCAAGCTTGGGGATGCCCCCATGCACCCCCAAGAAATATTCAAGAAGACTCAAGCGTCTAAGCTTGGGGATGCCCCCGTGCATCCCCATCTCCATCAACAATTATCAGTTCGTCCTTCGTTCCACTATATTTTAATCACTTCATGCGTTATGTGCTATGCTTGGAGCGTCTTGCTCTTAGTTTCCTTTTTAGTTTTCTTTAGCTTTGCTTGCTGTTCATAACAAGTTAGAACCCAGCTTTCTTTGTGTGGGAGAGAAACACGCTCCACTTCAACCTAGAACACAACATAGGATTTTCATGCTTATCTTTGCTGTGTGTGTTCTTTGTCTTTCCATAGCTGCTGTCATGTTTAGCTCTTAGTTTTCATGCTTTTCTTTTTAAAGAGCTTTTGTTTAATTGGTTGCTGAACTCTCTTGAGTTTTCATGTTTATCTTGTTAAGGGAGATTGCCTGTTGCATTGAGTTGTGTGTCTTAACTTAAAGTAGGTAATTGAGGTTGCTATTTAATTTTAGTAGTAACTTGCAATAGTTTTGAGGTATTGCCATGAGTAATGTCTGAACTTTTGGTGTATAGAGCTTTAGCCTATTAGTGATAGATGTCGTATTTTGGGCAATCCGTGTTTATTTTCGAAAACCTACAAAATAGTTGAGAACTTTAGCTACTAGATGGATCACTAATCTTTGGAGGGATCGAATATTAGAGTACACTCACGTACCATGAGTCGAGGATGCGCAAGGATAACCAAACCCCCATACACTCCTCCTCGGGGTACTTGTCTCTTTGTGAACCTCCTAATTAGATTGAGAGTTACCGATAATAAGTGCATGAGTTCTTCGGACTAATGTGAGTATTTGAAAGTTGACACTTCCACCTAGCCATATTTTTCTAGCCTCTTTGGTACCGTGCATTGCCCTTTCTCACCTCGAGAGTTGGCGCATACTTCGCCGGTGCATCCAAATCCTTGGCACGATACGCTCTGTCATCATAAACCTCATTATATCCTTCCTCAAAACAGCCACCATACCTACCTATCAAGGCATTTCCATAGCCTTTCCGAGATACATTGCCATGCAACATCCATCTTCTCATGACTTGATCTTCATGTCATACATGCTTTTGCTTGATCGATGAGCCGCATGCTAGTTGGGCCTTGCCCTAATCATTGCTACATGACGTGCTAGTTTCATTGCATATCCTGCTACACCGGCAGAGGCATACATTTGCATACATCATGATAGTTTCATTTTCTTTATGTTGAGTACTTTTGTAAAGTGTGAAAGATCTTCTATACTTCTTGTAATATATAGAGTGTTGCCCCTAAAGTGAGGAAAAGATCCCAAAGAGGACAAATCAAAAGATCCTAAAGAGGACAAAAATCAAAAGATCGCAAAGAGGACAAATGAGAGTTAAATAGAAAGAGCCATTGAGGCCACAAAAAATAAAAAAAATAGAAAAAATAGAAAAAGAAATAAAAAGAGAGAAGGGGGCACACTACTATTCCTTTTGAGAGATCCACACTCGTACTCCATCTTATACCTTGTACTCCATAGAGATTATCATTCATGCATATAGCTATGTGGGGACCTTCACACTATAGAACTTGGCTTGTATATTCCAATGATGAGCCTCCTCAAAAGAGCTCTAGGTCTTCTTGACCAAGCAAGTTGGATGCACCCCCACTAGTTCCATTGGAGAGCTTACCTTAGCTCATATGTGCATCCGTTGCATGGCAATCCCTACTCCTCACATCATATCTATCATTTGGCTTTCTCTCGCTTATGATTGTCCTCATTGATGTGAGCCTTTCACACCTTTTTTGTCTTCCCCCTTCATCATTTTTCTCTCTTTGCCATCCTAAGTGTCAATTTTCTTGCTTACGCTCATCCATTGCATGAGTGATCAAAATATAGAAAGGGAGTGGATCATTTTGACTTGTACCTCGCTGTTGGTCTGGGGATGAGTCAAGATAAGATTCCAAAGAAGACCAAGTGTGAAACTTTAGTAGATTAAGTTCTCAACAATACAAAAACTATGTTTTACTCTCTCGTATATCCCTATCCCCTTTCTTGCACGTAAACACCATTTGGAGACATTTGAGTCACGGACAGCGAGAGCTCTTGCACCTTTATGTTCTTATGTTACTTGTTACAATGCTAATATAGACTCTTGCTTGTTATGACTTGAATTGAATTACATGCCTTGATTGCTTTACTTAGAAAGTTCTTATATGGTTGATAGCATGTTACCACAGAAATTATGTTTGTTATCATTTACCTACTCGAGGACGAGCAGGAATTAAGCTTGGGGATGTTGATACGTCCAAAACGTATCTATAATTTCTGCTTGCTCCATGCCTCTTTTGTGTGATATTGCTATGATATTTATGCACTTCCATACACTTTTGATCATATTTGGACTAACCTATTAACTCAGTACACCACAGTGCCAGTTCCTGTTTTCTGCTGTTTTTCTATTTCAGGTTTCCCCCATATAAAAAGTGCTCCAAAAATTCCGGGAAAAATACAGGAAAAATCAGCGTACAGGAAGCTTCGAGAAAAACCAAAGCGGGGCTAGAGGGGAGCCAGGGGGGCCCATGCGGCCACCCGGCACGGCCCCACCCCTGGCCGCGCCAGGGGGGCGCCTGGGGCCCCGGCTCCGCCTCTGGTGACCCCCCTTCGCATATATATTTCTCCCGTCACGGAAACCCTGATTCCAGAACCCTTTTCTCCAGAAGCAATTCCGATCTCCGCCGCCATCGCCACCAAGTTTCGGGGGACCAGAATTCCTGTGCCGGCATCCTGCCGGGACGGGGAAGTGCCCCCGGATTCATCTCCATCGACGTTGCTTCCTCCCTCCATGATGCGGGAGTAGTTCCTCCTCGGGGCTGAGGTTTCTACCAGTAGCTATGTGGTCAATTCTCTCCCCCATGATGTGATCTTCGTTGTGATCATAGGCTACGTTAATCTAGGGTGATCCCATGATATTTTCCCTTCCTCTATGTATTGGATTGATGTACTCACTTGTCTTTATCTAGTATAATCCCCGAGACCAAGGTGACAGCGGTCTATTGGACATGGATTAGAAGAATATTTTCATGAGTGATTTCCTCTTTTGTGTGTTGATTGAAGATTGAGAGTCTCTTGGTGCTTGTCTTTGACTATCCTTGAGATATGTTGTGGTGATTGTGGTACTCACTTTGGATGGCCGCGGTGACATTGGGAAATCCATAGGTTGAGAACTACGAACTTAGAGGTGTGCTTTTGTAGCCCTACATAATTCTCGTCCTCTCTTGACCACAAAGGAATGACCTCCGAGTGCGTCTCCATTGCATGTTTTATGGGAAATATCTATGTTAATGTTGTTGGGAGTTGCCACTAGTGAAAGTATGAAGCCTAGGCCTTGTTTCCACCATTGCAATACCATTTGTGCTCACGTTTACCACTTGTTTGCTTGCTGCACTTTTTATTACAGATTTATATTACTTTGCTTTGCCACTCCTATCATCCATATTTTACCATCTCTTCGCCGAACTAGTGCACCTATACAACTCCTAGTTGTATTAGGTGTGTTGGGGACACAAGAGACTTCTTGTATCTTAGTTGCAGGGTTGCTTGAGAGAGACCATCTTCAACCTCTACTTCCCTGAGTTCGATAAACCTTAGGTCATCCACTTGAGGGAAATTGCTGCTGTCCTACAAACCTCTGCGCTTGGAGGCCCAACATAGTCTACAAGAATAGAAGCGTGTGTAGACATCAAGCTATTTCTGGCACCGTTGCCGGGGAAGTAAGTGTTTGAAGGTGTATCTTTAGATCTTGCAATTAAATCTTTTCGTTTCTTGTTTTTAGTTTCACTAGTTATGTTTATGGAAAACTGCACTCTTAGTCCGCTGCTTAGGGAAGGCCGCTTTACCACACCCGTGGTAGAGAAGTCTCCTCCACCTACTGAATGTATCTCGTTCCAAATACCACTTGGGATAATTGAAATAATTAGGAATGATTGTTATGATGGGAAAGTCAATCCTAGTATTCATTTGTTGAAATGTACAGAACTTTGTGAGTTGTTTAAGATTTCAGGTTTGACAAGAGATGGAGTCATGAGGAAATTATTTGCCTTGTCACTGAAAGGAAAAGCATTGGAATGGTATAGGTGTCGGGGGAAACTGTCCACCACGAGCACCTATGGGACCGGAGCCCCTTGTTCGTGCGGTAAGAGAGCGGAGGGAGCACAAAGAGCAGATCGTAGAGCACACGCGGGCAGTTTACCCAGGTTCGGGCCGCGACGGACGCGTAAAACCCTACTCCTGCTTGATTTGTATTGAGTTGAGGAGCTCGGGAGCTTGAAGAACTAGCTACACCGAGCAAGAGAGCTATCAAGGTTCCGAACCCCTTCTACGTTGTGCATGGGCCTCCTTTTATAGCTTAAGGGGTCACCGATAGGTGTCAACGTAGGAGAAAGGGGTAAAACTGTAACTTTGGTGGTAGTTGTAACAGTGCGGGAACAGTGCGTGAACAGTGGATGAACAGTGGTCATCACCTACTTTGACAGTGGGGGACAAGAGCATTTAATGCCCGTCGCCGTCGACCCCAAAAGCGCCCGCCCTTGCGTCTCCGTTTGCCACGGCGGTAGCTTCGTCACCGTGGAGTGCCACCGTGTCCCCCAGGCTGCACAGCCGTCCGCCACGCGTCCCTGGAATGGCCCCAGGGCGACGCGTGGGCCGATGAGCTGGAGCGCGGGCACACAGTGCAGACTTCCCCCGGCAAGCACCTTGCTGGGGTCTTGATCTTGTCGGGCCGGGAAGCTTGTCGCTCCCCGGGTCTTGCCGGGGCGCAGAGTGCGCCGGGGCTTGTCTTCTAGATACAGTCTTCTGGTCTTCCTGGCAAGCTCCTCTTGCCAGGGCCTTGTGTTGATGAGGTAGTCTTGAGCCCGGGACGGCCTTCCCGGCAAACTCCGCTTGCCGGGGTCTTGATCTTCTGTCTTGTATACTTTGTTTTTGAATGGCTTCATATGGATCAGAAAGGTCTCCGGAGAGCACGTGGTAAGCCCTGCCGCGGGAAGCTGCTACTGCCCGTGCACAAGTTGGGGTACTGAGGCACCCCTACCTTAGTACACCGACAGGAGCCCCCAGGCCTGGGCCACACACGGTGCCGAGCGCTGTTGGGCCAGGCCCAAAACAGTGCATGGGCACGCGCGGCCCACGGCACGCCGAATCCCCTTCCGCATCCGCCGCGTCTCTCCCTAACGGCAAGCGTCGATTGCGGCGTCGTGGGAGAGATTGTGGCCACGTTCTTTTAATGGAAAGAGCGAAACGTCCCCCACTTCCCCATAAAAGCAGAGGAAGCAGGAGCGGTTCCCCTCCTACGCTTTCATTGCTTCTTCTATCTCCAGAAATTCCCCCTTGCGCTCCGACTCCACACCTCCTCCGCCATCTCTCGCATCTGCGGCGTCGCCGGACTCCTCGCCCCCCTTCCCTCGCCGCCTCCGCCATGGCCCCGAAGACCGAGAAGGCGAAGGCAGAGAAGGCCAAGAAAGAGAAATCCGAGCAGGCGGCGAAGCTTGCTCTCCTGCGGAAGAGGAATGTCGTCTTCACGCCAAGGCTCAGCGCGCGGGAGCTCTGGTACAAGTACTACTTGTTCTGGGCCAAGAAAACCAAGGCGCATCCTCGGACCAGAGTTTATCCTGCCGCCGCCAAGGATCTGTACCCCGGCGGGTATTTCTTCTTCGCTGTCTTCTTTCACTGTGGGTTGTGTCCTCCCTTCTCTGAATTTTTCTGCGATATAATGAACACCTACAACCTCCATCTCTTAGACTTCACCCCCAACGCCATCCTCATGATGGCGGTTTTCGCACATCTATGCGAAAACTACATAGGGATCTATCCAAACGTAGCGCTCTTTAGGCATTTCTTTACGCCTAGAGTAGAGGCCGGCGCTCCCCTCTCCGGGGGTATCTCTTGGGTCTTCCGTTTGAACAAGAAGGAATCCTATCTGCAAGGGGAGCTCCGCGGCAAGTGGGAGGAGTGGCGCGCGGATTGGTGCTGGGTAGTGGAAGACAAGCCGCAGCCTTTCACTGCGCCGCGCACAGCAGCCATAGTGCGCGGCAGGGACTGGAGCGATTTGGCCCCAGATGATATCAAGCTCAACGTCGCCCTCGTCAGAATTCTTCGTCTCCGGGTAGCCAGGTTGACCATCGGAGAAGTAGGAGCAGACTTCCTCCGCCGCCGCATTGCCCCTTTACAGGAGAGGAAAAGGCCATCATGGGAGTACGGCAATGCGGCGGACATTATGAGACTGCGCCCAGGACTGAACTTCAACTTCACATCGCTGGAGCTGAAGGGGATGGTCCGGGAACTTTTTAAGCACGACCTGGCCCACCCGGAGTGGTTTAGAGCTCCCCGGGGAGTGGTGCCTCTATGTAACAGCACGGCCCGGGACTCCTTGCGCGCAATGATGCCCGCATGTGACTCGCACGGCGTCGATCCCACATGGATAGTGCCCACGCCGGACGCCATCATGAGCTTCTTCGACAACTTGGTGGAGGTGCCGAAGAACAAAGAGGAGATCAAGGGTCTCACCCGGGCCACCACTGAGCGGGAGATTGCTTATATTGCTTCCCGGGTAGAAGAGGCCGCCGCAGCCGCAGCGGCGGGAGAGTTCGGGTTCACAGTCGAAGAGGCAGAGGCCGCGGAAGCGTCGTGCCAAGCAGAGGAGGCGGAGATCCGCAAGCTGCTTAAGCTTCCGCCCGACGAGCTCGCCGGGGTCCCCTCTCTGAGGCATGCTGGGATCCCCGGGATCGTGAGCGAGGCCGCCGCGAGGGGCGATGTTGCCGGAGGAAGCAGAGGTGCCGGAGGGAGCGGAGGCGCCGGAGGGAGCAGGGTCGCAAGGCAGGATGCTGGGCCCAGCGAGCCTGCCGAGGAGGAGGAGGAGGAGGAGGACGCCGGGGCCGGCGAGGACTCCGGTGGGTCTCTGGGGCTCGATGACGACGCCTCCTCGACCTCGGAGACCTCCCCAGCACGGGCAAGTCCCAGGCGATCTCCGTTGAAGCGCCTCCACAAGGCGACGACGACGACGAGGGCGCAGGCGCCCCGACAACAACCTGCTCGCCGGGCGGCGCGAGCTACCCGGGGGAGCCAAGCCGCGACGAGAGCGCCCGGCGCACCAACCGCGGCGGAGGCGACCCGCACACAGGCTACGGCGGAGGCGCCCCGTACGTCAGCGCCAAGTGGAGGAGGGTCTTCTCAGAGCGGAGCAGCTGCTCCACCTGCTCCCCGGGCCTCGGCGTCCACAGGGGCCGGGTCTTCGCAGCCCCCAGCCCCGGGGACCGCCAAGCGCCCGAGGGAGCCTTCTCCTCCTGCTCCTCGCGCGGACGCGCCTCAGGTGGAGTTTGATTTCTCCGCCCTCAGCGACGACGACGAGGAAGAGGAGTAAGTGCTTGAAGTTTTGTATCTTCTTTAATTCTGTCTTGATTCCTATGTTGATGATTCTGATCTTGTTTCTGATTTGCTTGCAGGACCCTAGCCCAGCGGATGGCGAAGAGGGCCAAGGTCCCGTGGTTGTGGTCGAAGACGACTCGCCCGTCGCGGCGACAGGGGACGCGTCGGCAACGGACTTACCGGATCCAACCGCTGCTCCGAGGAGCAGCCCCCAGCGTAAGTCTGGTCTTTGATTTTTCCGCTCGTCGGGCGCGCTTGAGGATTTTGTTTGTACTAACATTTTGCGGTCTTGTGCAGGAACGGAGCCGCAGCCGCCGGAGCAACCGGAGGTCACTCCCGAGGAGCAGCAGGTTCCACCCTCCCCGTCAAGGGCGAACTCCCCGGCGAGGGAGGACGTTTCGCCAAGGACGGGTCCCCGCCAAGGACGGGTAGCCCGACAAGGGTGGCCACTCCGCCAAGGGAGGGCATGGGCGGCCCTCCGCCAGCAGGAGCCACCACTCCACCGGCAAGGCGGGACTCTCCGGCGAGGGAGCCGGTCGTCGAAGAAGTCCGTGAAGGTAAGTCTCGTAACTTCGTCTTCTTGGACTTGTCTTTTTGGATTTTTGCTTGAACTTTTCTCTTCTTCTTCTTCTATCAGATCCTCCTCCCCCGGAGCGGATGGAGACGGAGGCCGCCGTCGAGGAGGAGACGGGCGGCGGCGACGGCAACGCCACTGCTACTGATAGCATGGCGGGAGCCGACGAGCCCGCCGCGGAGGAGACTGCTCCAACCGCAGACGCCGCGGCCGGGGAGGGGGATGGCGACCGCACTGCCGGCCCGGAGGCGGCAGGAGCGTCGAGCGCTGCACCGGCCGCCGACCCCTCTGCCGGAAAGGAGCAGTCGGGCTTCTACCTTGAGGCTCCCAACGGCGTCTTCATTCAAGTGCCGTGGGGATCCTCGTCGCGAGCCCCCGAGGAGGGAGAGACCTTCGATGGGGAGGTCCTCGCCTCCGCGGGGCTGAAGATCGTCGAGGCGCCTGGCGGGAGCGATGAGCCCGAGGAGGAGAAACTGCTACACCGGGTCCTGGCCCTTTACCGGGCCAGGCAGGCGAAACTTGAGTCTCGGGAAACCCTCACCGCCAAGGCCGCAGCAGATATGGAGAAACGCGCTGCGGAGCTCCGCGCCGCCAACCAGGCGGCCCTCCGCGACTTGGCGGAGGAGCGCGAGAGGCTTGCTGGAGAGTACCAAGAGTGGCTCCTGGAGAAGGCCGAGGCCGAGGAGCAGCAGCGACTCGCCGGAGAAGCGCTGTCCCAGCGAGAAGGAGCGCTCAACCAGCGGAAGGTCGACCTTGACTCTCACGAGGACGACCTTGCCGCCCGGGAGCAGGCCCTTGGCGGGGAGCTGAAGGAAGCAAAGGCCGCCGCAGCCACCGCGGAGACCGCCAAGAAGGACCTCGAAGCTAAGGTGGTGCAGCTGGAGGAGTACCTGAAAGCGAGCACGGAGAGGGTCACCGCGCTCAACATAGAGCGCGAGAAGGACGCCCATACCAAGTCAGAACTCCAGGTACGCCTCTCCAAGCAGGGCGACGAGCTCAAGGCCGCCAAGGACTCGATTGCAGATCTGGAGCTGAAAGTCTCTACGCTGAAAGATTCACTCGACGCCGTCCGGGACCGCGAAACCAAGCTGAAGGACGAGCTCCGCAAGGAGCGAGGCCTGGTGGAGAGCGCCGCCACTTCAGCTGAGAACTTCCACCGGACCGTCGAAGTATGGACCGAAGATCTGGTGGCTTCTGCAGCTAGCATCGACAAGGAGCTGATGGCGCTGAAGGTTGAGCATCTCATATACTCTCCGGATCCAAATCTCCCCCACAGCGCCAAGCTCAGTCTCTTCTTCAGAGGGGTCGCGCCGGCACTCGCAAATCTACAGAAGAAGCTCCCCGCGCAGCTGGCCGAGGAGTCACGCCAGCTCTGCGCGGGTACCTTGGAGCGCGTCCTGACGAAGATCATCTACCGCAATCCTGGTATAAATCTTGTCAACGTCCTCCGCAGCTTGCCGGCCGACGCAGATATGGAGGCGCTGAAGGCGCAGGTCGCCCACATCATCGCCAAGGTGAACAAGATTTCCAGGCGTGAAGGCGATCGCGTAGATTAGGCCTCTTCCCTTTTACTTCTTTTGCTGCTACAAAGTGTGTCATGAACACGAGCCTATTAGTGATTGCGACAAGTTATCCCTTGTAATATATTATCTTATTTTAAGCAATCGAGGCCGTGTTATCTCCCTTGTTTTGGTCCTTTACTTTGTATGCTTTCAACCCTACGCTTCTAGGGAACTTGCCGGCAAGGGGCCCTTGCCGCGAGCGCTGAGTGCTGGACTCCGAACAGCCTGCTGGCCAAGGTCTTACCGGCAAGCAACCTTGCCGCAGCTAGTCGCAACGCACTTAGCTTGCTGAGCGAACTCGAAAACGAAGCAAGGGCGCGACACTTGTCGTAGCTCACTTAAGTCGTTGAGCGTACTCGAAAACAAGATAAGGGTGCGGCTAGCCACGGGTAGGTTCCTCCGCGCACAGGTTTTCCATACAAAGCGTGGTTGTTCAAGGAAGATAACTAAAATTTAAAAATTTGGACTGGCCCAAATTCTGGTAACTTAGCTTTCATAGTCTGTTCGTTCTCCGGTAAGCTTCTCTTTCTTGAACAGCACTTGGTTCATCTTCCACCTCCTTCCCCCCCGGCAAACTTGTGCGCGAGGAATGTTTCTTCTGCTTAAGAGAGAAACAAAAGGAGAAGAGGAAACAAGTATAGGGTTTCTTGGCATGGTAATGCTTACCGGATATGTGTGTTGCACAAAATGCCAAATAATGCATGCAAATAACAAAGAAAAGCACGAGAATGGCAAATAGTGCGAAAACACAAAGCTTTACTGATGCACGGGATCTGCGCCCGGCTTTGTACAAAGGTTTACATGCAACAGCGGCAAGACTCGTACAAAAGGTGGTTGCCGGAGCGGATCGCGGCAACCGCGCCTTATGGGTGAAACTTTCGAAGATGCTCTATGTTCCAGGAGTTGCTCACCGGTAAGCCTTCTTCGGTCTCAAGGCAGACAGCGCCGGGCCTTGTGACTTGTCTCACCCGATAAGGGCCTTCCCACTTCGGCGTCAACTTGTTGGAATTCTTGGCGGACTGAACACGCCGAAGAACAAGGTCGCCTTCCTCGAGACTCCTGGCCTTGACCTTGCGGCTATGGTAGCGGCGCAAGGCTTGCTGGTATTGAGCAGCTCGTACAGCAGCCTGGAGACGTTCCTCCTCGAGGAGCAATGCATCATCTTGTCGCAGTTGCTCTTGCTCGAGCTCATCATAAGCGAGCACTCGAGGAGATCCGTATACGAGTTCTGTGGGGAGAACTGCCTCTGCTCCATAGACTAGAGCAAAGGGTGTCTGTCCGGTGGCTCGACTTGGTGTCGTTCTGATTGACCAAAGAGCCGCCGGCAACTCCTCTATCCAGTTTCTTCCACACTTGTGCAGCCTGTCAAAGGTCCTTGTCTTGAGTCCGCGCAGTACTTCAGCATTTGCCCTCTCCGCTTGACCGTTGCTCCTCGGGTGAGCAACAGAAGTGAAGCAGACCTTGGCGCCAAGGTCTTGGACGTACTGCATGAAGGTGCGACTAGTAAATTGTGTCCCGTTGTCGGTGATGATCCTGTTAGGGATTCCAAAACGGCAAACAATCGACCTGAAGAACCTGACTGCTGACTGTGCTGTCACCTTTCTCACTGGTTCCACTTCTGGCCACTTTGTGAACTTGTCGATTGCAATGTACAAGTACTCAAAGCCCCCGACAGCACGGGGGAAAGGGCCGAGGATATCGAGCCCCCAGACCGAGAAGGGCCAGGACAAAGGGATCGTCTGGAGAGCTTGAGCTGGCTGATGAATTTGCTTGGCATGGAACTGGCACGCTTCACACTTGGTTACTTGTGCAGTTGCGTCTTGGAGGGCTTCTGGCCAGAAGAACCCTTGCCGGAACGCCTTCCCGGCAAGTGCCCTTGCGCCAATGTGGTGGCCACATATGCCTCCATGTATTTCTGCCAACAGCATTTGTCCATCTTCTCTGGAAATGCACTTCAACCTGATGCCATTGAGTCTTCTTCTGTACAGTTCGTTGTCCACGAACTGGTACATACTTGACTGCCTTGTGATCTTCTCTATCTCTTCTGGGTCGTCGGGGAGTTCTCCAGTTTGCAGAAAACGGACGATCTGCTGTGCCCATGCCGGAGCCCGGGGCTCAACGGCAAGGACTAAAGGCATGAGGGCCGCTGTGGGAACCTCAGCTTCTACGGCAAGAACCTCTGGTTCTGCCGGAGCTGATGGTCCCCCGGCAAGCTCGCCAGGGCGAGGCTTGTCGGGAACACTTGCTTCAACTGCACAGACCCTTGGATCCGCAGGAGCAAACTGTTCCTTAGCGTTCTGATTGTTGATCTTGGGTACCTTGGCGACGGCCTCGGGGAGATCCGCCGGCAAGTAGTCGCCGGAGACCAACTTTCTCTTCTTACTTTGCCCAACTGATGGTGTAACGGATGGCTGAGTCAGCTTGAGCAGGAAGGTCCCTGGTTCCACAGGTAACTTCATCGCAGCACACTTTGAGAGGCCATCTGCAATATCATTCTGAGCTCTCGGGATGTGCTCCATTTGCAGACCCTCAAAGTGTTCTTCAAGTTTCCTCACTTCATCTACATAAGCTTCCATCAAAGGGCTCTGGTAATTCTTGTTGACTTGTCGGACCACCAACTGAGAATCTCCCCGCACAATCAGCTTCCTGATCCCAAGTTCAGCTGCAATTCTGAGGCCGGCAAGCAGACCTTCATACTCAGCAGTATTGTTTGTCGCTTGTTCCCTGGGAGAGTGCATCTGGATAACATACTTGAGGTGTTCTCCGGTGGGTGCTATGAGTACCACACTGGCTCCAGCGCCTTGCAGCGAGAAGGCACCATCAAAGTACATTACCCATTCACTTGTCGCTTCTTGTACGGGTACACTTGTCTCTGGAACTTCCTCATCGGGCGTTGGGGTCCATTCAGCTATGAATTCTGCCAAAGCTCGGCTCTGTATAGTTGAGGTACTCTCAAACTTGAGACCAAAGCTTGACAGCTCAAGTGCCCACTCGACGATCCTGCCTGTTGCTTCTGGATTATGCAATATCCTCTTCAACGGAAAGCGAGTGACCACTGTTATCTCATGTGCTTGGAAGTAATGGCGCAGCTTTCTCGAGGCCATGAGGAGGCCGAAAAGCAACTTTTGCACCCCAGAGTATCTTGATCTAGCCCCTTGTAAAAGGGAGCTTACAAAATACACTGGGCGCTGCACCATCTTCTTCCGCACTTCTCCTTGTTCCTGCGTAGAGTTGTCCTTGTCGGGGCCAGAGCTTGTCGGAGCAGCCCCCTGTTTGTCACTGGATTCGCTTGCCGGTGGTGTAGACTCCTCGTCGGCCTCCCTCTCCGCTACTAACGCAACACTAACCACTTGATTGGTTGCCGCTAAGTACAGCAGCAACTTCTCTTGTGGCCTAGGTAAGACATAGTGGTCAAGTCTTGCAGCGCTACCTCCGCTTCCGGAGTCCACTTCATAGGACCTGCCTTCTTCAAGATTTTGAAGAAAGGAAGTGCGCGTTCTGCAGACTTTGAAATGAACCTACTGAGGGCAGCCACACAACCTGCAAGTCTTCTTACATCCTTGACGCGCTTCGGGGCTTCAATCTGCTCGATGGCTTTAATCTTGTCGGGGTTGGCTTCAATCCCCCTTTGTGACACAAAGAACCGGAGAAGCTTGCCGGAGGGGACTCCAAAGACGCACTTCTCGGGATTCAACTTAAGCTGGATCTTGCGCAGGTTCTCAAATGTCTCTTCCAAATCTTGGATCAGTGTATCTTTGCTCTTGCTCTTGACCACTATGTCATCCATGTAGGCTTCTACGTTTCTGTGGATCTGTGGCTCAAAAGCAGTGTATACCACCCTTGCAAATGTTGATCCTACATTCTTCAATCCGAAGGGCATGCGTATGAAACAATATGTGCCACATGGAGTGATAAATGCAGTCTTCTCTTCATCTTCCTTGGCCATGAAAATCTGGTGGTAGCCTGAATATGCATCAAGGAAGGAAAGCAGCTCGCATCCAGCAGTGGAGTCAACAATCTGGTCAATGCGCGACAAGGGAAATGGATCCTTGGGACATGCTTTATTCACATCGGTGAAGTCTATACACAGTCTCCACTTCCCGTTGGCCTTACGCACAACAACTGGGTTTGCCAACCACGTCGGATGGATCACGCCTCTAACTAGGCCCGCTGCTTCTAGCTTTTTGATTTCCTCGGCAATGAATTCTTGGCGCTCCACGGCTTGCTTCCTGACCTTCTGCTTGACGAGCCGCGCATGAGGGCAGACAGCAAGCTTGTGCTCAATTACCTTCCTGGGAACACCGGGGATGTCAGATGGTTGCCATGCAAACACATCGACATTCGCCCGCAGGAAGGCAACGAGCGCGCTTTCCTATTTGCTGTCAAGTGTAGCACTGATGGTGAAGGTACCACCAGTGCCGTCCTCCTTGGCGGACACTTTCTTGGTTGCCGGTGGAGCGGCCATCCCCTTCTTGCACTTGCCGGTGGAGCTCGATGGAACGTCCTCGACGGCAGCGCAGCACTCCGAAGAGGTGCGGTTGCCGGAGTGGGTCCCAGAGCACTTGCCGGACTTGGTCTTGGTCTTCTTCCCCCCGGGAGCTTCAGCGGCAAGTGTGTCGCTCTCCGCTGCGGCTGCTGCATCCCGGTATATCTTGTCGGCGCAGATAAGCGCGTCCTTCTTGTCGCCATGGACAGAGATGACGCTTATCGGCCCCGGCATCTTGAGTACGTTGTAGGCGTAGTGGGAAGCTGCCATGAACTTGGCGAGGGCAGGACGTCCAAGTATCCCATTGTATGGCAATGGGATATCGGCAACATCGAAGGTTATCCTCTCCGTCCTGAAGTTCAGCTCCCCGCCAAAGGTTACTGGCAGAGTGATCTTCCCCTTGGGCTTGCTCCTTCCCGGGTTTATTCCTTGGAACGAACCGGTTTCTTCGAGCTCGCCATCTGGGATTTGGAGTTTCTTGATCACAGCCGAGGAGATCAAGTTCAGGCCGGCCCCGCCGTCAACCAACATTTTGGTGACCTTGAGGTTGCGGATAGTTGGTGAGACCAACATCGGCAAGCACCCGACCGTTGTGGTGCGGTCAGGGTGATCCTCAAGATCAAAAATGATGGGCGTGCTGGACCATTTGAGGAGCCTGCGTGACTCGACGGGCGGCTCAGCTGCGTTGACTTCCCGCACCCACTGCTTGAGTTGGCGGTGGGAAGTATGCAGAGAGGCACCGCCGTCGACGCACAGGACTTCCGTGGCCTTCTGGAACTCCTGCTCGCTGTTATCATCTTCCTCCATGTCGTCATCGTCGTCCTCTTCGTCCTTGTCGCGGCCCCGGGGAGGTCGATCACCTTGCCGCTGCTTGGCCTTGCCGCGGCGTCCTCCCCAGCCATTGAATGGCCGCTTCTTGCTGGGCTCTCCTCCGCCACCTTGGGCCTTCTCCTTGTCGCGCCGCTCGTACTCAGCTTTCTGCTGCTCGACGAGGTACTCGACGTGTTTGCAGTTGGAGAGGTCGTGGCCCTTGGTGCGGTGGATTTTGCAGTATTGCTTGTCGGAGCCGTCCTGCTTGTCGGCTGCCGCTACAGGGGCAGGCTCCTTGCCGGAGCCGCCAGCCTGCGCTTGCTTGGCGGGAGCCTCCTTGCCGGACTTCTCGACGACCAGCACCTCCTTGTTCTTCTTTCTTCTATTGTTCCGCCGCCGGCTCTTCTTTGCCGGGGCGGCGTCGTCGCTGTCGCTTCCCCCTGCGCCAGCATCCTCTCAAGGGAGTCTCCTCCCCTCTTCGGCGCGCGCGCACTTATCAGCTAGAGCATAGAGCTTGCTGACATCCCGTATCTTGGTCATGGCCATCTCCTCACGCATGCGGCGGTTACGCATGTTCTGGTGGAACGCGCTGATAACCGCGGCAGGGTGGACGTCGGGGATGTTGTGCTGCACGCGGCTGAAACGTTGGATGTACTTGCGCAGAGGTTCTCCTCCCTTCTGGGCCAAGATGTGGAGATCGCTCTCCTGGCCGTGGGGTTTGTGGCCGCCCGTTAAGGCACCAACAAACCGGTGGCAAAGATCTGCCCATGAAGAAATAGAGCCTTCCGGCAAGTGCATAAGCCAAGAACGAACATTTGGCTTAAGCACCAGCGGGAAGTAGTTCGCCAGTATCTTCTCGTCGCGCCCCCCGGCAGCCTGCACCGCAATGGTGTAGATGCTGAGAAACTACGAGGGGTGCGTCTTGCCGTCGTACTTCTCCGGTACGTCGGGCTTGAAGTTCTTCATGCTGGGCCACTGGACGCGCCGCAGCTCACGGGTAAACGCAGGGCAACCTGCCGCGTACCGCAAGTCGCCTGGTTCGCCGGGCGCGTGCGTATCGACAGCGGTCCCAGCTCGCTGATCAGATTGTCGCCGGGCTTCTCGGCGGCGCTCGATTGTTGTCCGAGCGTCTTCTTGTCGCCGGTCGTCAAGGACCTGGCGCTGGTCCCGACGAGCCCGCGGATCCGACGACCCCGTGGAGTCGTCGTCGACGTTAATCCGGCGGGGCGGCGTCTTCTGCTTCCGCGGCGGGGAGTGCACGGTTGTTGCACCCCCGGCGGTCTTGTCGCCATCGGCCTTCGTCTTCTCGATTTGCCGTGGCCGCGATGTCGCCGGCTGCTGCGGCGTATCGTTGTTTGCGAAGGCGATGAGGCTTTGGATTGTTGCCCTCCAGTCTTCGGCCTTGTCTGCCGCTGGAGGGAAGTCGAGGAGCAGTTGCGCTCTTGCGAGCGCTTCTGCTGGAGAGGAGGGGAGCGGGGGCGAGCGGTGCGAGGAGCGGGATATGCTCGGACTCCTAACAGGGTTAGAAGGAGCAGTTTCCCGCCCCGGCGACCGCACCTTGCTCGTGCCAGGACGGTGGCCTGGAGCATCCCGCGAACCTCCAGCTTGCCCTTGGCCCAGCAAGCGGATGGTACCTCCTGTACCACGGCGCTGCTGGGTTGTTGTCTGCTGCGATGGACGAGGCGCATCTACGGACACCGAGGCTCGGTCGTCCGTCATGTCCTTGGACTTGGTGGCGCCGTGAGTTTCCTCACCGGCGACCACCCTTCCGCCGGCGTCTCCCCCACCCACCGTTGGTTCTGGTGGTGGTGGAACAGACGCAGACGGGCCTCCGACCTCCGAAGCCTTCTTCTTCGGGGCCATGCTGTTGCTGATGAGGTTGTTGATGAAGCTGGAGAGGTTGATGAAGAATGCGCCCGCGTGAGCGCCGGATCAGGTTCGCACAACCTCGACGCCCCCTACCTGGCGCGCCAAAGATGTCGGGGGAAACTGTCCACCACGAGCACCTATGGGACCGGAGCCCCTTGTTCGTGCGGTAAGAGAGCGGAGGGAGCACAAAGAGCAGATCGTAGAGCACACGCGGGCAGTTTACCCAGGTTCGGGCCGCGACGGACGCGTAAAACCCTACTCCTGCTTGATTTGTATTGAGTTGAGGAGCTCGGGAGCTTGAAGAACTAGCTACACCGAGCAAGAGAGCTATCAAGGTTCCGAACCCCTTCTACGTTGTGCATGGGCCTCCTTTTATAGCTTAAGGGGTCACCGACAGGTGTCAACGTAGGAGAAAGGGGTAAAAATGTAACTTTGGTGGTAGTTGTAACAGTGCGGGAACAGTGCGTGAACAGTGGTCATCACCTACTTTGACAGTGGGGGACAAGAGCATTTAATGCCCGTCGCCGTCGACCCCAAAACCGCCCGCCCTTGCGTCTCCGTTTGCCACGGCGGTAGCTTCGTCACCGTGGAGTGCCACCGTGTCCCCCAGGCTGCACAGCCGTCCGCCACGCGTCCCTGGAATGGCCCCAGGGCGACGCGTGGGCCGATGAGCTGGAGCGCGGGCACACAGTGCAGACTTCCCCCGGCAAGCACCTTGCCGGGGTCTTGATCTTGTCGGGCCGAGAAGCTTGTCGCTCCCCGGGTCTTGCCGGGGCGCAGAGTGCGCCGGGGCTTGTCTTCTAGATACAGTCTTCTGGTCTTCCTGGCAAGCTCCTCTTGCCAGGGCCTTGTGTTGATGAGGTAGTCTTGAGCCCGGGACGGCCTTCCCGGCAAACTCCGCTTGCCGGGGTCTTGATCTTCTGTCTTGTATACTTTGTTTTTGAATGGCTTCATATGGATCAGAAAGGTCTCCGGAGAGCACATGGTCAGCCCTGCCGCGGGAAGCTGCTACTGCCCGTGCACAAGTTGGGGTACTGAGGCATGCCTACCTTAGTACACCGACAATAGGCTACTAGATGACTCTCACCTGCTGGATTGGGAAGAGATCCTGTCTCTCTTTTACTCCAAGTTTTATCCTCTTCATGAAGTCCATGAGAATAGGAATTATGTTTATAATTTCTATCCTCATGACGGAGAGAGCATAACTCAAGCTTGGGGGAGACTGAAATTGTTAATGCTAAAATGTCCTAACCATGGGCTCCCCAAAGATATGATTATTACTAATTTCTATGCGAGGCTCTCTCGACAGGATAAAGATTTGCTCGATGCTTCCTCTATGGGTTCTTTCACAAATGAAAAGATTGATGCTAAATGGGAACTCCTTGAAAGAATTCAACGCAACACCGAAGATTGGGAGATCGACAAAGGTAAAGAGTCAGGTATAATTTATGAGTATGATTGCATTAAGTCCTTTGTTGAAACTACAAGTTTTAATAAGTTTAGTGCTAAGTTTGGTCTTGATTCTCAACTCCTTGTTGATTTCCTCAAATCTTTTGCTTCACATCTTAATATGCCTAAGGAGGATTGGGTCAAGCATCATGAACCTTTTAAAGAGATTTGCAGAGAAAATGAAATTGTTCATGATGATTGCAACATGCATGATCCAATTCCTAAAGATGAAGTTTTATATAAGCATGTTAATTTTTGTGGAGTGGATAGACCTTGTGAAAGGCCTGTGATTGAAGAAGAGAAGTATTTAAGCAACATAAGCATGAAAGAACAATCACTTGGGTCAAAGATTTAAATGAAATTGCTAGAGAATTGTGTGACCTTTATCCTTTTACTTGTGAACTTTGCTGTATAGAGGGTCACTTTAATTTTCAATGCATGCACTTTCAAAACATAACTGTTAACCAGTTGTGCGATAACATGATCACCCCTGATCTTTATGATGAGCTTATGTTATTTTTGATGTGTGAAGAGTTATCAGAAAAGACTTCTCGGCTAGATGTTAATGCCATAGGAATAAAAAACACTTTGCAAAATTGCCATCTCTATTGTGTTGTTAATTGCCATAAAAATGATTACATAAGTAAGATTAGAAAGGAGGGAACTTTACCAAAGTATAAAAAATGTCTCTTATATTTCTGCTAATAAAAAGGAGAGTTTCTCCCAAGTTTCCCCTATTGTTTCAAATGATAAACCAGGATATGTGGAGAAGCTTCATCTCCAACCACTCCCTCAAAAGGTGAAGAAGAAGAAAAAGAAGAGGATGAGGAAGAGGAGCAAGAAGGAAGAAGAATGGGTATCAACCTGGCATGAGCATATTCCTCCCATCAACTTTTATCCTAACGGTTGTAAGTTTAAAGAAGAAGGTGAAGTTTATTGCCTTAATTATCATCTTGATGATACGCCCGTAGGTACTATTGAAGATGATTTTGATTATGATATGCATGTTACTTATTGTGATTGGGAAAATGATGATAATGCTACTTATGATCTTGAAAATCTTTTTGGTACCAACTCTGAAAGTGATGATATGGAAAGCTCTAAGCTTGGGGATGATAGGATTGCAAATCCTTTACCCACTAGTGATGTGATAATTGATAATTCTTTTGCTAGTAAGAATAAAGACAACATGTTTACAAATATAGTTGCCAGCAATGATAATGCTCCTCTCTACTATGATGATGTTATAACTCCAATCTATAGTGATTATAAAGGTACCTATGACATAAGGAGAAATTATCCTTATGAAACTTGTCATAATCATGGAGGGAATTACTCCCTTGTTGAACACCATCTTCATAATACACAATTAATCTATAGTGTTCAAGTTGTTTATCATAGTCCTACTCCCAATATTACCAATGAGAAAGATTATGCTTATGTGGAGAGTAAGAGTACCTTTTTGCATGTGGATCATGGTAACAATGCTTTATGTGATGCTTATATTGTTGAGTTTATTCGTGATCCCACTGAAAATTATTATGAGAAGGGAACATATGCTTATAGATATTTCAATAATATCAAGTTCCCTCTGTTTATGTTGAAGGTTTTTAAGCTGCACTTGTTTTGTCTTCCTATGCTTATTGCTTTGTGCTTCAATGAATTATTCTATTGCAATATTCCTATGCATAGGAAGCATGTTAGGCTTAAATGTGTTTGGTATTTGCTTCTTGATGTTCTCTTTTGTTCTTCAACTCTTATTCCTACGAGAGCATCATTAAAGTCTTAAGCCTATCTTTATGGCTACAAAGAAAGAGCTCTAGGGAGACAACCCTTGTTATCTTTGCTTTCAGTTTGTTCTTTCAGTTTTTAGTGGTCTTGATGTTTGTTACTAGTGTAGCAACATCATTGTATCTTTATTTTTCAGCTTTGTGCCAAGTTTAGCCTTCGATTGCAAGAAAGTACAAAAGTTGTGACGTGCTGTCCAGGAAACAGATTCTGTCCTTGGACAGAAAAATTCGAATAAAATCACCAGATCATCTTTTTGATCTAAATTGTTTTGACAGTGTGCTCTATACAATTGGCTTTCGAGTGTCTGTTCTGAGTTTTTTGATTTGAGTTGCAGAAGTGCCCCGAAAAAATTATTTACTACCTGCTGGTCTGTTTTTCACAGATTCTGTCCTGTTTTGCCTTTTCTTCGTTTTGCAAACCTTGAGCTTGCTTTTTCTTTGCAAAAACCTTTTGGCAATCTTGAGAAACAGTAGCTCTTCAAGATTATCCTTATTTCCAGTAGGGAAAAATTATTTTATTATGGGTACTAACCTCGCTAATCAGATTATGATGAGTTATGTATGAAGGGAGTTTTCAAGTGTGCGAGGGAAGATGATGAAAGAAGATTCAGGAGGGTCAAACGCTCAAGCTTGGGGATGCCCCCATGCACCCCCAAGAAATATTCAAGAAGACTCAAGCGTCTAAGCTTGGGGATGCCCCCGTGCATCCCCATCTCCATCAACAATTATCAGTTCGTCCTTCGTTCCACTATATTTTAATCACTTCATGCGTTATGTGCTATGCTTGGAGCGTCTTGCTCTTAGTTTCCTTTGTAGTTTTCTTTAGCTTTGCTTGCTGTTCATAACAAGTTAGAACCCAGCTTTCTTTGTGTGGGAGAGAAACACGCTCCACTTCAACCTAGAACACAACATAGGATTTTCATGCTTATCTTTGCTGTGTGTGTTCTTTGTCTTTCCATAGCTGCTGTCATGTTTAGCTCTTAGTTTTCATGCTTTTCTTTTTAAAGAGCTTTTGTTTAATTGGTTGCTGAACTCTCTTGAGTTTTCATGTTTATCTTGTTAAGGGAGATTGCCTGTTGCACTGAGTTGTGTGTCTTAACTTAAAGTAGGTAATTGAGGTTGCTATTTAATTTTAGTAGTAACTTGCAATAGTTTTGAGGTATTGCCATGAGTAATGTCTGAACTTTTGGTGTCAAGAGCTTTAGCCTATTAGTGATAGATGTTGTATTTTGGGCAATCCGTGTTTATTTTCGAAAACCTACAAAATAGTTGAGAACTTTAGCTACTAGATGGATCACTAATCTTTGGAGGGATCGAATATTAGAGTACACTCACGTACCATGAGTCGAGGATGCGCAAGGATAACCAAACCCCCATACACTCCTCCTCGGGGTACTTGTCTCTTTGTGAACCTCCTAATTAGATTGAGAGTTACCGATAATAAGTGCATGAGTTCTTCGGACTAATGTGAGTATTTGAAAGTTGACACTTCCACCTAGCCATATTTTTCTAGCCTCTTCGGTACCGTGCATTGCCCTTTCTCACCTCGAGAGTTGGCGCATACTTCACCGGTGCATCCAAATCCTTGGCACGATACGCTCTGTCATCATAAGCCTCATTATATCCTTCCTCAAAACAGCCACCATACCTACCTATCAAGGCATTTCCATAGCCTTTCCGAGATACATTGCCATGCAACATCCATCTTCTCATGACTTGATCTTCATGTCATACATGCTTTTGCTTGATCGATGAGCCGCATGCTAGTTGGGCCTTGCCCTAATCATTGCTACATGACGCGCTAGTTTCATTGCATATCCTGCTACACCGACAGAGGCATACATTTGCATACATCATGATAGTTTCATTTTCTTTATGTTGAGTACTTTTGTAAAGTGTGAAAGATCTTCTATACTTCTTGTAATATATAGAGTGTTGCCCCTAAAGTGAGGAAAAGATCCCAAAGAGGACAAATCAAAAGATCCTAAAGAGGACAAAAATCAAAAGATCCCAAAGAGGACAAATGAGAGTTAAATAGAAAGAGCCATTGAGGCCACAAAAAAATAGAAAAAAATAGAAAAAGAAATAAAAAGAGAGAAGGGGGCACACTACTATTCCTTTTGAGAGATCCACACTCGTACTCCATCTTATACCTTGTACTCCATAGAGATTATCATTCATGCATATAGCTATGTGGGGACCTTCACACTATAGAACTTGGCTTGTATATTCCAATGATGAGCCTCCTCAAAAGAGCTCTAGGTCTTCTTGAGCAAGCAAGTTGGATGCACCCCCACTAGTTCCATTGGAGAGCTTACCTTAGCTCATATGTGCATCCGTTGCATGGCAATCCCTACTCCTCACATCATATCTATCATTTGGCTTTCTCTCGCCTATGATTGTCCTCATTGATGTGAGCCTTTCACACCTTTTTTGTCTTCCCCCTTCATCATTTTTCTCTCTTTGCCATCCTAAGTGTCAATTTTCTTGCTTACGCTCATCCATTGCATGAGTGCTCAAAATATCGAAAGGGAGTGGATCATTTTGACTTGTACCTCGCTGTTGGTCTGGGGATGAGTCAAGATAAGATTGCAAAGAAGACCAAGTGTGAAACTTTAGTAGATTAAGTTCTCAACAATACAAAAACTATGTTTTACTCTCTCGTATATCCCTATCCCCTTTCTTGCACGTAAACACCATTTGGAGACATTTGAGTCACGGACAGCGAGAGCTCTTGCACCTTTATGTTCTTATGTTACTTGTTACAATGCTAATATAGACTCTTGCTTGTTATGACTTGAATTGAATTACATGCCTTGATTGCTTTACTTAGAAAGTTCTTATATGGTTGATAGCATGTCACCACAGAAATTATGTTTGTTATCATTTACCTACTCGAGGACGAGCAGGAATTAAGCTTGGGGATGTTGATACGTCCAAAATGTATCTATAATTTCTGCTTGCTCCATGCCTCTTTTGTGTGATATTGCTACGATATTTATGCACTTCCATACACTTTTGATCATATTTGGACTAACCTATTAACTCAGTACACCACAGTGCCAGTTCCTGTTTTCTGCTGTTTTTCTATTTCAGGTTTCCCCCATATAAAAAGTGCTCCAAAAATTCCGGGAAAAATACAGGAAATATCAGCGTACAGGAAGCTTCGAGAAAAAACAAAGCGGGGCCAGAGGGGAGCCAGGGGGGCCCATGCGGCCACCCGGCACGGCCCCACCCCTGGCCGCGCCAGGGGGGCGCCTGGGGCCCCGGCTCCGCCTCTGGTGACCCCCCTTCGCATATATATTTCTCCCGTCGCGGAAACCCTGATTCCAGAACCCTTTTCTCCAGAAGCAATTCCGATCTCCGCCGCCATCGCCACCAAGTTTCGGGGGACCAGAATTCCTGTGCCGGCATCCTGCCGGGACGGGGAAGTGCCCCCGGATTCATCTCCATCGACGTTGCTTCCTCCCTCCATGATGCGGGAGTAGTTCCTCCTCGGGGCTGTGGTTTCTACCAGTAGCTATGTGGTCAATTCTCTCCCCCATGATGTGATCTTCGTTGTGATCATAGGCTATGTTAATCTAGGGTGATCCCATGATATTTCCCCTTCCTCTATGTATTGGATTGATGTACTCACTTGTCTTTATCTAGTATAATCCCCGAGACCAAGGTGACAGCGGTCTATTGGACATGGATTAGAAGAATATTTTCATGAGTGATTTCCTCTTTTGTGTGTTGATTGAAGATTGAGAGTCTCTTGGTGCTTGTCTTTGACTATCCTTGAGATGTGTTGTGGTGATTGTGGTACTCTCTTTGGATGGCCGCGGTAACATTGGGAAATCCATAGGTTGAGAACTATGAACTTAGAGGTGTGCTTTTGTAGCCCTACATAATTCTCGTCCTCTCTTGACGACAAAGGAAGGACCTCCGAGTGCGTCTCCATTGCATGTTTTATGGGAAATATCTATGTTAATGTTGTTGGAAGTTGCCACTAGTGAAAGTATGAAGCCTAGGCCTTGTTTCCACCATTGCAATACCATTTTTGCTCACGTTTACCACTTGTTTGCTTGCTGCACTTTTTATTATAGATTTATATTACTTTGCTTTGCCACTCCTATCATCCATATTTTACCATCTCTTCGCCGAACTAGTGCACCTATACAACTCCTAGTTGTATTAGGTGTGTTGGGGACACAAGAGACTTCTTGTATCTTAGTTGCAGGGTTGCTTGAGAGAGACCATCTTCAACCTCTACTTCCCTGAGTTCGATAAACCTTAGGTCACCCACTTGAGGGAAATTGCTGCTGTCCTACAAACCTCTGCGCTTGGAGGCCCAACATAGTCTACAAGAATAGAAGCGTGTGTAGACATCACACGTCATCAACTTTCAACCCTTTCTGATATCATTTTCTATTTTTCATGCATTTACTGATTTGTTTCAAGCAAAATGACCCTGAAATTGAAAATCACTACAAATGAACTCTGAGAAGGTGGAATGTTGGCATGGTATCATCGTTTCAGCCACAAAGCATGTGCAAAAAAGTAGAGAGGGTTACGACAAAAACTGGATGCACTTCATGTACAAACTGGACAATCTCTTTCGAAGTATAAGGGTTTCGAACGAAAACTCATCTTTTACAAAGGAAAATCATTTTTTTAAAACTTATTACAACTCCAGACATTTTGTGCGTTCAATATGCACCATTCAAAGACATGTCATCAACTTTCAACCTTTCTCACATCATTTGCTATCTTTCATACATTTACTCATTTTTTTGAGCTAAATGACCCTGAAATTGAAAAGCACTACAAATGAACTCTGAAAAGGTTGAAACCTGGCATGGTATCCTCATTCAACCCACATAGCATGTGTGAAAAAGTAGAGAGAGTTACGACAAAAACTGGATGCACTTTGTGTACAAACAGGTCAATCTCTTTCGAAGTATCAGGGTTTCGGACGAAAACTCATCTGTTACAATGCCAATTCATTTTTAACTTATTACAACTCCAGACTTTTTGTGCGTTCAGTATGCACCATTCAAAGTCACATCATCAACTTTCAACCCTTTCTGACATCATTTGCTATTTTTCATGCATTTACAGATTTTTTGAGCTAAATGACCCTGAAATTGAAAAGCACTAAACATGAACTCTGAAAAAGTTGAAAGTTGGAATGGTATCATCATTTCACCCACATAGCATGTGAAAAAAACTAGAGAGGGTTACGACAAAAATTGGATGCACTTCGTATACAAACTGGACAATCTCTTTCGAAGTATAATGGTTTCGAACGAAAACTCATATGTTACGAAGGCAATTCATTTTTTTAAACTTACTACAACTCCAGACATTTTGTGCGTTCAGTATGCACCATTCAAAGCCACGTCATCAACTTTCAACCTTTCTGACATCATTAGCTATTTTTCATGCATTTACAGATTTTTTTGAGCTAAATGACCCTGAAATAGAAAAACACTAAAAATGAACTCTGAAAAGGTTGAAAACTGGCATGGTATCTTCATTGCACCCACAAACATGTGCAAAAAAGCAGAGAGGATTACAGAAAAAACTGGTTGCACTTCATCTACAAACTGGACAATCTCTTTCGAAGTATGAGGGTTTCAGACGAAAACTCATCTGTTACAAAGGCAATTCATTTTTTAAAATTATTACAACTCCCGAATTTTTGTGCATTCAGTATGCACCATTCAAAGCCACATCGTCAACTTTCAACCCTTTCTCACATCATTTGCTATTTTCATGCATTTACTGATTTTTTTAGCTAAATGACCCTGAAATTGAAAAGCACTACAAATGAACTCTGAGAAGGTTGAAAGTAGGCATGGTATCATAATTTCACCCACAAAGAATGTACAAAAAAGTAGAGAGGGTTACGACAAAAACTGGATGCACTTCATGTACAAACTGGACAATCTCTTTCGAAGTATCAGGGTTTCGGACGAAAACACATTTGTTACAAAAGCAATTCATTTTTAAAACTTATTACAACTGTAGTCATTTTGTGCGTTCAATATGCACCATTCAAAGACATGTCATCAACTTTCAACCTTTGTGACATCATTTGCTATTTTTCATGCATTTACTGATTTTTTTGAGCTAAATGACCCTGAAATTCAAAAGCATTACAAATGAACTCTAAAAAGGTTGAAAGCTGGCATGGTATCATCATTTCACCCACATAGCATGTGGCAAAAACTAGAGAGAGTTACGACAAAAACTTGAAGTATTTCATGTACAATCTGGACGATCTCTTTCGAGGTATAAGGGTTTCGGACGAAAACACATCTCTTACAAAGGCAATTCATTTTTTAACTTATTACAACACCAGACTTTTTTGTGCGTTCAGTATGCACCATTCAAAGTCACGTCATCAACTTTCAACCCTTTCTGACATCATTTGCTATTTGAGCTAAATGACCCTGTAATTGAGTAGCACTACAAATGAAATCTGAAAAGGTTGAAAGTTGGCATGGTATTATAATTTCACCGACATAGCAGGTGCAAAAAACTAGAGAGGGTTACGACAAAAATTGGATGCACTTCATGTACAAACTGGATAATCTCTTTCGAAGTATAAGGGTTTCGAACGAAAACTCATCTGTTACAAAGGCAATTCATATTTTTAACTTATTACAACACCAGATATTTTGTGCGTTCAGTATGCACCATTCAAAGACACGTCATCAACTTTCAACCTTTCTGACATCATTTGCTATTTTTCATGCATTTACTGATTTTTTTAGCTAAATGACCCTGAAATTGGAAAGCACTACAAATGAACTCTGAAAAGGTTGAAAGCTGGCATGGTATCTTCATTTCACCCACAAAACATGTGCAAAAAAGTAGAGATAGTTACGGCAAAAATTAGATGCACTTCGTGTACAAACTAGACAATCTCTTTCGAAGTATCAGGGTTTCGGACGAAAACTAATCTGTTACAAAGGCAATTCATTTTTAACTTATTACAACTCCAGAATTTTTGTTCGTTCAGTATGCACCTTTCAAAGCCACGTCATCAACTTTCAACCCATCCTGACATCACTTGCTATTTTTCATGCATTTACTGATTTTTTTGAGCTAAATGACCCTGAAATTGAAAAGCACTACACATGAACTCTGAAAAGGTTGAAAGTTGGCATGGTATTTTCATTTCACCCACATAGCATGTGCATAATAGTAGAGGGGGTTACAGAAAAAACTGGAAGCACTTCGTGTACAAACTGGACAATCTTTTTCGAAGTATCACGGTTTCGGACGAAAACTCATCTGTTACAAACGCAATTCATTTTTTAAAATTATTACAACTCCAGACTTTTTGTGCATTCAGTATGCACCATTCAAAGCCACGTCGTCAACTTTCAACCCTTTCTGACATCATTTGCTATTTTTCATGCATTTACTGATTTTTTAGCTAAATGACCCTGAAATTGAAAATCAGTACAAATAAACTCCTAGAAGGTTGAAAGTTAGCATGGTATCATCATTTCACCCACAAAGCATGTGCAAAAAAGTAGAGAGGGTTACGGTAAAAACTGGATGCACTTTGTGTACAAACTGGACAATCTCTTTCGAAGTATTAGGGTTTCGGACGAAAATTCATCTGTTACGAAGGCAATTCATTTCTTAACTTATTACAACTCCGGACAATTTTTGCATTCAGTAGGCACCATTCAAAGCCACGTCATCAACTTTCAACCCTTTCTGACATCATTTGGAATTTTCATGCATTTACTGATTTCTTTGAGCTAAATGATCCTGAAATTGAAAAGCACTATGATACGTCCATTTTGCATCATGCTTATATGTTGATATTTATTGCATTATGGGCTGTTATTACACATTATGTCACAATACTTATGCCTTTTCTCTCTTATTTTACAAGGTTTACATGAAGAGGGAGAATGCCAACAGCTGGAATTCTGGGCTGGAAAAGGGGCAAACTCTGGAAACCTATTCTGCACAACTCCAAAAGCCCCGAAACTCCACAGAACTCCGTTTCAGAAAATATAAAAAATATCTAGCAAAAGAAGTTCATGAGGGGGACCACCGGCTGTCCACGAGGGTGGGGGCGCGCCCAGGGGGCGCGCCCCCTGTCTCGTGGGCCCACTGACGGTCCACCGATGCCCATCTTCTCCTATATGAGGTGTTTTGACCTGGAAAAATCATAAGGAGGCTTTCAGGACCAGACGCCGCCGTCTCGAGGCGGAACCTTGGTGGAAACCAATCTAGGGCTCCGGCAGAGCTGTTCTGCCGGGGATACTTCCCTCCGGGAGGGGGAAATCGTCACCGCCGTCATCACCAACAAATCTCCCATCTTGGGGAGGGCTATCTTCATCAACATATTCACCAGCACCATCTCCTGTCAAACCCTAGTTCATCTCTTGTATCCAATCTTTGTACCCAAACCTCAGATTGGTACCTGTGGGTTGCTAGTAGTGTTGATTACTCATTGTAGTTGATGCTAGTTGGTTTATTTGGTGGAAGATCATATGTTCAGATCCATGATGCATATTAATACCCCTCTGATCATGAACAATATTATGTATTGTGAGTAGTTACTTTGGTTCCTGAGGACATGGGAGAAGTCTTGCTATAAGTAGTCATGTGAATTTGGTTTTCATTCGATATTTTGATGAGATGTATGTTGTCTCTCCTCTAGTGGTGTCATGTGAACGTCGACTACATGACACTTCACCATTATTTGGGCCTAGAGGAAGGAATGGGGAAGTAATAAGTAGATGATGGGTTGCTAGAGTGACAGAAGCTTAAACCCTAGTTTATGTGTTGCTTCGTAAGGGGCTCATTTGGATCCATATGTTTCATGCTATGGTTAGGTTTACCTTAATACTTCTTTTGTAGTTGCGGATGCTTGCATTAGAGGTTAATCATAAGTGGGAAGTTTGTCCAAGTAAGGACAGCACCCAAGCACCGGTCCACCCACATACCAAATTATCAAAGTATCGAACGCGAATCAGATGATCGTGATGAAAACTAGCTTGACGATAATTCCCATGTGTCCTCGGGAGTGCTTTCCTTTATATAAGTGTTTGTCCAGGCTTGTCCTTTGCTAACAAAAGGATTGGGCCACCTTGCTGCACCTTATTTACTTTTACCTTTTGTCACTTGCTACCAATTACCTTATCACAAAACTATTTGTTACCTATAATTTCAGTGCTTGCAGAAAATACCTTACTGAAAACAACCTATCATTTCCTTCTGCTCCTCGTTGGGTTCGACACTCTTACTTATCGAAAGGACTACGATAGACCCCCTACACTTGTGGGTCATCAAGACTCTTTTCTGGCGCCGTTGCCGGGGAGTGAAGCGCCTTTGGTAAGGAAAAATTTATATAGTGTGCTGAAATTTATTGTCACTTGTTACTATGGCTCATAATCCTTTGAGGTGCTTGTTTGGGGTATCTTCACCCCGACCAGAAGAGCAAAGAGTTTCTCCTCAACCTACCGCACCTACTGAAAATGTTTGCTTTGAGATTCCTTCGGGTATGATAGAGAAACTGCTTGAAAATCCTTTTATAGGAGACGGAACACTGCATCCCGATTTACACCTAATCTATGTGGATGAAGTTTGTGGATTATTTAAGCTTGCAGGTATGCCCGAGGATGTTATCAAGAAGAAGGTCTTCCCTTTATCTTTGAAGGGAGATGCATTGACATGGTTTAGGCTATGTGATGATATTGGATCATGGAAATATAATCGTCTGAAGTTGGAATTTCATCAGAAGTTCTACCCTATGCACCAGGTTCATCGTGATCGTAATTATATTTATAATTTTTGGCCTCGCGAAGGAGAAAGCATCGCTCAAGCTTGGGGGAGGCTTAAGTCAATGTTATATTCATTCCCCAATCATGATCTCTCAAGAGAAATGATCATTCAAAATTTTTATGCTTGGCTTTCTCTCAATAATCTCTCCATGCTCGATACTTCTTGTTCTGGCTCTTATATGATGAAGACTGTTGAATTCAAATGGGATTTATTGGAAAGAATTAAACGCAACTCTGAAGATCGTGATCTCGACGAAGGTAAGGAGTCAGGTATGACCCCTAAGTTTGATTGTGTTAAAGCTTTTATGGATACCGATGTTTTCCGTGAGTTTAGCACTAAATATGGACTTGACTCTGAGATAGTAGCTTCTTTCTATGAATCATTTGCTACTCATGTTGATCTCCCCAAGGAGAAGTGGTTTAAATACCACCCCCTATTGAAGTCAAAGTAGTTGAACCTGTTAAAGCTGAAGAAAAGACTATCACTTATAATGTTGATCCTATTGTTCCTACTGCTTATATTGAGCAACCACCCTTCCCTGTTAGGATAAAGGATCATGCTCAAGCTTCAACTGTAGTTCGTAAGAGTAATACTAGAACACCTACACCCTCTGAGCAAATTAAAGTTGAACCTAGTGTTGCTATGGTTAAAGATCTCTTGGTAGAAGATTTAGATGGACATGTTATTTACCTCCAAGAAGAATCTGCTAGAATAGCCAAACCCAATGCTAGGAATAAACATGGACCTATGGTAGGCTTGCCTGTTATCTCTGTTAAAACAGGAGATCATTGTTATCATGGTTTATGTGACGTGGGTGCTAGTGCGAGTATTATCCCTCATACCTTATATCAAGAAATTATGCATGACATTGCACGTGTTGAGTTAGAAGGGATTGATGTTACTATTAAGCTAGCTAATAGAGACATTATTTCACCAGTTGGGATTGTTAGATATGTGGAAGTCTTGTGTGGGAAGGTTAAATACCCTGCTAATTTTCTTGTTCTTAGTTCCACACAAGATGAATTTTGTCCCATTATATTTGGTAGACCCTTCTTGAATACTATTAATGCCTAGACTGCGTGAAAGATATTGTTACTGTTGGATTAGGGGATATGTCTCATGATTTTAACTTTGCTAAATTTCGTAGACAACCCCTTGATAAGGAACTACCAAGTATGGATGAAATTACTGGTCTTGCTTCTATTGATGTGCCTCCTAATGATCCTTTAGAACAATACTTGCTAGACCATGAAAATGATATGCATATGAATGAGAGAAGGGAAATAGATGAAATCCTAGGGGATCCGTATTGAAAAACAACTTGCCTGTTGAAATCCTAGGGGATCCTCCTCCACCCAAGGGTGATCCCGTGTTTGAACCTAAACCTTTACCTGATAATCTGAAGTATGTTTATCTTGATGAAAAGATGATATATCATGTTATTATTAGTGCTAACCTTTCAGAGCAGGAAGAAGAAACACTATTGAAAACTCTGAAGAAGCACCGTGCTGCTATTGGATATACTCTGGATGATCTTAAGGGCATTAGTCCCACCATATGCCAACACAAGGTAAAATTGGAAGAAAATGCTAAACCGGTTATTGATCATCAACGAAGGTTAAATCCTAAGATGAAAGAAGTGGTAAGGAAGGAAATACTAAAGCATCTAGAGGCAGGTATTATCTATCTAGTTGCTGATAGCCAGTGGGTAAGTCCTGTCCATTGTGTTCCTAAGAAGGGAGGTATGACTGTCGTTCCTAATGATAAAGATGAATTGATCCCGCAAAGAATAGTTACATGTTATAGGATGGTAATTAATTTCTGTAAGTTAAATAAAGCTACTAAGAAAGATCATTACCCCTTGCCATTTATTGGTCAAATGCTAGAAAGGTTATCCCAACATACTCATTTTTGCTTTCTAGATGGTTATTCTGGTTTCTCTCAAATACATGTGTCAAAAGGGGATCAAGAAAAGACCACTTTTACTTGTCCTTTCGGTACCTTTGCTTATAGACGTATTCCTTTTGGTTTATGTAATGCACCTGCTACCTTTCAAAGATGCATGATGGCTATATTCTCTGATTTTTGTGAAAAGATTGTTCAAGTGTTCATGGATGATTTCTCCGTTTATGGAACTTCTTTTGATTATTGCTTAAGCAACCTTGATCGAGTTTTGCAGAGATGTGAAGACACTAATCTTGTCTTGAATTGGGAGAAGTGCCACTTTATGGTTAATGAAGGCATTGTCTTGGGACATAAGATTTCTGAAACAGGTATTGAAGTTGACAAAGCTAAAGTGGATGCTATTGAAAAGATGCCATGCCCTAAGGACATCAAAGGTATACAAAGTTTCCTTGGTCATGCCGAGTTTTATAGGAGGTTAATTAAGGACTTCTACAAAATCTCCATGCCTCTGACTAATCTCTTACAAAAATATATTCCTTTTATCTTTTATGATGATTGTCCAGAGGCATTTGAAATACTTAAGAAAGTATTGATCTCTGCACCTATTGTCCAGCCTCCTGAATGGAATTTACCCTTTGAGATTATGTGCGATGCTAGTGATTCTGCTGTAGGTGCTGTTTTAGGGCAACGAGTTGATAAGAATTTGAATGTTATCCAGTATGCTAGTAAAACTCTAGATAGTGCCTAGAAAAATTATGCTACTAGTGAGAAAGAATTTTTAACAGTTGTATTTGCTTGTGATAAGTTTAGTCCCTATATTGTTGATTCTAAAGTCACTATTCACACTGATCATGCTGCTATCAAATACCTTATGGAAAAGAAAGATGCTAAACCTAGTGTCGGTGTACTAAGATAGGGGTACCTTAGTACCCCAACTTGTGCACGGGCAGTAGCAGCTTCCCGTGGCAGGGCTTACCACGTGCTCGCCAAGAACCTTTCTGGTCCCTATGAAGCCATTCAAGAACAAAGTATACAAGTCAGAAGATCAAGGCCCCGGCAAGAGGAGCTTGCCGGGAAGGCCGCACCAGGCTCAAGGTTATCACTTTAGCACAAGACCCTGGCATGAGGAGCTTGCCAGGAAGGCCAAGGAACACATATCTCAAGAGATGCCTCGGCGCATCATGCGCCCCGGCAGGACCCGGAGAGCGACAAGCCTCCGGGCCCGGCAAGATCACGACCCCGGCAAGGTACTTGCCGGGGAAGCCTACGCTGTGTGCCCGCGCTCCAGCTCATCTGCCCACGCGTCGCCCTGGGGCCCTTCCAGGGGCACGTGGCAGACGGCTGTGCAGCCTGGGGCACACGGTGGCAAGCCACGGTGACGAGGCTACCGCCGTGGCGAACGGAGAGGCATGGACGGACGCTTTTGGGGGCGACGGCGACGGGCATTTAATTCCCTTGTCCCCCACTGCCAAAGTTAGGTGAGGACCACTGTTCATACACTGTTCATGCACTGTTGCAACTACCACCAAAATTACACTTTTACCCTCCTCTACGTTGACACCTGTCGGTGACCCCTTTTGAGCTATAAAAGGAGGCCCATGCACAACGTAGAGGGGGTTCGGTTCGAAACCTAGACAAATCTCTCGCTCGGTGTAGCTAGTACTGTAGATCTTCAAGCTCCCGAGCTCAAGAACTCAATACAACCTAAGCAGGAGTAGGGTTTTACGCGTCCGCGCGTCCCGAACCTGGGTAAAACTGCCCGCGTGTGCCCCTCGATCTGCTCTCCGTGCTCCCTCCGCTCCCTTACCGCAACGTAGAAGGGGCTCCGGTCCCATAGGTGCTCGTGGGAGGACAGTTTCCCCCGACATCTTTGGCGCGCCAGGTAGGGGGCGTCAAGGTTGTGCGAACCTGATCCGGCGCTCACGCGGGCGCAACCTTCAGCAACTTCATCAGCTTCATCAACCTCATCGACATCATCAACATGCCTCCGAAGAAGAAGGCTTCGGAGGTCGGAGGCCCGTCTGCGTCGATCCCGCCACCACCAGAACCAACGGTTGGTGGGGTAGACGCCGGCGGAAGGGTGACTGCCGGGGAGGAGACTCACGGCGCCACCAAGTCCAAGGACAAGACGGACGACCGGGCGAACTCCAAAGCCTCGGTGTTAGTACACGCCCCACGTCCCTCCCAGGAGGTGCAAGACCCGCAGCGGCGTGGTACGGGAGGTACCATACGCTTGCTGGGGCATGGCCAAGCCGGAGGATCGCGGGATGCTCAAGGCCAGCGTGCTGGTACGAGCAAGGCGCGGTCACCGGGGCGGGAACATGCTCCTTCTTACGCTGTTAGAAGTCCGAGCGTGTCCCGCTCCTCGCACCGCTCGCCGCCGCTCCCCTCCTCTCCAGCAGAAGCTCTAGCAAGAGCACAGCTGCTCCTCGATTTCCCTCCAGCGGCAGATAAAGCCAAAGACTGGAGGGCGACGATCCAGAGCCTCATCGCCTTCGCCAACAACGACACGCCGCAGCAGCCGGCAACGTCACGGCCGCGGCAAGTCGACCAGACGAAGGCCGATGGAGACAAGACCGCCGGGGGTGCAACTACTGTGCACTCCCCGCCGCGGAAGCAGAAATCGCCACCCCGCCGGATCAACGTCGACGACGACTCTACGGCGTCGTCGGATCCGCGGGCTCGCCGCGATCAACGCCAAGTCCTAGACGACAGGCGGCAAGAGGACGCTCGGACTCGCATCGAGCGTCGACGAGAAGCCCGAAGACAGTCAGATCAGCGCGCTGGGACCGCTGTCGACGCGCACGCGCCCGGTGAACCAGGCGACTTGCCGTACGTGGCAGGTTGCCCTGCGTTCACCCGTGAGCTGCGGCAAGTCCAGTGGCCCAGCATGAAGAATTTCAAGCCCGACGTACCCGAGAAGTACGACGGCAAGACACACCCCTCGGAGTTCCTCAGCATCTACACCATTGCGGTGCAGGCTGCCGGGGGACGCGACGAGAAGATCCTGGTCAACTACTTCCCGCTAGTGCTTAAGCCAAACGTCCGGTCTTGGCTTATGCACTTGCCGGAGAGCTCCATCTTCTCATGGGCAGATCTGTGCCACCAGTTTGTTGGCGCTTTCACGGGCGGCCACAAACCCCACGGCCAGGAGAGCGATCTCCACATCCTCGCCCAGAAGGAGGGAGAGTCCCTGCGCAAATACATCCAAAGATTCAGCCGCGTCCAGCACAACATTCCAGACGTCCACCCTGCCACGGTTATCAGCGCGTTTCACTAGAACGTGCGTAACCGCCGGATGAGGGAGGAGATGGCCATGACCAAGATCCGGGATGTCAGCGAGCTCTACGCTCTGGCTGACAAGTGTGCGCGCGCTGAAGAGGGGAGGAGACTCCCCGGAGAGGATACTGGCGCAGGAGGAAGCGACAGCGAGGATGCCGCCCCGGCAAGGAAAAGCCGGCGGCGGAACAACAGAAAGAAGAAGAGCAAGGAGGTGCTGGTTGTCGAGCAGTCTGGCAAGGAGGCTCCCGCCAAGAAGGCACAGGCTAGCGGTTCCGGCAAGGAGCCCGCCCCTGTAGCGGCAGCCGACAAGCAGGACGGCTCCGACAAGCAGTACTGCTAGATCCACCGCACCAAGGGCCACGATCTTCAGAACTGCAAATGAGTCGAGTACCTCGTAGAGCAGCAGAAGGCTGAATACGAGCGTCGCGACAAGGAGAAGGCCCAAGGAGGCGGAGGAGAGCCCAGCACGAAGCGGCCGTTCAATGGCCGGGGAGGACGCCGCGGCAAGGCCAAGCAGCGGCAAGGTGATAGACCTCCCCGGGGCCGCGACAAGGATGAGGATGAAGACGACGATGATGACATGGAAGAAGGAGACAACAGCGAGCAGGAGTTCCAGAAGGCCACAGAGGTTCTATGTGTCGACGGAGGTGCCTCTCTGCACACTTCCCACCGCCAGCTCAAGCAGTGGGTGCGAGAAGTGAATGCAGCTGAGCCGCCCGTCGAGTCACGCAAGCTGCTGAAGTGGTCCGGCACGCCCATCATCTTTGACCTTGAGGACCACCCTGACCGCACAACTGCGGTCGGGTGCTTGCCGATGTTGGTCTCACCAACTATCCGCAACCTCAAGGTCACCAAGATGTTGGTTGACGGCGGGGCCGGCCTGAACTTGATCTCCTCAGCTGTGATCAAGAAGCTACAGATCCCCGACAGCGAGCTCGAGGAAACCGGGTCGTTCCAAGGGATCAACCCGGGAAGGAGCAAGCCGAAGGGGAAGATTACGCTGCCAGTGACCTTTGGCGGGGAGCTTAACTTCAGGACAGAGAGGATCACGTTTGATGTTGCCGATATCCCATTACCATACAATGGGATACTTGGCCGTCCTGCTCTCGCCAAGTTCATGGCAGCTTCCCACTATGCATACAACATGCTCAAGATGCCGGGGCCGATAAGCGTCATCTCTGTCCCTGGCGACAAGAAGGACGCGCTTATCTGCGCCGACAAGATCTACCGGGATGCAGCAGCCGCAGCAGAAAGCAACACACTTGCCACTGAAGCTCCCGGGGGGAAGAACAAGACCAAGTCCGGCACGGGCTCTGGAGCCCACTCCGGCAAACGCACCTCCTCGGAGTGCTGCGCTGCCGTCGAGGACGCGCCATCGAGCTCCACCGGCAAGTGCAAGAAGGGAATGGCAGCTCCACCGGCAACCAAGAAGGTGTCCGCCAAGGAGGACGGCACTGGTGGTACCTTCACCATCAGTGCTACACTCGACCACAAATAGGAAAGCACGCTCGTTGCCTTCCTGCGGGCGAATGTCGATGTGTTTGCATGGCAACCGTCTGACATCCCCGGCGTTCCCAGGAAGGTAATGGAGCACAAGCTTGCTGTTTGTCCTCACGCGCGGCCCGTCAAGCAGAAGGTCAGAAAGCAAGCTGTGGAGCGCCAAGAGTTCATAGCTGAAGAGATAAAGAAGTTAGAAGCAGCAGGCCTGGTTAGAGGCGTAATACATCCCACGTGGTTGGCCAATCCAGTTGTCGTGCGAAAGGCTAATGCAAAGTGGAGACTTTGTATAGACTTCACCGACGTGAACAAAGCTTGTCCCAAGGATCCCTTTCCCTTGCCGCGCATCGACCAAATTGTTGACTCCACAGCTGGATGTGAGTTGCTCTCATTCCTTGAGGCATACTCAGGTTACCACCAGATATTCATGGCCAAGGAAGATGAAGAGAAGACTGCATTCATTACTCCATGCGGCACATATTGCTTCATACGCATGCCCTTTGGATTGAAGAATGCAGGCTCAACATTTGCGAGGGTGGTGCACACTGCTTTTGAGCCACAGATCCACAGGAATATAGAAGCCTACATGGATGATATAGTGGTCAAGAGCAAGAGCAAAGATACCCTGATACAGGACTTAGAGGAAACCTTTGAGAATCTGCGCAAGATCCAACTCAAGCTGAACCCCGAGAAGTGCGTCTTCGGAGTCCCCTCCGGCAAGCTTCTCGGGTTCTTTGTGTCCTAGAGGGGGATTGAAGCCAATCCCGACAAGATAAAAGCCATCGAGCAGATTGAAGCCCCGAAGCGCGTCAAGGACGTAAGGAGACTTGCTGGTTGTGTGGCTGCCCTCAGCAGGTTCATTTCAAAGTCTGCAGAGCGCGGCCTGCCTTTCTTCAAAATTTTGAAAAAGGCAGGCCCTATGAAATGGACTCCGGAAGCGGAGGCAGCGCTGCAAGACTTGAAAGGATACCTGTCCTCCACTCCGATACTTGTCGCACCTAGGCCACGAGAGAAGTTGCTGCTGTACCTAGCGGCGACCAATCAAGTGGTTAGTGCTGCGTTAGTAGCGGAGAGGGAGGCAGATGAGGAACCCACATCCCCGGCAAGCGAATCTAGCGACAAGCAGGGGGCTCCCCCGACAAGCTCTGGCCCCGACAAGGACAAGCCTGCGCAGGAGCAAGGAGAAGTAAGAAGGAAGATGGTGCAGCGCCCAGTGTATTTCGTAAGTTCCCTTCTGCAGGGGGCTAGATCGACATACTCTGGGGTGCATAAGTTGCTTTTCGGCCTCCTCATGGCCTCAAGGAAGCTGCGCCATTATTTCCAAGCACACGAGATAACAGTGGTCACTCGCTTTCCGTTGAAGAGGATATTGCAAAATCCCGAAGCAACAGGCAGGATCGTCGAGTGGGCACTGGAGCTGTCAAGCTTTGGTCTCAAGTTTGAGAGTACTTCAACCATACAGAGCAGAGCTTTGGCAGAATTCATAGCAGAATGGACCCCAACGCCAGATGAAGAAATCCCAGAGATGAGCGTCCCCGTTCAAGAAGCAAGCACAGAGTGGGTAATGTACTTCGATGGTGCCTTCTCGCTGCAAGGCGCCGGTGCTGGCGTAGTACTCATAGCGCCCACCGGAGAGCACCTCAAGTATGTTGTCCAGATGCACTTTCCCAAGGAACAAGCGACAAACAATACTGCGGAGTATGAAGGTTTGCTTGCCGGCCTCAGAATTGCGGCCGAGCTTGGGATCAAGAAGCTGATTGTGCGGGGAGATTCACAGTTGGTGGTCCGACAAGTGAATAAGAGTTACCAGAGCCCTTTGATGGAAGCTTATGTTGATGAAGTGAGGAAGCTTGAAGAACACTTTGAAGGTCTGCAAATGGAGCACGTCCCAAGAGCTCAGAATGATATTGCAGATGGCCTCTCAAAGTGTGCTGCAATGAAGTTACCTGTGGAACCAGGGACCTTCGTGCTCAAGTTAAATCAGCCATCCGTTACACCATCAGTTGGGCAAAACAAGAAGAGAAAGTTGGTCTCCGGCGACTATTTGCCGGCGGATCTTCCCGAAGCCGCCGCCAAGGTCCCCAAGATCAACAGCCAAGATGCTGAGGAATAGTTTGCTCCTGCAGATCCAAGGGTCTGTACAGTTGAAGCAGGCATTCCCGACAAGCCTTGCCCCGGCAGGCTTGCCGGGGGACCATCAGCTCCGGCAGAGCCGCAGGTTCTTGCCGTAGAAGCTGAGGTTCCCGCAGCAGCCCTCATGCCTTTAGTCCTTGTTGTTGAGCCTCAGGCTCCAGCATGGGCACATCAAATCGTCTGCTTTCTGCAAACTGGAGAACTTCCCGACGAGCTAGAAGAGATAGAGAAAATAACCAGGCAGTCAAGTATGTACCAGTTCGTTGGCAATGAACTGTACAGAAGAAGACTCAATGGTGTCAGGTTGAAGTGCATTTCCAGGGAAGATGGACAGAAGCTGTTGGCAGAAATACATGGAGGCATATGTGGTCACCACATTGGCGCAAGGGCACTTGCCGGGAAGGCATTCCGGCAAGGGTTCTTCTAGCCAGAAGCCCTCCAAGATGCAACTGCACAAGTAACCAAGTGTGAAGCATGCCAGTTCCATGCCAAGCAAATTCACCAGCCAGCTCAAGCTCTCCAGACGATCCCTTTGTCCTGGCCCTTCTCGGTCTGGGGGCTCGATATTCTCGGCCCCTTTCCCCGCGCAGTCGGGGGCTTTGAGTACTTGTACGTAGCAATCGACAAGTTCACAAAGTGGCCAGAAGTGGAACCAGTGAGAAAGGTGACAGCACAGTCAGCAGTCAGGTTCTTCAGATCGATTGTTTGCCGTGTCGGAATCCCTAACAGGATCATCACCGACAACGGCACGCGGTTTACAAGTCGCACCTTCATGCAGTACGTCCAGGACCTGGGCGCCAAGGTCTGCTTCGCTTCTGTTGCTCACCCAAGGAGCAATGGTCAAGTGGAGAGGGCCAATGCTGAAGTGCTGCGCGGACTCAAGACAAGAACTTTCGACAGGCTGCACAAGTGCGGAAGAAACTGGATAGAGGAGTTGCCGGCGGCTCTTTGGTCAATCAGGACGACACCAAATTGAGCCATCGGACAGACACCCTTTGCTCTTGTCTACGGAGCAGAGGCAGTTCTCCCCACGGAACTCGTATACGGATCTCCTCGAGTGCTCGCTTATGATGAGCTCGAGCAAGAGCAACTGCGACAAGATGATGCATTGCTACTTGAGGAGGAACGTCTCCAGGCTGCTGTACGAGCTGCTCGATACCAGCAAGCCTTGCGTCGCTATCATAGCCGCAAGGTCAGGGCCAGGAGTCTCGAGGAAGGCGACCTTGTTCTTCGGCGTGTTCAGTCCGCCAAGAATTCCAACAAGTTGACGCCGAAGTGGGAAGGCCCTTATCGGGTGAGACAAGTCACAAGGCCCGGCGCCGTCCGCCTTGAGACAGAAGAAGGCTTACCGGTGAGTAACTCCTGGAACATAGAGCATCTTCACAAGTTTCACCCGTAAGGCGCGGTTGCCGTGATCCGCTCCGGCAACCACCTTTTGTACAAGTCTTGCCGCTGTTGCATGTAAACCTTTGTACAAAGCCGGGCGCAGATCCCGTGCATCAGTAAAGCTTTTGTGCTTCGCACTATTTGTCATTTCCATGCTTTTCTTTGTTATTTGCATGCATCATCTGACACCTTGTGCAATGCACGTCCCCGGTAAGCACTAGCAAGCCATAAGGCCCTATACTTGTTTTTCCTCCTCTTTTTTCCCTCTTAAGCAGAAGGAGTATTCCTCGCGCACAAGTTTGCCGGGGGGGGAAGGAGATGGAGGCATGAACCAAGTACTGTTCAAGAAAGAGAAGCCTTGTCGGGGAGCAAACAATCTATGAAAGCTAAGTTACCAAAGTTTGAGTAATTCAAATTTTCAAATTTTTTAGTTGTCTTCCTTGAACAACCACACTTTGTATGGAAAGCCTGTGCGCGGAGGAACCTACCCGTGGCTAGCCGCACCCTTACTTTGTTTCGAGCACGCTCAACGACCTAAGTGAGCTGCGACAAGTGTCGCGCCCTTACTTCGTTTTCGAGTTCGCTCAGCAATCTAAGTGTGCTGCGACTAGCTGCGGCAAGGGTATTGCCAGCAGGCTGCTAAGAGTCCAGCGCTCAGCGCTCGCGGCAAGGGTCCTTTGCCGGCGAGTTCCCTAAAAACGTAGGGTGGAATGCATACAAAGTGAAGGGACCAAAGCAAGGGAGATAACACTGCATTGATAGCTCAAAATAAGATTGTATATTGCGAAGATAACTTGCCGCAATACTAACAGATTCTTGTCCATAACATGCTTTGCGGCAGCAAAGGAAGCAGAAAGAAAGGAATCTAATCTACGCGGTCGCCTTCACGCCTCGTGATCTTGCCCACCTTGGCGACGATGTGGGCAACCTGCGCCTTCAACGCTTCCTGATCAGCTTCGGGCGGCAAGGTGCGGAGGACATTGACGAGGTTGATGCCGGGGTTGCGGTAGACGATCTTCGACAAGACCCGCTCCATGGTGCCCATGTAGAGCCGACGCGCCTCGTCGGCCAACTGCACGGGGATCTTCTCCCGCAGCCGCGCAAGCGCCGGCGCAATTCCCCTGAAGAACAGACTCAACTTGGCGCTGTGGGGGAGGTTCTCGTCCGGGGAGTACATGAGATGCTCCGCCCTCAGCGCCATCATCTCCATGTCAATATTGGCAGCGGAGGTGACCAGCTCATCAGTCCACTGCTCCACTGCCCGAGTGAAGTTGTTCTGCGAGACGGCGGCGCTCTCCACCAAGGCCCTTTCCTTGCGGAGTTCGTCCTTCAGCTTCGTCTCGCGGTCCCGGGCGGCGTCGAGCGAGTCAGTCAGGGTGGAGACCTTCAGCTCTAAGTTAGCAATGGAGTCCCTGGCGGCAGTGAGTTCCTGGCCCTTGTCGGAGAGGCGTACCTGCAAATCCGAATTGGTATGGGCGTCCTTCTCCCGCGCCACGTTGAGCGCGGTGACCCTTTCTTCGCTCGCCTTCAGGAACAACTCCAGCTGCGCCACCCTGGCCTCCAGATCCTTCTTGGCAGTCTCCGCGGCAGCGGCAGCGTCCTTCGCCTCCTTCAGGGCCCCGCTGATGGCTTGCTCCCGGGCGGTGAGGTCGTCCTCGTGGCTGTCGAGGTCGACCTTCCGCTGGTTGAGCGCTCCCTCCCGCCGAGACAGCTCCTCGGCGGCCAGTCGCTGCTGCTCTTCTACCTCAGCCTTCTCAAGGAGGAAGGCTTGCTGCGCCCCGGCAAGCTCTTCAGGCTCCTCCGCCAAGTTGCGGAGGGCCGCCTGGTTGGCGGCGCGGAGCTCCGCGGCGCGCTTCTCCAAGTCAGCTCCAGCCTTGGCAGCCAGAGCCTCCCGAGACTCCAACTTCGCTTGCCTGGCCCGATACAAGGCCAGGAGCCGACGAAGGAGTCTCTCCTCTTCGGGCTCGTCGCTGCTGCCGGGCGCATCCACGACCTTCAGCCCGGCAGAGGCGAGGACCTCTCCGTCGAAGGTCTCTCCCTCCGCGGGTGCTCGAGACGAGGACGCCCACGGGACTTGTATGAAAACCCCGTAGGCGGCCTCCAGGTAGACGCCCTGCCCAGCCGCGTAGGCGGAAGGGTCGGCGGCCGGTGCAGCGTCCGGCGCTCCTGCGGCCTCCGGGCCGGCAGTGCGGTCGCCGGTCCCTTCCCCAGCCGCGGCGTCTGCGGTCGGGGCGGTCTCTTCAGCGGCAGGCTTGTCGGCTCCTGCCATTCCTTCAGTGGCAGTGGCGTTGCCGCCGTCGCCGTGCACCTCCTCCTCAGCGGTGGCCTCCGTCTCCATCAGCTCTGGGGCAGGAGGATCTAGTGGAAGAAAAAGGAAAGAAAGAATCAAGCAAATATCCAAAAAGATGAATCCGGGAAGAAGAAATTACAAGCTATACCTTCGCGGATCTCTTCGACGATGGGGTCCCTCACCGGGGATTTCTCCCATGGCGGCGGAGTAGTGGCCTCTGCTGGCGGAGGGCCGCCTGCGCCCTCCCTTGGCGGGGTGCTCACCCTTGTCGGGCTGCTCACCCTTGGCGGGGTACTCGCCCTTGGCGGAGTGCCCGTCCTTGGCGGAGCGTTCTCCCTTGCCGGGGAGTTCGTCCTTGGCGGGGAGGGTGGAGCATGTGGCTCGTCGGGGGCGACCTCCTGGCGCTCCTGCGGCTGCGGCTCCACTTCTGCACAAGACAACAAAAGATCAATCAAGATGATAACCTCAAGCGCACCCATCAAGCAGAAAGATAAATACCAGACTTACGCTGGGGGCTGCGCTGGGGGCTGCTCCTCGGAGCAACAGGCTGATCCGGCAAGCTCGTCGCCGGCGCGTCGCTTGTCGCCACGACGGGCTCGTCGTCCTCAATGTTGACCACAGGGATCTTGGCCCTCTTCGGCATCCGCTGGGTCAAGGTCCTGCGAAGCAAAACAAAAGCAAGATCAGAACCAAGCAAGGAAAATCAAGACAAAATCAAAGAAACTAAAAGAATTGCAAGTACTTACTCCTCATCTTCTTCGTCGGAGCTGAGGGCGGAGAAGTCAAACTCCGTCTGGTGCGCGTCCGCGTGAGGAGCAGGAGGAGAAGGCTCCCTCGGGCGCTTGGCGGTCTCCGGGGCTGTGGGCTGTGAAGACCCGGCCCCCGTCGTCGCCGAGGACCGAGGGGCAGAAGGAGCACCCGTTCCGCTCCGGGAAGATCCCCCTCCGCTTGGCGCTCGAGCACGGGGCGCCTCCTTGATGACTTCGCTCGTCTTGGTGGCGCGCGTCGCACGGCGTGCCGGCTGCTGTCGAGGCACCTGCGGCCTCGCCGTCTCAGTTGCCTTGTGGAGGCGCTTCTTCGGTTGCTGCAGAGGGCTTGGCGGAGGCGGAGAGTTCTCCGAGGATGAGGAGGCATCGTTGTCAAGATTCAGAGATCCACCGGAGTCTTCATTGGAATCTCCAGCCTCGGCGTCCTCCTCCTCCTCGGCAGGCCCGCTGGACTCAGTGCCATGCCCGGCAGCCTCGCTCCCCCCGGCAACTTCGCTCGTACCGACAAGCTTCACGGAAGGCTCCCCGGCAAACTCCTCGGGCGCAATCTTCAGCAGCTTGAGGATTTCCGCCTCCTCTGCTTGACTCACTGCGTCCGCGGCCTCTGCCTCGTCCACAGTGTATCCAAATTTGCCCGCCGCCGCAGCTACGGTGGCCTCCTCCATCCTGGAGGCGATGTAAGCTACATCCCGGTCAGAAGTATCCCGGGTAAGGCCCTTCTTCTCCTCGGCGTTGCGGGGATTCTCGACCAAGTTGTCGAAGAAGGTCAGCACGGTCTCCGGTGGAGGCTCCAGCCAAGTGGGGACGACGCCATGGGAGTCGCACTCGGGCATCATCGCGCGTATGGAGTCGCGGGCAGTGATGTTGCACAGCGGCACCACTCCCCGGGAAGGTCTGAACCACTCCGGGTGGGCGGGGTCATGCTTGAAGAGCTCCCGAACCATCCCTTTCAACTCCAAGACGGTGAAGTTGTAGTTCAATCCAGGGCGCAGCCTCATGATGTCTGCCGCGCTGCCGAATTCCCAGGCGGGCCTCTTCCTTTCTTGTAAAGGGGCGATGCGGCGGCGGAGGAAATCTGCTCCAACTTCTCCAACAGTCAGATTGGCGACCCGGAGACGAATGATCCTAATGAGGGCAATCTGAAGCTTGCTGTCCTCCGGGGCCAATTCACTCCAGTCCCTGCCGCGCACTATGGCAGTCTTGCGAGGCGAGGTAAAGGGCTCAGGATTAGCTTCCAGCACCCAGCACCAATCGGCTCTCCACTCCTCCCACTTGCCGCGAAGCTCACCCTTCAAGTATGAGTCCTTCTTGTTCAGCCTGAAGATCCAGGAGATGCCGCCGGAGAGGGGAGTACCGGACTCTACTCTAGGCATGAAGAAGTGGAGGAAAAGAGCTACATTTGGATGAACCCCAACAAAGTTTTCGCACAGATGTGCGAAAACGGCCATCGTAAGGATGGCGTTGGGGGTGAAATCTAGGAGCTGGAGGCCGTACGTATTCATTACATCACAAAGGAACTCCGAGTACGGAGGGCACATACCACAATGGAAGAATGCGGCAAAGAAAAAGTACCCGCCGAGGAACATGTCAGCAGCGACGGCGGGGAGGACTCTGGTGCGGGGATGAGCTTTGGTCTCCCTCGCCCAGAATAAATAGTATTTGTCCCGCAGCTCCCTCGCGCCAAGCCTCGGCGTGAAGACCACGCACTTCTTCCGCAGGGCTACCAGCTTCGCCGCCTGCTCGGACTTCTCCTTCTTGGCCTTGTCACTCTTCACCTTGTCGCTCTTCGGAGCCATGGCGGGGGCGGCGAGGAAAGAGGCGAGGAGGTCGACGGTGCCGCGGATGCGGGAGACGGCGGAGGAAGGGAGGGGCTTGGCTCTCTGTCGAACTGATGGGAGGCAGAGGGCGACGGGAGTTTCTGGAGAATCAAGGCGCAATGAAAACGATGGAGGGAACTGCCCCTGCTTCCTCTGCTTTTAAGGGGGAAGTGGGGGACGTTCCGCATTTCCCATTAAAGAACAGGCCACGATCTCTCCCACGACGCCGCAATCGACGCGTGCCGTTAGGGAGGGATGCGGCGGATACGGAAGGGGATACGGCTTGCCGTGGGCCGCGTGTGCCCGTGCACTATCTTGGGCCTGGCCCAACAGCGCTCGGCACCGTATGTGGCCCAGGCCCGGGGCCTCCTGTCGGTGTACTAAGATAGGGGTACCTTAGTACCCCAACTTGTGCACGGGCAGTAGCAGCTTCCCGTGGCAGGGCTTACCACGTGCTCGCCAAGAACCTTTCTGGTCCCTATGAAGCCATTCAAGAACAAAGTATACAAGTCAGAAGATCAAGGCCCCGGCAAGAGGAGCTTGCCGGGAAGGCCGCACCAGGCTCAAGGTTATCACTTTAGCACAAGACCCTAGCAAGAGGAGCTTGCTAGGAAGGCCAAGGAACACATATCTCAAGAGATGCCTCGGCGCATCATGCGCCCCGGCAGGACCCGGAGAGCGACAAGCCTCCGGGCCCGGCAAGATCACGACCCCGGCAAGGTACTTGCCGGGGAAGCCTACGCTGTGTGCCCGCGCTCCAGCTCATCTGCCCACGCGTCGCCCTGGGGCCCTTCCAGGGGCACGTGGCAGACGGCTGTGCAGCCTGGGGCACACGGTGGTAAGCCACGGTGACGAGGCTACCGCCGTGGCAAACGGAGAGGCATGGACGGACGCTTTTGGGGGCGACGGCGACGGGCATTTAATGCCCTTGTCCCCCACTGTCAAAGTTAGGTGAAGACCACTGTTCATACACTGTTCATGCACTGTTGCAACCACCACCAAAATTACACTTTTACCCTCCTCTACGTTGACACGTGTCGGTGACCCCTTTTGAGCTATAAAAGGAGGCCCATGCACAACGTAGAGGGGGTTCGGTTTGAAACCTAGACAACTCTCTCGCTCGGTGTAGCTAGTACTGTAGATCTTCAAGCTCCCGAGCTCAAGAACTCAATACAACCTAAGCAGGAGTAGGGTTTTACGCGTCCGCGCGGCCCGAACCTGGGTAAAACTGCCCGCGTGTGCCCCTCGATCTGCTCTCCGTGCTCCCTCCGCTCCCTTACCGCAACGTAGAAGGGGCTCCGGTCCTATAGGTGCTCGTGGGAGGACAGTTTCCCCCGACACCTAGACTTATTAGATGGGTTCTCTTGCTGCAAGAATTTGACTTGCATATTATTGATAGAAAGGGAGTTGAGAACCCCGTTGCTGATAATTTGTCTAGTTAGAGAATATACTTGATGACCCACAACCTATTGATGATAGCTTTCCTGATGAAAAATTCGCTGTCATAATTACTTCTCGCACTGCTCCATGGTATGCTGATTATGCTAATTACATTGTTGCTAAGTTTATACCTCCTAGCTTCACATACCAACAAAAGAAAAAGTTCTTCTATGATTTGAGACATTACTTCTGGGATGACCCACATGTTTATAAAGAAGGAGTAGATGGTATTATTAGACGTTGTGTACCTGAGCATGAACATGAACAGATCCTACGTAAGTGCCACTCCGAAGCTTATGGAGGACACCATGCGGGAGATAGAACTGCACATAAGGTATTGCAATCTGGTTTTTATTGGCCTACTCTCTTCAAGGATGCCCGTAAGTTTGTCTTATCTTGTGATGAATGTCAAAGAATTGGTAATATCAGTAGACATCAAGAAATGCCTATGAACTATTCACTTGTTATTGAACCATTTGATGTTTGGGGCTTTGATTATATGGGACCGTTTCCGGCCTCTAATGGGTACACACATATTTTAGTTGCTGTTGATTACGTTACTAAGTGGGTAGAAGCTATTCCAACTAGTAGTGCTGATCATAACACCTCTATTAAGATGCTTAAAGAAGTTATTTTCCCGAGGTTTGGAGTCCCTAGATATCCAATGACTGATGGTGGTTCACACTTTATTCATGGTGCTTTTCGTAAGATGCTTGCAAAATATGATGTGAATCATAGAATTGCATCCCCTTATCACCCACAGACTACTGGTCAAGTAGAACTAAGTAATGGAGAGTTGAAATTAATTTTGCAGAAGACAGTTAATAGGTCTAGAAAGAATTGGTCCAAGAAACTTGATGATGCATTATGGGCCTATAGAACTGCATACAAAAATCCTATGGGTATGTCTCCATATAAGATGGTATATGGAAAAGCTTGTCACTTACCTCTTGAGTTAGAACATAAGGCATATTGGGCTATCAAAGAGCTCAATTATGATTTCAACCTTGCCGGTGAAAAGAGGTTATTTGACATCAGCTGTCTAGATGAATGGAGAACCCAGGCCTATGAGAGTGCCAAGCTGTTTAAAGAAAAAGTTAAAAGATGGCATGACAAAAGGATACAAAAGCGTGAGTTTAACGTAGGCGATTATGTCTTGCTATTCAACTCTCATTTAAGATTTTTTGCAGGAAAACTTCTCTCCAAGTGGGAAGGACCTGACATTATCGAGGAGGTATATCGTTCTAGTGCCATAAAAATCAACAACTTCGAAGGCACAAATCCGAAGGTGGTGAACGGTCAAAGAATCAAACACTATATCTCAGGTAATCCTATAAATGTTGAAACCAATGTTATTGAAACCTTAACCCCGGAGGAATACATAAGGGACACTTTCCAGAACGATTCAGCCTCCGATAAGGAAGAGGTATGTGATACGGTAAGTAAACCGACTCCAAAACAGTTCTAAAGGCAATTTCTCTCCGTTTTGGAATATTTAGAAAAATAAAAAAATAAGCAGTAGTCCGGAAGAGACATGAGCCGTCCACAAGGGTGGAGGGCGCGCCCGCCTTCCCTGGGCGCGCCCCCCTGCCTCGTGGGCAGCTCGTCTGCCTCCCGGACTCTGATTTCTTGTATGTTACTCCTTTTGGTCGGTAAAAATTCATTATATATACTCCCGAAGGTTTTGACCTCTGTATCACGCAAAAATCCTCTGTTTTCGTTTCGAGCTGTTTCTGTCGCAGATAAAAATAACATGTCGTCCCAGGATTCGGAGGGAGAAAGCTATGTGACTGATTCCCTTGCTAGCCCTAAGGTCTATGGGGACTGGGAGCATTATGGTTGGACCACGGAGGAAGAAGAGGACCATGATCCCAGGGGGAAGAATTGGACCAGCTCAGATGAATACGAAGTCCCACTACCTCAACCGGGGGACATGCATGTGGAGTTCAAAAAGTCAAGCCTCCCCGACAGAGTGAAGAAACCTAAGATCGAATTTATCCCTTTTAACCTCTTGCCGGAAAACAAGCAGGCACTATGCAAGATGATATTAAATCTTGAGCAAGAGATCAATGATCTAAAGAGGCAAAATTCTATCCTTAAGCGCAAGCTAAGGAAGAAGCCATCATCACCACCCCCGAATAAGGAGACATAATCATATGGGTACGGGCACTCCCCTTGGAAACTGCCAAGCTTGGGGGAGTGACCCCGGTATCGTATCACCATCACTCTTATCTTTACCATTTTACTTAGTTCGATACTTTTGGTAGTATCTTGATCTAGTAGAATAAAGTTAGCATGATCTAGTTGTGAGCTTTTGCCTTATGATCTTTACCCTTTGTAATCGAGTCCGTGAGCTATATAATAAAGATTAGTGTTGAGTCAAGGGCTTGATTTCCTCACGTGGGTCATGAAAAAAAGAAAGAAAACATAAAGAGTGTCTAAGAGATCATATTGCTCTTATGGGAAGTAATGACTTCACATATAAGAGTATGATAAATAAAAGTTGTTGAGAGTTGACAAATAAAGTTTTGGTCATCGTTGCACTTAATAGGAAGTAATAAAAGAAGAGAGGCTTCACATGCAAATATACTATCTTGGACATCTTTTATTATTGTGAGCACTCATTAAAATATGACATGCTAAAGAGTAGATTTTGGACAATGAGGACAACATAATGGGTTATGTTTTCCTATAACCGAAATAAAGTATATTGTCATGGATCACCCAACATGTTGAGCTTGCCTTTCCTCCTCATGCTAGCCAAAACTCCTCGCACTAAGTAGAGATACTACGTGTGCTTCCATACATCCTTAAACCTAGTTTTGCCATGAGAGTCCACCATACCTACCTATGGATTGAGAAAGATCCTTCCAAGTAAGTTGTCATGTTGCAAACTTGCTAAAATATGTATGATTTATTAGTGTGGAGGAAATTAGCTTTATAGAATCATGTGATATGGAAATAATAAAAGCGAGGGACTGCATAATAAAGGTCCTTATCACAAGTGGCAATATAAAGTGAAGTTCTTCTATGCTAAGACTTTGTGCATCCAATCAAAAAAACACATGACAACCTCTTCTTCCCTCTGCGAAGGGCCTATATATTATTCTTGCCCTATAAGAGTCAAGGTGAAATTCACCTTTCCTTTTTACATTTTATCCTTTGGCAAGCACACTCTGTTGGAAAGATCCTGACATATATACCCACTTGGATGTAAGTTTTCATGGTCTATTATTGTTGAGATTACCCTTGAGGTAAAAGGTTGGGAGGCATAACCATAAGCCCCTATCTTTCTCTGTGTCCGATTAAAACTCCATAAACATAAGTATTGCGTGAGTGTGAGCAATTGTGAAAGACTATATGCTAGTTGAGCATGTAGGCTTGCTGAAAAGCTCTTACATTGACTCTTTCCGATGTTACGATAAATTGCAATTGCTTCAATGACCGAGATCAAAGTTTGTTAGTTTTCAATGAAGTTTATGATTCATGCTTGATATTGTGACTGAATTGTTACTTTGGCATAAGAATCATATGACAATATATATATGTTGCTGTTAAGAGAATGATCATGATGCCCTCATGTCCGTATTTTATTTTTATCGACACCTCTATCTCTAAACATGTGGACATATTTTTTTGATATCGGCTTTCGCTTGAGGACAAGCGAGGTCTAAGCTTGGGGGTGTTGATACGTCCATTTTGCATCATGCTTATATGTTGATATTTATTGCATTATGGGTTGTTATTACACATTATGTCACAATACTTATGCCTTTTCTCTCTTATTTTACAAGGTTTACATGAAGAGGGAGAATGCCGACAGCTGGAATTCTGGGCTGGAAAAGGGGCAAACTCTGGAAACCTATCCTGCACAACTCCAAAAGCCTTGAAACTCCACTGAACTCTGTTTCAGAAAATATAAAAAATATCTGGCGAAAGAAGTTCACAAGGGGGGCCACCGGCTATCCACGAGGGTGGGCGGCGCGCCCCCCCCCTCTCTGGGCGCGCCCCCTATCTCGTGGGCCTGCCGACGGTCCCCCGATGCCCATCTTCTCCTATATGAGGTGTTTAGACCTGGAAAAAATCATAAGGAGGATTTCGGGACCAGACGCCGCCGTCTCAAGGCGGAACCTTGGCAGAAACCAATCTAGGGCTCCGGCAGAGCTGTTCTGCCGGGGATACTTCCCCCCGGGAGGGGGAAATCGTCACCGCCGTCATCACCAACAACTCTTCCATCTTGGGGAGGGCTATCTTCATCAACATCTTCACAATCACCATCTCCTCTCAAACCCTAGTTCATCTCTTGTATCCAATCTTTGTACCCAAACCTCAGATTGGTACCTGTGGGATGCTAGTAGTGTTGATTACTCCTTGTAGTTGATGCTAGTTGGTTTATTTGGTGGAAGATCATATTTTCAGATCCATTATGAATATTAATACCCCTCTGATCATGAACAATATTATGTCTTATTAGTAGTTACTTTGGTTCCTGAGGACATGGGAGAAGTCTTGCTATAAGTAGTCATGTGAATTTGGTCTTCGTTCGATATTTTGATGAGATGGATGTTGTCTCTCCTCTAGTGGTGTCATGTGAACGTCGACTACATGACACTTCACCATTATTTGGGCCTAGTGGAAGGCATTGGTAAGTAATAAGTAGATGATGGGTTGCTAGAGTGACAGAAGCTTAAACCCTAGATTATGCGTTTCTTCGTAAGGGGCTCATTTGGATCCATATGTTTCATGCTATGGTTAGGTTTACCTTAATACTTCTTAGTTGCGGATGCTTGCATTAGAGGTTAATCGTAAGTGGGAGGTTTGTCCAAGTAAGGACAGCACCCAAGCACCGGTCCACCCACATACCAAATTATCAAAGTACGGAACTCGAATCAGATGATTGTGATGAAAACTAGCTTGACGATAATTCCCATGTGTCCTCGGGAGCACTTTCCTTTATATAAGAGTTTGTCCAGGCTTGTCCTTTGCTACCAATTACCTTATCACAAAAACTATCTGTTACCTATAATTTCAGTGCTTGCAGAAAATACCTTACTAGAAACTGCTTATCATTTCCTTGTGCTCCTCGTTGGGTTTGACACTCTTACTAATCGAAAGCACTACGATAGATCCCCTACACTTGTGGGTCATCACACTACAAATGAACTCTGAAAATGTTGAAAGTTGGCATGGTATTATCATTTCACCGACAAAGCATGTGCAAAAAAGTAGAGAGGGTTACAGAAAAAACTGGATGCACTTCGTGTACAAACTGGACAATCTCTTTCGAAGTATCAGGGTTTCGAACGAAAACTCATCCGTTACAATTGCAATTCATTTTTTTTAAATTATTACAACTCCAAAAAATTTGTGCGTTTAGTATGCACCATTCAACGCCACGTCATCAACTTTTAACCCTTTCTAACATTATTTGCTATTTTTCATGTATTTACAGATTTTTTGAGCTAAATGACCTTGAAATTGAAAAGCACTACAAATGAACTCTGAAAAGTTTGAAAGTTGGCATTGTATCATCATTTCACCCACATAGCCTGTGCAAAAAAGTAGAGAGGGCTCCAGCAAAAGTTGGATGCACTTCGTGTACAAACTGGACAATCTCTTTTGAAGTATTAGGGATTCAGAGGAAAACTCATCTCTTACAAAGGCAATTCATTTTTTTAAGTTATTACAACTCCAGACTTTTTTTGCATTCAGTAGGCACCATTCAAAGCCACGTCATCAACTTTCAATCATTTCTAACATCATTTGCTATTTTTCATGCATTTACTAATTTTTTTGAGCTAAATGACCCTGAAATTGAAAAGCACTACAAATGAACTCTAAAAAGGTTCAAACTTGGCATGGTATTATCATTTCACCAAAATAGCATGTGCAAAAAAGTAGAGAGGGTTACGGAAAAAACTGGATGCACTTTGTCTACGAACTGGACAACCTTTTCGAAGTATCAGGGTTTCGGACGAAAACTCATCTGTTACAAAGACATTTCATTTTTTAAACTTATTACAACTCCAAACTTTTTGTGTGTTCAGTATGCACCATTCAAAGATACATCATCAATTTTCAACCCTTTCTGACATCATATGCTAATTTTCATACATTTACTGATTTTTTGAGCTAAATGACCCTCAAATTGAAAAGTACTACAAATGAACTCTGAGAAGGTTGACAGTTGGCATGGTATCATCATTTCACCCACATAGAATGTGCAAAAAAGTAGAGGGTTATGGCAAAAACTGGATGCACTTCGTGTACAAACTGGACAACCTCTTTCGAAATATATGGGTTTCAGAAGAAAACTCATCCGTTACAAAGGCAATTCATTTTTTTAAACTTATTACAACTCCAGACTTTTTGTGCGTTCCGTATGCACCATTAAAGCCATGTCATCAACTTTCAGCCCTTTCTGACATCATTTGCTATTTTTCATGCATTTACTGATTTTTTGAGCTAAATGACCCTGAAATGAAAAGCATTACAAATGAACTCTGAAAAGGTTAAAAGTTGGCATGGTATCATCATTTCACCCACATAGCATGTGCAAAAAAGTAGAGAAGGTTATAACAAAAACTGGATGCACTTTGTGTACAAACTTGATAATCTCTTTCGAAGTATCTCGGTTTCGGACGAAAACTCATCTGTTACAACTGCAATTCATTTTTAAACTTATTACAACTCCAGACTTTTTGTGCGTTCAGTATGCACCATTCAATGCCACGTCATCAACTTTTAACACTTTTCTGACATTATTTGCTATTTTCATGTATTTACTGATTTTTTGAGCTAAATGACCTTGAAATTGAAAAGCGCTACAAATGAACTCTGAAAAGTTTGAAAGTTGGCATGGTATCATCATTAAACCCACATAGCATGTGCAAAAAAGTAGAGAGGGTTACCGCAAAAATTGGATGCACTTCGTGTACAAACTAGACAATCTCTTTCGAAGTATTAGGGTTTCGGACGGAAACTCATCTGTTACAAAGGCAATTCATTTTTTTAACTTATTACAACTCCAGACTTTTTTTGCATTTAGTATGCATCATTCAAAGCCACGTCATCAACTTTCAACCCTTTGTGACATCATTTGCTATTTTTCATGTATTTACTGATTTTTTGAGCTAAATTACCTAGAAATAGAAAAGCCTTACAAATGAACTTTGAAAAGGTTGAAAGTTGGCATGGTATCTATATTTCACCCACATAGCATGTGCAAAAAAGTAGAGAGGGTTACATCAAAAACTGGATGCACTTCGTGTACAAACTGGACAATCTCTTTCGAAGTATCAGCGTTTCGGACGAAAACTCATCTATTACAAATGCAATTCATTTTTTTAAAATTATTACAACCCCAGACTTTTTGTGCGTTCAGTATGCACCATTCAACGCCACATCATCAACTTTTAATCCTTTCTGACATTATTTGCTATTTTTCATGTATTTACTGATTTTTTGAGTTAAATGACCTTGAAATCGAAAAGCACTACAAATGAACTCTGAAAAGTTTGAAAGGTGGCATGTTATCATCATTTCATCCACATAGAATGTGCAAAAAAGTAGAGAGGGTTACAACAAAAATTGGATGCACCTCGTGTACAAACTGGACAATCTCTTTCAAAGTATTATGGTTTTGAATGAAAACTCATCTGTTACAAAGGCAATTCATTTTTTAACTTATTACAGCTCTAGACATTTTTTTGCGTTCACTACGCACCATTCAAAGCCACATCATCAACTTTCAACTCTTTCTGACATCATTTGCTATTTTTCATGCATTTACTGATTTTTTTGAGCTAAATGATCCTGAAATTGAAAAGCACTATAAATGAACTCTAAAAAGGTTAAAAGTTGGCATGGTATTATCATTTCACCCACATAGCATGTGGAAAAAAGTAGAGAGGGTTACGGAACAAACTGGATGCACCTCGTGTACAAACTGGACAATCTATTTCGAAGTATGAGGGTTTCGGACGAAAACTTATCTGTTACAAAGGCAATTCATTTTTTTCTACTTATTACAACTCTAGACTTTTTGTGCGCTCAGTATGCACCATTCAAAGCCACGTCATCAACTTTCAACCCTTTATGACATCATTTTCTATTTTTCATGCATTTATTGCTTTTTTGAGCTAAATGACCCTGAAATTGAAAAGCACTACAAATGAACTCTGAAAAAGTTGAAAGTTGGCATGTTATCATCATTTCACCCACAAAGGATGTGCAAAAAAGTAGACTGGGTTATGGCAAAAAATTGAGGAACTTCGTGTACAAACTGGACAATCTCTTTCGAAGTATCAGGGTTCGGACGAAAACTCATCTGTTACAAAGGCAATTCATTTTTTACACTTATTTCGAATCCAGATTTTTGTGCATTCAGTATGCACCATTCAAAGCCATGTCATCAACTTTCAGCCCTTTCTGACATCATTTGCTATTTTTCATGCATTTATTCATTTTTTGAGCTAAATGACCCTGAAATTGAAAAGCACTACAAATGAACTCTGAAAAAGTTAAAAGTTGGCATGGTATCATCATTTCACCCACAAAGGATGTGCAAAAAACTAGACATGGTTACGACAAAAACTCGAGTCACTTCGTGTACAAACTGGACAATCTCTTTCGAAGTATCAGGGTTTTAGACGAAAACTCATCTGTTACAAAGGCAATTCATTTTTTTTAACTTATTACAACTCCAAACTTTTTGTGCGTTCAGTAAGCACCATTCAAAGCCACATCATCAACTTTCAACCCTTTCTGACATCATTTGCTATTTTTCATGCATTTACTGATTTTTTTGACCTAAATGACCCTGAAATTGAAAAGCACTACCAATGAACTCTGAAAAGGTTGAAAGTTGGTATGGTATTATCATTTCACCCACATAGCATGTGCAAAAAAGTAGAGAGGGTTACGGAAAAAACTGGATGCACTTCAAGTACAAACTGGACAATCTCTTTCGAAGTATCAGGGTTTCGGACAAAACTCATCTGTTACAAAGGCAATTCATTTTTTCAACTTATTACAACTCCAGACTTTTTGTGCGTTCAGTATGCACCATTTAAAGCCACGTCATCAACTTTCAACCCTTTCTGACATCATTTGCTGTTTTTCATGCATTCATTGATTTTTGAGCTAAATGACCCTGAAATTGAAAAGCACTACAAATGAACTTTGAAAAAGTTGAAAGTTGTTATGGTATCATCATTTGACCCACAAAGGATGTACACAAAAGTAGATAGGGTTACGGCAAAAACGGGAGGTAGTTCGTGTACAAACTGGACAATCTCTTTCGAAGTATTAGGGTTACGGACGAAAACTCATCTGTTACAAAGGCAATTCATTTTTTTTAACTTATTACAACTCCAAACTTTTTGTGCGTTTAGTAAGCACCATTCAAAGCCACATCATCAACTTTCAACCCTTTCTGACATCATTTGCTATTTTTCATGCATTTGCTGTTTTTTCTTGAGCTAAATGACCCGGAAATTGAAAAGCACTACCAATGAACTCTAAAATGGTTGAAAGTTAGTATGGTATTATCATTTCACCCACATAGCATGTGCAAAAAAGTAGAGAGGGTTAAGGAAAAAACTGGATGCACTTCAAGTACAAACTGGACAATCTCCTTTGAAGTATCAGGGTTTCGGACGAAACTCATCTGTTACAAAGGCATTTCATTTTGTAAACTTATTACAACTCCAGACTTTTTGTACGTTCTGCATGCACCATTCAAAGCCACATCATCAACTTTCAACCCTTTCTGACATCATATGCTATTTTTCATGCATTTACTGATTTTTTTGAGCTAAATGACCCTCAAATTGAAAAGTACTACAAATGAACTCTGAGAAGGTTTAAAGTTGGCATGGTCCCATCATTTCACCCACAAAGAATGTGCAAAAAAGTAGAGGGTAACGGCAAAAACTGGATGCACTTCGTGTACAAACTGGACAATCTCTTTCGAAGTATAAGGGTTTCGGACGAAAACTCATCCGTTACAAAGGCAATTCGTTTTTTTAAACTTATTACAACTCCAGACTTTTTGTGCGTTCCGTATGCACCATTAAAAGCCATGTAATCAACTTTCAGCCCTTTGTGACATCATTTGCTATTTTTGATGCAGTTACTGATTTTTTTGAGCTAAATGACCCTGAAATGAAAAACATTACAAATGAACTCTGAAAAGGTTAAAAGTTGGTATGGTATCATCATTTCACCCACCTAGCATGTGCAAAAAAGTAGAGAGGGTTATAAAAAAAACTGGATGCACTACGTGTACAAACTGGACAATCTCTTTCGAAGTATATGGGTTTCGGATGAAAACTCATGTGTTACAACTGCTATTCGTTTTTTAACTTATTACAACTCCAGACTTTTTTGTGCGTTTAGTATGCACCATTCAACGCCACGTCATCAACTTTTAACCCTTTTCTGACATTATTTGCTATTTTTCATGTATTTACGGATTCTTTGAGCTAAATGACCTTGAAACTGGAAAGCACTACAAATGAACTCTGAAAAGTTTGAAAGTTGGTATGGTATAATCATTACACCCACATATCATGTGGAAAAAAGTAGAGAGGGTTACTGCAAAAATTCGATGCACTTCGTGTACAAACTGGACAATTTCTTTCGAAGTATTAGGGTTTCGGACGGAAACTCATCTGTTACGAAGGCAATTCATTTTTTAACAATTTACAACTCCAGACTTTTTTTCATTCAGTATGCATCATTCAAAGGCACGTCATCAACTTTCAACCCTTTCTGACATCATTTGCTATTTTTATGTATTTACTGATTTATTGATCTAAATGACCCCGAAATTGAAAAGCATTACAAATGAACTCTGAAAAAGGTTGAAAGTTGGCATGGTATCTGTATTTCACCCACAAGAAAGTAGAGTGGGTTACAGCAAAAACTGGATGCACTTTGTGTACAAACTGGACAATCTCTTTCGAAGTATCACCGTTTTGGACGAAAACTCATCTATGACAAATGCAATTCATTTAAAAAAAATTACAACCCTAGACTTTTTGTGCATTCAGTATGTGCCATTCAACGCCACACCATCTACTTTTAACCCTTTCTGACATTATTTGCTATTTTTATGTATTCACTGATTATTTGAGCTAAATGATCTTGAAATTGAAAATCACTACAAATGAACTTTGAAAAGTTTGAAAGTTGGAATGGTATCATCATTTCATCCAGATAGCATGTGCACAAAAGTAGAGAGGGTTACAGCAAAAATCGGATGCACCTCATGTACAAACTGGACAATCTCTTTCGAAGTATTAGGGTTTCGGATGAAAACTCATTTGTTACAATGGCAATTCATTTTTTAACTTATTACAGCTCCAGACATTTTTTGCGTTCAGTATGCACCATTCAAAGCCACGTCATCAACTTTCAACCCTTTCTCACATCATTTGCTATTTTTCATGCATTTACTGATTATTTTAGCTAAATGACACTGAAATTGAAAAGCACTACAAATGAGGTCTGAAAAGGTTAAAAGTTGGCATGATATTATCATTTCACCCACATAGCATGTGCAAAAAGTAGAGAGGGTTATGGAAAAAACTGGATGCACTTCGTGTATAAACTGGACAATCTCTTTCGAAGTATGAGGGTTTCGAACGAAAACTTATCTGTTACAAAGGCAATTCATTTTTTCAACTTATTACAACTCCAGACTTTTTGTGCGTTCAGTATGCACCATTCAAAGCCACGTCATCAACTTTCAACCCTTTCTGACATCATTTGCTATTTTTCATGCATTTATCGATTTTTTGACCTAAATGACCCTGAAATTGAAAAGCACTACAAATGAACTCTGAAAAAGTTGAAAGTTGTTATGGTATCATCATTTGACCCACAATGGAAGTACAAAAAAGTAGATAGGGTTACAGCAAAAACTGGAGGTAGTTCGTGTACAAACTGGACAATCTCTTTCGAAGTATTAGGGTTTCGGACGAAAACTCATCTGTTACAAAGGCAATTCATTTTTTGAAACTTAATACAATTTGGGACTTTTGTGCATTCAGAATGCACCATTCAAAGCCACGTCATCAACTTTCAGCCCTTTCTGACATCATTTGCTATTTTTCATGCATTTACTGATTTTTTGAGCTAAATGACCCTGAAATTGGAAAGCACTACAAATGAAGTTTGAGAAGGTTGAAAGTTGGCATGGTATCATCATTTCACCCACATAACATGTACAAAAAAGTAGAGATGGTTACGACAAAAACTCGATGCACTTCGTGTACAAACTGGACAATCTCTTTCGAAGTATCAGGGTTTCAGACGAAAATTTATCTGTTAGAAATGCAATTCATTTTTTAGACTTATTACAACTCCAAACTTTTTGTGCGTTCAGTAAGCACCATTCAAAGCCACGTCATCAACTTTCAACCCTTTCTGACATCATTTGCTATTTTTCATGCATTTATTGATTTTTCTTGAGCTAAATGACCCGGAAATTGAAAAGCACTACCAATGAACTCTAAAAAGGTTGAAAGTTAGTATGGTATATCATTTCACCCACATAGCATGTGCAAAAAAGTAGAGAGGGTTAAGGAAAAAACTGGATGCACTTCAAGTACAAACTGGACAATCTCGTTCGAAGTATCAGGGTTTCAGACGAAACTCATCTGTTACAAAGGCATTTCATTTTTTAAACTTATTACAACTCCAGACTTTTTGTGCGTTCTGTATGCACCGTTCAAAGCCACATCATCAACTTTCAACCCTTTCTGACATCATATGCTATTTTTCATGCATTTACTGATTTTTTGAGCTAAATGACCCTCAAATTGAAAAGTACTAAAAATGAACTCTAAGAAGGTTGAAAGTTGGCATGGTCTCATCATTTCACCCACAAAGAATGTGCAAAAAAGTAGAGGGTAACGGCAAAAACTGGATGCACTTCGTGTACAAGCTGGACAATCTCTTTCGAAGTATAAGGGTTTCGGACGAAACCTCATCCATTACAAAGGCAATTCGTTTTTTTAACTTATTACAACTCCAGACTTTTTGTGCATTCCGTATGCACCATTAAAAGCCATGTCATCAACTTTCAGCCCTTTCTGACATAATTTGCTATTTTTCATGCAGTTACTGATTTTTTGAGCTAAATGACCCTGAAATGAAAAGCATTACAAATGAATTCTGAAAAGGTTAAAAGTTGGTATGGTATCATCATTTCACCCACCTAGCATTTGCAAAAAGTACAGAGGGTTATAACAAAAACTGGACGCACTTCGTGTACAAACTGGACAATCTCTTTCGAAGTATCTCGGTTTCGGACGAAAACTCATCTGTTACAACCGCAATTCATTTTTTTAACTTATTACAACTCCAGACTTTTTTGTGCATTCATTATGCACCATTCAACGCCACGTCATCGACTTTTAACCCTTTTCTGACATTATTTGCTATTTTTCATGTATTTACTGATTTTTTGAGCTAAATGACCTTGAAATTGAAAAGCACTACAAATGAACTCTGAAAAGTTTGAAAGTTGGCATGGTATCATCATTACACCCACATAGCATGTGCAAAAAAGTAGAGAGGGTTACTGCAAAAATTGGATGCACTTCGTGTACAAACTGGACAATCTCTTTCGAAGTATTAGGGTTTCGGACGGAAACTCATATGTTACAAAGGCAATTCATTTTTTTAACTTATTACAACTCCAGAATTTTTTGCATTCAGTATGCATCATTCAAAGCCACGTCATCAACTTTCAACCCTTTCTGACATCATTTGCTATTTTTTATGTATTTGCTGATTTTTTGATCTAAATGACCCCGAAATTGAAAAGCATTACAAATGAACTCTGAAAATGTTGAAAGTTGGCATGGTATCTGTATTTCACCCACATAGCATGTGCAAAAAAGTAGAGAGGGTTACAGCAAAAACTGGATGCACTTCGTGTACAAACTGGACAATCTCTTTCGAAGTATCAGTGTTTCGGACGAAAACTCATCTATTACAATTGCAATTCATTTTTAAAAAGTTATTACAACCCCAGACTTTTTGTGCGTTCAGTATGCACCATTCAACGCTACGTCATCAACTTTTAACCCTTTCTTACATTATTTGCTATTTTTCATGTATTTACTGATTTTTTGAGCTAAATGACCTTGAAATTGAAAAGCACTACAAATGAACTTTGAAAGTTGGCATTGTATCATCATTTCATCAACATAGCATGTGCAAAAAAGTAGAGAGGGTTACAACAATCTCTTTCGAAGTATTAGGGTTTCGGATGAAAACTCATCTGTTACAAAGGCAATTCATTTTTTAACTTATTACAACTTCAGACATTTTTTTGCGTTCAGTATGCACCATTCAAAGCCACGTCATCGACTTTCAACCCTTTCTGACATCATTTGCTATTTTTCATGCATTTACTGATTTTTTTAGCTAAATGACCCCGAAATTGAAAAGCACTACAAATGAACTATGAAATGGTTAGAAGTTGGTATGGTATTATCATTTCACCTACATAGCATGTGCAAAAAAGTAGAGAGGGTTACTGAAAAAACTGGATGCACTTCGTGTACAAACTGTTCAATCTCTTTCGAAGTATGAGGGTTTCGGACGAAAACTTATCTGTTACAAAGGCAATTCATTTTTTCAACTTATTATAACTCCAGAATTTTTGTGCGTTCAGTATGCACCATTCAAAGCCACTGATAACCCACAAGTGTAGGGGATCGCAACAGTTATCGAGGGTAAAGTATTCAACCCAAGTTTGTTGATTCAACACAAGGGGAGCCAAAGAATACTCTTAAGTATTAGCAGCTGAGTTGTCAATTCAACCACAACTGGAAACTTAGTATGTGCAGTAATATAGTTTCGTAGCAAAGTAATATGATAGTGGCGGTAGCGGCAATAAAAGTAACGGTAGTGTTTTTGTAGTTTTGTAATAGTAGCGACAGAAAAGTAAATAAGCAACAAGCAATATGTGAAAAGCTCGTAGGCATTGGATCATTGATGGGAAATTATGTCGGATGCAATTCATCATGTAGAAGTTATAACCTAGCGTGACACATAACTAGCTCCAGTTCATCAATGCAATGTAGGCATGTATTCCGAATATAGTCATACGTGCTTATGGAAAAGAACTTGCATGACATCTTTTGTCCTACCCTCCCGTGGCAGCGGGGTCCTAATGGAAACTAAGGGATATTAAGGCCTCCTTTTAACAGAGTACCGGACCAAAGAATTAACACATAGTGAATACATGAACTCCTCAAACTACGGTCATCATCGGGAGTGGTCCCGATTATTGTCACTTCGGGGTTGCCGGATCATAACACATAGTAGGTGACTATAGACTTGCAAGATAGGATCAAGAACACACATATATTCATGAAAACATAATAGGTTCAGATCTGAAATCATGGCACTCGGGCCCTAGTGACAAGCATTAAGCATAGCAAAGTCATAGCAACATCAATCTCAGAACATAGTTGATACTAGGGATCAAACCCTAACAAAACTAACTCGATTACATGATAGATCCCATCCAACACATCACCGTCCAGCAAGCCTACGATGGAATTACTCACGCACAGCGGTGAGCATCATGGAATTGGTGATGGAGGAAGGTTGATGATGAGGATGGCGATGATCTCCAGTCTCCGGAGCCCCGAACGGACTCCAGATCAGCCCTCCCGAGAGATATTAGGGCTTGGCGGCGGCTTCATATCGTAAAACGCGATAATTCTTCCTCTCTGATTTTTTTCTCCCCGAAAGTGAATATATAGGATTTGGGGATACGTCAGTGGAGCACCAGGGGGCCCACGAGGCAGGGGCGCGCCCTAGGGGGGGCCCCACCCTCGTGGGAAGGGTGTGCCCCCTGGTCTTGATCTTCTTGCAGGTATTTTTTATATTTTCCAAAATAATTCTCCGTGGATTTTCAGGTCATTCTGAGAACTTTTTATTTCTGCACAAAAACAACACCATGGCAATTCTGCTGAAAACAGCATCAGTCTGGGTTAGTTCCATTCAAATAATGCAAGTTAGAGTCCAAAACAAGGGCAAAAGGGTTTGGAAAAGTAGATACGTTGGAGACATATCAACTCCCCCAAGCTTAAACCTTTGCTTGTCCTCAAGCAATTCAGTTGATAAACTGAAAGTGATAAAGAAAAACTTTGACAAACTCTGTTTGCTCTTGTTGTTGTAAATATGTAAGCCAGCATTCAGTGTTTCAACAATGATCATGAACTAACCACATTCAAAATAACTTTTAGGTCTCATGTCTACTCACATCAATGGCATAATCAACTAGCGAGCAATAATAATAAACCTTGGATGACAACACTTTCTCAAAACAATCAAGATATGATATAACAAGATGGTATCTCGCTAGCCCTTTCTGAGACCGCAAAACATAAATGCATAGCACCTTTAAAGATCAAGGACTGACTAGACATTGTAATTCATGGTAAAAGAGATACAGTCATGATCATACGCAATGCAAATTAATAGTAATACATGCAAATGACAGAGGTGCTCTCCTACTGGTGCACTGTTATAAGAGGATGATGACTCTGCATAAAAGTAAATAAATAGGCCCTTCGCAGAGGGAAGCAGGAATTTGTAGAGGTGCCAGAGCACGATTTTTAAATAGAGATGAATAACATTTTGAGCGGTATACTTTCATTGTCAACATATCAACCAAGAATCTCGATATCTTCCATGCTACGCACATTATAGGCGGTTCCCAAACAGAATGGTAAAGTTTATACTCCCCCAACCACCAACAAGCACACTCCACGGCCATCCGAACCCACGGGGTACCATCCAAACAAGCAACCGCCCTGGGAGAGTTTTGTTTAATTATTATGATTTCGAGCATGGGACTGGGCATCCCGGTTACCAGCCATTTTCTCGTGAATGATGAGCGGAGTCCACTCATCGTGAGAATAACCCACCTAACATGGAAGATATAGACAACCATAGTTGATACATGAGCTGTTCGAGCATACAAAACAGAATTTCATTTGAAGGTTTAGAGTTTGGCACATACAAATTTACTTGGAACGACAGGTAAATACCGCATATAGGAAGGTATGGTGGACTCATGTGGAATAACTTTGGGGTTTATCGAAGTGGATGCACAAGCAGTATTCCTGCTTAGTACACGTTAAGGCTAGAAAGAGACTGGGAAGCGGCCAGCTAGAGAGCAACAACGGTCATGAACATGCATTAAAATTAATCAACAATGAATGCAAGCATGAGTAGGATATAAATCACCATGAACATAAATATCGTGGAGGCTATGTTGATTTGTTTCAACTACATGCGTGAACATGTGCCAAGTCAGACCACTTGAATCGTTCAAAGGAGGATACCACCCCATCATACCACATCACAACCATTTTAATATCATGTTGGCACGCAAGATAGACCATTATAAACTATCAGCTAATTAAGCATGGCATAAGCAGCTATGATCTCTAATTGTCATTGCAAGCATGTTTCATTAATAACAAGCTGAATCAGGAACGATGAACTATCATATACAAAAACAAGAGAGGTTGAGTTCATACCAGCTTTTCTCATCTCAATTAGTTCATCATATATCATCCTTATTTACTTTCACTCGCACGACCGAACAGTGTGGATAATAATAATAGTGCACGTGCATTGGACTAAGCTGGAATCTGCAAGATTTTAATACAAGAGAGAAGACAAGGTAATATGGCTTAAGGTTAAATCAACAATAAAGCATATGAGAGCCACTAAGCAATCTCAATCATGGTCTTCCACTCTTAACCCCCAAAGAAAAGAAAAGAAACTATTTACACGGGAAAGCTCCCAACAAGCAAAAGAAGAACTGTAAATCTTTTTTGGGTTTTCTTTTAATTACTACTACAAGGAAAGTAAATTAGCTAGAAGCTACAACTAATATTTTTTTGTTTTTCTTAAGGTTTTTCTAACACACAAGAAAAAGACTAAGAAAAAGAAATGAAACTAAACATGGATGGTACAATGAAAGAGTGTGAGCACCGACAACTAGATTAAGTGTGAACATGAATGTAAAGTCGGAGAGAAACACGTACTCCCCCAAGCTTAGGCTTTTGTGCTAAGTTGGTCTATGGCCATGGATCGTAGCTACTCCCTCCAGTGTACTGAGATGTGTCCTCTGGGTGCCACTGGTTGGCAAACTCATTCTGATCCCACCCATAAACAGACTGACGGTAAGGATCGAGTGGTGGCTCCGGCTCAGGCTCCAAAGCTTGTGCCTGGCCTTGGTACTTGTAGAAGGCATCTGATGTAACGAGATATATGCCTGAAGACAGATCAAACAGAGATGGTGCAGGCAAGGTAACAATCTCACAATATTTTTCATCAAACCTTAATTTGTAATTAAGCAACCTATCTTTGTCTTTAACAATAAAATCATGTGCTACCATGCTCTTGTAGTCTAGATAAACAGGGGCAAGCAATTTTTTTCCTTCTTATGATTCCTAATATGTATTCTAAAATGTTCAGCAAGGCGAGAAGCAAAGATGCCTCCAAAGACGGGTCCCTTTGAGCGGTTCAGACTCAGTCATTTAGCAACGAAAGCACCCAAGCTAAAAGTTGTGTCTTGAAACAAAACATGGCATAAAATGAGAATATCGGGGGCACTAAGATTCCCACTGTTCCTACGACCAATTAAACATCTACTAGCAAATAAAGCAAAGTAGCGTAGAACAGGGAAGTGTATACTAGTGATTCTTGCCCCTAAGACTTTCCTAGTTTCCCCTACAGCTATCATGTCGATAAACCCTTCAACGTCTTCACGACGTGGTTCATCAAGTCTACCTCCAAAGGGTATCTTACATACTTCAGAAAATTCTAAGAGTGATATCTCCTTAATCTCATCATATAAACGAAACTCCACTGTAGGTGGTGTTTTCTTAGCATGAAAATGAAAACTTTGCGTGAAAATATTGGTGAGTAAGAGATACTGTTCACGCTGGTCGTGGAGGAAGTCGGGGAGGCCTGCATTATTTGCCAACCAATAAAAGTCTTCGTAAATCCCGGCGGACATCATGAAATCATTACAAGGCCATTCGCACGGCCGAACTTCCGCCATGCGAGGAAGATTATATTTGGGCTTCTTATTTTCTTCTTTCTTCTTCTCCTCTGAACTCTTACTGGAGGAGCCCCTCAACAATCTCTTTATCATTTTCCTTCTCTTAAAATTTCTGAAATTTTTAGTAACTCAAAATAAAAGTTAACCAAACTCAACAAGATTGATAGCAACAACTCCTACTAGTGCCTAGATGTTGGAAATATGCCCTAGAGGCAATAATAAAAGTATTATTATTATATTTCCTTGTTCATGATAATCGTCTGTTATTCATGCTTGAATTGTATTGTACGGAAACAGCGATACATGTGTGAATATATAGACCACAATGAGTCCCTGGTAGGCCTCTAGTTACCAGCTCGTTGATCAGCGGATGGTCACGGTTTCCTGACCATGGACATAGGATGTCAGTGATAACGGGATCACATCATTAGGAGAATGATGTGATGGACAAGACCCAATCCGGAGCCTAGCACGAGATCGTATAGTTCGTAATGCCTAAGCTTTTCCGGTGTCAAGTATTTATTCCTTAGACCATGAGGTTGTGCAACTCCCGAATGCCGTAGGAATACTTTGGGTGTGCCAAACGTCACAACGTAACTGGGTGGCTATAAAGGTACGCATCGGGTATCTCCGAAAGTGTCTGTTGAGTTGGTACGAACCGAGACTGGGATGTTGTCACTCCGTATGACGGAGAGGTACCTCTGGGCCCACTCGAAAAGACATCATCATAATGAGCTCAAAGTGACTAAGGAGTTAGTCACGGGATGATGGATTACGGAACGAGTAAAGAGACTTGCCATGACGAGATTGAACAAGGTATCGGGCATACCGACGATCGAATCTCGGGCAACTACCGTACCGATGGACAAAGGGTATAACATACGGGATTGAGTGAATCCTTGACATAGTGTTTCATCCGATGAAGATCATCGAGGAACACGTGGGAACCAACATGGGTATCCAGATCCCGCTGTTGGTTATTGACCGGAGAGTGGTCTCGGTCATGTCTACGTGTCTCCCGAACCCGTAGGGTCTACACACTTAAGGTTCGGTGACGCTAGGGTGGTAGAGATACATGCACATGGAAACCCAAAAGTTGTTCGGAGTCCTAGATGAGATCCCGGACGTGAAGAGGAGTTCCGGAATGGTCCGGAGGTAAAGAATGATATATAGGAAGTTCAGTTTCGGCCATCAGGTGAACTCCGGGGGTCACCGGGAGTGTCCCGGGACCACCGGAGGGGTCCCGGGGGTCCACCGGGTTGGGCCACCCATCCCGATGGGACCCCTAGGCCGCAAGGGGAAGGGGGCCAGCCCCTGGTGGGCAGGCGCACCCAACTGGGCCCTCCCTCCATGCGCCTAGGGTTGAAACCCTAGGGGAGGGAGGCGCCCCCTTGCCTTGGGGGGCAAGATTGCCTCCCTGGCCGCCGCCCCACACTGCAGATGGGATCTGCAGGGCTTGGCAAACCCCATGGCCCCCTATATATATGTGGGGGGGGGGGAAGAGGGAAGCCGCACCGAATCCTCTGGCGCCTCTCCCCCTCCCTTCACACCTCCATCTCCTTACGCAGGGCACCGGCGAAGCCCTGCAGGATTTCCCGCTGCATCCACCACCACGCCGTCGTGCTGCTGGATCTCCGACGACCTCTCCTCCCCCCTTGCTGGATCAAGAAGGAGGTGACGTTGCTGTGCCGGACGTGTGTTGAACGCGGAGGTGCCGTCCGTTCGGCGCTAGATCATCGGTGACGAAGAACGCGAAGAGTACGACTACTTCATCCATGCTTCTTCGAAAGCTTCCGCTCGCGATCTACAAAAGGGTATGTAGATGCACTCTAATATGCTCGTTGCTAGATGTCTCCCTAGATTTATCTTGGTGAAAGCGTAGAAATTTTTTGAATTCTGCTACGTTCCCCAACACTAGAGACTATATCATGCATTAGAACTACTTGGGACCAAAGAAATTTGACATGCAAGCTCAAGAACGAGGTCACCACAGCAGCAAAAATTTGCAATAAATAAAGCACTATAACAAAAACTAATTGGACCAATGGAGGAGTCACATACCAAGGAACAATCTCCCCAAACAGTTTGGTGAATGATGCTTTGAGCAAGGAGATCGAAAATGGCAGCAAGATGAGCTAGAACTCGGGTTTGAGCTGGTTGGTGATTTTTTGGGGAGGAAGAAGAAGAGTGTGGGTGCAGGAATAAGTGGAGGGGGGCCACGTGGGGCCCATGAGGCAGGGGGCGCGCCCTGTGAGCGGGGGCATGCCCTGTGAGGGGGGGCGCCCTGGACCCTCGTGGCCAGGTGCTGGCTCCCCTCGCCGTGTGTTCTCTGCCATATATTCTCAAAAATTCTAGAAAAAATAATATTTCATTTTCAGGGCATTTGGAGAACTTTTATTTTCGGGGTATTTTTTTTATTGCACGGATAAGTCTGGAAACAGACAGAGAATAATAATGTTTTTTATTTATCCTAATTAACATAAAGTAAAAGGAGGGTACGAAAGGTTGTGCTATCCAGATTCACCTATCTCATGCTCATCAAAAGGAATCCATTAACAAGGTTGATCAAGTCTTGTTAATAAACTCTTTCCGAGTAACAAGAAAACGAAGAATTTTCGAATAACACTAGGTTACCTCAATGGGGATATGTATGTACCCAACAATAAGAATGTCATATGTCTTCTTGACAGTAGGAAGAGGAAATTCAAAACCTCCAATAGTAATAGTTGAAATTTTTCCAATATAATTGATACTGTGGACCTGAGGTTGTTTACTCGGAAAGTGTACCGTATGCTCATTACCATTGACATGAAAAGTGACATTGCCTTTGTTGCAATCAATAACAGCCCCTGCACTATTCAAAAATGGTCTACCAAGTATAATAGACATACTATCGTCCTCGGGAATATCAAGTATAACAAAGTCTGTTAGAATAATAACATTTGCAACTACAACAGGCACATCCTCACAAATACCGACAGGTATAGCAGTTGATTTAGCAGCCATTTGCAAAGATATTTCAGTAGGTGTCAACTTACTCAAGTCAAGTCTACGATATAAAGAGAGAGACATAACACTAACACCGGCTCCAAGATCACATAAAGCAGTTTTAACATAGTTCCTTTTAATGGAGCAAGGTATAGTAGGTACTCCTGGATCTCCTAGTTTCTTAGGCATTCCACCTTTAAAAGTGTAATTAGCAAGCATGGTGGAAATTTCTACTTCAGGTATCTTTCTTTTATTGGTAATAATATCTTTCATATACTTAGCATAAGAATTTGTTTTAAGCACATCAATCAAACGTATACGCAAAAAGATAGGTCTAATCATTTCAGCAAAGCGCTCAAAATCCTCATCATCCTTTTTCTTGGATGGTTTCGGAGGAAAAGGCATGGGTTTCTGAACCCATGGTTCTCTTTCCTTACCGTGCTTCCTAGCAACAAAATCTCTCTTATCATAACGTTGATTCTTTAATTGTGGGTTATCAAGATCAACTGCAGGTTCAATCTCTAGATCATTATCATTGCTAGGTTGAGCATCATCGTGAACATCATCATTAATATTATCACTAGGTTCATTTTCATTACCAGATTGTGTCTCAGCATCAGAAACAGATATATCATTGGGATTCTCGAGTGTGTCAGCTATAGGTTCACTAGAAGCATGCAAAGTCCTATCATTTTTCTTTTTTTTTTCTTAGAAGAACTAGGTGCATCTAAATTAGTTCTCTCAGAATCTTGCTCAATTCTCTTAGGGTGGCCTTCAGGATACAGAGGTTCCTGAGTCATTTTGCCACCTCTAGCCACAACTCTAATGGCATTATCATTATTCTTACTATTTAATTCATTGAGCAAATCATTATGAGCCTTAAGTACTTGTTCTACTTGAGTGGTAACCATAGAAGCATGTTTACTAATGAGTTTCAATTCTTCTTTAACTCTAGACAGATAATCACTCAAGCGTTCAATCATATAAGCATTGTGTTGTAATTGTCTACCAACATAAGCATTAAAGTTTTCTTGTTTCACAATAAAATTGTCAAACTCATCTAAGCATTGGCTAGTAGACTTAGAACGAGGAATATCACCTTCGTCAAATCTATAAAGAGAATTTACCTTTACTACCTGTGTCGGGTTATCAAGACCATGTATTTCTTCAATAGGTGGTAAATACTTAACATCTTCAGCTTTAATACCTTTTTCTTTCATAGATTTCTTTGCCTATTGCATATCTTCGGGACTGAGAAATAGAACGCCTCTTTTCTTCGGAGTTGGCTTAGGGGCTGGTTCGGGAAGTGTCCAATTATTTTCATTGGCCAGCATATTATTCAATAGTAATTCAACTTGATCAACTGTTCTTTCCCTGAAAACACAACGAGTGAAGGAAATATGCCCTAGAGGCAATAATAAAGTTATTATTTATTTCCTTATATCATGATAAATGTTTATTATTCATGCTAGAATTGTATTAAATGGAAACTTAGTACATGTGTGAATATATAGACAAAATAGAGTGTCCCTAGTATGCCTCTACTAGACTAGCTCATTGATCAAAGATGGTTATGTTTCCTAGCCATAGACATGAGTAGTTATTTGATCAACGGGATCACATCATTAGGAGAATGATGTGATGGACAAGAGCCATCCGTTAGCTTAACACTATGATCGTTTAGTTTTACTGCTATTGCTTTCTTCATGACTTATACATGTTCCTATGACTATGAGATTATGCAACTCCTGAATACCGGAGGAACATCTTGTGTGCTATCAAATGTCACAACGTAACTGGGTGATTATAAAGATGCTCTACAGGTGTCTCCGAAAGTGTTCGTGGTGTTGGCTTAGATCAAGAATAGGATTTGTCACTCCGAATGCCGGAGAGGTATCTCTGGGCCCTCTCGGTAATACACATCATAATAAGCCTTGCAAGAAAATGACTAATGAGTTAGTCACGAGATGATGTATTATAGAACGAGTAAAGAGACTTGCCGGTAACAAGATTGAACTAGATATTGAGATACCAACGATCGAATCTCGGGCAAGTAACATACCGATGACAAAGGGAACAACGTATGTTGTTATGCGGTTTGACCGATAAAGATCTTCGTAGGATATGTAGGAGCCAATATGAGCATCCAGGTTCCGCTATTGGTAATTCACTGAAGATGAGTCTCGGTCATGTCTACATAGTTCTCGATCCCGTAGGGTCCGCACGCTTACCGTTTGATGACGATCGGTATTATGAGTTTATGTGTTTTGATGTACCGAAGGTAGTTTGGAGTCCCGGATGAGATCCGGGACATGACGAGGAGTCTCGAAATGGTCGTGGCATAAAGATCGATATATTGGATGACTATATTCGGACATCGGAAAGGTTCCGAGTGATTCAGATATTTTTCGGAGTACCGGAGAGTTACGGGAATTCGCCGAGGAGTATATGGGCCTTATTGGGCTTTAGGGGAAAGAGAGAGAGAGAGAGAGAGGAGGCTGCGCCCCCCAAGGCTTAGTCCGAATTGGACTAGGGGGAGGGGCTGCGCCCCCTCCTTCCTTCTCTTCTCTTTTCCCTTTCCTTCTCTCCTACTCCTACTACTTGGAAGGGCTCCTAGTTCTACTAGGGAAGGGGGAATCCTACTCCCGGTGGGAGTAGGACTCCCCTAGGGCGCGCCATAGAAAGGGCCGGCCCTCCCCCTCCTCCACTCCTTTATATACGGGGGTAGAGGCACCCCATAGAGACACAAGTTGATCAGTTGATCTCTCCCAACCGTGTGCGGTGCCCCTCTCCACAGAAACACACCTCGGTCATACCGTTGTAGTGCTTAGGCGAAGCCCTGCGCCGGTATCTTCATCATCTCCGTCACCACGCCGTCGTGCTGACGAAACTCTTCCATGAGGCTCTACTAGATCAAGAGCTTGTGGGATGTCATCAAGCTGAACGTGTGCTGAACACGGAGGCTCCGTACGTTCGGTGCTTGATCGGTTGGATCACGAAGAAGTTCGACTACATAAACCGCGTCACTAGACGCTTCCACTCCCGGTCTACAAGGGTACGTAGACACACTCTCCCCTCTCGTTGCTATGCATCTAGTAGATTGATCTTGCGTGATCGTAGGAAATTTTGAAATACTACATTCCCCAACAGTGGTATCATGAGCCAGGTCTATGCGTAGATGATATGCACGAGTAGAACACAAGTGAGTAGTGGACGATACTAGTCATACTGCTTACCAGCATATCATACTTCGATTCGGCGGTATTGTTGGATGAAGCGGACTGGACCGACATGCTTTAGTTGAGTCGAGTGTGGTTCTACCGACGTGCTTCGCACACAGGTGGCTGGCGGGTGTCAGTTTCTCCAACTTTAGTTGAGTCGAGTGTGGCTACGCCCAGTCCTTGTGAAGGTTAAAACAACACATACTTGACAAAAAATCATTGTGGTTTTGTATGCGTAGGTAAGAACGGTTCTTGCTAAGCCCGTAGCAGCCACGTAAAACTTGCAACAACAAAGTAGAGGACGTCTAACTTGTTTTTGCAGGGCATGTTGAGATGTGATATGGTCAAGACATGATGATTTATACGTTATTGTATGAGATGATCATGTTTTGTAAAGTTATCGGCAACTGGCAGGAGCCGTATGGTTGTCGCTTTATAGTATGAAATGCAATCACCATGTAATTGCTTTACTTTATCACTAAGCGGTAGCGATAGTCATAGAAGCAATAGTTGGAGAGACGACAATGATGCTACGATGGAGATCAAGGTGTCGCGCAGGTGACTATGGTGATCATGACGGTGTCTTGGAGATGGAGATCAAAGGCACAAGATGATGATGGCCATATCATATCACTTATATTGATTGCATGTGATGTTTATCTTTTATGCATCTTATTTTGCTTAGATCGACGGTAGCATTATAAGATGATATCTCACTAAATTTCAAGGTATAAGTGTTCTCCCTGAGTATGCACCGTTTCGAAAGTTCGTCGTGCCGAGACACCACGTGATGATTGGGTGTGATAAGCTCTACGTTCACATACAATGGGTGTAAGCCAGTTTTGCACATGCAGAATACTTGGGTTAAACTTGACGAGCCTAGCATATGCAGATATGGTCTCGGAACACTGGAGACCGAAAGGTCGAGCGTGAATCATATAGTAGATATGATTAACATAAGATGTTCACCATTGAAAACTACTCCATCTCACGTGATGATAGGACATGGTTTAGTTGATATGGATCACGTGATCACTTAGATGATTAGAGAGATGTCTATCTAAGTGGGAGTTCTTAAGTAATTTGATTAATTGAACTTTAATTTATCATGAACTTAGTCCTGATAGTATTTGCAAATTATGTTGTAGATCAATAGCTCGCGTTATAGCTCCCCTATGTTTTTGATATGTTCCTAGAGAAAAACTAAGTTGAAAGATGTTAGTAGCAATGATGCGGTTAGGTCCGTGATCTGAGAATTATCCTCATTGCTGCACAGAAGTATTATGTCCTTGATGCACCGCTAGGTGACAGATCTATTGCAGGAGCAGATGCAAACGTTATGAATGTTTGGCAAAGCTCAATATGATGTCTACTTAATAGTTTAGTGCACCATGCTTTATGGCTTAGAACCGGGACTTCAGAAAGGTTTTGAATGCCACGGAGCATATGAGATGTTCCAAGAGTTGAAATTAGTATTTCATACTCATGCCCGTGTCGAGAGGTATAAGACCTATGATAGTACATTGCCTACAAGATGGAGGAGAATAGCTCAACTAGTGAGCATGTGCTCAGATTGTCTGGGCACTACAATTGCTTGAAATCAAGTGGGAGTTAATCTTCCAGATAAGATAGTAATTGACAAAATTCTCTAGTCACTATAACCAAGTTAGTAGAACTTCGTGATGAACTATAATATGCAAGGGATGACGAAAGTAATTCCCGAGCTCTTCGCGATGCTGAAATTGGCGAAGGTAGAAATCAAGAAAGAGCATTAAGTGTTGATGGTTAACGAGACCACTTGTTTCAAGTAAAGGGCAAAGGGATAGAAGGGGAACTTCAAGAAGAATGACAAGCAAGTTGTCACTCCCGTGAAGAAACCCAAAGCTAAACTCAAGCCTGAAACTAAGTGCTTCTACTGCAAAGGAAATGGTCACTGGAAGTGGATCTGCCCTAGATACTTGGCGGATAAGAAGCATAGCCAATTGAACAAAGGTATATTTGATATACAGATTATTGATGTGTATTTTACTAGTTTTCATAGCAACCCCTGGGTATTTGATACCAGTTCAGTTGCTAAAATTAGTAACTCGAAACGAGAGTTGCAGAATGAACAGAAACTAGTTAAAGGTGAAGTGATGATGTGTGTTGGAAATGGTTCCAAGATTGATATGATCACCATCGCACACTCCCTATACTTTCGGGATTAGTGTAGAACCTAAATAAATGTTATTTTGCGTTTGCGTTGAGCATGAATATGATTTGATCATGTTTGTTGCAATACGCCTATTCATTTAAAGTCATAGAATAATTGTTATTCTATTTACATGAATAAAGCCTTCGATGGTCATACAACCAATGAAAATAGTTTGTTGGATCTCAATCGTAGTGATACACATATTCATAATATTGAACAAAAAGATGCAAGGTTAATAATGATCATGCAACTTATTTGTGGCACTGCCGTTTAGGTCATATTGGTGTAAAGCGCATGAAGAAACTCCATAGTGATGGACATTTGGAATCACTTGATTGTGAATCACTTGGTGCTTGCGAACCATGCCTCATGGGCAAGATGACTAAAACTCTGTTCTCCGGAACAATGGAGAGAGCAACAGATTTGTTGGAAATCATACATACTGATGTATGTAGACCGATGAGTGTTGAAACTCGCGGCGGGTATCATTATTTTCTGACCTTCACCGATGATTTGAGCAGATATGGGTATATCTACTTGATGAAGCACAAGTCTGAAACATTTGAAAAGTTCGAGGAATTTCAGAGTGAAGTAGAGAATCATCGTAACAAGAAAATAAAGTTTCTACGATCTGATCATGGAGGTGAATATTTGAGTTACGAGTTTGGTCTTTATTTGAAACAATGTGGAATAGTTTCACAACTAACGCCACCCGGAACACCATAGCGTAATGGTGTGTCCGAACGTCGTAACCATACTTTATTAGATATGGTGCGGTCTATGATGTCTCTTACCGATTTACCACTATAGTTTTGGGTTATGCATCAGAGACATCTGTATTCACGTTAAATAGGGCAACATCTAAATCTGTTGAGACGACACCATATGAACTGTGGTTTGGCAAGAAACCAAAATTTTCATTTCTTAAAGTTTGGGGCTGTGATGTTTATGTGAAAAAGCTTCAACCTGATAAGCTCGAACCCAAGTCGGAGAAATGTGTCTTCATAGGATACCCAAAGGAGACTGTTGGGTACACCGTCTATCACAGATCCGAAGGCAAGATATTCATTGCTAAGAAAGGATCCTTTCTAGAGAAGGATTTTCTCTCGAAAGAAGTGAGTGGAGGAAAGTGGAACTCGATGAGGTAATTGTACCTTATCCCGAATTGGAAAGTAGTACATCACAGAAACTGGTTCTAGTGATTCCTACACCAATTAGTGAGGAAGCTAATGATGATGATCATGAAACTTCGGATCAAGTTACTGCTGAACTTCGTAGATCAACCAGAGTACGTTCCGCGCCAGAGTGGTACGGCAACCCAGTTCTGGAAGTCATGTTACTAGTACATGATGAACCTAAAAACTATGAGGAAGCGATGATGAGCCCAGATTTTGCAAAATGGCTTGAGGCCATGAAATCTGAGATGGGGTCCATGTGTGGACTTTGGTTGACTTGCCCGATGATCGGCAAGCCATCGAAAATAAATGGATCTTTAAGAGGAAGACCGACGCCGATGGTAATCGACTTGTTGAGAAAGGTTTTCGACAAGTTCAAGGAGTTGACTACGATGAGACTTTCTCACCCGTAGCGATGCTTAAGTCTGTTCGAATCATGTTAGCAATTGCCACATTTTATGATTATGAAATCTGGGAAATGGATGTCAAAACTGCATTTTTGAATTGATATCTCAAAGAGGAGTTGTATATGATGCAACCAGAAGGTTTTGTCGATTCTAAAGGTGCTAACAAAGTGTGCAAGCTCCAGCGATTCATCTATGGACTGGTGCAAGCATCTCGGAGTTGGAATATACGCTTTGATGAGTAGATCACTGGACAGCGGTCAAAATTGTCCTTAGTTACTGGATGACTAAGGAAATATTTCTCGGTTATGGAGGTGATAAAGAGTTCGTCGTAAAGAGTTACGTCGATGCAAGCTTTAACACCGATCTGGATGACTCTGAGTCTCGATCTAGATGCATATTGCGGCGCACCTCTCGCGTAACGCTCGGAGGAAGATGGGAAGCTTCGCGGCGGAGTACCATGACGGGTGGACTGTGGCAGCGCGGCCAGGCCCAGTCCTGAAATTTTAGCGGCCCGGGGCGAAACTCAAACTCAAGGTCCTTATCATAAACATTATAGCAATAGTATTTAGTATACTATGTATGTATATAATATTATCAATGTACACTCAGGATCGGTGTCACAACCATCTTGAGAGTAGCCGAAGGTACATATAATGGTTTTGCAAAAGCAAAAAAAAGGTACATGTAATGGCCAAGAAAGTAGACAACTGCGTGTGTCTATCTTAGAAAGGCAAATGCATGTTTCATGGCAGGTTGTGTTATAATTACTGATACACATTCTAGTCCTAAAAGATATTTGCATCCAAAGTGTAGCGTAATTTTTGACTAACAGATGGTCGTAAGATTATTATTCTAAACAGTAGTATCTAAAAAATTAAAGTAGATGAGATATCCATATGGATAATACTTCCTCCGTAAAGAAATATAAGAGCGTTTAGATCACTACAATAGTGATCTAAACACTCTTATATTTGTTTACAGAGCGAGTATTAAATTATTTGTTCGTATCTTCAAAAGTCAAATCAACCATATTTCAATAGTGCAAAAATCAGACTTATCTAGTTGTGGAATTGAGTAAATCAAGAGTTAATTACCCTATTTATATCCTCATTGTACAATTGGTCTGAGCACTACTACTCCGCCAAGATCAGTGTCCAGAACACCACTCTTTATTCTTAAACTCTTTGAAATCGATTGTGCGAGACGATCATCATCAAGCCGAAGAAACCTGATGGTTAATAATACACACTGTAGATGACGACGATCGCTAGTGATGGTCTGATCCATAGATGACACGCACCGCTGTTGCGCCTGATGTGCAATCGGTGTGCAGCAGTGTCAGCGAGGATTTTCAATCCATCCTAAACATAGCAACGCATTGGACGGCGTGCAAAAAAGGACATCCTGCTCCCGAGACGGAGGGGCCGAGGGGGTGGCTTGCCGACCAGGTCCTGCTTTTGTTTTTTACCTCGAGGAAACATGAAGGGGAGGTTGTATGTCAGATGAAGAAAAAGATGTATTGCAAAAAAAAAAGGTTCGAACCTTCAGAGGAAAGTTCTCCAAGGCCTTGCTAGAACCACTCGGGGCGAAGGCTTGTGGTCCAAGCCTGCTAGGACTGCGCGCTTGTCAGCCTAGTGCTGGCATCCTGCAACCCGCGCGGTCCAACTTTCTCTAAAAGAGGAAATAAGCATCAAATGAACTATAAAGTGAAAATGCAAATGAGGTAAGAGGAGGGACCGGATCCCCACGTGAATGAGCGCTTGTGATTGCATCCGCGCCAGCGAAACTTTATATCTTTGCTTTTCCCTATATATATATATATATATATAGCCGGTCTATTCTCATAACATTATGAGAATAATATTCTCATAACACTTCCGAACTGCATTGCAAAATTGCATTGGAGAGCTAAACGCACCGCACCACAGAGACCAGCGAACTTCATGTTGAAAAAACTGTACGTGTTGTTTTTTCGGTACCTTTTTTTGCTCTAGTTTTTTAACCGTTTATCGGAATTATGCGTGTAATATATAGTTGGAAAGCTATGGAGTAGACGCATCTTCGCCATGTTGAACACTTTTCAAGGTTCCGCACGGTTTAAGAGCAGTTTCGAAAATCGTGCGGCTCATAACGAATGGCAGCGAGCGTTTTTTGGCGTTTTTTTCTAAACCGCTCGTCGGAACGAAACATATGATACACCATTGGAAAGGTATCGTCGCCACGCATATTTTTCATATCTATTATTTTTCTAATTCGCTACGGTTTAAGAGCAGTTTTGAATTTACTAAATCGCGGAATTGTGTTTTTCGAATTTTTTCAAATTTTCGGTACTGTTTTCACTCCAGTTTTTTAACCGTTTGTCGAAACAAGGCGTGTAATATACCGTTGGAAAGCTACGAACGAGGCGCAACTTTCATATGTTAAAATGTTTTTGAGATTCCTTACGGTTTTTAGTTAAATTTGAAAATCGTGCGGCTGACTACGAACGGCAGCAACCATTTTTTCGTGAAATTTTTACAAAAAGTTTGCCGAAATGATCCAAATGATACACCGTTGGAAAGATATCGTCGAGACGCTACTTTCTCATGTAGAACACGCCTCTAATTCATTACGGTTTAAGAGCAGTTTTGAAATTACAAAAACGCGAAAAGCGCACTGCTTCAAACTGAAGAACGCACTGCATCAGACAGTCAAACGAACCTCATGATTTATTTTGTTGGACGTAGATTTTTCTCAGAGGAGTTTTGTTGTCTTTTTTCCAACATTTTTTTCGAAGAAAAGTGGACCACAACACTCCCGAAAGTAAAGCGAAACGCTACCAAAAAGTGAACCTCATGATTTGCTTTTTGTCTTTTTTCGTACAAATTAAATTTGTACGCGCGTTTGAGAAGTGTTTGAGAAGTGAGCTGCTTTTCCGATGTGTTTTTGTTTTTGGATCACCAAGTGAACCGCAATGGTTTTTTCATGGCCAACTTCGTGGGAGAGAAACAAAGTGAGCTTCAAAGAGTCCTTTGCAATGGACTTTTTTAGACGAAAGTGCACTGCATTTTTACTTGTTTTTAAATGCATTTTGTTCGAAATGAACTATACTGAGGAGTCCTTCGTAGCAGACTTTTTTCTTACCCAAGTGCACTGCACGTTCACGTACGTAACAAACCACAACAAAATGAACCAGACACCTTTCATAGACAACACAAAATTCGTTTTTACTTTGAGAAGTGTTGAGAAGTGAGCTGCTTTTCCGTTGTGTTTTTGTTTTTGGATCACCAAGTGAACCGCAATGGTTTTTTTATGGCCAGCGGGCGCTTGATCTGGCGGTTCTGGTCCGGGCTCTCGAGCTCCAGCGAGAGGCCGCCGTGCACGCACAGGATCTTCTTCTTTGTTCTTGCCGTTCTTGCTCCTACCCTCGCGGCCGACGAGCGCCGCCAGCGGGAGGCAGGCGAAGACGGCGTTTGGTGGCTCACTGTCACCCTGCTGGTGGCGCCAAGTCAGGGACCTCGTCCCCGAGTGAACTGCAAGAGCGCATGCTGCCGAAACAACTCGGGGGAGCTCGTCGAAGAGCCGGAGCGCGCGGTCGTAGCGTCCCTCGCGGGAGAGCGCGGGCAGCACGGTGGTGTAGGCGCGGACGTCCATGCGGGCGCCGGGATTGAGCGGCATTTCGTCGAGCAGCGCGCAGACGGCGTCGTGCCGGCCCTCGCGGCCCAGCGCACGCACGACCATCTCGAGCGCCGCGACGCCCTCGGAGCGCGCCCAGCGGAGGAGCGCCAGCGCCCACTCCCAGTGGCCGGAGAGCTCGAGCGCCTTGAGCAGGGACGGCAGGTCGGCGACGCGCAGGAGGTCGTCGCGGCGGGAGGCGAGGAAGGCCTGGAGGGCGTGGAGCGGCGTGGCGGAGAGCTCGAGGTCGAGCTCCTGCGCGGCCGGGGAGAGGAAGGAGCTCGCCGGGGTCAGGGGTCGGGTGGTGGTGCGGCGCCTGCTGGTGGTTGCGGCGCGGGACGGGGGCCGGCGCGGCGGTGAGGTGGAGGAGGCGGGGGAGGGGTGGGGGAGGACGCTGGCCGCCGGCCGCCGGGGCGCTCCCGCGCTAGGAGGCGGG
>LR738712.1:861766639-861891553 GCA_902687465.1 Secale cereale
CCCCCGGTTCAAAGTTTTTCCGGGACATTCTTGCTGCCTTCCAACTCCACCCTCAGGACATTGGGCCCAACTCCATTTCAAATATATGTGATTTCCAAGTCTTCTCAGAGGTATATCTGCAAGAAGAACCGTCTGTTGATCTATTCCGGGACTTTTTTCACCTGAACCGGCGTACGGAATTCACTAGCGGACCGCATCAGGAACTAGGTGGGGTTAGCATCCAAAAAAGAAGAGATGTTGTATTTCCCCATGCCGCTCTCCACACGCACCCAAAGGAGTGGAACAAATCATGGTTCTACTGTGTTGACACTTCTCTTGAAGGGAAGAACCCCCTGCCGGGTAATCGCAAGCACCGTATTCCGGAGAATCATCCTCTACCGCAACGACTCAGCTCTGTCGAACGGACCCGGTTTGCATCCCAGCTCTCCAGATTGAAGGCTTTCATGGCCAATGGTTTAGTTGGAACTGACTTTATGCGCTGCTGGCTCTCTTGGAGTATCCTTCCCTTGAGCCGGCGATCACAGTTGATGTTCCAGTATTCTGATAAACCGGACGATCCTCAACGGTTCACCAAGGATAAACTTTCTGAATCGGAGGTTATTGAATCGGATAAGAAGATGCTCAACGTCAACTTAGAAGATTGCAGTAAAGTCGGGTTAGCTCCATATTACAAGAAGAACAAGCTGCCTGCGGTAAGCCTTGTTTTTTCGCATATGTTTTTGATCCGTTTATATAAACCGTCTTCTAACTGTCTATCTGAACAGGCCGATGATCATTTCTGGAAAAGAAAACCTCAGGAGAAAACCGGCAAGCAGCCACGCCGAAAAACCCTTGCAAATAAGAAGAGAAAAGCGGCCGGAGGCTCTAGTTCTCATGCGGAGGAGGACGATCCGGACTCTGAGGTATGAACTATTTCGGCTTTAATTTGCTTGCATGTACTCATATATGTATCTAATGATAACTTTCCACAGGAGTTGGCTGAAGGTGATAAACTGGCCGAAGTCGAGTTAACTATCCTTTCTTCCGATTCAGAACCTCTTCTACAAAAAAGTCGTCGGACAGTCCGGAAATATCAATTTTCTCACCCTTATGCTCAATTGGATCCTAATTTTCTTTTGAAGAAGCAACAACACGAAGCTCTTCGCCGGACCACTCGCCATAGCGGCTTGCCAGTGGAATCATCCGGGATTTCTCTATCTCCGGCTCGGAAGCGTCGCACTGAGGTGATACTTTCTCCGACTCTCCTTCATCCCAAGGCCGGGCTTATCCGAAACCTCTTAAACCATCTGATCCTGATTATCAGGAGACTCCATTATCCTCCTCTGGTGAATCGTCTGCTACACAACTTCCCCCATTGAAAACTGTCCCAGGGTAAGTCTTTTTAACTTTTCCGGTTTATGATTACCTTTTTGCTTCACAATGTTTAACTCATTTTGCAATCTTTTTCAGCAAGCCAAAGCCTAGCAAAAAACAAAAGGCAAACAAACCCACTGTTGATATTTCTGCAGATGATCCGGCGGTTGATCCGGCAACAATCGTTCCTCCAGAAGGCGAGCCTATAGCTCCTCTTGAAGATCCTGCACCTACGGATCATGTCTCAGTAGCCGAGATCCCTATTGCTGATGACGTCCACAATACGCCAAGCCCTGCCCGGGCCAACTCTCCTCAAGTTAATCAGGCATCTCCCAATCCGGCTCACACTGCGATTCCACCAACTGCACCTGCTTCTCCAGAAGTTGTAGTGACTGGGGCTGCTTTCGTTGCTCTGGCTGAGCCCACCGTTTTAGCCAAGCATACGGCTAAAACGGAGAAGCTATATAAGGAGAAGGGTAAATGGAGTACTGAATTATCCAATCTTGCTGATATGAGTGCCCAAGAAATCTATTCTGGGTACTTAAACCGGCTCCACAGCAGCCGAGATTATGAAGCGAGTTTGGTTAACTTGATGAAGGAGAAATATGAGGTAATCCTTTCCTTCTGACTTTGTGCTTTTGATATGCCTCTATCTCATAGTAGCCCCCAAGTTCCGGTTTAGCTGCATGTTGAAGGTGATCCGGAACTTATAACTTGAACAATTTGACCTTACATTAGCCCCCAAGTATCAAGTAGATAACTTGGTTATGTATTTGATACTTGTAAAAATTTCTGCTGATACTTCAATTATCCATTAGCCCCCAAGTGTCAAGTAAACAACTTGTTTGTGTGCTTGAAACTTGTAACTTTGAATTGCTACTGTTTATTGCTTCAACTGCCATTAGCCCCCAAGTATCAAGTAGATAACTTGTTTGTGTGCTTGAGACTTGTCTGATTTTTGCTTCTTGTCACTTGATTATGCTTGCAGGCTGACTTAAACCGGAACGCTGATGAGATCAATGAGCTTCGGAGCCGTCTTGCTGAGACAGAATCTGCTGCTTCGAAAGCCAAGAAAGATCTTCAGGTAAGTTTAAAGACTGCTGAAGATCTGAAAAAGTTCTTTGAAGAAGAGCGGACCACTTTTGAGGTTCAAAAGAAAGAATTGGAAAAAAGGGTTCAGGATGCTGAGGGGGCGCTTAATCCGGTGACTGAAGAGTTAACCGGCTTAAAGCAGCAAATTGAGTTGATGACTTCTGCGATCTTTGGTAAGTATAATCTGAACTCCTGCTTTATCCTTGCGATCTTCTACCTGTGCCGGTTTAATCGTGATATTTATATGCAGGGCGCCGTGTCACCCATCTTCGGGATGATCTACGCAAGAAACTTAAGGCATGTTATACTTTGGTCGAGCAGCTGTATTCCGGCGCTCAGAGGATCATTAGTGCAACATCTTTCGGTAAACCGGCCCCCACAACCATTCAAGGCACGTTGGAAAAGTTATCTGTTCTACCGATTCGTCTTGAAGAAGTTAAGAAATCTGCTGCTCGAGGCGGTGCTCTCCTGGCACTAACCAGGGCTAAAGCCTGGGTTCCGGATCTTGATCCGGAAGAAGCTTTGACTGTATTTCCTGATACTAAGGAAGATGGATCCGCTTTTACCGCAAAGGATCTCCATGTCTTGACGAAGGAGATGCGCCCCCTCGCCAGCAAGCTTGCAGCGGAATCCGATTTATCCAGGTATCATCCAGGGTACGACTTGCAAAACGAGCGGGTGGAGCGGCCGGTTTATGACACCATCAATTTAATCCCACCGGTTCGCCCTCATACCTTCGCTCCAGATATCAAACCTTCTGAACTTATCAACGAAGAGATGTACTTCCGGGCTTTGACGAAGATTGATTGGCGTGTTCCGGACTTCCAACCGCTTCAAGAGGACGAAGACATTCCGGATCAAGCTGATCGCCAGCCGTCTCAGCAAGAAGGAGCATAACTCAGAATTTATTGTTGTAATTGCAGTCTCTGCTTTATCAAACAATCTTTTTAATCCGTCAGGCTTGCTATGCCTTGTAATAGGATAGCTGAAACATGATCCGCTTTAATCCGGATATTCTGTCTTTCTTGTGTTAGATGTTTGCTAATTTAAATGTTGTCTGATGTCGCTTATCTTGCGTATCATTTGTTCCTGCAAAAGTAACACTGAAAACATGTCCTAGCGGTTTACCGCTGGACAGATTAAATTGTTCTCTCAAGATATCAAACAAGTATATACTTATATCAGAAATAAATTTATACCTGAGATCAAGTATGCTTGACACTCTTAATCCGGTAGAGCTTAAAATTTCTTGATGATCTACATGGATCCAATAATACACCCAGGTCTTGATAATAGACACCGGTTTATCTCGTTCTGAAACTTTATTCAGAAATTTGCGGCTTGTTGCCTGATGGATGATCCGTGTTAGAATGAACACCGGTTTATTCATGCTGGTTTTCATGACCCAGACTTTTCACTTTATAGATATGTGGTCAGCTTCTGTAGCTGTTCCACTCCGGTTTAAAGAGTTATAAGACAGAAACACCAAAGATTCAAATTTTGCAAATAAAACCATGTAGTCGAGGCTTTTTAAGAGCTGCCAGGCTCAAAGCAAGGTTCAGCCAATCACTGGATGCGGGTAATCTCGTCTTTCCAGAGGGCCGGTCAATGGATGCCCGTAGCCTTTCCATAGGAACCATAAGAAAAAACTTTAGCCAATCACTGGTTGCCCGTAGCCTTTCCTGAGGGCCTAGCCAATCACTGAATGCGGGTAAACCCGACTGTCCAGAGGGCCGATGGATGCGGGTAAACCCGTCTGTCCATAAGAATTTCAGCCAATCTCTGGATGCCGTAGCCTTTCCAGAGGGCCTAGCCAATCACTGAATGTGGGTAAACCCGACTGTCCAGAGGGCCGATGGCTGCGGGTAAACCCGTCTGTCCATAAGAATTTTAGCCAATCTCTGGATGCCCGTAGCCTTTCCAGAGGGCCTAGCCAATCACTGAATGCGGGTAAACCCGACTGTCCAGAGGGCCGATGGATGCGGGTAAACCCGACTGTCCATGTAGTTCTCCATGGCTCCATGAAGTCATGGGTAGATCTTGAACCAATCACTGAATGGTTTACCATCCAGAGGGTTTCTTTGAATCGTTATCTTTTGAACCGGTTGTGACCTCCTATTCCTTGTGGAGTTTTATTGCTTCTGTGTACTCTGCAAAAAATCAACTTTAAACCGGCCAATATGTTGAAGTATAACATATGATAAAACACGCAGAGTTGTCCTCAAAAGATTTTTGTATTTGGAAAAGGCTGAGCCCCCGGTTTACCGAGGGTGCCGGTTTATTCATTAATCATAATATATACATAGGATACAGTGGAGATCATAGCTCAAGTATAGTAGGGCCGCAGGTGGGCGATGTTCCATGGCCTCTTCGTCTCCTCTTCTGATGTCCGTGAGTCCTTGTGTTCTCGAACGTCCACCAGGTAATATGAACCGTTGTGTAGATTCTTACTGACCACAAAGGGCCCTTCCCAAGGTGGGGATAGCTTGTGCATATCTGTTTGATCTTGGATTAGCCGGAGTACTAAGTCACCCTCCTGGAATGTTCTGCTTTTGATCCGGCGGCTATGATATCTGCGCAAGTCTTGTTGATAAATTGCAGATCGTGCCGCAGCTATATCACGCTCTTCGTCCAGCCGGTCCAAACTGTCTTGCCTTGCTCTTTCATTGGCCGCTTCAACATAAGTTGTTACCCTTGGTGAATCATGACGGATATCACTTGGAAGGACCGCTTCAGCTCCATAGACCATGAAGAAAGGTGTGTAACCTGTGGACCGGTTTGGTGTAGTGTTGATACTCCAAAGAACAGATGGTAACTCCTCAACCCAACATCCTGGGGTTCTCTGCAAAGGAGTCATAAGCCGGGGCTTGATACCTCGCAAAATCTCCTGATTTGCCCTTTCAGCCTGACCATTGGATTGGGGGTGGGCCACAGAAGACACATCCAAGCGAATATGTTCTCGTTGACAGAATTCTTCCATCTCACCCTGAGATAAATTGGTGCCATTGTCTGTGATGATGCTGTGTGGAAAGCCAAACCGGAAAATTACCATTATGATGAATTTGACTTCCGTTGCCGCATCACACTTGCTTATAGGCTCTGCCTCAATCCACTTTGTAAATTTATCCACTGCTACCAGTAGATGAGTTTTCTGATCTTGGGATCGCTTGAAGGGTCCAACCATATCAAGCCCCCAAGTCGCAAACGGCCAAGTTATTGGTATCATCCGGAGCTCCTGCGCCGGAACCAGAGCACGCCTCGAAAATTTTTGACAAGCATCACACTTCCGGACCAGATCCGCCGCATCTGCATGAGCGATTAACCAATAGAAGCCATGCTGGAACGCTTTAGCCACCAATGACTTTGAACCGGCATGATGACCACAATCCCCTTCATGGATCTCGCGAAGAATCTCACAACCTTCCTCCACTGTCACACACCGCTGAAACACTCCAGAAGTACTGCGGTGATGAAGCTCTCCGTTTGCAATTGTCATGGATTTAGAACGCCGGATTATCTGCCGTGCTTCTTCTTTATCATCCGGCAGCTCTCCTCGACTTAGATATGCCAAATAAGGCAACGTCCAATCTGGAATAACAAGAAGCGCTCCAACTAACTGTTCCTCCGGATCAGGAACAGCTAGGTCTTCCTCTGATAGTATTTGAACCGAAGGACTGTGCAATTCATCCAAAAAAGTATTTGGTGGCACCGGTTTACGTTGGGAACCCAGCCGGCTTAGAGCATCGGCCGCTTCATTCCGTCGCCGGTCTATATGATCCACCTGATACCCTTTGAAATATCCTGCAACTGCTTCAACTTCTCATCTATAGGCTGCCATGAGGGGATCTCTTGAATCCCACTTGCCTGAAACTTGCTGTGCCACCAAATCTGAGTCGCCAAAGCACTTAACCCGGATCAAGTTCATCTCCTTTGCCAGCCGCAAGACATGAAGTAATGCTTCATATTCTGCTGCATTGTTAGTGCAAGGAAACAATAGGCGGAGGACGTAACAAAATTTATCACCTCGGGGGGAAGTTAAGACAACTCCAGCCCCCGAGCCCTCCAACTATCTTGAACCGTCAAAGTGAATCGTCCAGTACGTAAGATCCGGTTTATCCTCAGGGGTTTGCAACTCCGTCCAATCATTGATGAAATCCACCAATGCCTGTGATTTTATAGCGGTGCGTGGTACATACTTCAACTCATGTGGGCTGAGCTCAATGGCCCACTTTGCTACTCTGCCTGTAGCTTCCCTGTTCTGGATTATGTCCCCCAACGGTGCTGAACTAACCACAGTTATCGGATGACCTTGGAAATAGTGCTTCAGCTTCCGGTTTGCCATGAACACACCATACACCAGCTTCTGCCAATGTGGGTACCTCTGCTTGGATTCAATGAGTACTTCACTCACGTAATAAACCGGGCGCTGAACCGGGTGTTCCTTTCCTGCTTCCTTGCGCTCAACCATGATTGCGACGCTGACTGCCCGTGCATTGGCAGCAACGTATAACAGCAACGGCTCCTTATCAACAGGGGCAGCTAAAACCGGTGGCTTCGCCAGTTGCCGCTTCATATCCTCAAATGTCGCGTTCGCCTCATCACTCCATATAAACCGGTCTATTTTCCTCAGCATCTGGTAAAGCGGGATCGCCTTCTCTCCCAAACGGCTGATGAACCGGCTTAACGCTGTGATCCGGCCAGCGATACGCTGAACATCGTTGATGCAAACCGGTCTAGTTAAAGATGTGATGGCCTTGATTTTCTCCGGATTAGCTTCTATTCCTCTGTTTGAGACCAAGAATCCCAGTAGTTTACCTGCCGAAACACCAAAAGCACACTTCTCCGGATTAAGCATCATCTTGTAAGCCCGAAGATTGTCAAAAGTCTCCTTAAGATCCTCAATCATTGTCTCCTCTTTTCGTGACTTAACCACAATATCATCCACATAGGCATGAACATTCCTCCCTATCCGTCCTTTAAGACAATTCTGAACGCAACGCTGGTAAGTTGCTTGAGCACTCTTGAGCCCAAAAGGCATAGATACATAGCAAAAAGCACCAAAAGGGGTAATGAAAGCCGTCTTCTCTTGGTCTTTAACTGCCATCTTGATCTGGTGATATCCTGAATATGCATCCAAAAAACTTAACCGCTCACATCCCGCTGTGGCATCGATAATCTGATCAATACGAGGGAGCACAAAAGGATCAGTTGGGCAAGCTTTATTGAGGTCTGTGTAATCCACACACATTCTCCACTTCCCATTCTTCTTTAACACCAGCACCGGATTAGCCAACCACTCCGGATGAAAGACTTCCACTATGAACCCTGCGGCCAAAAGCCTGGCCACTTCTTCTCCTATAGCCTTGCGCCTCTCTTCATTGAAGCGGCGTAAGTATTGTTTAACCGGTTTATACTTCGGATCAATGTTAAGGTTGTGCTCAGCGAGTTCCCTCGGTATACCTGGCATGTCAGAAGGATTCCATGCAAAGATATTCCGGTTCTCACGGATGAACTCGATGAGCGCGCTTTCCTATTTGGGATCAAGGTTAGCGCTGATAGTGAACTGCTTGGACGAATCACCTGGCACAAAATCAATTTGCTTTGTTTCTTCCGCCGATTTAAACTTCAACGCCGGATCATGCTCTGTAGTTGGCTTCTTCAGCGGAGTCATATCTGCCGGATCAACATTATCTTTATAAAACTTCAATTCTTCCGTGGCACATACTGCCTCTGCATAAGCTGCATCCCCTTCTTCACATTCCACTGCTATTTTGCGACTTCCATGAACCGTGATCGTACCCTTGTGACCCGGCATTTTGAGCTGCAGATAAACATAACATGGCCTAGCCATAAACTTAGCATAAACCGTCCTTCCAAACAGAGCGTGATAAGGGCTTTTAATCTTGACGACTTCGAAAGTTATCATCTCTGACCTAGAATCATGCTCATCTCCAAAGGTAACTTCCAAGTCAATCTTTCCAACCGGATAAGCCGACTTACCTGGGACCACCCCATGAAACACTGTGTTCGATTGCCTTAACTTTTTATCTGTCATGCCCATACGACGGAAAGTCTCATAGTACAAGATGTTGATGCTGCTACCACCGTCCATGAGAACTTTAGTGAATTTATAACCTCCCACCTGGGGTGCCACCACCAAGGCCAAGTGGCCCGGATTATCCACCTGCATTGGATGGTCTTCTCTACTCCATACAATGGGCTGCTCTGACCAGCGCAGAAATTGCGGTGTTGCCGGTTCAACCGCGTTAACTGCCCGCTTCAAAACCTTCTGATCTCGTTTACACATACTTGTGGTGAAGACATGATATTGCCCACTGCTTAATTCCTTCGGATTACTCTGATATCCGGATTGCGGCTGCTGTTGCTGATGCTGCTGATTCCCCTGATTATTGTGATTACCTTGTCCCTGCTGCTGACTGCCTTGGTTATTGTAACCACCTTGATTACGCGGCTGATTGCCCATGTTATTATAACCTCCCTGACCATTCTGATTACCGGCCTGGCTCTGATAACTATTGTTATTTCCCCGATATCCTGATCCGGAGTTATTCCCCTGATGACCCAGACCATAAAACCCTGGGCCTGAACCGCCATTCGGAGGCCTATCATTAGGATTAAAGCGGCCCATCATGGCTTCCATAAAGGGTCTGCATTCTCCTATAGTATGTTTCGTTGGTCGTCCCCTTGAGCTATGTTTTGGACAAGGCTGATTTAATTCTTGGCTCCAGTTGATGCCTCCCCCGTCGGTTTGCGGAGGTGGGTTACTCATGCTACGCTGAAAACCCCCTTGAACTTGAGTATTGGCCACGAAGTCAGAGCCACCTTCTGCCTTTCGTTTGCCCAAGAAACTTGTAGTAGCCAGATTAACTTGCACCGGTTTACCAGGCTTGCTAACCTTCCCTGCCTTGTCTCCTTCAGCTTCTGGATACTTGGTATTATCAGAGTCCCTATATTTTACCAGAGCACTCCTGAGAGTTCCCATATCATTGCAATCCCTTTTAAGCCGTCCTAATTTTAACTTTAAAGATTCAAACCGGCAACTGTTTTCCAAGGTCACTATCGCCGTACTAGGATTGATACTATTCGAAGAGTGTAAGATCTCTGCTACTCTCCGCACCCAGGCACTTGTAGACTCCTGCTCTCCCTGCACACAAGCTGCCAGATCCACCACTGACATCGGCTGCTTGCATGTATCTTTGAAGTTGTTGATAAACTGGCTGCGTAGTTCTCCCCATGATCCGATGGAGTTCGGGGGCAAACCCTTCAGCCAGGTCCGGGCTGTACCCTCAAGCATCATAGTAAAGTATTTTGCACAAGCCGATTCACCCACGTCCAGCATCTCCATGGCCATCTCGTAACTTTCAACCCAAGCTTCTGGAGCTAAATCCGCTGTGTAATTAGGTACCTTGCGGGGCCCTTTAAAATCTTTAGGCAGCTTGACACTCCGTAAAGCGGGGATAAGAAATTGCACCCCAAAAGAACTCGTCGTAACTCCTGTTTCTGCTGTGGCTGTGTGAACCGGCGTCGTTTGACGAACCTCCTCCCGGGCTCCCGATCTAACCCGGTTTATATCCGGAGCTGGTGCCGCTGCGCCTGCCGGATTATCCTGTCTGCGCTGATGCCACCTGCGTTCACTGCTAGATACTTCTGGCTCCTCCCAATGCCTAGTGTAACTCCGGCTAGGACGCGGTGTTGAATGTAGCCTTTCCCTGCTATGAGAATACACTTGCTGTTGTATCAACGCTGTATTAAGTAACTCCTTGGCCCGGCGCGCCTCCAACGCCACCCGGGACGTCCCCTCGTCGGGTAAAGCGGCCAATCGTGCTGCAGCAGCAACGATGTTATCCAAAGGGTTCGAATAGTGACCTGACGGGTGAGGTCTAGACGTGATCTGCCGGTCTTGCTCCACAATGGGCTGCCGAACCGGCTCATCCCTGACTGGGGGTGCCCTCCGGTTTAAAGTGGGATTATTGCTGGTCCTTGCCCCCGGTGTTCCAAACAGATCCGTGGCTTTGTAAACCGGCGGTATACGAGATTGGTACTTCCGACTTCTTACTCCATGCGTAGAGGCATGTTCCATCCTTAGGTGAAAAGCTTGGTCATCCAATTCTTCTTGCCTCCTTATTATCATTGCCTTCTCTACTTTCAGATCCTCCTTTAATTGATCAATCCGGCCTTTTAACTGAAGGAGCTCTACATCATGATGCGCCTTGTCTGCTGGAGCTACTGTTTCCACCGCTTTAGCTATGAACTCCTCGATCAAGGTGGATAGAACGTCAGTAGGTGAGAGGGTCGTGCCGCTCCCCCCTACACCAGCTTCTGCTGTCGTCCCGTTCATTGGGGGCTGTGAACCGGCCATAAAGACAGCCACCCGGTTTGGCGGATCGAAGGGGTCCGGAATACTGTTTCCATCGGACTTGCCCTCAGACCGGCCGTCCTGCAACTGATACAAAGATTCAGTTTCTCCGGATGAAGATTCGTCGTCAGAGTAGACAACTGTTGCCCCATCGGATTCCGATCCGTCTTTGGCTCGAACTCCGTGGATTGCTCCAACGAACACGTGCTTCATGGCGGGCTGAATCCGGGCCGATCTCGCACGCTGAGCCGGCTCGACGATGTTGGGGAAGATGTCCGGCTCAGGTCCCGGTTCGCCGATTTTGCCAATGAAGACTTGGATGCCACCGAACGGAACCCGGTACCCGTATTCGATTGAATCGGCCTCCGGTCCCCAACCTGCGTCGTCGATGTAGATCCGGCCGCGGCGACTCTTGTTCATCCGGCCGACCACGTAACCCTTGAGCCCTTCAAAGCTGCCCTTCAAGAACTCGAAACCATCGTGCTGAGGCCCCACGGTGGGCGCCAACTGTCGTGGAATTATCACGGAAGATGTCCGATTTAACGGACTTGATGATGGAACCGTCACACGGGTTAGCTTGAAGGGGTTCATAGCACACAAAGGACACAGAGAGTTTATACTAGTTCGGCCCCTTCGATGAAGGAAAAAGCCTACGTCTAGTTGGTTTGGTATTGCTTGGGCGTCGGATTACAGGGAGCGGATAGCTTGCCTGTAGTCTCGACGGGTTGATTCTTGCTCGTCATCGAACCGTCGCCGGGTCGTCCCTTTATATAGAGGTGACGCCGGGTCCGGTTTACAGAGTCCCGAGGCCGGCTCATACTTGTGTCCGCCTCGGTCTCTGTCCTTTCTTCCTTATCCCTCAAGTTACATCGCTTGGCAGTTTACAAACCACAATTCTATACATGGGCCCTATAATCTCATGGGCCGCAGCCTTTACTAAATATTATAACTAAACTTTTTATAATTAAGCCGGTTTACACTAGCCGGTTCATACCTGCTAGTCATATCCCTGACACCGTAGGAACACCTTGTGTGCTATCAAACGTCACAACGTAACTGGGTGATCATAAAGATGCTCTACAGGTGTCTCCGAAAGTATTCGTGGTGTTGGCATAGATCAAGATTAGGATTTGTCACTCCGAGTGTCGGAGAGGTATCTCTGGGCCCTCTCGGTAACACAGATCATAATAAGCCTTGCAAGCAAAAGACTAATGAGTTAGTCACGAGATGATGTGTTACGGAACGAGTAAAGAGACTTGCCGGAAACGAGATTGAACTAGGTGTAGTGATACCGACGATCGAATCTCGGGCAAGTAACATACCGATGACAAAAGGAACAACGTATGTTGTTATGCGGTTTGACCGATAAAGATATTCGTAGAATATGTAGGAGCCAATATGAACATCCAGGTTCCGCTATTGGTTATTGACCGGAGATGAGTCTTGGTCATGTCTACATAGTTCACGAACCCGTAGGGTCCGCACGCTTAACGTTTGATGACGATCGGTATTATGAGTTTATGAGTTTTGATGTACCGAAGGTAGTTCGGAGTCCCGGATGAGATGACGGACATGACGAGGAGTCTCGGAATGTCCGAGACATAAAGATTGATATATTGGACGACTATATTCGGACACCGGAAGTGTTCCGGAAAAGTTTCGGATTTAACGGGATTGCCGGAGGGGGTTACCGGAACCCCCTACGAGGGGGGATGGTCCATAGTGGGCCTTGAGGAAAGGAGAGAGGCAGCCCATAGAGGCTGGCCGGCGCCCCACCAGGGGATCCTAGTTGGACTAGGATTGGGGGGCGCCACCTCTCCTTCTCTTTCTTTTTCCCTCTCTTCCTTCTTGGCGGACTCCTACTAGGAATAGGATTGCAATCCTATTCCTAGTAGGATTGCCCTAGTCGCACCATAGGAGGCCGGCCGGCCCTCCCCTCTTGCTCCTTTATATACGGTGGCAGGGGGCACCCAAAGACACACAAGTTGAATTGTTTTAGCCGTGTGCGGTGCCCCCCTCCACAGAAACACACCTCGGTCATACCGTTGCAGTGCTTAGGCGAAGCCCTGCGCCGGTAGATACATCATATCCGTCACCACGCCGTCGTGCTGACGAAACTCTCCCGTGAAGCTCAACTGGATCAAGAGCTCGTGGGACGTCATCAAGCTGAACGTGTGCTGAACGCGGAGGTGCCGTACGTTCTGTGCTTGATCGGTTGGATCGCGAAGGAGTTCGACAACATCAACCGCGTCACTTGACGCTTCCGCTCCCGGTCTACGAGGGTACGTAGACACACTCTCCCCTCTCGTCGCGACGCATCTAGTAGATAGATCTTGCGTGATCGTAGGAAAATTTTAAAATACTACGTTCCCCAACAGTGGCATCATGAGCCAGGTCTATGCGTAGATGATATGCACGAGTAGAACACAATGAGTTGTGGGCGATACTAGTTATACTGCTTACCAGCATGTCATACTTTGCTTCGGCGGTATTGTGAGATGAAGCGGCCCGGACCGACATTACGCGTACGCTTACGCGAGAATGGTTTCACCGTTACGGGCGCTCGTTGCTTAAAGGTGACTAGCGGGTGTCTGTCTCTCTCACTTTAGCTGAATCAAGTGTGGCTACGCCCGGTCCTTGTGAAGGTTAAAACAGCACATACTTGACGAAACATCGTTGTGGTTTTGTATGCGTAGGTAAGAACGGTTCTTGCTAAGCCCGTAGCAGCCACGTAAAACTTGCAACAACAAAGTAGAGGACGTCTAACTTGTTTTTGCAGGGCATGTTGTGATGTGATATGGTCAAGACATGATGAGTTATACGGCTTTGTATGAGATGATCATGTTTTGTAATGTTATCGGCAACTGGCAGGAGCCATATGGTTGTCGCTTTATTGTATGAAATACAATCGCCATGTAATTGCTTTACTTTATCACTAAGCGGTAGCGATAGTCGTAGAAGCAATAGTTGGCGAGACGACAACGATGCTACGATGGAGATCAAGGTGTCGCGCCGGTGACGAAGGTGATCATGACGGTGCTTTGGAGATGGAGATCAAAAGCACAAGATGATGATGGCCATATCATGTCACATATTTTGATTGCATGTGATGTTTATCTTATTATGCTTCTTATTTTGCTTAGAACGACGGTAGCATTATAAGATGATCCCTTACTAAATTTCAAGGTATAAGTGTTCTCCCTGAGTATGCACCGTTGCGAAAGTTCGTCGTGCCGAGACACCACGTGATGATCGGGTGTGATAAGCTCTACATTCAAATACAGCGGGTGTAAGCCAGTTTTGCACACGCAGAATACTCGGGTTAAACTTGACGAGCCTAGCATATGCAGATATGGCCTTGGAACACTGGAGACCGAAAGGTCGAGCGTGAATCATATAGTAGATATGATCAACATAAGATGTTCACCATTGAAACTACACCATCCCACGTGATGATCGGACATGGTTTAGTTGATTTGGATCACGTGATCATTTAGATGACCAGAGGGATGTCTATCTAAGTGGGAGTTCTTTAATTAATATGATTAAATTGAACTTTAACTTATCATGAACTTAGTCCTGATAGTTTTTGCATATCTATGTTGTTGTAGATCAATGGCCCGTGCTATCGTTCCTTTGAATTTTAATGCATTCCTAGAGAAAGCTAAGTTGAAAGATGATGGTAGCAATTACACGGACTGGGTCCGTAACTTGAGGATTATCCTCATTGCTGCACAGAAGAATTATGTCCTTGAAGCACCGCTAGGTGACAAGCCCCCTCCCGCTAATGTAGACGCTTTGAACGTCTGGCAGTCGCGGTCTGATGACTACACGATAGTTCAGTGTGCCATGCTTTACGGCTTAGAACCGGGACTTCAATGACGGTTTGAACGTCATGGACCATATGAGATGTTCCAGGAGTTGAAGTTAATATTTGAAGCAAATGCCCGGATTGAGAAATATGAGATTTCCAATAAGTTCTACAGCTGCAAGATGGAGGAGAATAGTTCTATCAGTGAACACTTGCTCAGAATGTCTGGGTACTACAATCATATGACTCAACTTGCTTGCAAAGTTGACGAGGATAGTGTTATCAATAGAGTTCTTCAATCACTGCCACCAAGCTTTAAAGGCTTCGTGATGAACTATAATATGCAAGGGATGCAAAAGACAATTCCCGAGCTCTTCGCTATGCTCAAGGCTGCGGAGGTAGAAATCAAAAAGGAGCATCAAGTGTTGATGGTTAACAAGACCACTAGTTTCAAGAAAAAGGGCAAGGGAAAGAAAGGGAACTTCAAGAAGAATAGCAAGACAGTTGCTACTCCCACAAAGAAACCCAAGTCTGGAGCCAAGCCTGAAACTGAGTGCTTCTACTGCAAGGGGACTGGACACTGGAAGCGGAACTGCCCCAAGTATTTGGCGGATAAGAAGGATGGCAAGGTGAACAAAGGTATATGTGATATACATGTTATTGATGTGTACCTTACTAATGCTCGTAGTAGTACCTGGGTATTTGATACCGGTTCGGTTGCTAATATTTGTAACTCGAAACAGGGACTACGGATTAAACGAAGATTAGCTAAGGACGAGGTGACGATGCGCGTGGGAAATGGTTCCAAAGTCGATGTGATCGCCGTCGGCACGCTACCTCTACATCTACCTTCGGGATTAGTTTTAGACCTAAATAATTGTTATTTGGTGCCAGCGTTGAGCATGAACATTATATCTGGATCTTGTTTATTGCGAGACGGTTATTCATTCAAATCAGAGAATAATGGTTGTTCTATTTTTATGAATAATATCTTTTATGGTCATGCACCCTTGAAGAGTGGTCTATTCTTATTGGATCTCGATTGTAGTGATACACATATTCATAATATTGAAACCAAAAGATGCAAGGTTAATAATGATAGTGCAACTTATTTGTGGCACTGCCGTTTAGGTCATATTGGTGTAAAGCGCATGAAGAAACTCCATAGTGATGGACTTTTGGAATCACTTGATTATGAATCACTTGGTGCTTGCGAACCATGCCTCATGGGCAAGATGACTAAAACTCCGTTCTCTGGAACTATGGAGCGAGCAACAAATTTGTTGGAAATCATACATACCGATGTATGTGGGCCAATGAGTGTTGAAGCTCGTGGCGGGTATCGTTATTTTCTGACCTTCACTGATGATTTGAGCAGATATGGGTATATCTACTTAATGAAGCACAAGTCTGAAACATTTGAAAAGTTCAAAGAATTTCAGAGTGAAGTAGAGAATCATCGTAAAAAGAAAATAAAATTTCTACGATCTGATCGTGGAGGAGAATATTTGAGTTACGAGTTTGGTCTTCATTTGAAACAATGTGGAATAGTTTCACAACTCACACCACCCGGAACACCACAGCGTAATGGTGTGTCCGAACGTCGTAACCGTACTTTCTTGGATATGGTGCGATCTATGATGTCTCTTACCGATTTACCGCTATCGTTTTGGGGTTATGCTTTAGAGACAGCTGCATTCACATTAAATAGGGCACCATCTAAATCCGTTGATACGACACCTTATGAACTATGGTTTGGTAAGAAACCAAAGTTGTCGTTTCTTAAAGTTTGGGGCTGCGATGCTTATGTGAAAAAGCTTCAACCTGATAAGCTCAAACCCAAGTCGGAGAAATGTGTCTTCATAGGATACCCAAAAGAAACTGTTGGGTACACCTTCTATCACAGATCCGAAGGCAAGATATTCGTTGCTAAGAATGGATCCTTTCTAGAGAAGGAGTTTCTCTCGAAAGAAGTGAGTGGGAGGAAAGTAGAACTTGATGAGGTAATTGTACCTTCTCCCGAATTGGAATGTAGTACATCACAGAAAATTGTTCCAGTGATTCCTACACCAATCAGTGAGGAAGTTAATGATGATGATCATGAAACTTCGGATCAAGTTTCTGCTGAACGTCGTAGATCAACCAGAGTACGTTCCGCACCAGAGTGGTACGGCAACCCAGTTCTGGAAATCATGTTACTAGACCATGATGAACCTACGAACTATGACGAAGCGATGATGAGCCCAGATTCCGCAAAATGGCTTGAGGCCATGAAATCTGAGATGGGATCCATGTATGAGAACAAAGTGTGGACTTTGGTTGACTTGCCCGATGATCGGCAGGCCATCGAAAATAAATGGATCTTCAAGAGGAAGACCGACGCAGACGGTAATGTTACTGTCTACAAAGCTCGACTTGTTGCGAAAGGGTGTCGACAAGTTCAAGGAGTTGACTACGATGAGACTTTCTCACCTATAGCGATGCTTAAGTCTGTCCGAATCATGTTAGCTATTGCCGCATTTTATGATTATGAAATCTGGCAAATGGATGTCAAAACTGCATTCCTGAATGGATATCTCAAAGAAGAGTTGTATATGATGCAACCAGAAGGTTTTGTCGATCCAAAAGGTGCTAACAAAGTATGCAAGCTCCAGCGATCCATCTATGGACTGGTGCAAGCATCTCGGAGTTGGAATATACGATTTGATGAGGTGATCAAAGCATATGGTTTTATACAGACTTTTGGAGAAGCCTGTATTTACAAGAAAGTGAGTGGGAGCTCTGTAGCATTTCTAATATTATATGTGGATGACATATTATTGATTGGAAATGATATAGAATTTCTGGATAGCATAAAAGGATACTTGAATAAGAATTTTTCAATGAAAGACCTCGGTGAAGCTGCTTATATATTATGCATCAAGATCTATAGAGATAGATCAAGACGCTTAATAGGACTTTCACAAAGCACATACCTTGATAAGATTTTGAAGAAGTTCAAAATGGATCAGTCAAAGAAAGGGTTCTTGCCTGTATTACAAGGTATGAAGTTGAGTAAGACTCAATGCCCGACCACTGCAGAAGATAGAGAGAAAATGAAAGTCATTCCCTATGCCTCAGCCATAGGATATATCATGTATGCAATGCTGTGTACCAGACCTGATGTGTGCCTTGCTATAAGTCTAGCATGGAGGTACCAAAGTAATCCAGGAGTGGATCACTGGACAGCGGTCAAAAACATCCTGAAATACCTGAAAAGGACTAAGGATATGTTTCTCGTGTATGGAGGTGACAAAGAGCTCGTCGAAACGGTTACGTCGATTCTAGCTTTGACACTGATCCGGATGACTCTAAGTCACAAACCGGATATGTATTTTTATTGAACGGTGGAGCTGTCTGTTGGTGCAGTTCCAAACAGAGCGTCGTGGCGGGATCTACATGTGAAGCGGAATACATAGCTGCTTCGGAAGCAGCAAATGAAGGAGTCTGGATGAAGGAGTTCATATCCGATCTAGGTGTAATACCTAGTGCATCGGGTCCAATGAAAATCTTTTGTGACAATACTGGAGCAATAGCCTTGGCGAAGGAATCCAGGTTTCACAAGAGAAAAAAGCACATCAAAAGACGCTTCAATTCCATCCGCGATCTAGTCAAGGAGGGAGACATAGAGATTTGCAAAATACATACGGATCTGAATGTTGCAGACCCGTTGACTAAGCCTCTTCCACGGGCAAAACATGATCAGCACCAGGACTCCATGGGTGTGAGGATCATCACTTTGTAATCTAGATTATTGACTCTAGTTCAAGTGGGAGACTGAAGGAAATATGCCCTAGAGGAAATAATAAAGATGTTATTTGTATTTCCTTATATCATGATAAATGTCTTTTATTCATGCTAGAATTGTATTAACCGGAAACTTAGTACATGTGTGGATACATAGACAAAACAGTATGTCCCTAGTATGCCTCTACTAGACTAGCTCATTGATCAAAGATGGTTATGTTTCCTAGCCATAGACATGAGTTGTCAATTGATCAACGAGATCACATCATTAGGAGAATGATGTGATGGACTAGACCCATCCGTTAGCATAGCACTATGATCGTTTAGTTTTACTGCTATTACTTTCTTCATGACTTATACATGTTCCTATGACTATGAGATTATGCAACTCCCGAATACCGTAGGAACACCTTGTGTGCTATCAAACGTCACAACGTAACTGGGTGATCATAATGATGCTCTACAGGTGTCTCCGAAAGTATTTGTGGTGTTGGCATAGATCAAGATTAGGATTTGTCACTCCGAGTGTCGGAGAGGTATCTCTAGGCCCTCTCAGTAACACACATCATAATAAGCCTTGCAAGAAAAAGACTAATGAGTTAGTCACGAGATGATGTGTTACGGAATGAGTAAAGAGACTTGCCGGAAACGAGATTGAACTAGGTGTAGTGATACCGATGATCGAATCTCGGGCAAGTAACATACCGATGACAAAAGGAACAACGTATGTTGTTATGCGGTTTGACCGATAAAGATCTTCGTAGAATATGTAGGAGCCAATATGAACATCCAGGTTCCGCTATTGGTTATTAACCGGAGATGAGTCTCGGTCATGTCTACATAGTTCTCGAACCCGTAGGGTCCGCACGCTTAACGTTTGATGACGATCGGTATTATGAGTTTATGAGTTTTGATGTACCGAAGGTAGTTCAGAGTCCCGGATGAGATCACGGACATGAAGAGGAGTCTCGGAATGTCCGAGACATAAAGATTGATATATTGGACGGCTATATTCGGACACCGGAAGTGTTCCGGAAAAGTTTCGGATTTAACGGGATTGCCGGAGGGGGTTACCGGAACCCCCTACGAGGGGGGATGGTCCATAGTGGGCCTTGAGGAAAGGAGAGAGGCAGCCCATAGAGGCTGGCCGGCGCCCCACCAGGGGATCCTAGTTGGACTAGGATTGGGGGCGCCACCTCTCCTTCTCTTTCTTTTTCCCTCTCTTCCTTCTTGGTGGACTCCTACTAGGAATAGGATTGCAATCCTATTCCTAGTAGGATTGCCCTAGCCGCACCATAGGAGGCCGGCCGGCCCTCCCCTCTTGCTCCTTTATATACGGGGGCAGGGGGCACCCAAAGACACACAAGTTGAATTGTTTTAGCCGTGTGCGGTGCCCCCCTCCACAGAAACACACCTCGGTCATACCGTTGCAGTGCTTAGGCGAAGCCCTGCGCCGGTAGATACATCATATCCGTCACCACGCCGTCGTGCTGACGAAACTCTCCCGTGAAGCTCAACTGGATCAAGAGCTCGTGGGACGTCATCAAGCTGAATGTGTGCTGAACGCGGAGGTGCCGTACGTTCGGTGCTTGATCGGTTGGATCGCGAAGGAGTTCGACAACATCAACCGCGTCACTTGACGCTTCCGCTCCCGGTCTACGAGGGTACATAGACACACTCTCCCCTCTCGTTGCTATGCATCTAGTAGATAGATCTTGCGTGATCGTAGGAAAATTTTAAAATACTACGTTCCCCAACAGATAGAACCTGCTCATGGATGATGCCCTTGATTAGATAGTCTTGTCCCTGTTGTGTTGAAGTTCAAAGCTATGGTGCAATATTTAGTCTACTCCAGAACTTTCTCTACATGCTGATGAAGGTCACCCAATACACACTCAATTCAATGAATTTGATATTAATCACCATCTACTGCTGCTTGATTACTTACTGTTACTTGGCATTCTTCTAGTGTTCACTTTACTACTTTTGTTGCTTTGGTCCTGTACTTGTATTGAATCTTTTAGAAATCTGGACAAGCTCATTCCAATCTCCCATTTCATAACTAGGACATGGCCTGACTTGATGATGAGGACGGGGAAGTTTTATCCTGCGAAGGGCGAGATGGCAAATGGATGGAGCTTGTGGCGCTGCTCGATGTGGCCGAGACTGGGTTGGTGCAATTTTGTATTCAACACAATTGTTCATTGATGAATTCAGGCAGACTCGAGAAGATATTGCTTCCTTGCCGAAGAAGAGAAGATGTCGAAGAAGAGAAGAGATGGAGATGGAGCGACGTAGCTGTTAGGTCGCTCATCAGATTGGTTGGATAGGTTCTTGTCTTTCGGAATTGTAATCATCATTGAATAGCCAGCTTGCCCTCTGCAAGTGTTCGATTTTTGTTGTTGCTTGATATGGAATCTTTATACAGTGAATTTGTGAATTCTTTCGCAACATTTCTTTGCACCTGTTATGGTGCCAAAATTTCGCGAAATTTTACTTTCGACTTGTCTAAATTTTCTCCTTCTTTGTATCGAAACAAAAAACTTTGGGCGCTCACTGGGAAATGCTAGGGGTCTTAACTGGGAAAAAATTCTTGATGGATGGCTTTTTACAAAAAGATCATCAAATAATTTTTGGTCCATAGGTGATTGTATGTTTCAAAGATTCTAGTTGCTTACCGATGTTCATCGTGTTCTTCTACGTACCATTGCATGAGTTACCTAAATTTGGGGATTCTGAGGACGACGGTGCAGACGATCTCATCAACTAGGGCCTTGATCTTTGCAAGGTACTCAGGCATGCCAAAGTTCCCTTTATGGAGGTTGGCAAGGGCGATGCGAGTGTTGACAATCTGAGATGCGAGTGTTGATAAAAGATAACTTATTAATAGTAGCACAGTTGCTAATCTACCACATGATCCACAGTATCTAATCGACCACATGCTCCACAGTAGCAGGCATGGTCTCGGAAAATGCATCGCAGTTCTCGGGTCACTACCAGGAACTGAAATTTTTCTGTGGGCCAACAATCTACAGGAAAATTGAGTTAACCGTCAGGAATAATGTTCCCTTTCGGTTCTGTCGGACAACCTACAGGAATAGCCATTAGACATAGCTTGTCAGGGATAGGAGAGTATGCATGTCAGGTGGCCGATATCTAACTTATTCCTAATGGGAGGCTGAAAGGAAATTGTAACATCCCTGTGGGGACAGAACTGCCACAAAAATAGAATTTGGTGGATAAAAAAAGTGAAAATTCATGGATGTCGTCTAGAGGGGGGGGGGGGATTGAATAGGCGCTTTAAAATAATTACGGTTTAGGCTTGAACAAATGTGGAATAAACCTAGCGGTTAATTTGTCAAGCACAAAACCTACAACAACTAGGCTCACCTATGTGCACCAACAACTTATGCTAAGCAAGGTAAACAACTAGGTGATGGCAAGATATATGACAAGAAACAATATGGCTATCACAAAGTATATTGCATAAGTAAAGGGCTCGGGTAAGATATAACCGAGGCACACGGAGACGGCGATGTATCCCGAAGTTCACACCCTTGCGGATGCCAATCTCCGTTTGGAGCGGTGTGGAGGCACAATGCTCCCCAAAAAGCCACTAGGGCCACCATAATCTCCTCACGCCCTCGCACAATGAAAGATGCCGTGATTCCACTAAGGGACCTTTGAGGGCTGTCACCGAATCCGTACAAATGGCGACCCTTGGGGGCGGTCACCGAACCCGTACAATTTGGCAACCCTTGAAGGCGGTCACCGGAACCCGTCAAATTGCTCGGGGCGATCTCCACAACCTACACTAGTAGAAAACAGGGCTTTGGTCCAGGCCTGTCCAGCCCATTAGCCTCGGTTCAATCAAGAACCGGGACCAATGGGGGCATTGGACCTGGTTCGTGAGCCCAGGGGGCCGGCCAGGCCACGTGGGCCATTGGTCCCGGTTCGTCTGGACCTTTTGGTCCCGGTTGGTGCGACGAACCGGGACCAATGGGTCTTGCTCCTGGCCCACCACCATTGGTCCCGGTTGGTGTCATGAACCGGGACCAAAGGCTCCCCTTTAGCCCCGGTTCGTATCACCAACCGGGACCAATGAGGTGCCTATATATACCCCCTCGCGCAAGAGCAGAGCACACTGCTCTGTTTTTTCTGGCCGAGGGGGAGAGGGCTTGGTGGTGCTCTAGCTCACCTCCTATGCACACAACGTGTTCGATGGAATGCCCGAGCCACACTAGTTAAGCTTTTGTCCTCTTGAAGCTCTATTTTCTCCGAGATTTGTCTAGGTTTAGCGGTCCGTCACGTCCCGTCCCCGTCTTCGCCGCCGTCGATCGACCCCGCCGATCTCGTCACCGGCACCACCGTGGTGAGCCTCTTGTTATGTCCATGCTTTTCTTACTTTTATTATTGCTTGTTATTATTGCTTTAGATAGATATTTGTCTAATTTTCTTACGTTTATTATTGCTTGTTATTATATAGTGCGATGGTTTTGATATCCGCTCACGTGGGCCCTCGTCATGTCTACGATTCGGATGTGGTATATTATCTTTAATTTATAACTATTTGTTTTAGTGTTTATGACAATTATGCCGACCAACCTGACATGCATAGATGATTTTATATGTCTAGGAGGTAGTTGAACCAGAAATTCCAACCGACCCTCTTGTGGAGAGGTTAAATTTAGTTGAAGAGGAAAACATTTCCTTAAAGAAAAAATTGGAAAAAATGGAGGAGGAGAAGATGGAATTGGAGTTGCATGTTGCGGAAGTCGTCGATGATCACAAGATCAAGATGGACCCTATTGTCGAGAGGTTAAATTTAGTTGAAGAACAAAACAATTTCTTGAAGGAAAAAATAAAAAAAATGAGGACGAGAAGATGATATTGGAGTTGCATGTTGCGGATGCCGTCGATGATCACAAGATCAAGATGGATGCAATGCGGTTGAATATTAGAAAGATTAGAAAATATGCCATTCATACCGAGGCTTGGTATCATTATGCCGTCGGATCAATTGTTACCTTGGTTGCGATTATGATCGCATTTGTTTTCGCATTTAAATGTTTTACATAGTTTCGAGGTGTATGGAGAGCTATATGTTGTTAGATGAGAACTATGTATGTACTTTGGTTTTAATGTGATGATGAACTTCTATTAATTTGGTCACTTAATTATCTATTTATGATGTTCTGTAATGGTTTTTGACACACTTAATTATATATAATGCACGCAGATGAACCGGCAATGGATGTACGGTGACAGACACACCTCCGTGTACATTAAGGGCGTGCATGAGTTTCTAAATGCGGCTGAGGCAAAGAAGCAGAATGGTTTTATGTGTTGTGCATGCACTAAATGTGGGAATACGATGTCTTACTCTAACCGGAAAATCCTTCACTCCCACCTGCTTTACAAGGGTTTCATGCCACACTATAATGTTTGGACGAGGCACGGAGATATAGGGGTTATGATGGAAGACGGCGAAGAAGAAGAGTACGATGACAACTATGTGCCCCTTGAATACGGTGATGCTGCAATGGGGGAGCTGGTGAAGATCAAGAGGAACCAGACGATGTGCCCAATGATGCTGCAACGGGTGAAGCTGCTGAAGATCAAGAGGAACCAGATGATGATCTCCACCGGGTCATTGTCGATGCAAGGACGCAATGCGAAAGTCAAAAGGAGAAGCTGAAGTTCGATCGCATGTTAGAGGATCACAAAAAAGGGTTGTACCCCAATTGCGAAGATGGCAACACAAAGCTCGGTACCGTACTGGAATTGCTGCAGTGGAAGGCAGAGAATGCTGTGGTTGACAAAGGATTTGAGAAGCTACTGAAAATATTGAAGAAGAAGCTTCCGAAGGATAACGAATTGCCCGACAGTACATACGCAGCAAAGAAGGTCGTATGCCCTCTAGGATTGGAGGTGCAGAAGATACATGCATGCCCTAATGACTGCATCCTCTACCGCGGTGCATACAAGGATCTGAACACATGCCCGGTATGCGGTGCATTGCGGTATAAGATGAGACGAGATGACCCTGGTGATGTTGACGGCGAGCCCGCCAGGAAGAGGGTTCCTGCGAAGGTGATGTGGTATGCTCCTATAATACCACGGTTGAAACGTTTGTTCAGAAACGGAGAGCATGACAAGTTGATGCGATGGCACAGTGAGGACCGTAAGAAAGACGGGAAGTTGAGAGCACCCGCTGACGGGTCGCAGTGGAGAAAAATCGAGAGAAAGTACTGGAAGGAGTTTGCAAAGGAACCAAGGAACGTATGGTTTGCTTTAAGTGCGGATGGCATTAATCCTTTCGGGGAGCAGAGCAGTAATCACAGCACCTGGCCCGTGACTCTATGTATGTATAACCTTCCTCCTTGGATGTGCATGAAGCGGAAGTTCATTATGATGCCAGTTCTCATCCAAGGCCCTAAGCAACCCGACAACGACATTGATGTGTACCTAAGGCCATTAGTTGAAGAACTTTTATAGCTGTGGAATGGAAATGGTGTACGTGCGTGGGATGAGCACAGACAGGAGGAATTTGACCTAAAGGCGTTATTGTTCGTGACCATCAACGATTGGCCCGCTCTCAGTAACCTTTCAGGACAGACAAACGAAGGATACCACGCATGCACGCACTGTTTAGATGACACTGAAAGTATATACCTGGACAAATGCAGGAAGAATGTGTACCTGGGCCATCGTCGATTTCTTCCGACCAACCATCAATGTCGAAAGAAAGGCAAGCATTTCAAAGGCAAGGCAGATCACTGGAAGAAGCCCGCCATGCGTACCGGTGATCACGTACTTGCTATGGTCAATGATTTACACGTAATCTTTGGAAAGGGCCCCGGCGCACTAGCTGTTCCGAATGACGCTGAGGGACACGCACCCATGTGGAAGAAGAAATCTATATTTTGGGACCTACCCTACTGGAAAGACCTAGAGGTCCGCTCTTCAATCGACGTGATGCACGTGACGAAGAACCTTTGCGTGAACCTGCTAGGCTTCTTGGGCGTGTATGGAAAGACAAAAGATACAGCTGAGGCACGGGAGGACCTGCAACGTTTGCACGAAAAAGACGGCATGCCTCCGAAGCAGTATGAAGGTCCTGCCAGCTATGCTCTTACGAAAGAAAAGAAAGAAATCTTCTTTGAATGCCTGCTCAGTATGAAGGTCCCGACTGGCTTCTCGTCGAATATAAAGGGAATAATAAATATGCCAGAGAAAAGTTCTAGAACCTAAAGTCTCATGACTGCCACGTGATTATGGCGCAACTGCTTCCGGTTGCATTGAGGGGGCTTCTACCGGAAAACGTCCGATTAGCCATTGTGAAGCTATGTGCATTCCTCAATGCAATCTATCAGAAGGTGATCGATCCAGAAATCGTACCAAGGCTAACGAGTGATGTGGCGCAATGTCTTGTCAGTTTCGAGCTGGTGTTCCCACCATCCTTCTTCAATATCATGACACACGTCCTAGTTCATCTAGTCGACGAGATTGTCATTCTGGGGCCCGTATTTTGACACAATATGTTCCCCTTTGAGAGGTTCATGGGAGTCCTAAAGAAATATGTCCGTAACCGCGCTAGGCCAGAAGGAAGGATCTCCATGGGCCATCAAACAGAGGATGTCATCGGGTTTCGTGTTGACTTCATTCCTGGCCTTAATAAGATAGGTCTCCCTAAATCGCGGTATGAGGGGAGACTGACTGGAAAAGGCACGCTTGGAAGGGACTCAATAATATGCAGGGACGGATATTCTTGGTCTCAAGCACACTACACAGTTCTACAGAACTCTACCTTGGTGACCCCGTATGTCGATGAACACAAGAACAGTCTGCGCTCCAAACACCCGGAGCAGTGCGACGACTGGATTACATGTGAACACATCAGGACTTTCAGCAGTTGGTTGGAAACACGTCTCAGAGGTGACAACACTGTTTGTGATGAGTTGTACTTGTTTTCCAGGGGACCATCTTTGACTGTACTGATTTACAAAAGATAAGAGATAAATGGGAATACATTTTACACGATTGTCCAAGATCAAAAGAGCACCAACCAAAACAGCGGTGTCCGCTTTGATGCAACAACCGAGAGGGGAAAGGACACATATTATGGTTACATAGTGGAGATATGGGAACTTGACTACGGACATGATTTTAAGGTCCCTTTGTTTAAGTGCAAATGGGTCAATCTGTTAGGAGGCGGGGTACAGGTAGACCCACAGTACGGAATGACAACAGTGAATCTGAAAAATCTTGGGTACACTGACGAACCGTTCGTCCTAGCCAATGATGTGGCATAGGTTATCTATGTGAAGGACATGTCTACCAGACCGAGAAAAAGAAAAGATAAGGAAGCGAATACATCATACGATGAGCCAAAGCGCCACATAGTTCTTTCAGGAAAAAGGGACATCCTGGGAGTGGAGGGCAAGAGAAACATATCTAAATATTATGAAAAGTTTCATGAAATTCCTCCCTTCATAGTCAAGGCTGACCCAAGCATCCTGATAAACGATGAAGATTATCCATGGTTACGGCGCAATAAGCAAATGACACAAGCGAAGAAAAAGTGAAGACTTTTTTCCGCAACTATTATGATGATACCATGCCAACTTTGTAATAAACGAGTATGATACCATTGTCCGTTTTGTACATGCACATGCTATGCCAACTTTTTCAGAGTTCATTTGAAAACTATGAATTTAGGTCGAATTTAGGTGCATATATGTTCATTTTTTTAGTAAAGTTAACCACAAACTTGTGATTCACACAAATTTCAAAGAATTCAAATTTTAATTATTCAAAATTGAAAACTAATGGCACTAACAGAAAGTTTATAATTTTTCTAAAACTAATGGCACTAACAAAAAGAATTAAAAAATAAAGCAAGAAACAAAAGAAAATAAATAATGCAGAAAACAAAACAAAAAAACTTGCAAAAAAAAGAAAAATAGCAACAATAAGTATTTGTTGTCAGTAGAAACAAAATAAAATAAATAAAGCAACAAAGAAAACAAATAATTTCAAATTTAAACTATTCAAATTTGAATACTACTGGCTCTAACAAAAAGTTTGTAATTTGTTTTACCTAAAGCAATAATATTCACAAAGAAACTCTAAATACAGCAAAAAACAACTTAGAAATAAATAAAGCAGAAAAGGGAAAAAAAAGGGCGCTGCCCAGTGAGCCTGCAAGGCCTACGGCCCAGGATGCAGCTGGACTATAAGGCCCAGCAGACTCATAAGGCAGTGCGCAGAGTTAGACCCAGAAGCCTGCAATAGAGAGGAGTTCAATACAGCCACCGCAGTGGGGCTTATAAACCACTCCCAGCCCCTGTCAACTAGCGATGTGGGACTAAAGATTTTCGCCGAGGGCAGGACAAGGGCTTTGGTCCCGGTTGGTGGCAACAACCGGGGCTAAAGGGGGGGGCATTGGTCCCGGTTCGTGGCACCAACCGGGACCAATACACCCCTTTAGTCCCGGTTGGTGGCACCAACCGGGACTAAAGGGGGGCATTCGTCCCGGTCTGTGCCACTAACCGGGACCAATGCCCTGTCTATATTAGTAGCACTTGTGAAAAGTCGTTTCAGTTATCTCTTCCCCGCCCCCGACGCCGCCAAGCTCGAGCTCGCCGTGGCCCCGCGCCGTCGCCCCGTCGCCCCGCGCCGTCGCCCCGTCGCTCCTCGTCGCCGGCGCCCTTTGCCCCCGCGCTCCTCGTCGCCGGCGCCCTCTGACTGCCCCTGCGCTGTGAGCCGCCGCGCCCCTGCCCGGCTATGTTATATATATATTGCTATATATATGCTTTTTTTCATATGTGATATGATATGTATATATATATATATGTGTATGTGTATATATATAGTTGCTTATGTGTATATGTATATGTGTATATAGTTGCTGTATGTGGCTATAATGTATATGTGTATGTGATGTATATGTGTATGTGGCTATATTTTTTTTATTTTTCTTAGGAATTTGCTAAATATATATGTTCAAAATATTTTTTTGTTCATAGAAAGTTTTTTGTTCATATATAGAAAGTTACAATTGTAGAAAAATTTATATATGCAAAAGTTACAAATTTAGAAAAAGAAGGACAGGAAAGAAGAAAATAAGAAGAGGAAAGAAAGAAGAAGAGGAGAGGAAGAAGAGGAGAAATAAATAAGAAGAAGAAAAAAGAAGAAAAATAAGAGGAGAAGAAGAAAGGAATAGAGGAGAAGAAGAGAAATTTTCTCTTCTTCTCCTCTATTCCTTTCTTCTTCTCCTTTTTTTTCTTTTTTTTCTTCGATCTTCTCCTCTAGATGTTCCTTTCTTCTTCTCCTCTTTTTTTTCTTCTTCTCCCTCTTCTTCTTTTTTATCGGGTATGTCGTTGTCGATATACCCCCTCCCCGATAACTTCGACATGAGGGGGGGGGGGTCGAGGGTCGTCGAGGGACCGAGGGTCGTCAAGGGTCGAGGATCGCCGAGGGGTCGAGAGGTTGCCTAGTGTCAAAGTATTGAAGAAATCCATGCCTTCATCATTTGCCAGAAGTAACCGGGGCATGTTGGTACGAAGTTCTGGAAAGTTATTTTGGAAAGGAGTTCCTGATAGGATAATCCGTCTTTTGTTACGAATTATCCTATCTGGGACTCCGTTCCAAAATAACTTTGGAGAGCTTCGTACCATCATGCGTCTGTTACTTTCGCCTAATGATGAAGACATGGTTTTGTTGAATCCTTTGACACTAGACAAAATGTGACATGAGGGGGTCTAGGGTTGTGGATATCGCCGAGCAGTCGAGGGTCGAGGGGTCGAGGGGTTGCCTAGTGTCAAAGTATTGAAGAAATAGATGCCTTCATCATTTGCCAGAAGTAACCGGGGCATGTTGGTACGAAGTTCTGGAAAATTATTTTGGAACGGAGTTCCTGATAGGATAATCCGTCTTTTGTTACGAATTATCCTATCTGGGACTCCGTTCCAAAATAACTTTGGAGAGCTTCGTACCATCATGCGTCTGTTACTTTCGCCTAATGATGAAGACATGGTTTTGTCGAATCCTTTGACACTAGACAAAATGTGACATGAGGGGGTCTAGGGTTGTGGATCGCCGAGCAGTCGAGGGTTGAGGGGTCGAGAGGTTGCCTAGTGTCAAAGTATTGAAGAAATCCATGCCTTCATCATTTGCCAGAAGTAACCGGGGCATGTTGGTACGAAGTTCTGGAAAGTTATTTTGGAACGGAGTTCCTGATAGGATAATCCGTCTTTTGTTACGAATTATCCTATCTGGGACTCCGTTCCAAAATAACTTTGGAGAGCTTCGTACCATCATGTGCCTATTACTTTCGCCTAATGATGAAGACATGGTTTTGTTGAATCCTTTGACACTAGACAAAATGTGACATGAGGGGGTCTAGGGTTGTGGATCGCCGAGCAGTCGAGGGTCGAGGGTCGTCCAGGGGTCGAGGGTACTAAAAATAAAATTATTCTATCGGGAACTCCATCCAAAACAACTTTGAAGAGCTTCTCGTACCATTATGCGCCTGCCATTTCCGGCTAATGATGAAGTCGTGGTTTTCTTGAAATCTTCGACATTACCCCCTCCTTGAAGCGTTGTCGAGGCCACCCCTAACCCTTGAAGCGTTGTCGAGGCCACCCGAAACCCTAGAGAAGCAGTGTCGAGGCCACAAATTAATATATATGATTCCTTACTGTGATTAGCTAGCTAGTTCTACGTTTGCCATTAATATATCCATCTGTCATGTTTGAATAATAATTGGCATGTTGTACATATTTGTAGAAACTATGGACGACAACCCCCGAGACGAAGCACAAGAAGCGATGTTGCTGGACATAATCCCAGACGGACAAGATGCCGTCTTGTCGTTTCTCAACGACACCAATGAGCTGCTGGAAAGAGAGGAAGATCCAGGCTATGATTATGATGGCTCCGGTGACCCAATGCACATGCAAGAAGTAGACCGTGAGGACGGCTCCAATGACCCAATGCCGGTGCAAGAAGGAGACCGTGATGATGGCTCCGGTGACCGAACCGAGTCCGGCCAGCAGGTAATATATATTAGTTAAGCCTGTGTTGACTAGTTAATTGATGCATTCATTAACTCTCGTCTTTGTTCTTTTTTCTAGCCCTCCGGATCGAGCAAATCTTCGGTAAAGAGATGAGGCGCGAAGAAAAAGTTGAGGTCGGATGAAAAGTTTGAGATCACAGAAATCGCGCGCACCGGCGAACCGATTGAACCCATCCGGACAAAGAACGCATTTGTCAATCAGTGTGGGGTTCTGGTTAGGGACAAGATCCTGATCAGCATCCATCAATGGTTAAAGCCGGCTGCAGAAGACGCTCAGGTGTATTATGTCACTGATATGCAGAAAGAAGATCTTTGGACTGAGCTGAAGTCAAATTTCACCCTACCGCCAGAGGCTGATCCGGCGAAGCCGGTTACAGAGGATTTAATCAAGTCTTTTGCTCTTACCAAGATGGCAGAACTATTCAGGGGGTGGAAGAAACACCTGAATAAGTTTGTCCGCAAAAAAAAGACTCCAGAATTCCAGGGCATATATGAGAAGATCAGAGATGACTGGCCCACATTTGTGGCCTATAAGACATCGGAAAAGAGTAGGAAGATGTCGGCGACAAACCAGAAAAATGCTGCGAAGAAGATGCATCACCATCGCACGGGGTCAGGTGGCTACCTAAGAGCCCGGCCTAAGTGGGCCAAGGCTGAGAATGATCTGCTTCTGAAAGGGATCGAACCAGAGACAATGAACTGGCCAGACCGTTGCAGGACTTGGTTCTTCGGGGCTGGCAGAACCTTGGACCCTATATCAGGAAGGTGTATTTGGACGGACAAGCAATTGGAAACACCACTCAAGAAGCTTCGTTACTATATCAAAGCAGCGCAGCAAGGGACGTTCTTTCCCGACAGAGAGAACGACGAGCTCACAATGACCCTCGGGAATCCTGAGCACCCTGGACGGACACGAGGCACGCCAGGCTCCGTTCCGTGGAGTGCTGGGTTTCTGGACGCAGGCGGTTACAAATGCCACGAGAGGAGGAAGAAAGTGCAGCAGACCAAAATGCAGGCGCTGCGCGCCAGAATACAAGCGATAGAGGAACGAGAAGCAAATCGGGACAAAAGAACTGCCGAAGCTTCCCCCGAAGCTACCCCGCCATCTCAGCGGAGAAGCAGCGTGGCTTCCACTGAGCTACTTCAGCCGGAGCATGTCTTGACGGCTCCTGCCAGCTATCCCGTGGATGCTATCACGGAATCTCAAAATTTCCACCTTATGACGCAATGGATAAATATGAAGGTCAAGGCGTCTGCTGGCTTTGTTGATCCTATTGGACCCGGCGCAACTTTTCACTGCCGGCCGATTCTAGAAGGATATGCTAGGGTGATGGTGGATGAAATAACGAAGGGATTTGAGGACCTCCAGCTTGACCACCCTACCGGTGAAGGGGAGACTCGGCTGGGTTCTTCACTGAAGACTCCATGCCTATGGCGGAAGGACCTCATCAACATTCTCAACTGGACGCCTCTGCCTCCTCCGGCGATTCAGGGCACTCCGCCTCCTCCACTGCCTCCTCCTCCGGCGAGTGACGATCAGGGCACTCCGGCTCCTTCTCCGGCGCGTGGCGGCATTCCGCCTCCTTCTCCGCCTGCGCCGGCGCGCCCGAGCAGCCAGCCTCCTCCTTCTCCGCCTAGTCAGCAAGGGCGGAAGAGACCTGCCGCCGCTCCGGCTGCTCCTTCTCCGGCGCGTAAGCAAGGAAAGAAGACAGCCGCTTCGTCTGGTCTGCCGGCGTCTAGCAGTACAGCCAGAGGCGGGAGGCAATACAGATTCGGTCCTTCTCTCACGCCTCTAGAGAAGTTACCATACGAGAGGTCCGACGAGGAAAACACGAAGATCGCTGAAGGCGAAGTGAAGGACTGGCTTGAAGGGTTGAAAGCACAGAGACATCCACCTCCGGAGGAGAAGATTGATCCGGTGAAAGCAAAGCGCACTCTTGCTGCCCTGAAGAAACCAGCGAAAAGTCAGCCGAAAGACAACTATGACCGCATTAATGAAAAGTCATTTCACGAAGCGAAGCGGTCGGGAAGTACTAAAAGTGATCAAAGGTTAGCAGAAGGACGAGCTGGGAAATAAATTGCCCAGCTCGGCGAACAAGCGGACCAATCGTGCCCCCCGCTCAAGGTGTCTAGCGACATGGTCGCTAATGATCCGAGGATGGTGCCCGGTTATAGCAATCTTGGAGATTACCTGCCCGACGATGTACATTATGATTTCTTGGAGGTGCAGATACAAAGATACGAGTACGGGAAGACTCTCGTCAAAGATGAAAGATCTCTATCAACGATGATGCGAAGATTGCATGATTGGTACTTGAAAATCTGCAGAGAGTCTGGGGGAGGGATAGTTTGTATGTGAGAGTTAAACCGGAGCACGACCTCGTTGGAATTGAACTGTTGCCTATTCCATTTGAGGAGTTCTATCAGTTTTTCAATCAATTGGCCCTCGATAAAGCAACGGTCACCTGCTACTATCTGTAAGTAGTACTACTTCTGTCATTAAGTCTCTCTATATAGCTCAGCTCTTTCATTGCATGTATTTATAATTATCCTCACTATATTATGCAGATTGAAGATCGTCGAATTGAAGAAAAGACAAGTCGGTGATATTGGGTTCATTAACACATACCTCATAGATGCAACCGAGGTTAAATTGCGTGCCTCAGATACCGAGGACAACTTGCTACGATCGTTGGTGGTAAATGAAAACAAAGATATAATACTCTTTCCTTACAACTTCTTGCGTGCCTCAGATACCGAGGCCAACTTGCTACGATCGTTGGTGGTAAATGAAAACAAAGATATAATACTCTTTCCTTACAACTTCAAGTGAGTGTTACTGTCTTGTGCATATTCGGTTTCCCTTATATATCAGTCAAGGTTATAGTAATGTAATTGATGAGTTCATGCATGCGTGCGCAGCTTCCACTATATTCTCCTAGAGATTAAGCTTGAGCAGGGAGTAGTAACTGTCTTGGACTCTAAACGAAAAGATCCCAACGAGTATGCGGACATGACTCAAATGCTCGAAAAGTAAGTTAAATCGATCATTATCCACCATGCATATCAGCAACTTTGTTCATTTCTGATATCAAGTAATTGTTTTCTTTGTCTGACAGGGTTTGGAGAAAATTCACCAAAAAAGCTCCGGGACTGCCGAAGAAGCTGGAATTTAGACACCCGAAAGTAAGTACTATATAGTAGCATGTTCCGCGCATCTCCTATATATTGATTCAAGCGCTAGTTTCATCAATACCATTTGGCATTCTTGCTTATCAGTTTGATTGACCTCTATTTCTTGTAAAGTGGTTGTGGCAGGAACAAGGGAATGATTTCTGTGGATAGTACATTTGCGAGTCCATCCGCCACACGACCTGTGAGCGGGGCTACTCTGAAGCACAATTTGAAGTGCGTAAGCAATTAATAATATTCACAATTTTATTTCATTACCATCATTTGTGTTGAGTTTCATTTATTCATATATATATATATATATTATATATATATTATATATATATATGTATTGACCCCCTTCTTCAAATTAGATCTTTCGGATGCGGAATGAACTCCTAGCACTAGATCGTCTGCGAGCAATTCAAGAGGAATTGGCGGCATTCTTCCTTGACCACGTGATCGCGCCAGACGGAGAATACTATGTGGACCATGCGTCCATCATATAGGAGATTATATTTGTAAGAGATAATTATTGTATATATGTACCCGGTAGTGTCGGATAGATATACGAGAACTTGTTGTTCGACCAATCTCTCGGAGAAGGAGAGGTGGTCGATATTACTTCTCTCTGTATGCATATATATGTTGATTACGATCTTATGTTTCCTTCGTTTGCTTACTAGCTAGCTAGCTAGCGTGTCTAGTCCTCTCTATACGTCTGTGTAGTACGTAGCGTCGACCAAGCACGGACATAAGTGAGGACACTTCTCTCTATTAATTAGCTAGCTAACACAATATATGAAACACCTAAATTAACACCCCAAAACCTCCAACCCCCCCCCCCGTCCCCTTTAAAAAAACAAAAACCACAGCCACAGAAATGCTGACGCGTGGATGCCTTTTGGTCCCGGTTGGTGCCACCAACCGGGACCAAAGGCCCTCCTGCCTGGGCTCCGCGCACAAGCCACGTGGAGACCCATCTGCCCCGGTTCTAGATTGAACCGGGACTAAAGGACTAGGGCATTAGTACCGACCCTTTAGTCCCGGTTCAAGAACTGGGGCTAAAGGCCCTTACCAACCGGGGCACATGTCCCTTTATCTACTAGTGCTAATTGGAGACCCCGACGCTTGCCCGGAGCTTTACATCAAAATGATTGAGCTCCGAACACCACAAAGGATGGGGCTATCTCCCCAACGACACCATGAAGCTTCACCACAATGGAATATGGCTCCGAGGTGACCTCAACCATCTAGGGAGCCCAGGCACCCAAGAGGAACAAGTTCAAGGGTACCAAGCACCCAAGAGTAATAAGCTTCTCAACTTGTAACATCCACGTATCACCGTGGAGAACTCAAACCGATGCACCACATGCAATGGCAAGGGATAACGGAGTGCCCAAGTTCTTATCTTCCAAATCCCACCAAAGCAACTAATGCTAGGGAGGGAAATGAGAGGAAGAACGGAGAAGAGAACACGAAGAACTCCAAGAACTAGATCCAAAGGGTTCCCCTCACAAATAGGAGAAAGTGATTAGTGGAAATATGGATCTAGATCTCCTCTCTATTTTCCCCCCAAAACTAGCAACAATCCATAGAGGGATTGAGAGATAGCAAGCTCGAAGAAGGTCAACAATGGGGGAAGAACACGAGCTCAAAGGATTAAGTTCATTGGGGAAGAAGACCATCGTTTATAGGTGGGAAAAAATCCAACCGTTATGCTCACAGCCTGCACCGAGCGGTACTACCGCTCCAAGGAGCAGTACTACCGCTAGGGCAGTAGTACCCCTTTGAAACATAACAATGAGGAAGAAAAAAGGCCAGAAGAACCGTCGGAGCGGTAGTACCACTTGACCTCACGGTACTACCGCAAGGGGTAGCGGTACTACCGCTAAGGGTAGCGGTACTACAGCTTGCGAGCAGTACTAAAAAATTACATCCGTCACTACCATCGCTGGACTTTTGACGAGTTTTTGGTACGAAGCGGAAGTAAACAACGGAAGTAAAAAATTACATCCCCTCCATGCGGTAGTACCGCTCCCATTGCGGTAGTACCGCTGCAGCCCTTTTGAGGGCACCAAAACTGACACAACTTTTGCAAACTGACTCCGAATTCAATGAAACCAAGTTTGTTGGAAAGCTAACGACTTGGCCTAACACAATCTTGATAGAAATAACAATAAGAAGGAAATGAGAAAAGGCCTATAAGAAAATGGCGAGAACCCTTCCTCGAAAGAGACCGGTAAAACCTCCAACACCGAAAACGCAATAGAAGAAGCATGTGAACTCCGTTTTCAATGAACTCAAGCTTGTCAAGAAGATGACCATAAGCTCCAAATCTCACAAGAATAAAACCAAACAAGAACTGTCAGGGATATTACTAGCAGGTATGAACCGGCTAGTGTAAACCGGTTTATTATAATATGTTTATATGGTTGTAATATTTAGTAAAGGCTACGGCCCAGGAGGTTTTAGGGCCCATGTATAGAGTTATGGTTTGTAAACCGTCCGATGATGTAACTTGAGAGATAAGAAAGAAAGAGTAGAGACCGAGGCGAACACGAGTATGAGCCAGCCTCGGTACTCAGTAAACCGGACCGGGCGTCACCTCTATATAAAGGGAAGACCCGGCGACGGTTCAGGGACAAGCAAGAAACAAACCGTCGAGACACAGGCAAGCAATCCGCACCCTGTTCATCGACGCCCAAGCAATACCAAACCAAACTAGACGTAGGCTTTTACCTTCACCGAAGGGGCCGAACTACTATAAACCCTCTGTGTCCTTTGTGTGCTTTTAACCCCTTCGAGCTAACCTGTGCGAGGGTTCCATCATCAAGTCCGCTAAACCGGACATCTGCCATGATAATTCCACGACAGTTGGCGCCCATCGTGGGGCCTCCGCACGATTGTTTCGAGTTCTTGAAGGGCAGCTTTGAAGGGCTCAAGGGCTACGTTGCCGGCCGGATGACCAAGAGTCACCGCGGCCGGATCTACATCGACGACGCGGGTTGGGGACCGGAGGCCGATTCAATCGAATACGGGTACCGGGTTCCCTTCGGTGGCATTCATGTCTTTATCGACAAGATCGGCGAACCGGGACCTGAGCCGGACATCTTCTCCAACCTCATCGAGCCGGCTCAACGTGCGAGATCGGCCCGGATTCAGCCCGCCATGAAGCACGTTTTCGTTGGAGCAGTTCACGAGGTCCAAACCGAGGACGAATCGGAATCCGGCGGTGAAACAGTTGTTTACTCCAACGACGGATCCTCATCCGGAGAGACTGAATCTCTGTATCAGTTGCAGGACGGCCGTTCTGAGGGTGAGTCCGACGGGAACAGTATTCCGGACCCCTTTGACCCGCCAAACCGGGTGGCTGTCTTTATGGTCGGTTCACAGCCCACGGTGAACGGGGCGACAGCAGAAGCTGGTGTATGGGGGAGCGGCCCAGCCCTCTCACCTACTGACGTTCTATCCACCTTAGTCGAGGAATTCACGGCCAAAGTTGTGGCAGAGGTAGCTCCAGCAGACAAGGCGCAACATGATGCAGAGCTCCTTCAGCTAAAGGTCCGGATTGATCAAGCAAGGGATGATCTGAAAGCAGAGAAGGCTATGATAGCAATAAGGCAAGCGGAATTGAATGATCAGGCTTTTCACCTAAGGATGGAACAGCCCTCTACACAGGGAATAAGAAGTCGGAAGTACCAATCCCGTATACCGCCGATTTATGAAGCGACGGATCTGTTTAGGACGCCAGGGGCAGGAACTAGCAATGATCTAGCTTTAAACCGGAGGGCACCCCCAGTGAGGGACGAGCTGGTTCAGCAGCCTACTGCAGAGCAAGATCGCCGAATCACATCTACACCTCACATTCCTACCCCTCCGGGTCATTACTCGAATCCTTTGGACAATATCGTTGCAGCTGCGTCACGCTTGGCCGCTTTACCCATTGAGGGGACGTCTCCGGTGGCATTGGAGGCACGCAGGGTCAAGGATCTACTCAACACGGCGTTGATACAACAGCAAGCATATTCTCATAGCAGGGAGAGGTTACATTCAACACCACGTCCCAGCCGGAGTTACACTAGGCATTGGGAGGAACCAGAAGTGTCTAGCAGTGAACGCAGGCGGCATCGGCACAGACAGGATAATCCGGCAGGCGCAGCTGCACAAGCTCAAGATGTAAACCGGGTTAGGTCGGTAGCCCGGGAGGAAATCCGTCAGACGACGCCGGTTCACACGACCACGGCGGAGACGGGATTTACAACGAGTTCCTTCGGGGTACAGTGTCTTATCCCCAGTTTACGGAGCGTGAAGCTGCCCAAGGATTTCAAAGGGCCACGTAAGGTGCCTAATTACACCACAGATTTGGCTCCCGAAGCTTGGGTGGAGAGTTACGAGATGGCCATGGAGATGCTGGATGTAGATGAAGCGGCTTGTGCAAAGTACTTTACTATGATGCTTGAAGGTACAGCCCGGACCTGGCTGAAAGGTTTACCCCCTAATTCCATCGGATCATGGGGAGAGCTACGTAGCCAGTTTATCAAAAACTTCAAGGATACGTGCAAGCAGCCAATGTCAGTGGTAGATCTGGCAGCCTGTATACAAGGGGAACAGGAGTCTACAAGCGCATGGGTGCGGCGAGTATCAGAGATTTTGCACTCTTCCAATGGTATCAATCCTAGCACGGCAATAGTGACTTTGGAAAACAATTGCCGGTTTGAGTCTATAAAGTTAAAACTAGGGCGGCTTAAACGGGATTGTAATGACATGGGAACTCTCATGAGCGCTCTGGTGAAGTATGGGGACTCTGACAATACTAAGTATCCGGAAGCTGAGGGAGACAAAGCAGGAAAGGTTAATAAACCTGGTAAACCGGCGCAGGTTAACCTGGCTACTGCAAGTTTCTTAGGCAAGCGAAAGGCAGAAGGTGGCTCTGATTTCGTAGCTAATACCCAAGTTCAAGGGGGTTTCCAGCGCAATAGGGGCAATCCACCCCAACAAACCGGCGGAGGGAATGTTAGTTGGGACCAGGAGTTAAATCTGCCTTGTCCGAAACATAGCACAAGAGGACGACCAGCAAAACATACTATAGGAGAATGCAGGCCCTTGATGGAAGCCATAGCGGGCCGCTTCAATTCTAATGACAGGCCTCCAAATGGTGGTCCAGGCCCAGGGTTCTATGGTCCGGGTCATCAGGGAAACAGCTCCGGATCAGGATATCGGGGCAATGGCAATGGTTATCATGGCCGGGGCAATAATCAATATGGTCAAGGTGGTTATAATAACCAGGGTAATCCCCCGCATGGTCAGGGTTGTTACAATAACCAAGACAGCCAACAGCAGGGCCAAAGTAATCACAATAACCAGGGTAATCAGCAGCGTCAGCAACAGCAGCCACAATCCGGATATCAGAGTAATCCGAAGGAGTTGAGCAGTGGGCAATATCATGTGTTCACCACGAGTCTGTGTAAACGAGATCGTAAGATTTTAAAGCGGGCAGTCCACGCGGTTGAACCGGCGACGCCGCAATTCCTGTGCTGGTCAGAGCAGCCCATTGTATGGAGTAGGGAGGATCACCCGATGCGGGTGGATAATCCGGGCCACTTGGCCTTGGTGGTAGCGCCACAAGTGGGTGGTTATAGATTCACTAAGGTTCTTATGGACGGCGGCAGCAGCATCAATATCTTGTATTATGAGACTTTCCGTCGGATGGGATTGACGGATAAGAAGCTGAGGCAGTCAAACACAGTTTTCCATGGGGTGGTTCCAGGTAAGTCAGCTTATCCAGTTGGAAAAATTGACTTAGAAGTTACCTTTGGAGATGAGCATGATTCAGGGTCAGAGATGATAACTTTCGAAGTCGTCAAGATCCAGAGCCCTTATCACGCTTTATTCGGGAGGACGGTTTATGCCAGGTTTATGGCTAGGCCATGTTATGTCTATTTGCAGCTCAAAATGCCGGGTCACAAAGGCACGATCACGATTTACGGAAGTCGCAAGATAGCAGTGGAATATGAAGAGGGAGATGCTGCCTACGCGGAGGCAGTATGTGCCACAGAAGAGTTGAAGTATTATAAAGATAATGTTGATCCGGCAGATATGACTCCGTTGAAGAAGCCAACTACGGAGCATGATCCGGCATTGAAGTTTAAATCGGCGGAGGAGACCAAGCAAGCTGATTTCGTGCCAGGCGATTCATCCAAACAGTTCACGATCAGCGCTAACCTTGATCCCAAATAGGAAAGCGCGCTCATCGAGTTCATCCGTGAGAACCGGGATATCTTTGCATGGAAACCTTCTGACATGCCAGGTATACCGAGGGAACTCACTGAGCACAGTCTTAATATTGATCCGAAGTTTAAACCGATCAAACAGTACCTGATACGTCCAAAACGTATCTATAATTTCTGCTTGCTCCATGTCACTTTTGGGTGATATTGCTATGATATTCATACACTTCCATGCACTTTTGATCATATTTGGACTAACTTACTAATTCAGTGCACCCCAGTGCCAGTTTCTGTTTTCGGCTGTTTTTGTATTTCAGGTTTTCACGTTTCAAGAACTGCCCAGAAAAATCCAGAAAAATTATATAAAAAATCAGCGTTCCGGAAACAACACTGCGTCCGAAGGGCAGCCTGGGGGGGCCACCAGGGCTCCAGGCGCCCTGGCGGCGCCCCCCCCCCCCCCCCCGGGCCGTGCCGGGGGGGGAGCCTGGGCCCCCCGAAGCCCGTCCAGTGCCCCCCTTTGGCATATATTTAGAGGGACCTCCGAAACCCTCATAGAAGAACTTCTTTTCGCGATCCCATCTCTGTTTCGCTGCCGCCGCCGCTTCCAAGATCGGGAGCACCAGGAGAACTCTTCCCGGCACCCTGCCGGAGGGGAGGATCACCACCGGGAGCTTCTCCACCACCATGGACACCTCCCGGATGACTCGTGAGTAGTCTCCCTTGGACCATGAGTCCATGACTAGTAGCTATGTGATGTTCTCCTCCCGTTCTTGTGCTTCACTAATTAGTCCTCGTGAGCTGCCCTACATGATCGAGGCACCTATGTAATCCTTATGCTGTTGCTATGTTGAGTTTGCTGGGATCCGATGGATTATGAGATTATGTTCAGATTGATCTTGAGTAATATATTTGATTTACCTCTTTTATATTTATGTTCGTAAGTAATTCTTGCATGTTCTCTGTTGTTATTTATTGCTTTGGCCGAGTAGTAGGTAGTGACTCCAAGAGGGAACGTTATGCTTGATTGTGGGTTCATGCCCCTCGATGACTAGCTTGAGTGACAGAAACATGAGTCTAGGGGATGTGTTGTTGCCACAAGGGGGAAAACAACGGTGCTTGTGCCTGCGGGTGCAAGGATTGTTTACTTTACGCAAAGTTCTTTTAATGCAGTTGTCTGTTGCATTGAGTTTACACTATGGGTGGGACTCGCAACTTAATACCAGCGAGATGTTCTAGATAGATATCTCAAGGTGGATGATTAGTTGTAGGCATTGATGGATTTCGGTCTACTTACTTTGGCGTACCGCCCATGCTTTGAACCTCAACCTTTCTTGCAATGTAGTCAGCATTGGTTTGCGTTCGTGGTCATGTCAATTGCCCAGCTGTAATTTGTTTACCTCACATAGCTGTTTTATCGTCTTTTGGGAGAGAGACATCACTAGTGAACATTATGAGACTCCGGTCCTTATTACCATCATTGATCACACCCGCTATTTACCTTTTCGCTATTATTTACTATTGCAAAACACTATCTATCACTACTATCATTGCTTTTAACCCTTTGTGAACTACAAGGCCGGAGGGATTGACAACCTCTCTGTACTCGTTGGGAGCAAAGTTATTTGTATCTGTGTGCAGGTCCACGTTGATTGCTAATTGAGCCGTTAGCAGTTGACACCTACTTGTTGAACCTAGGAGTCTCTGGGGATTCGATCCTTGGCATCTTTGCTAAGGAAAACACTTCTACTTACTGCATCTTACACCTTCCACTTGGGGTAACCAACGAGGGGTTCGAGGCCCATCAAGGAGTATTTTCTGGCGCCGTTACTGGGGACTCCACTCTTCAGGATAGGGGAGTTGCATGCTATCTTTTACCTTTGCTTTTTAGTCTTGCTAGTTTACCTTTCATTTTTGCTTTAGTACCTTTTTATAGAAAATCACAAAAATAGTTATCTTGCTTGCTTGCTACTATGGGTTCCACCGAGAACACCAAGTTGTGTGACTTCACTAGTCACAACAACGATGACTTTATCAGCACACCTATCACTACACCTGCCACTTCAGCACCTTCATATGAAATTAAACCTGCTTTACTGAACTTAGTCATGAGAGAACAATTCTCCGGTGCTGGAGATGATGCTGCTTTACACTTGAACAACTTTGTTGAACTTTGTGATATGCAAAAGTACCAAGAAATAGATGGTAATATTGTTAAGCTTAAGCTTTTTCCTTTCTCCTTGAGTGGAGGAGCTAAAATTTGGTTTCAGTCTTTGCCTAGAAATAGCATAGATTCATGGGACAAGTGCAAAGATGCTTTTATTGGAAAATACTATCCACCTGCTAAAATTATCCAACTTAGAAGTAACATCATGAATTTTAAACAATTGGATAATGAACATGTTGCCCAAGCTTGGGAACGTATGAAATCTCTTATCAAGAACTGCCCTACTCACGGTTTGACTACTTGGATGGTTATCCAAACTTTTTATGCAGGCTTGAACTTTACCTCGCGGAACTTGTTAGATTCGGCCGCGGGAGGAACTTTTATGTCAACTACACTTGGTGCTGCCACAAAGCTTCTCGATGAGATGATGACCAACTATTCCCAATGGCACACCGAACGCGCTCCAACAGGTAGGAAGGTAAACTCTGTCGAGGAGATTTCCTCCCTTAATGAAAAAGTTGACTTGATCATGTCTCTACTTTCGAAGCAATCTACTGTTGATCCTCGTGATGTTCCTTTAAATTCTTTGATTGCTCAAGAACAAGTAGATGTGAATTTTATCTCTAGAAACAATTTTAACAACAATGCTTATAGGAGTAATTTTGGTAACAATCCTAGACCGTTCCCCTCTAACTCTTATGGGAACAATAATGCTTATCCTAGTACCAAGAACTCCACTACTGAGCTAGAGACCATGCTTAGAGATTTCATTACTACCTAAAAAGCCTTTAATAAGAATGTAGAAGAGAAACTGCATAAACTAGATGATCTTTCTTTTAAGGTAGACCACTTAGCCAATGAGGTAAAATTGCTAAAAATTGAAACTTCTCCTCTTAAGGAGAGGGAAGTCATCCCTATTAATGCTACTCAAGTGCAAATCAATGAAAACATTAGGATGATGGCTAAACTTAAAGAAAGATGGGCTAGAGAAAGGGAGGAAGAGGAAAGAATTAAGAGCCTTCCTACCCACCACACTGTTGCTACTATCCAAGTTATTGAGGAATATCACACTCTTAGCACCCAATGTACTCCTGGTCCCAATGGACCTATTAATGGTGATGCTATGACTATAGAAGCTACCAAACAAGTGAACCTTAAGGACACCACTACCACTTTACTTGATGCTAATGACCTTGATTTTGATAATTGCACTCTTACCGAAGTTATTGATTTCCTTCACAAGATGTCTAGAGATCCCCGCACTAGCACGCTTAACCTTGCCTTCACAGAGCATATCACTAATGCTCTCATCAAAGCTAGGGAGGAGAAACTTAGAGTAGAAGCCTCCATACCTAGAAAACTAGAAGATGGTTGGGATCCTATGATAAAAATTAATTTGAATGACTTCTCTTGTTATGCATTATGTGATGTTGGTGCTAGTACCTCTGTTATGCCCGAAAGGATTTATGATATGCTTAAATTGAAACCTTATGATTCTTGTTCTTTTGGTGTTCGTCTCGTTGATTCTTCCATAAAGAAACCTTTGGGGAGGATCGACGATGTTCTTATTGTTGTCAATGATAATTATGTGCCCGTTGATTTCACTATTATGGATATTGAATGTGATCCTTCATGTCCAATTATTTTGGGACGTCCCTTTTTGAGCACCGTTGGTGCTATCATTGACATGAAAGAGGGTAATATAAAATTTCAGTTTCCTCTCAAGAAAGGGATGGAACACTTCCCTCGTAAGAAGACCAAGTTACCTTTTGAGTCCGTTGTACGAGTTAGTTATTCTTTTACTCTTGATAAAACTTGATCTATGCATTATGCCTAGCTTAAAGGCATAAAAGAAAGCGCTTTTGGGAGGCAGCCCACAAGAATAATTTTTTTGCTTTTGTTGTGTCTTGATGTTGTTTACTGCTGTAGCATCATCATTGTATCTTTGCTTTTCATATTTGTGCCAAGTATAGCCTCCGATTGCTAGAAAGTTCAAAAGTTGTGAGGTGCTGTCCAGGAAACAGATTCTGTCCTTGGATAAAAAAATTCGTATAAAATCACCAGTCATCTTTTTGGTCTGAATTTTTTCGACAGCGTTCTCTATATAATTGTCTTTCGTGCGTCTGTTCTGAGTTTTTTTATTTGAGTTGCAGAAGTATCCCGAACAGATCAATTACTGCTTGCTGTTCTGTTTTTCACAAATTCTGTCCTATTTTGCCTTTCCCTCACTTTGCAAATCAAGAACTTGCTTTTTCTTTGCAAAAACCTTTTGGCAATCTTGAGAAACAGTAGAACTTCAAGAATATCCTTATTTCCAGCAAGGGAGTTTTCAAGTGTGCGAGGGAAGATGATAAAAAGATTCAGGAGTGTCAAGCGCTCAAGCTTGGGGATGCCCCCGTGCACCCCCAAGAAATATTCAAGGAGACTCAAGCGTCTAAGCTTGGGGATGCCCCCGTGTATCCCCTTCTCCATCAACATTATTAGTTCGTCTTTCGTTCCACTATATTTTAATCACTTCATGTGTTATGTGTTATGCTTGGAGCGTCTTGCTTTTAGTTTTCTTTTTAGTTTTTCATAACGAGTCGGAACTCAGCATTTCTTTATGTGGGAGAGAAACACACTCCACTTCTACCTAGAACATAACATAGAATTTTCATGTCTATCTATGATGTGTGTGTTCTTTGTCTTTTAAATAGCTACTATCGTGCTTTGCTCTTAGTATTCATGCTTATCTTTTCAAAGAGCTTTTGTTTAGTTGGTTGCTTGAACTCTCTTTAATTACCATGCTCACCTTATTAAGAGAGTTTGCTTCCGTTGCATTGGTTAATGTGTCTATGATAAAGATGCTACTTGCATGATGGTGCTTAGTAGTTCAGGTTTTCTTATGGTTAATCTCAAATAGCTGGGGGGTTCCCAATGTGTTATTGGAGTACCAACTTGATTTGTTTGCCTATGATATGGTATGGTTTAGTAATATCTTCCTTCGAGAATTCATTTTGATTGACTTGGCGTATGAGCACGCATATTTAAGACTGTAAAGAAAGTCTGTCAAGCCTTGATGATCTTTTATTTCTGAGTAGCGATATAACTACCATGCCTGATTCAATGTTGCTTTGTCGCTCTGCATGATTATGACCGTCATTGATCTCTTAGTTGGTCGCTCCCAGTCTTTTGCTAACCTCCACCTGTACTAAGCAAACTAACCATGCAATACATAGCTCATGGGAAAGTAGCCTAAAAACTATTGTGGTAAAGAATATGTTGCCTATGTATCCTATTTCTTATAAGTTGCTTGCTGAGCGGTAACCATGTTTCTGGGGACGCCATCAACTGTCACACTTTTGTTGAATATCATGTGAGTTGCTATGCATGTTCGTCTTGTCTGAAGTAAGGGTGATTTGCCGTGGATTGAATGAATATGCATATTGTTAGAGAAGAACATTGGGCCGCCAACCAAAGCCATGTATCATGGTGGAAGTTTTAGCTTGGACGTTGATCCTCAATCTCTTATGAGAACATGCTTATGCATTAAAGAGGAGTCCATCATCTATTTTCTATGTTGTCCCGGTATGGATGTCCTCAAGTTGAGATCTATCAAAAACGAGAAATCAAATGCGATTTATCTCCTTGGACCTTTGTACAGGTGGAATAGAGTTACCCCTTTGTGACACTTGGTTGAAACATATGTAATGCAATGATAACCCATGGAAATCCGAGCTAATTAGGACAAGGTACGAGCACTATTGGTATTGGATGCATGAGGCTTGCAACTTATAGGATGTCTTATGCATGACACATATGAAGTACTACTACCGTTGACAAAATTGCTTCCATGTTTTCAAAGTAAAAAGCTCTAGCACTTAACCTTTATTTTACTTTTATGTAAAGCACCAACTACTGAGAGCATGACTGTCATTCTGAGTGTAATGTGCATTGTCCCAAAGTAGCATTGTCTTTTGCATGATTGTGATATCGTTTATTTTGAAATCATTGTATCTAGTCATCACTTAAACCATGAAGGTGCCCCTGCATTTATGTTTTGCATCACTAAAGGGGGCAAGCTAGATATTACTTTGTCATATTTGCACACCATATTCATTGCAAATCTTTTTGATGTTTCAGTTTCATGTTGCTAAACTTTCAGTCATTTGTGATTTTCTCATGAGGCAACTTAATTACTATAGAATCATTGTCTCAGTAAGCTTTTGTCATATGACTATAAAAGTCCTATATGGTTAATAGCATGTCACCACAGAAATTATTCTTGTTATCATTTACCTACTCGAGGACGAGCAGGAATTAAGCTTGGGGATGTTGATACGTCCAAAACGTATCTATAATTTCTGCTTGCTCCATGTCACTTTTGGGTGATATTGCTATGATATTCATACACTTCCATACACTTTTGATCATATTTGGACTAACTTACTAATCCAGTGCACCCCAGTGCCAGTTTCTGTTTTCGGCTGTTTTTGTATTTCAGGTTTTCACGTTTCGAGAACTGCCCAAAAAAATCCAGAAAAATTATATAAAAAATCAGCGTTCCGGAAACAACACTACGTCCGAAGGGCGGCCTGGGGGCGGCCACCAGGGCTCCAGGCGCCCTGGCGGCGCCCCCCCCCCCCCCCGGGCCGCGCCGGGGGGGCGCCTGGGCCCCCCGAAGCCCGTCCGGTGCCCCCCTTTGGCTTATATTTAGAGGGACCTCCGAAACCCTCAGAGAAGAACTTCTTTTCGCGATCCCATCTCTGTTCCGCCGCCGCCGCCGCTTCCAAGATCGGGAGCACCAGGAGAACTCTTCCCGGCACCCTGCCGGAGGGGAGGATCACCACCGGGAGCTTCTCCACCACCATGGACACCTCCCGGATGACTCGTGAGTAGTCTCCCTTGGACCATGAGTCCATGACCAGTAGCTATGTGATGTTCTCCTCCCGTTCTTGTGCTTCACTAATTAGTCCTCGTGAGCTGCCCTACATGATCGAGGCACCTATGTAATCCTTATGTTGTTGCTATGTTGAGTTTGCTGGGATCCGATGGATTATGAGATTATGTTCAGATTGATCTTGAGTAATATATTTGATTTACCTCTTTTATATTTATGTTCATAAGTAATTCTTGCATGTTCTCCGTTGTTATTTATTGCTTTGGCCGAGTAGTAGGTAGTGACTCCAAGAGGGAACGTTATGCTTGATTGTGGGTTCATGCCCCTCGATGACTAGCTTGAGTGACAGAAACATGAGTCTAGGGGATGTGATGTTGCCACAAGGGGGAAAACAACGGTGCTTGTGCCTGCGGGTGCAAGGATTGTTTACTTTACGCAAAGTTCTTTTAATGCAGTTGTCTGTTGCATTGAGTTTACACTATGGGTGGGACTCGCAACTTAATACCAGCGAGATGTTCTGGATAGATATCTCAAGGTGGATGATTAGTAGTAGGCATTGATGGATTTCGGTCTACTTACTTTGGCGTACCGCCCATGCTTTGAACCTCAACCTTTCTTGCAATGTAGTCAGCATTGGTTTGCGTTCGTGGTCCTGTCAATTGCCCAGCTGTAATTTGTTTACCTCACATAGCTGTTTTATCGTCTTTTGGGAGAGAGACATCACTAGTGAACATCATGAGACCCCGGTCCTTATTACCATCATTGATCACACCCGCTATTTACCTTTTCGCTATTATTTACTATTGCAAAACACTATCTATCACTACTATCATTGCTTTTAACCCTTTGTGAACTACAAGGCCGGAGGGATTGACAACCTCTCTATACTCGTTGGGAGCAAAGTTATTTGTATCTGTGTGCAGGTCCACGTTGATTGCTAATTGCGCCGTTAGCAGTTGACACCTACTTGTTGAACCTAGGAGTCTCTGGGGATTCGATCCTTGGCATCTTTGCTAAGGGAAAACACTTCTACTTACTGCATCTTACACCTTCCACTTGGGGTAACCAACGAGGGGTTCGAGGCCCATCTGTACCTGCGCTGCTTCAACGAAGAGAGGCGCAAGGCCATAGGAGAGGAAGTGGCCAGACTTTTGGCTGCAGGGTTTATAGTGGAAGATTTTCACCCAGAGTGGTTGGCTAATCCGGTGCTGGTGCTAAAGAAGAATGGAAAATGGAGAATGTGTGTGGACTACACAGACCTCAACAAAGCTTGTCCAACCGATCCTTTGGCTCTCCGTCGCATTGATCAGATTATCGATGCTACAGCGGGATGTGAGCGGCTAAGTTTTTTGGATGCATACTCAGGATATCACCAGATCAAGATGGCAGTTAAAGACCAGGAGAAGACAGCTTTCATAACTCCTTTTGGTGCTTTTTGCTATGTATCTATGCCTTTTGGGCTCAAGAGTGCCCAAGCAACTTATCAGCGTTGCGTTCAGAACTGTCTTAAGGGGCAGATAGGAAGAAATGTTCATGCCTATGTGGATGATATTGTGGGGAAGTCAAGGAAGGAAGAGACACTGATAGAGGACCTCAAGGAGACCTTCGACAATCTTCGGGCCTATAAGATGATGCTTAATCCGGAGAAGTGTGCTTTTGGTGTTCCGGCGGGCAAGCTCCTTGGGTTTTTGGTGTCAAACAGAGGAATCGAAGCTAATCCGGAGAAAATCAAGGCAATCACATCTTTAACAAAGCCGGTTTGCATTAATGATGTTCAGCGTATCGCTGGCCGGATCACAGCATTGAGCCGGTTTATTAGCCGTTTTGGGGAGAAGGCGATTCCGCTTTATCAGATGCTGAGAAAGACGGATCGGTTTATATGGAGTGATGAGGCAAATACTGCGTTTGAGGATTTGAAGCAACAGCTGGCGAGGCTTCCAGTCCTAGCTGCCCCTGTTGATAATGAGCCTTTGTTGTTATATGTTGCCGCCAACGCACGGGCAGTTAGTGTGGCAATTGTGGTTGAACGCAAAGAAGCAGGAAAGGAATACTCGGTTCAGCGTCCGGTTTATTACGTGAGTGAAGTACTAATTGAATCTAAGCAGAGGTACCCACATTGGCAGAAGCTGGTATATGGTGTGTTCATGGCAAACCGGAAATTGAAGCACTATTTCCAGGGTCATCCAATAACTGTGGTTAGCTCAGCACCATTGGGGGATATCATCCAGAACAGAGAAGCAACAGGTAGAGTGGCGAAGTGGGCCATTGAGCTCAGCCCACATGAGTTGAAATATGTCCCACGCACCGCTATAAAGTCTCAGGCATTGGTGGATTTCATCAATGATTGGACAGAATTACAAACACCTGAGGAAAAGCCGGATCTTACATACTGGACGATTCACTTTGACGGTTCAAAGCAGTTAGAAGGCTCGGGGGCTGGAGTTGTCTTAACTTCCCCACGAGGTGATAAGTTTTGTTACGTCATCCGTTTATTGTTTCCTTGTACTAATAATGCAGCAGAGTATGAAGCATTACTTCATGGCTTGCGGATGGCAAAGGAGATGAACTTGAGCCGGGTTAAGTGTTTCGGCGATTCAGATTTGGTGGCACAGCAAGTTTGAGGGAAGTGGGATTCGAGAGATCCCCTCATGGCGGCTTACAGACGAGAAGTGGAAACAGTTGCTGGATATTTCAAAGGGTATCAAGTGGACCACATAGACCGGCGAAGGAACGAAGCGGCTGATGCTTTAAGCCGGTTTGGTTCTCAACGTAAACCGGTGCCACCAAATACTTTTCTGGATGAGCTGCACAGTCCATCAGTACAAGTACCATCGGAGGAAGACCTAGCTGTTCCTGATCCGGAGGCACAGTTAGTTGCAGCACTTCATGTTATTCCGGATTGGACGCTGCCTTATTTGGCATATCTGAGCCGAGGAGAGCTACCGGAGGATGAAATAGAAGCACGGCAGATAATCCGGCGTTCTAAGTCCATGACAATTGCAAATGGGGAACTTCATCATCGCAGCGTTTCTGGAGCGTTTTAGCGGTGTGTGTCAGCTGAGGAAGGTTGCGAGATTCTTCGCGAGATCCATGAAGGGGATTGTGGTCATCATGCCGGTTCAAAATCATTGGTGGCTAAAGCTTTTCGACATGGTTTCTTTTGGTTAACAGCTCATGCTGATGCAGCGGATCTAGTCCGGAAGTGTGATGCTTGTCAGAAGTTTTCACGACGTGCTCTTGTTCCGGCACAGGAGCTCCAGATGATACCAATAACCTGGCCGTTTGTGACTTGGCGGCTTGATATGGTTGGACCTTTTAAGCGATCCCAAGATCAGAAAACTCATCTACTTGTGGCGGTGGATAAGTTTACAAAGTGGATTGAGGCAGAACCCATGAGTAAGTGAGATGCAGCCACAGCGGTCAAGTTCATCAAAAAGGTAATTTTCCGGTTTGGCTTTCCACACAGCATAATCACAGACAACGGCACCAATTTATCTAAGGGTGAGATGGATGAATTTTGTCAACGAGAACATATACGCCTAGATGTCTCTTCTGTGGCCCACCCTCAAACCAATGGTCAAGCTGAAAGAGCAAACCAGGAGATTTTGCGAGGTATCAAGCCCCGGCTTATGACTCCCTTGCAAAGAACCCCGGGATGTTGGGTTGAAGAGCTACCATCTGTCCTTTGGAGTATCAATACTACGCCAAACCGGTCCACAGGTTATACACCTTTCTTTATGGTTTATGGTGCTGAAGCGGTCCTTCCAAGCGATATTCGTCATGATTCACCAAGGGTGACGGCCTATGTTGAAACGGCCAACGAGCAGGCAAGACAAGACAGTTTAGACCGACTGGATGAAGAGCGTGACATAGCAGCAGCACGGTCTGCGATTTATCAACAAGACTTGCGCAGATATCACAGCCGCCGGATCAAGAGCAGAACATTCCAGGAGGGAGACTTAGTACTCCGGCTCATCCAGGACCAAACAGATATGCACAACTTATCCCCACCTTGGGAAGGGCCCTTTGTGGTCAGCAAGAATCTGCACAACGGTTCATATTACCTGGTGGACGTTCGAGAACACAAGGACTCACGGACATCGGAAGAAGAGACAAAGAGGCCATGGAACATCGCCCTCTTACGGCCCTACTATACCTGAGCCACGAGCTCCACTGTATCCTGTGTATATATTATGATTAATGAATAAACCGGCACCCTCGGTAAATCGGGGGCTCAGCCTTTTTTCCAATACAAATATCTTCTAAGGACAACAATACATGTATTACCATATGTTATATTTCAAATAGATCGATCGGTTTACGCTGATTTTGCAGAACATATGCAATCAGAAGCAATAACTCCCTGAAGAGCGTAAGGTCACATCCGGCTCAAAGAGGACGCTTCAAGAAAACCCTCAGGATGGCAATCCATCCAGTGACTGGTTCAAGATTTACCCATGGCTTTATGGAGCCATGGAGGCCCTCTGGAAAGTGCGACAGCCATCCAGTGACTGGTTCAAGATTTACCCATGGCTTCATGGAGCCATGGAGGCCCTCTGGAAAGTGCGACAGCCATCCAGTGATTGGCTTATGTTTACCCATGGCTTCATGGAGCCATGGAGGCCCTCTGGAAAGTGCGACAGCCATCCAGTGATTGGCTTATGTTTACCCATGGCTTCATGGAGCCATGGAGGCCCTCTGGAAAGTGCGACAGCCATCCAGTGATTGGCTTATGTTTACCCATGGCTTCATGGAGCCATGGAGGCCCTCTGGAAAGTGCGACAGCCATCCAGTGATTGGCTTATGTTTACCCATGGCTTCATGGAGCCATGGAGGCCTCTGGAAAGTGCGACAGCCATCCTTTGATTGGCTTATGTTTACCCATGGCTTCATGGAGCCATGGAGGCCCTCTGGACAGGCGACAGCCATCCAGTGATTGGCTTATGATTTACCCATGGTTTCATGGAACCATGGAGGCCCTCTGGACAGGCGACGGCCACCCAGTGATTGGCTTAAAGTTTTTCTTATGGTTCCTATGGATGATTAGGCCATATCCATCGACTGGCCCTCTGGATGGTAAGCCCATTCCATTGATTGGTTGAACCTTGCTTTGAGCCTGGCAGCTCGTAAAAAGCCTCGACTACACGGTTTTATTTGCTTTTTTTATCTTTATGTGTTATGGTTCTTTAATCCGGAGTGGGACAATTCAAGAAATTGACCACACATCTACAAAATCTGAGTCATGAGCACCAGTATGAGTAAAAGTCTGAGTTATAAAACACCAGCAAGAGTCAATCCGGTGTTCATCAGCACCCGGAACAAACATCATGATCTAAACCGGCATCTTTTATGAGACCCGAGATTATTAATGGGTCTATCAAAAAGACTCCTTTCAAAGAGGCAAAATCTGCCGGATTAAGAGTATCAAGCATACTTAATCTCAGGTATAAAGTTATTTTTTGATATAAGTATACACTTGTTTAATATGTTGTGAGAACGATTTAATGGGTTCAACGGTAAAGCCGTTAGGACATATCTTCATTATCTATGCAGGAACAGATGATATATCAGATAACCCATCTCAGACCAAATTGGTAATGTTAAAGCAAGAAGTATCCGGATTAAAACGGGCATAGTTTTCAGCTAGCCTATTACAAGGCATAGCAAGCCTGACGGATGAAAGATTGTTCAGTAAAATAGAATTGCAACAACAACACTAAACTATGAGCTATGCTCCTTCCTGCTGAGACGGCTGAGCATCAACTTGATCCGGAGTCTCCTCTTCTTCTTGAAGCGGCTAGAAGTCCGGGGCGCACCAGTCGATTTTCGTTAAGGTACGAAAATACATCTCTTCATTGATGAGTTCAGACGGATCGACATCTGGAGCGAAGGTATGAGGACGCACTGGTGGGATTAGATTGACGGTTTCATAAACCGGCCGCTCCACCCGCTCGTTTTGCAAGTCGTACCCCGGATGATACCTGGATAAATCTGCTTCAGCTGCAAGTTTGCTGGCAAGAGGATGCATCTCTTTTGTCAAGGCATAGAGATCCTTTGCAGTAAACGATGATCCGTCTTCCTTGGTACTTGGACACCCATTTAAAGCCTCTTCCGGATCAAAGTCCGGAACCCATGCTTTCGCTCTGGTAAGCGCCGTGAGGGCACCGGCTCGAGCAGCAGATTTCTTAACTTCCTCCAAACGCACTGGCAAAACAGACAGCTTTTCTAACGTGCCTTGGATGGTAGTGGGGGCCGGTTTATTGAATGCTGTTGCACTTATGATCCTTTGAGCGCCGGAATACAGCTGCTCGACCAAAGTATAACATACCTTGAGTTTCTTCCGTAAGTCATCCCCAAGATGGGTGACACGGCGCCCTGCATATAATTATCATAGTTAAACCGGTACAGATGGAAGGTTACAAGGATGAAAGCAGGAATACAGATTATATACTTACCGAAGATTGCAGAAGTCATCAACTCTACTTGCCGCTTTAAGCCGGTTAATTCTTCAGTCACCAGATTAAGCGCTTCTTCAGCATCTTTGACCCTTTTCTCTAGATCTTTCTTCTGAACCTCAAAGGCGGTGCGTTCTTCTTCAAAGAATTTCTTCAGCTGTTCAACAGTTTTCAAACTCAGCTTCAGATCTTTCTTGGCTTTAGAAGCAGCAGCCTCCGTTTTAGCAAGTCGGCTCCAGAGTTCATTGATTTCGTCAGCGCTCCGGTTTAAATCAGCCTGCAAGGATGATCAAGCAATAAGCGGAAATAATTTAAAAATAAAGTCTCAAGCACACAAACAAGTTGTCTACTTGACACTTGGGGGCTAATGGGTAATTGAAGTGTTAAACAGCAGCGATTCAAAGACAAAGTATCAAGCATACAAACAAGTTATCTACTTGACACTTGGGGACTAATGGATAATTGAAGTATCAAAGGAAAAGTCAAGCAAGTCCCAGGCACATAAACCGAGTTATGCCCCTGGCACTTGGGGGCTAATGTAAGATCATTCAATTTATCAGGAAGTACCGGTTCACCTTCTCAATATAAGCTAAACCGGAACTTGGGGGCTGATATGGTATAGACAGAAGTGCATAGAAAGTCAAAAGAAGATGCAAGGGATTACCTCATACTTGTATTTCATCATATTAATCAGGCCTGCTTCATAGTCTCGACCTGTGTGGAGCCGGTTCAAGTAACCGGAATAGAGCTCCTGGGCACTCATCTCAGCAAAGCTGGACAGTTCGGTACTCCATTTACCCTTTTCCTTGTGCAGCTTCTCCGCTTTAGCCGTATGTTTGGCTAAGACAATGGGCTCAGCAGGAGCGGTATAAGCTGTATGAGTTATTTCCACCTCCGGAGAAGCAGTTGTTGGTGGAGGGGTTGTAGTGCGAACCGGACTGGGAGGAGCCGGATTGGTCTGAGGAGGATTGGCCCGGGCAGGACTTGCCGGTTCACGAACATCTTCAGCATTGGGATTCTCAGGCATAGTAGTGTGATCGGCAGGAGCAGGATCCTCAACTGGAATTGTAGGTTCGCTTTCCGGAGGGATAGCTGAGTCCGGATCAGCCGCCGGATCATCAACAGCAGTCCCAGCAGTTGGTTGGTTGACTTTTTGTTTTTTGCTAGGCTTTGGCTTGCTGAAGGAAGTTGGAAAAACAAGTTAGAGCTATAAGACAAGGTGAAATCATAAACCGGATAAATTTAAAGAATTACCCTGGGACAGTTTTCAGGGGTGGAAGCTGTGTGGCAGTTGATTCACCGGAAGAAGATAACGGAGTCTCCTGATAATCAGGGTCAGACAGTTTAAGAGGTTTGCGTATGAGCCCGGCCTTGGGATGAAGAAGGGTTGGGGAGAGTATAACCTCAGAGCGGCATTTTCGAGCCGGAGTAAGAGATATTCCGGATGATTCCACAGCAAAGCCGCTGTGGCGAGTGGTCCGGCGAAGAGCTTCATGTTGTTGTTTCTTCAAAAGAAAATTAGGATCCAATTGAGCATATGGATGAGAAAACTGATATTTCCGGACTGTCCGACGACTTTTTTGTGGAAGAGGTTCTGAATCGGAAGAAAGGATAGTTACCTCAACTTCGGCGGGTTTATCTCCTTCCGCCAACTCCTGTGAAAAGTTATCATTAGATACAGTTATGAGTAAAGTGAGCAAAGTAAAGCCGGATTAATTCATACCTCAGAGTCCGGATCGTCGTCCTCAGCGTGAGAACTGGAACCACCAACTATTTTCCTCTTCTTGGAGACAAGGGTTTTCCGGCGTGGTACTATTCCAGCCTTTTCCTGAGGTTTCCTTTTCCAGAAGGGATCAGTGGCCTGTTCAAAATGTGAAAGATAAGTTAAAAGAACCATTTAAAGGAACGGATTGCAGGCATAAGAAAGAAGGTAAGACATACCGCAGGCAGCTTATTTTTCTTGTAGTATGGAGCCAGTCCGGTTTGGCTGCATTCTTCTAAAGTGATGTTAAGCATTTTCTTGGCGGACTTAGTAACTTCTGACTCAGAAAGTTTCTCCTTGGTAAAACGTTGAGGGTCATCCGGTTTACCAGAGTATTGGCACATCAAGCTTGAACGCGGGCTTAGAGGAAGGATACTCCAAGAGAGCCAGCAGCGCATGAAATCCACGTCGGTTAAGCCATTTGCCATAAAAGCTTTCAACTTGGAAAGTTGGGAAGCAAACCGGGGCCGCTCTGAAGAGCTGAGGCGCTGTGGCAAGGGGTGGTCCTCCGGAAGACGATGCTCGCGATAACCCGGCAATGGGTTTTCCCCCGCAGGTGAAGTATCAATACAGTAAAACCAAGATTTATTCCAATTCTTGGGATGTGTGTGTAAAGCGGCATGAGGAAAGACTGCATCTTTCCTTTTCTGAATACTAACCCCGCCTAGCTCCTGATGTGGTCCACTAGTAAATTCAGTCCGTCGGTTTAGGTGAAAGAAATCCCGGAACAAATCAACTGACGGTTCTTCTTGCAAATACACCTCGGAAAACACTTGGAAATCACAGATATTGGAAACAGAGTTGGGACCTATGTCCTGAGGATGGAGTTGGAAGGCAGCAAGTACATCCCGGAAAAACTTCGAACCGGGAGGAGTAAAGCCCCGAGCAATATGGTCAAAGAAGACGATAACCTCCCCCTCTTTGGAAGTAGGAGGACATTCATCTCCAGGAGCCCGCCAATTTAAAATGGATTGAGAACCTAGAGTGCCAATGGACACAGCTGCGGCCAAATCTTCTTCCGTAATAGTGGAAGGAACCCAATTGCAAGAGACAAATTGTTTGGCCATGACAGCAGAAGAGCAAATGCTGAAAAGATAAAGTGCAAGACCGGATTATGTGGGTATAGCAGTATAAACCGGAAGATATATGCAAAGATTACGCAACGGTTTAAGCAAGGGACTAATGATACGGATAACCCGGCAGTAACAGGGAGCTATGTTACTACCGGTTCATGACAGCAATAGAGAAAGAGCTAAACCGTCGCGATTGTTTTTAAATTTTTACGGAGCATGAGGATGACAGTTTAAACCGGAGTATACTTAACAGATTTACAAAGGAGAAGAAACAGGTTTTTTTGCAGACAACTAAAGTGGAACAGATCTGAGCACACAAGGAAAAGAAAATAAATACAAGGATATTACGGGAAGAACTATAAGGGTGATATACGGAGCGGATGAATCTACAGTTATGTATAAATGACGAGATTTAAAGCATATAACAGCGGAGTAAAGGCAAGATCTAAGGACAAGATGTAAAGGTCAAAACTTCTGTGAACTTAGTGTCTAAGATGAACAAGGTAAAGCTTTCATTGAGGTTCTAATGGCGGAGATGCGAAAGAGAACCCTAAAGGTTATGGATCTATAAAGAGGAAGAAGATCGAGTACCTGAGAAGCGGCAGAGAAGTCTTTTTCTGGTCAAGCTCAGGTCGATGCAGCGGCCGGCGAGGACTTGGATTCGGCGGTCGACGGCGGCAGTTCGAGCTCGGGCAACAATGGAGTTTTGTGCTCAGGCGACGGAGGAAGAAGAAGGAGCGGAAGAAGATAATGAATGAGGACAGCAGTATTTATAGAGAGGCAGATCCGAAGCGAAAAGTGCGGGATTCGAGGAAGCAAAGGATTGGATAGAGATCCTCTGTCGCCTCGATTTTCGGAACAACCCTTAAACAAAGCCGATGGACAGCTCGCGGCGTTAAATGCGGAAGTGATGTCACGGTCAGATTCAGTGATTCTCGAGGATGACGTCAGGGCCAGTTTACAAAAAATGAGAAGACACAGAAGAAAATTATGCAAGACTGAGAAGATTGATGTGAACAAGTTCAAATCATTCTGGGGCCTAATGTGAGGGATATTACTAGCAGGTATGAACCGGCTAGTGTAAACCGGTTTATTATAATATGTTTATATGGTTGTAATATTTAGTAAAGGCTACGGCCCAGGAGGTTTTAGGGCCCATGTATAGAGTTATGGTTTGTAAACCGTCCGATGATGTATCTTGAGAGATAAGAAAGAAAGAGTAGAGACCGAGGCGGACACGAGTATGAGCCGGCCTCGGTACTCAGTAAACCGGACCGGGCGTCACCTCTATATAAAGGGACGACCCGGCGACGGTTCAGGGACAAGCAAGAAACAAACCGTCGAGACACAAGCAAGCAATCCGCTCCCTGTTCATCGACGCCCAAGCAATACCAAACCAAACTAGACGTAGGCTTTTACCTTCACCGAAGGGGCCGAACTAGTATAAACCCTTTGTGTCCTTTGTGTGCTTTTAACCCCTTCGAGCTAACCTGTGTGATGGTTCCATCATCAAGTCCGCTAAACAGGACATCTGCCGTGATAATTCAACGACAAGAACCAAGAAATATGATGCAAGCATGCAATGGTTTGAGCCCTCTACGAACGATACGATCAAGCTACCCACTTGATAGCCCCCCTTGATAGTACGGCAATCAATCATATAACCCGGTCACCAAACTACCACCATGGGACCGGTGAAATAGATAACCTATCAAGGGCAAACCTTTTCCTTGCACAAAGTCCACTTGAGCTAGATGTAGACGATCTTGACTTCCTCAAGTTGGATCACCTTTCTTGATTTCGTTGGCTCGGTGAAGACTAGTAGATTGCTCCCCCATACTCCACTATGGGTGAGCCACTCTTCGGCACATCTTCACAAGTTCATTTTCACAACAATGAACGACAAGCTTCAAGCACTTGATCTCTCCGTGATGCATCACTTGAACTTGCACACCAAAACCTTGATTTGATGTCATCCTCCATGGGTTGTATGTGATCTACCTCTTGACACAAGCCCATGGAAGATAACCTAACCCCACATAGAACTCTCACAAAGACCATGGATTAGTATACAAAGCGTAATTGACAATGCTTACCATACTATGGGATCGTTTGATCCCTCTCGGTACATCTTCTATGCTTTGTGTGTTGATCAACTTGATTCAATCTTTGACTTAGTATTGATCAACCTTGAATCTTTCCAACTCTCTTCATTTGGATGATGTCTTGAAGGTAAACATGAATGATAACACACTCTTCTTCTTCAAGACATGCTTGCAATAAGCTCAACACTCACAAGACCAATCTTTGGATAATTCCTTAATAGCACCTTGGTCATCACAAACTCTCCTTGAAACCAACACATGGACTCCAAGAAAAGCATATGGACAAACCCTTCAAATATAACTCAAGGCAACCATTAGTCCATAGAGATTGTCATCAATTACCAAAACCAAACATGGGGGCACGGCATGTTCTTTCAATCTCCCCCATTTTGGTAATTGATGACAATCACTTTCAAGAGAGTTTATATAAGGAATTATGCACCACCATACCATGCAACAATAATGTGTGCGCATGAGATGCAAAAGCTTAGGAACAAAACCAAAGCAAGATGAGATGACTAGATGACTCTCTAAACTTCTCCACAAAACTCTTTGAAACTTCTCCCCCATTAGCATCGATTGCAAAAATGGGCGAAAGGCTTAGAAGGCCAGTATAACTTGTGTTCCTCCATAAATTATGTATTTCTAAACAAGAGAGTGGAATGCCATACACATATCCAAAGGTAAATACTTGGAGGAAGACAAACTATATTGAGGCCCAAATATTGCCAAAAGAATGATATGCCACAAAGTCATAACAAAGCGAGAAACAAGCACTCAAGCAATCAAACAATACCAATTGAAGCAAGCTATCAAAAGATACCAATTGAACCAACTAGACTAATGATCCTACGTGCCACATGAATAAAAGATATAATGCTATGAGCAAAGGAGTGTTCTAGAGAAACTAGAGAAGATCCCCTTGTTTTGTGCACAATTCATTTTTGCAATATACAACGCGCACAAAATAGGACCTTCACTCTCCCAAGATCAATAGAACCTCACGACAAGTGCAAGAGACCAACACAGCATTTTGAAAGACACTAGTGAAGCTCCCCATCATTTGTGCACTCCTTAGAATATTTGCATTAGGATACCAAGTGCACAAAATAGGATTATCACTCCCCCAAAATCAATAGAAACTCACAACAAGTGCAAGTGAGCATGTAGGAAACAAAGTTTAGCACTTGCAACAAACAAATGGTTGAGGAACATATAAAAGATGCAACTTGGAAATAGTGTCAACCAAAAAGATGTGTGTGAGTCATGGAAAAGCACTTGAGAAAACTAATATAAGGATGAGCATTAAGCATCAACATAGTCTTTAATAGTTGAGATACAAGGTGCATGACATGTCCTTCCCACACACACAACTTAGCAAATGGATTCACAAGCTCACTAAAAAGAAATAACAACCAAGCTAGTGACAACCCATGGTGAAGAAAAAAAGAAAGCCTCATCAAAATGAGGGATACCAATTAGATGGCAAATCCTTGTCAAGACAAGCATGAGGGAAATGATCTTCACCACAAAATAGTGCATCAAGATGCAACAATATAAGATCCGCACTCAAGACACACACCTTCATGGAGCCACCAAAGGAATAATGCAAGAAAGAAAAGGTGGACGTGAAAGAAGGGGATATCAATTAGATATGTAACTTCTCTCAAGTGTATAAGATTCTAGGTAGATGAAGATCATGATGATATCAATCCACAAATAAGGATGTACAAATGATATTGTTGCAAAAAGGAAAGAATAAGATATCCACAAGGAAGTCATAAATATACCAATAAGATATTTGCTTGAAGGCATAGCACATGGCTAGATATGGTCTTATTGTATATAAATGAGTTCGAACCACACGAGCATCAAAGACATCACAACTAGCAACTAGAGTTCATTGTTGGGATGCTTTGAGAAAGGAAACAAGTATCACAAGAAAGAATGAGTTACATGCCATGATACAACCTACACAAGGTTGATGCAAGAAATGTGTGCATGAAGTAAATGATGATACTTGTTACCGAGATACCATTGGAAGGATGTAGTAGATATCAATTGAAGGTATATAGTAGTTCATTGATCATCCTAGCTTGACTCCAATAAGCACATGGTGACACCACCTTCCTTGTGAGTGAGTCGAGCATCCAATGCATCTCCAATTGTTCCTAGAAGAACAACACAAACTAAACGGTACCCAAACTCATTTGGAACAAAGAGTTAGAAACATCAATGCATAGGACAAACTCCACATACATATGTGCATATAAATATATATGAAAATAAATTTCATGCACATCTTATCCAACTTGAGACTAGGTGGAGTTTTTCCCTATATTTTGGGTCAAAGAAAGAAAGCATGCCAAAGAAAATACAAGAAGTAAACATGCATGCTCAAGACTTTCAAGAAACGATACCAAATTAAAAAGAAATACCAAGTGAAAATAAGATACCAAATGGAGAAATCCTCACTTGGAAAATATCATTAAAGAATACATCAAGGAATGAGATATCCATTTATACACACAAAATGAAAGATATCGAACTCCCAAAAGAGAGGATGGTTCCAAACAAACCAGGCCATCTACAAAGTTTCATGCATGATGGCACAAGTACCAAAAAGAAACGGCTTGCCTTCCACAAACACACACTTGAAATGGATCACAAGATGAGTGTTCTATAGAAAATAGGATAGCTCCCCCAAGAGTTATGCATTATAGAGAATTTGCATTTGAATACAAAATGCACAAGATGGGATCACCATTTCACTATATCTAGAAAACACTAGACAAGATCAAGAAAACAACAAGATCCACAAGTGGCACGGAAGACAATGGGAGTTAATAAATCTTGGAAAGCAATAAGGAAAATAAAACCAAAAGACAATGTAGAGATGATCAATAATTTCCACCACATAAAAGCTTACCAATTGTCAAAGACAAGAGGTATTTGGAAATAATTCCCGGTGATAGATGGCAATGGTATCCAACATCAACTTCACACCAAACACAAGCAAAATGCAACTTGTAGAGCTAACATGCCACCTAGGAACAAGATAATTTACAATATCAACTCTAGGTGACAATATCTCAAATGTACACATTTTTACACTAGTAATATGCACATAGCACATTACTCCCCCATAATGTGACACCAAAGAAAACTTAAACAAGAGGCAATAAAAGGAACCTTCAAGAGATAATTAATGGAAAATTTATAATTTGAATTTCTCATGAGAAGATATACCACATAGTGACTAGATAATCTTGTAATATCAAAACTAGATGATATTCCTCATGTATACATATTTATAGGATTGTGAGATGCACAAAGCACATCACTCCTCCAAAATGGGATGTTCCATTAATCTCTCACAAGAGCCAACTAAGATACAATCAAGATGCACAAAGGCTCAACACACTACACACACGTACATGATGTGCAAACCAACATACATATACTTGATTTCTCAAGATAGGTAAATTGGAAGCACGATATATACACGCACATGCAAGGTACAAAACCACAACATGCTAAGGGGCAAGTATCTTTCAATGTAAATAATTTAAGCACAAGTTACCGCAAGGAGGAACATTGGATATAAGATAGAAGCTTGATAAGCCAAATGACTTGGCTTGAGACAATATGAATGATGAAGACCCCTTAATTCTTCATAATGTAACCAAGTCTCCAATGCCCTCCAACAACACCTAATGATCAAATTTTAGCTTGTTGGTCCCCAACCAAGTTGGGTCCTAAGAGGTTAGTCACAATAGGCTTGGCTACCCAAATGGTTCTTTTCTTGACACCACTTTGAGTACCAACAAACTTGGCAAACACATTGCCAACATTATCATTCCCAAGAGAATAGACATCATCAACAGTAATTGGGTTGGATAAGGTACCATTTGTGCATGAAGAAGTGACGTGACCTTTCTCACGGCATAAGTAGCAACGTCTACTCTTTTCTTTCTTCTCACTTGATTTCTCAACGAGAGAAGCATGAACTTGAGTCTTCTTGGGAAGAGGCCTTTCTTCAAGTTGAGGTTGAGCAAGAGAATGAACTTGTGGACACTTCCCTTGTTTCTTGTCACTAATGGGCTTCTTCTTCAATGGGCAAGATCTAACATGGTGCCCTTCAATTTTGCACTTGAAGCAAATAATCTTGGCCGAATTCTTGACTTGTTCTTGGCCCTTTTTCTTCTTAATGATCTTGGACTTTTTCTTCTTGTTGGAGTTGAATCCAAGTCCACCTTTGTCATTGGGGGATCTTTGCACAAACAAGATATTGTTGAGTGTGGACTTCCCTTCATGACACTTTTCCAATTCTTTCTTCAAAGAAGTGACTTGGGCCTTGAGCTCTTTGATTTCCTCTACATGGTTAGTATCAACACAAGTACTAGAGGAAGTATACGCTTCATCATTAGAGCAACAAGGCAAGGAAAGTAATTCATCACAAGAAGTAGAAACATTGTGAGTAGATGAATTACGAGGACTAGCACATGGCAAGATAGCATGTTGACTTGAAGTAGTGCTAGTATCCACATGAGGCTCAATAGATGTTACCTTGATACTCACAGCCTCATGGGCTATCTTTAGCACATTATGGGATACTAGAAGAACATCATGAGAGCTTGTGAGCTTTACATGGCTTTCTTCCAATTTCCCATAATTGCTAGATAGCCACTCAAGTTGAGCCCTTAGCTCAACATTCTCCTTCAAAATAGATGCTTCACTAGAAATAGAGTTAGTAGCACAAGCATCATCAATAATAGCAAGAGGAGAAGGCAACTTGGCAATCTCTTTAGAATATGAAGCTTTAAGATGAGCAAGAGACTCGGTGAGTTTGATGAGCTCACTCTTAATGACCCTTGAGCCATTTTCGAGGTGCTCAAAATCCTCAAGGAGTTTAGCATGTGCAACTTCAAGATTCTCATTTTTAGTTTCAAAATCATTAGCCACCTCGAGAGCTCTATCATGAGATTCCTTTATTCTAGATAGTCCTAGAGCAAAAGTCTCCTCAAGAGATTCCTTGGTGGTTTGTTCAAGTTCAAGAGCTTGCGAGAGGTCGGTGATCTCATTAGCGTAATCACTCTCATGACCTTCCATTTTCTCAATGGTGACCTCGTGCTCCTCTAGATGAGATTCCAACTCCTCTATATATTTCTTGCCCTCAATGGCAATAGACATGATTTCCATGAAGTTGGAACGACCAATTTTATTCTTATGAAGAGGTTTAAAAAGCATTTCCCCCTTAATTTATAAGGAGGAAACATTATCATTCTCTTCATCATTATCAACATCATCATCATTGTCATCATCACTATCATCACAAGATATATTGGGATTCAAAGTGGGAGATACCTTTGAAGCCTTAGCCATAAGGCAAAACGCAATAGATGATGTTGTAGGATCCCTTGAAGCACCATTCAAGACTACATATTGTTCCATGGGTGTTGGGTTTCCTCTACATTGTTGGCACAACAATTCGAGGAAATAGATGCATTTTTATCATGGAAATAAGATATAGCAAGCATATCATCATGAGTTTTAGTCAAGCAATTTCTAGATGATATGCAAGGAATATCAACACAAGCATGTGAAACATGTAGGGTGCTTGAAGTGTTAAAGTCCAAAGAAGATGCATTGCAATAAGATAGTGACAAAGGATCATCCACAATAAGCATACTATCATCATTGCAATGAACAACAGTACTCACCATATCATTACCTCGTGGCAAACCACATGTAGGTGAATAGAAGAAGTTGAGAAGACAACATGGCCGGAGGTGGAGGGAGAACAATCATTCCCACAATTCTTGGACACGCCATATTTATCTTGAAGCTTTGTCCACAACTCATGAGCATCCCGGAACGGCATGAGTTGAAATATAACTACATTGCTCAAAGATACAAAAGGCACATTAGAAGCTTGAGCATTGAGATAAGAGTTTTTCTCATCCTCTAAAGATAATCTTTGTGGATCCTTTGGAGGATAAAAAACCATATCTACAATTTGCTCTAAATTTGGGTCCATGACCCTAAAGAGATTAAGCATGCGAATTACCCAAACATCAAAATTTGTGCCATCAAAACTAAGATTGTTAGATAATCCTAAACCCCTAGTCGACATCCTTACTCTCTCGGCGGTTAAGCCCTATAAAGAGAGACGAGGCTCTGATACCAATTGAAAGATCGTGGATGTCGCCTAGAGGGGGTGAATAGGCGCTTTAAAACAATTACGGTTTAGGCTTGAACAAATGTAGATTAAACATAGCTGTCAGTTTCTCAAGCAAAAAACCTACAACAACTAGGCTCACCTATGTGCACCAACAACTTATGCTAAGCAAGATAAACAACTAGGTGATAGCAAGATATGTGACAAGAAACAATATGGCTATCACAAAGTATATCGCATAAGTAAAGGGCTTGGGTAAGAGATAACCAAGGCACGCGGAGACAACGATGTATCCCAAAGTTCACACCCTTGCGGATGCTAATCTCCGTTTGGAGCGGTGTGGAGGCACAATGATCCCCAAGAAGCCACTAGGGCCACCGTAATCTCCTAATGCCCTCGCACAATGCAAGATGCCGTGATTCCACTAAGGGACCCTTGAGGGCGGTCACCGAATCCATACAAATGGCGACACTTGGGGAGGTCACCGGAACCCGTCAAATTGCTCGGGGCGATCTCCACAACCTAATTGGATACCCCGATGCTTGCCCGGAGCTTTACACCACAATGATTGAGCTCCGAACACCATAAAGGTTGGGGCCATCTCCCCAACGACACCACGAAGCTTCACCACAATGGAATATGGCTCCGAGGTGTCCTCAACCGTCTAGGGCGCCCAAGCACCCAAGAGGAACAAGATCAAGGGTACCAAGCACCCAAAAGTAATAAGCTTCTCAACTTGTAACATCCACGTATCACCGTGGAGAACTCAAACTGATGCACCAAATTCAATGGCAAGGGCACACAGAGTGCCCAAGTTCTTCTCTTCCAAATCCCACCAAAGAAACTAATGCTAGGGAGGGAAATGAGAGGAAGAACGGAGAAGCGAACACGAAGAACTCAAAGAACTAGATCCAAAGGGTTCCCCTCAGAAAGAGGAGAAAGTGATTGGTGGAAATATGGATCTAGATCTCCTCTCTTCCCCCCCCCAAAAAAACTAGCAAGAATCCATGGAGCAATTGAGAGATAGCAAGCTCGAAGAAGGTCAACAATGGGGGAAGAACACGAGCTCAAAGGATTAAGTTCATTGGGGAAGAAGACCCTCTTTTATAGGTGGGAAAAAAATCCAACCGTTATGCTCATAGCCCGCACCGAGCGGTACTACCGCTAGGGCAGTAGTAGCCCTTTGAAACACAACAACGAGGAGGCAAAAAGGCCAGAAGAAACGTCGGAGCGGTAGTCCCGCTAGACCTCACAGTACTACCGCAAGGGGTAGCAGAACTACTACTATGGGTAACGGTACTACTGCTTGCGAGCGGTACTAAAAAATTACATACGTGCCTACCACCGCTGGACTTATGACGAGTTTTTGGTCCGTAGTGGAAGTAAACCACGGAAGTAAAAAATTACATCCGTTCCAAGCAGTAGTACCGCTCCCATTTGCGGTAGTACCGCTGCAGCCCTTTTGAGGACACCAAAACTGACACAACTTTTGCAAACGGACTCTGAATTCAACGAAACCAAGTTTGTTGGAAAGCTAATGACATGGCCTAACACAATCTTGATAGAAATAAAAATAATAAGGAAATGAGAAAAGGCCCATAAGAAAATGGAGAGAACCCTTCCTCGAAAGAGACCGGTAAAACCTCCAACACCAAAAACGCAATAGAAGAAGCATGTGAACTCCGTTTTCAATGAACTCAAGCTTGTCAAGAAGATGACCATAAGCTCCAAATCTCACAAGAATAAAACCAAACAAGAACCAATAAATATGAGGCAAGCATGCAATGGTTTGAGCCCTCTACTAACGATACGATCAAGCTACCCACTTGAGAGCCCCCCTTGATAGTACGGCAACCAATCCTATAACCCGGTCTCCAAACTACCACCACGAGACCGGTGAAATAGATAACCTATCAAGGGCAAACTTTGCCTTGCACAAAGTCCACTTGAGCTAGATGTAGACGATCTTGACTTCCTCAAGTTGGACCACCTTTCTTGATTTCGTTGGCTCGAAGACTAGTAGATTGCTCCCCCATACTCCACTATGGGTGAGCCACTCTTCGGCACATCTTCGCAAGTTCATTGTCACCACAATGAACGGCAAGCTTCAAGCACTTTATCTCTTCGTGATGCATCACTCGAACTTGCACACCACAACCTTGATTTGATGTCATCCTCCATGGGTTGTAAGTGATCTACCTCTTGACACAAGCCCATGGAAGATAACCTAACCCCACATAGAACTCTCATAAAGACCATGGATTAGTACACAAAGCGCAATCGACAATGCTTACCATATATGGGATCGCTTGATCGCTTGATCCCACTCTTTGGTCTTGATCAACCTTGAATCTTTCCAACTCTCTTCTTTTGGATGATGTCTTGAAGGTAAACATGAATGATAACACACTCTTATTCTTCAAGACATGCTTGCAATAAGCTCAACACTCACAAGACCAATCTTTGGATAATTTCTTAATAGCACCTTGGTCATCACAAACTCTCCTTGAAACCAACACATGGACTCCAAGAAAATCCATGGACAAACCCTTCAAATATAACTCATGGCAACTATTAGTCCATAGAGATTGTCATCAATTACCAAAACCAAACATGGGGGCACAACATGTTCTTTCAAAAAGAATGATAGAAATACATTTCACATAACCGATCCATTTCACAACAAATCTAGAACATACACAAAAACTCAATAGGCTACATTAACCATAGTTCATATATCTACTTTGTATACAAATATGTCTATAATTAGCATACAATAGTTGAAGGTCGCCAAAATTGAAATGCGCGTCTAGTAACACATAAGTCTTTCAACTACATATGGAGAAACATGACCTCATTTTGGATTGCAAGCTTTTCTTTCAGATTATCTTGCACCATATAGACTCATTGATCTGTTAAAAAAATAGACTTGTTGAAGTAAGATTGCAAAAAATAGATCATATCTATATGATACAGTAAGAACCTATTCGACATCTCAGTTTCTCAAATTAACTGGGCCAAACCTTGGCTTCATTCCTCCAAAGTTATCACATAATAAGTGAGTGGAACTATAAGACACATAATTGTATAAAAAGTTGACGACAAATGCATGAGTAATGTTGTTTAGATAAAATAGTAATACCTAGCCTCAAAAGGATGTGCCTGCTGAAATTAATCATCAAGCTCTCAACCACACATATGGAACATCATTGTAGAAACCTTGCTCATATATTTTAATCAGTACAAAGCATGTACCTGGAACAAATTGCCTTTGACCATGTCTTATTTCTCCATCGACGTGCTTCTCTATAGATGAAAACCTCTGTACAAAACAATACCCAGATTTAAGACGAATGGAGGCTACTTTCAGCAAAAAAAAACATGAAGGAGCAACCTTACTATTGTTGCTTCTATTTGGAGCATTGGGACCAGTTAAAAGATACAATAAAAAGCATTACTCCGTTTCTCCATGAATAGATATTTTCTACATCCTGTCATCATTCTTAAAGCATTACTCTATTTCTCCATGAACTTAATACACTAGATGCATGCTGCATAGCGATCGATGTGTCGAGTAATAGTAGTAGATGCAGGCAGGAGTCGGACTACTAATCTTGAACGTGATGCCTATTTACATGATCACTGCCTTGGATATCGTTGTAATTATTTGCTTTTCTCTCAATAGACCAACAGTAATTTGTTTACCCACCGTATGCTATTTCCTTGAGAGAATCCACTAGTAGAGGCATCAATGGGCCAAAATATACGACAGGCCTTTAATAGGCCCAAAGTCACGTTGGTCTGAACTGTTGCCACCTTAATCACGGGCCGTTAGTGGGGCTAATGTCGCGTCTAACCATATATGGCCCATGGGCGGCACGGGCCATTACCAGGCCGAAAGACACACCGGGCTAAAATGGGCCTATGTCTACATCGGTCCTCTAACAGATCGAAATCTCACTGGGTCGTAATTGGGCCCAAAGACTCGACAAACAATTAACAGGCCAGATCTGGTGGTGGGCCGTAAAAGGGCCATGTTTAAGCAGGCCGTTAGTGGGCCAACCCACTAGTACCTGAGTAAATCAAATGGGCCTTTGACTGGGCCGGCCTTTTTAACCTATATGGGCCTCTGTTGGGCCCTGCCACGTGTCAAAGTATCATAGGCACGTTGAAGGAAATATGCCCTAGAGGCAATAATAAAGATGTTATTTGTATTTCCTTATATCATGATAACTGTCTTTTATTCATGCTAGAATTATATTAACCGGGAACTTAGTACATGTGTGAATACATAGACAAAACAGTATGTCCCTAGTATGCCTCTACTAGACTAGCTCATTGATCAAAGATGGTCATGTTTCCTAGCCATAGACATGAGTTGTCATTTGATCAAACAGGATCACATCATTAGGAGAATCATGTGATGGACAAGACCCATCCGTTAGCTTAGCACTATGATCGTTTAGTTTTACTGCTATTGCTTTCTTCATGACTTATACATGTTCCTATGACTATGAGATTATGCAACTCCCGTATACCGGAGGAACACCTTGTGTGCCATCAAACGTCACAACGTAACTGGGTGATTATAAATATGCTCTACAGGTGTCTCCAAAGGTATTCGTGGTGTTGGCATAGATCAAGAATAGGATTTGTCAATCCGAGTGTCGGAGAGGTATCTCTGGGCCCTTTCGGTAATACTCATCATAATAAGCCTTGCAAGAAAATGACTAATGAGTTAGTCACGGGATGATGTATTACGGAACGAGTAAAGAGACTTGCCGGTAACGAGATTGAACTAGGTATTAAGATACCGACGATCGAATCTCAGGCAAGTAACATACCGATGATAAAGGGAACAACGTATGTTGTTATGCGGTTTGACCGATAAGGATCTTCGTAGAATATGTAGGAGCCAATATGAGCATCCAGGTTCCACTATTGGTTATTGATCGGAGATGAGTCTCGGTCATGTCGACATAGTTCTCGAACCCGTAGGGTCCGCACGCTTAACGTTTGATGACGATCGGTATTATGAGTTTATGAGTTTTGATGTACCGAAGGTAGTTCGGAGTCCCGGATGAGATCATGGACATGACGAGGAGTCTTGGAATGTCCGATACGTAAAGATTGATATATTGGACGACTATATTCGGACACCGGAAGTATTCCGAAAAGTTTCGGAATAAACCGGAGTGCCAGGGGGGCGGGGTTACCGAACCCCTTGGGGAAGCTATGGGCCCTAATGGGCTTTAGTGGAAAGAGAGAGGGCCGGCCAGGGATGGGCCGCGCGCCCCACCCCCTTGGTCCGAATTGGATAAGGAAAGGAGGGGGGCGGTGCCCCTTTCCTTCTCCCTCTCCCTTTCCTTCCTTCCCCCTTCTCCCTCTTGGTGATTCCTACTAGGACTAGGATTGCAATCCTATTCCTAGTAGGATTGCTCCTCTAGGCGTGCCATAGGAGGGCCGGCCGGCCTTCCCCCTTTCTCCTTTATATACAGGGGCAGGGGGGCACCCTAGAACCCAGAAGTTGATCTCTCCAACCATATGCGGTGCCCCCTCCATAGAAACACACCTCGGTCATACCGTTGTATTGCTTAGGTGAAGCCCTGCACCGGTAACTTCATTATATCCATCACGACGCTGTTGTGCTGACGAAACTTTCCCATGAAGCTCAACTGGATCAAGAGCTCGTGGGACATCATCAAGCTGAATGTGTGCTGAACGCGGAGGTGCCATACGTTTGGTGCTTGATCGGTTGAATCGTGAAGAAGTTCGACTACATCAACCGCGTCACTTGACGCTTCCGCTTTCGGTCTATGAGGGTACATAGACACAATCTCCCCTCTCGTTGCTATGCATCTGGTAGATAGATCTTGCGTGTGAAGGAAATATGCCCTAGAGGCAATAATAAAGATGTTATTTGTATTTCCTTATATCATGATAAATGTCTTTTATTCATGCTAGAATTGTATTAACCGGAAACTTAGTACATGTGTGGATACATAGACAAAACAGGATGTCCCTAGTATGCCTCTACTAGACTAGCTCATTGATCAAAGATGGTTATGTTTCCTAACCATAGACAAGAGTTGTCATTTGATCAACGGGATCACATCATTAGGAGAATGATGTGATGGACAAGACCCATCCGTTAGCATAGCACTATGATCGTTAAGTTTTTTCTGCTATTGCTTTCTTCATGACTTATACATGTTCCTATGACTATGAGATTATGCAACTCCCGAATACCGTAGGAACACCTTGTGTGCTATCAAACGTCACAACGTAACTGGGTGATCATAAAGATGATCTACAGGTGTCTCCGAAAGTATTCGTGGTGTTGGCATAGATCAAGATTAGGATTTGTCACTCCGAGTGTCGGAGAGGTATCTCTGGGCCCTCTCGGTAACACACAATCATAATAAGCCTTGCAAGCAATAGACTAATGAGTTAGTCACGAGATGATGTGTTACGGAACGAGTAAAGAGACTTGCCGGTAACGAGATTGAACTAGGTATAGAGATACCGACGATCGAATCTCGAGCGAGTAACATACCATTGACAAAAGGAACAACGTATGTTGTTATGCGGTTCTGACCGATAAAAGATCTTCGTAGAATATGTAGGAGCCAATATGAACATCCAGGTTCCGCTATTGGTTATTGACCGGAGATGAGTCTCGGTCATGTCTACATAATTCTCGAACCCGTAGGGTCCGCATGCTTAACGTTTGATGACGATCGGTATTATGAGTTTATGAGTATTGATGTACCGAAGGTAGTTCGGAGTCCCGGATGAGATCACGGACATGACGAGGATTCTCGGCATGTCCGTGACATAAAGATTGATATATTGGACGACTATATTCAGACACCGGAAGTATACCGGAAAAGTTTCGGATTTAACGGGATTGCCGGAGGGGGTTACCGGAACCCCCTACGAAGGGGGATGGTCCATAGTGGGCCTTATGGAAAAGAGAGAGGCAGCCCATAGGGCTGGCCGGCGCCCCACCTAGGGTTCCTAGTTGGACTAGGAGTTGGGGGGCGCCACCTCTTCTTCTTTTCCTATTCCCTCTCTTCCTTCTTTGGTGGTTCCTACTAGGAATAGGATTGCAATCCTATTCCTAGTAGGATTGCACCCTAGCCGCACCAAACAAGGGCCAGCCGGCCTCCCCCCTTGCTCCTTTATATACGGGGGCAGGGGGGCACCCAAAGACACACAAGTTGAATTGTTCCAGCCGTGTGCGGTGCCCCCCTCCACAGAAACACACCTCGGTCATACCGTCGCGGTGCTTAGGCGAAGCCCTGCGCCGGAGAATACATCATATCCGTCACCACGCCGTCGTGCTGATGAAACTCTCCCGTGAAGCTCAACTGGATCAAGAGCTCGTGGGACGTCATCAAGCTGAACGTGTGCTGAACGCGGAGGTGCCGTACGTTCGGTGCTTGATCGGTTGAATCGCGAAGAAGTTCGACTACATCAACCGCGTCACTTGACGCTTCCGCTTCCGGTCTACGAGGGTATGTAGACACACTCTTCCCTCTCGTTGCTATGCATCTGATAGATAGATCTTGCGTGATCGTAGGAAAATTTTAAAATACTACGTTCCCCAACAGTGGCATCATGAGCCAGGTCTATGCGTAGATGATATGCACGAGTAGAACACAATGAGTTGTGGGCGATACTAGTCATACTGCTTACCAGCATGTCATACTTTGCTTCGGCGGTATTGTGAGATGAAGCGGCCTGGACCGACATTACGCGTACGCTTACGCGAGACTGGTTTCACCGTTACGAGCACTCGTTGCTTAAAGGTGACTGGCGGGTGTCTGTCTCTCTCACTTTAGCTGAATCAAGTGTGGCTACGCCCGGTCCTTGTGAAGGTTAAAATAGCACATACTTGACGAAACATCGTTGTGGTTTTGTATGCGTAGGTAAGAACGGTTCTTGCTAAAGCCCGTAGCAGCCACGTAAAACTTGCAACAACAAAGTAGAGGACGTCTAACTTGTTTTTGCAGGGCATGTTGTGATGTGATATGGTCAAGACATGATGAGTTATACGGTTTTGTATGAGATGATCATGTTTTGTAATGTTATCGGCAACTGGCAGGAGCCATATGGTTGTCGCTTTATTGTATGAAATGCAATCGCCATGTAATTGCTTTACTTTATCACTAAGCGGTAGCGATAGTCGTAGAAGCAATAGTTGGCGAGACGACAACGATGCTACGATGAAGATCAAGGTGTCACGCCGGTGACGAAGGTGATCATGAAGGTGCTTTGAGGATGGAGATCAAAAGCACAAGATGATGATGGCCATATCATGTCACATATTTTTGATTGCATGTGATGTTTATCTTATTATGCTTCTTATTTTGCTAAGAATGGCGGTAGCATTATAAGATGATCCCTTACTAAATTTCAAGGTATAAGTGTTCTCCCTGAGTATGCACCGTTGCGAAAGTTCGTCGTGCCGAGACACCACGTGATGATCGGGTGTGATAAGCCCTACGTTCAAATACAACGGGTGTAAGCCAGTTTTGCACACGCAGAATACTCAGGTTAAACTTGACGAGCCTAGCATATGCAGATATGGCCTCGGAACACTGGAGACCGAAAAGTCGAGCGTGAATCATATAGTAGATATGACCAACATAAGATGTTCACCATTGAAACTACTCCATCTCACGTGATGATCGGACATGGTTTAGTTGATTTGGATCACGTGATTATTTAGATGACCAGAGGGATGTCTATCTAAGTGGGAGTTCTTTAAATTAATATGATTAAGTTGAACTTTAATTTATCATGAACTTAGTCCTGATAGTTTTTGCATATCTATGTTGTTGTAGATCAATGGCCCGTGCTACCGTTCCTTTGAATTTTAATGCATTCCTAGAGAAAGCTAAGTTGAAAGATGATGGTAGCAATTACACGGACTGGGTCCGTAACCTGAGGATTATCCTCATTGCTGCACAGAAGAATTATGTCCTTGAAGCACCGCTAGGTGACAAGCCCCCTCCCGCTAATGTAGACGCTTTGAACGTCTGGCAGTCGCGGTCTGATGACTACACGATAGTTCAGTGTGCCATGCTTTACGGCTTAGAACCGGGACTTCAACAACGTTTTGAACGTCATGGACCATATGAGATGTTCCAGGAGTTGAAGTTAATATTTCAAGCAAATGCCCGAATTGAGAAATATGAGATTTCCAATCAGTTCTACAGCTGCAAGATGGAGGAGAATAGTTCTATCAGTGAACACTTACTCAGAATGTCTGGGTACTACAATCATATGACTCAACTTGGTTGCAAAGTTGACGAGGATAGTGTTATTGATAGAGTTCTTCAATCACTGCCACCAAGCTGTAAAGGCTTTGTGATGAACTGTAATATGCAAGGGATGCAAAAGACAATTCCCGAGCTCTTCGCTATGCTCAAAGCTGCGGAGGTAGAAATCAAAAAGGAGCATCAAGTGTTGATGGTTAACAAGACCACTAGTTTCAAGAAAAAGGGCAAGGGAAAGAAGGGGAACTTCAAAAAGAATAGCAAAACAGTTGCTACTTCCACGAAGAAACCCAAATCTGGAGCCAAGCCTGAAACTGAGTGCTTCTACTGCAAGGGGACTGGACACTGGAAGCGGAACTGCCCCAAGTATTTGGCGGATAAGAAGGATGGCAAGGTGAACAAAGGTATATGTGATATACATGTTATTGATGTGTACCTTACTAGTGCTCGTAGTAGTACCTGGGTATTTGATACCGGTTCGGTTGCTAATATTTGTAACTCGAAACAGGGACTACGGATTAAACGAAGATTGGCAAAGGACGAGGTGACGATGCGATCGCCGTCGGCACGCTACCTCTACATCTACCTTCGGGATTAGTTTTAGACCTAAATAATTGTTATTTGGTGCCAGCGTTGAGCATTATATCTGGATCTTGTTTGTTGCGAGACGGTTATTCATTTAAAACCGAGAATAATGGTTGTTCTATTTTTATGAATAATATCTTTTATGGTCATGCACCCTCAAAGAGTGGTCTATTCTTATTGGATCTCGATTGTAGTGATACACATATTCATAATATTGAAACCAAAAGATGCAAGGTTAATAATGATAGTGCAACTTATTTGTGGCACTGCCATTTAGGTCATATTGGTGTAAAACGCATGAAGAAACTCCATAATGATGGACTTTTGGAATCACTTGATTATGAATCACTTGGTGCTTGCGAACCATGCCTCATGGGCAAGATGACTAAAACTCCGTTCTCCAGAACTATGGAGCGAGCAACAGATTTGTTGGAAATCATACATACTGATGTATGTGGGCCAATGAGTGTTGAAGCTCGCGGCGGGTATCGTTATTTTCTGACCTTCACTGATGATTTAAGCAGATATCGGTATATCTACTTAATGAAGCACAAGTCTGAAACATTTGAAAAGTTCAAAGAATTTCAGAGTGAAGTAGAGAATCATCGTAACAAGAAAATAAAGTTTCTACGATCTGATCGTGGAGGAGAATATTTGAGTTATGAGTTTGGTCTTCATTTGAAACAATGTGGAATAGTTTCACAACTCACGCCACCCGGAACACCACAGCATAATGGTGTGTCTGAACGTCGTAACCGTACTTTATTGGATATGGTACGATCTATGATGTCTCTTACCGATTTACCACTATCGTTTTGGGGTTATGCTTTAGAGACAGCTGCATTCACGTTAAATAGGGCACCATCTAAATCCGTTGATACGACACCTTATGAACTATGGTTTGGCAAGAAACCAAAGTTGTCGTTTCTTAAAGTTTGGGGCTGTGATGCTTATGTGAAAAAACTTCAACCTGATAAGCTCGAACCCAAGTCGGAGAAATGTGTCTTCATAGGATACCCAAAAGAGACTGTTGGGTACACCTTCTATCACAGATCCGAAGGCAAGATATTCGTTGCTAAGAATGGATCCTTTCTAGAGAAAGAGTTTCTCTCGAAAGAAGTGAGTGGGAGGAAAGTAGAACTTGATGAGGTAATTGTACCTTCTCCCGAATTGGAAAGTAGTACATCACAGAAAATTGTTCCAGTGATTCTACACCAATCAGTGAGGAAGTTAATGATAATGATCATGAAACTTCGGATCAAATTTCTGCTGAACGTCGTAGATCAACCAGAGTACGTTCCGCACCAGAGTGGTACGGCAACCCAGTTCTGGAAATCATGTTACTAGACCATGATGAACCTACGAACTATGAGGAAGCGATGATGAGCCCAGATTCCGCAAAATGGCTTGAAGCCATGAAATCTGAGATGGGATCCATGTATGAAAACAAAGTATGGACTTTGGTTGACTTGCCCGATGATCGGCAGGCCATCGAAAATAAATGGATCTTCAAGAGGAAGACCGACGCAGACGGTAATGTTACTGTTTACAAAGCTCGACTTGTTGCGAAAGGTTTTCGACAAGTTCAAGGAGTTGACTACGATGAGACTTTCTCACCTGTAGCGATGCTTAAGTCTGTCCGAATCATGTTAGCAATTGCCGCATTTTATGATTATGAAATCTGGCAAATGGATGTCAAAACTGCATTCCTGAATGGATATCTCAAAGAAGAGTTGTATATGATGCAACCAGAAGGTTTTGTCGATCCAAAAGGTACTAACAAAGTATGCAAACTCCAGCGATCCATCCATGGACTGGTGCAAGCATCTCGGAGTTGGAATATACGCTTTGATGAGGTGATCAAAGCATATGGTTTTATACAGACTTTTGGAGAAGCCTGTATTTACAAGAAAGTGAGTAGGAGCTCTGTAGCATTTCTAATATTATATGTAGATGACATATTGTTGATTGGAAATGATATAGAATTTCTGGATAGCATAAAAGGATACTTGAATTAAAGTTTTTCAATGAAAAACCTCGGTGAAGCTGCTTATATATTAGGCATCAAGATCTATAGGGATAGATCAAGACGCTTAATTGGACTTTCACAAAGCACATACCTTGATAAGATTTTGAAGAAGTTCAAAATGGATCAGTCAAAGAAAGGGTTCTTGCCTGTATTACAAGGTATGAAGTTGAGTAAGACTCAATGCCCGACCACTGCAGAAGATAGAGAGAAAATGAAAGTCATTCCCTATGCCTCAGCCATAGGATCTATCATGTATGCAATGCTGTGTACCAGACCTGATGTGTGCCTTGCTATAAGTCTAGCAGGGAGGTACCAAAGTAATCCAGGAGTGGATCACTGGACAGCGGTCAAGAACATCCTAAAGTATCTGAAAAGGACAAAGGATATGTTTCTCGTGTATGGAGGTGACAAAGAGCTCGTCGTAAACGGTTACGTCGATTCTAGCTTTGACACTGATCCGGATGACTCTAAGTCACAAACCGGATATGTATTTTTATTGAACGGTGGAGCTGTCAGTTGGTGCAGTTCCAAGCAGAGCGTCGTGGCGGGATCTACGTGTGAAGCGGAATACATAGCTGCTTCAGAAGTAGCAAATGAAGGAGTCTGGATGAAGGAGTTCATATCCGATCTAGGTGTAATACCTAGTGCATCAGGTCCAATGAAAATCTTTTGTGACAACACTGGAGCAATAGCCTTGGCGAAGGAATCCAGGTTTCACAAGAGAACAAAGCACATCAAAAGACGCTTCAATTCCATCCGCGATCTAGTCAAGGAGGGAGACATAGAGATTTGCAAAATACATACGGATCTGAATGTTGCAGACCCGTTGACTAAGCCTCTTCCACGGGCAAAACATGATCAGCACCAGGACTCCATGGGTGTGAGGATCATCACTTTGTAATCTAGATTATTGACTCTAGTTCAAGTGGGAGACTGAAGGAAATATGCCCTAGAGGCAATAATAAAGATGTTATTTGTATTTCCTTATATCATGATAAATGTCTTTTATTCATGCTAGAATTGTATTAACCGGAAACTTAGTACATGTGTGGATACATAGACAAAACAGGATGTCCCTAGTATGCCTCTACTAGACGAGCTCATTGATCAAAGATGGTTATGTTTCCTAACCATAGACATGAGTTGTCATTTGATCAACGGGATCACATCATTAGGAGAATGATGTGATGGACAAGACCCATCCGTTAGCATAGCACTATGATCATTTAGTTTTTTCTGCTATTGCTTTCTTCATGACTTATACATGTTCCTATGACTATGAGATTATGCAACTCCCGAATACCGTAGGAACACCTTGTGTGCTATCAAACGTCACAACGTAACTGGGTGATCATAAAGATGCTCTACAGGTGTCTCCGAAAGTATTCGTGGTGTTGGCATAGATCAAGATTAGGATTTGTCACTCTCAGTGTCGGAGAGGTATCTCTGGGCCCTCTCGGTAACACACAATCACAATAAGCCTTGCAAGCAATAGACTAATGAGTTAGTCACGAGATGATGTGTTACGAAACGAGTAAAGAGACTTTCCGGTAACGAGATTGAACTAGGTATAGAGATACCGACGATCGAATCTCGGGCAAGTAACATACCGTTGACAGAAGTAACAACGTATGTTGTTATGCGGTTCTGACCGATAAAAGATCTTCGTAGAATATGTAGGAGCCAATATGAACATCCAGGTTCCGCTATTGGTTATTGACCGGAGATGAGTCTCGGTCATGTCTACATAGTTCTCGAACCCGTAGGGTCCGCACGCTTAACGTTTGATGACGATCGGTATTATGAGTTTATGAGTATTGATGTACCGAAGGTAGTTCGGAGTCCCGGATGAGATCACGGACATGACGAGGAGTCTCGGAATGTCCGAGACATAAAGATTGATATATTGGACGACTATATTCGAACACCGGAAGTATACCGGAAAAGTTTCGGATTTAACGGGATTGCCGGAGGGGGTTACCGGAACCCCCTACGAAGGGGGATGGTCCATAGTGGGCCTTATGGAAAAGAGAGAGGCAGCCCATAGGGCTGGCCGGCGCCCCACCTAGGGTTCCTAGTTGGACTAGGAGTTGGGGGGCGCCACCTCTTCTTCTTTTCTTATTCCCTCTCTTCCTTCTTTGGTGGTTCCTACTAGGAATAGGATTGCAATCCTATTCCTAGTAGGATTGCACCCTAGCCGCACCAAACAAGGGCCGGCCGGCCTCCCCCCTTGCTCCTTTATATACGGGGGCAGGGGGGCACCCAAAGACACACAAGTTGAATTGTTCCAGCCGTGTGCGGTGCCCCCCTCCACAGAAACACACCTCGGTCATACCGTCGCGGTGCTTAGGCGAAGCCCTGCGCCGGAGAATACATCATATCCGTCACCACGCCGTCGTGCTGACGAAACTCTCCCGTGAAGCTCAACTGGATCAAGAGCTCGTGGGACGTCATCAAGCTGAACGTGTGCTGAACGCGGAGGTGTCGTACGTTCGGTGCTTGATCGGTTGAATCGCGAAGAAGTTCGACTACATCAACCGCGTCACTTGACGCTTCCGCTTCCGGTCTACGAGGGTACGTAGACACACTCTTCCCTCTCGTTGCTATGCATCTGGTAGATAGATCTTGCGTGATCGTAGGAAAATTTTAAAATACTACGTTCCCCAACAGCGTGATCATAGGAAAATTTTAAAATACTATGTTCCCCAACAGTGGCATCAGAGCCAGGTCTATGCGTAGATGATATGCACGAGTAGAACAAAATGAGTTGTGGACGAAACGGCCTGGACCGACATTACGCGTACGCTTACGCGAGACTGTTTTCACCGTTATGAGCACTCGTTGCTTAAAGGTGACTGGCGGGTGTCTGTCCCTCTCACTTTAGCTGAATCAAGTGTGGCTACGCCGGTCCTTGTGAAGGTTAAAACAACACATACTTGACGAAAAATCGTTGTGGTTTTGTATGCATAGGTAAGAACGGTTCTTGCTAAGCCCGTAGCAGCCACGTAAAACTTGCAACAACAAAGTAGAGGACGTCTAACTTGTTTTTGCAGTGCATGTTGTGATGTGATATGGTCAAGACATGATGATTTATACGTTATTGTCTGAGATCATCATGTTTTGTAAAGTTATCAGCAACTGGCAGGAGCCATATGGTTGTCGCTTTATTGTATGAAATACAGTCGCCATGTAATTGCTTTACTTTATCACTAAGCGGTAGCGATAGTTGTAGAAGCAATAGTTGGCGAGACGACAACGATGCTACGATGGAGATCAAGGCGTCGCGCCGGTGACGAAGGTGATCATGACGGTGCTTTGAAGAGGGTGATCAAAAGCACAAGATGATGAATGCCATATCATGTCACATATTTTTATTGGATGTGATGCTTATCTCATTATGCTTCTTATTTTGCTTAGTATGACGGTAGCATTATAAGATGATCCCTTACAAAATTTCAAGGTATAAGTGTTCTCCCTGAGTATGCACCGTTGCGAAAGTTCGTGGTGCCGAGACACCACGTGATGATCGGGTGTGATAAGCTCTACGTTCAAATACAACGGGTGTAAGCCAGTTTTGCACACGCAGAATACTCGGGTTAAACTTGACGAGCCTAGCATATGCATATATGGCCTCGGAACACTGGAGACCAAAAGGTCGAGCGTGAATCATATAGTAGATATGATCAACATAAGAGGTTCACCATTGAAACTACTCCATCTAACGTGATGATCGAACATGGTTTAGTTGATTTGTATCACGTGATCATTTAGATGATCAGAGGGATGTCTATCTAAGTGGGAGTTCTTTAAGTAAATTTATTAATTGAACTTTAATTTATCATGAACTTAGTCCTGATAGTTTTTTCATATCTATGTTGTTGTAGATGAATGGCCCGTGCTACCATTCCTTTGAATTTTAATGCATTCCTAGAGAAAGCTAAGTTAAAAGATGATGGTAGCAATTACACGGACTGGGTCCGTAACTTGAGGATTATCCTCATTGCTGCACAGAAGAATTATGTCCTCGAAGCACCGCTAGGTGACAAGCCCCCTCCAGCTAATGTAGACGCTTTGAACGTCTGGCAGACGCGGTCTGATAACTACATGATAGTTCAGTGTGCCATGCTCTATGGCTTAGAACCGGGACTTTAACGACGTTTTGAACGTCATGGACCATATGAGATGTTCCAGGAGTTGAAGTTAAAATTTCAAGCAAATACCCGGATTGAGAAATATGAGATTTCCAACAAGTTCTATAGCTGCAAGATGGAGGAGAATAGTTCTATCAGTGAACACTTGCTCAGAATGTCTGGGTACTACAATCATATGACTCAACTTGGTTGCGAAGTTGACGAGGATAGTGTTATTGATAGAGTTCTTCAATCACCGCCACCAAGCTATAAAGACTTCGTGATGAACTATAATATGCAAGGGATGCAAAAGACAATTCCCGAGCTCTTTGATACGTCCATTTTGCATCATGCTTATATGTTGATATTTATTGCATTATGGGCTGTTATTACATGTTTTGTCACTATACTTATGCCTTTTCTCTCTTATTTTACAAGGTTTACAAGAAGAGGGAGAATGCTGGGAGCTGGAATTCTGGGCTGGAAAAGGAGCAAACTCTGGAAACCTATTCTGCACAACTCCAAAAGCCCTGAAACTCAACAGAACATCGTTTCAGTAAATATAAAAAATATCTGGCGAAAGAAGTCCACGAGGGGGGCCACCGGCTGTCCACGAGGGTGGGGGCGCGCCCCCCTGCCTCATGTGCTAGCCGACAGGTCCCGGATGACCATCTTCTCCTATATGAGGTGTTTTGACCTGGAAAAAATAAGAAGGAGGCTTCTGGGACCAGACGCCTCCGTCTCGAGGCGGAACCGAGGCGGAAACCAATCTAGGGGTCCGGCAGAGCTGTTCTGCCGGGGATACTTCCCTTCGGGAGGGGGAAATCGTTACCGCCGTCATCACCAACAACTCTCCCATCTTGGGGAGAGCTATCTTCATCAACATCTTCACCAGCACCATCTCCTCTCAAACCCTAGTTCATCTCTTGTATCCAATCTTTGTACCCAAACCTCAGTTTGGTACCTGCGGGTTGCTAGTAGTGTTGATTACTCCTTGTAGTTGATGCTAGTTGGTTTATTTGGTGGAAGATCATATGTTCAGATCCATTATGCATATTAATACCCCTATGATCTTGAACAATATTATGTCTTGTGAGTAGTTACTTTTGTTCCTTAGGACATGGGAGAAGTCTTGCTATTAGTAGTCATGTGAATTTGGTCTTCGTTCGATATTTTGATGAGATGTATGTTGTCTCTCCTCTAGTGGTGTCATGTGAACGTCGACTACATGACACTTCACCATTATTTGGTCCTAGAGGAAGGCATTGGGAAGTAATAAGTAGATGATGGGTTGCTAGAGTGACAGTAGCTTAAACCCTAGTTTATTCGTTGCTTCGTAAGGGGCTGATTTGGATCCATATGTTTCAGGCAATGGTTAGGTTTACCTTAATACTTCTTTTGTAGTTGCGGATGCTTGCATTAGAGGTTAATCATAAGTGGGAGGCTTGTCCAAGTAAGGACAGCACCCAAGCACCGGTCCACCCACATACCAAATTATCAAAGTACCGAACGCGAATCAGACGATCGTGATGAAAACTAGCTTGACAATAATTCCCATGTTTCCTCGGGAGCGCTTTCTTTTATATAAGAGTTTGTCCAGGCTTGTCCTTTGCTACAAAAAGGATTGGGCCACCTTGCTGCACCTTATTTACTTTTACCTTTTGTCACTTGCTACCAATTACCTTATCACAAAACTATATGTTACCTATAATTTCAGTGCTTGCAGAAAATACCTTACTGAAAACTGCCTATCATTTCCTTCTGCTCCTCGTTGGGTTTGACACTCTTACTTATCAAAAGGACTACGATAGATGCCCTACACTTGTGGGTCATCAAGACTCTTTTCTGGCGCCGTTGCCGGGGAGTGAAGCGCCTTTGGGAAGTGGAATTTGGTAAGGAAAAATTTATATAGTGTGCTGAAATTTATTGTCACTTGTTACTATGGCTCAAAATCCTTTGAGGGGCTTGTTCGGGGTATCTTCACCCTGAATAGAAGAGCAAAAAGTTGCTGCTCAACCTACTGCACCCACTGAAAATGTTTGCTTTGAGATTCCTTCGGGTATGATAGAGAAACTGCTTGAAAATCCCTTTACAGGAAACGGAACACTACATCCTGATTTACATCTAATATATGTGGATGAAGTTTGTGGATTGTTTAAGCTTGCAGGTATGCCCAGGGATGTTATCAAGAAGAAGGTCTTCCCTTTATCTTTGAAGGGAGATGCATTGACATGGTTTAGGCTATGCGATGATATGGGATCATGGAACTATAATCGTCAGAAGTTGGAATTTCACCAAAAGTTCTACCCTATGCCCCAGGTTCATCGTGATCGTAATTATATTTATAATTTCTGGCCTCGCGAAGGAGAAAGCATCGCTCAAGCTTGGGGAGGCTTAAGTCAATGTTATATTCATGCCCTAATCATGAGCTCTCACGAGAAATGGTCATTCAAAAATTTTATGCTCGGCTATCTCTTAATAATCGTTCCATGCTCGATACTTCTTGTTCTGGCTCTTATATGATGAAGACTATTGAATTCAAATGGGATTTATTGGAAATAATTAAACGCAACTCTGAAGATTGGGATCTCGACAAAGGTAAGGAGTCAGGTATGACCCCTAAGTTTGATTGTGTTAAAGCTTTTATGGATACCGATGTTTTCTGTGAGTTTAGCACTAAATATGGACTTGACTCTGAGATAGTAGCTTCTTTCTGTGAAACTTTTGCTACTGATGTTGATCTCCCCAAGGAGAAGTGGTTTAAATACCATCCCCCTATTGAAGTAAAAGTAGTTGAACCTATTAAAGTTGAAGAAAATACTATCACTTATGATGTTGACCCTGTTATTCCTACTACTTACATTGAGAAACCACCTTTCCCTGTTAGGATAAAGGATCATGCTCAAGCATCAACTGTAGTTTGTAAGAGTAATACTAGAACACCTACGCCCTCTGAGCAAATTAAAGTTGAACCTAGTGTTGCTATGGTTAAATATCTCTTGGTAGAAGATTTAGATGGACATGTTATTTACCTCCAAGAAGAGTCTGCTAGAATAGCCAAACCCAATGCTAGGAATAAACATAAACATGTTGTAGGCTTGCCTGTTATCTCCGTTAAGATAGGAGATCATTGCTATCATGGTTTATGCGATGTAGGTGCTAGTGCGAGTATTATCCCTTTTGATTTGTATAAGGAAATTATGCATGATATTGCACCTGTTGAGTTAGAAGGGATTGATGGTACTATTAAGCTTGCTAATAGAGATACTATTTCACCAGCTGGGATTGTTAGAGATATTGAAGTCTTGTGTGGGAAGGTTAAATACCCTGCTGATTTTCTTGTTCTTAGTTCCCCACAAGATGAATTATGTCCCATTATATTTGGTAGACCCTTCTTGAATACTGTTAATGCCAAGATAGACTGCGTGAAAGATATTGTCACCGTGGGGTTAGGGGATATGTCTCATGATTTTAACTTTGCTAAATTCCGTAGACAACCCCTTGAAAAGGCACCACCCAGTAAGGATGAAATTATTGGTCTTGCTTCTATTGTCGTGCCACCTAATGATCCTTTAGAACAATACTTGCTAGACCATGAAAATGATATGCATATGAATGAGAGAAGGGAAATAGATGAAATATTCCTTAAACAAGGACCCGTATTGAAAAACAACTTGCCTGTTGAAATCTTAGGAGATCCTCCTCCACCCAAGGGTGATCCCGTGTTTGAACTTAAACCTTTACCTGATAATCTTAAGTATGTTTATCTTGATGAAAAGAAGATATATCCTGTTATTATTAGTGCTAACCTTTCAGAGCAGGAAGAAGAAAAATTATTGAAAACTCTGAAGAAGCATCGTGCTGCCATTGGATAAACTCTGGATGACCTTAAGGGCATTAGTCCCACTATATGCCAACACAAGATAAAATTGGAAGAAAATGCTAAACCGGTTATTAATCACCAACGATGGTTAAATCCTAAGATGAAAGAAGTGGTAAGGAAGGAAATACTAAAGCTTCTAGAGGCAGGTATTATCTATCCAGTAGCTGATAGCCAGTGGGTAAGTCATGTCCATTGTGTCCCTAAGAAAGAAGGTATGACTGTCGTTCCTAATGATAAAGATGAAGGTTATAGGATGGTAATTGATTTCCGTAAGTTAAATAAAGCTACTAAGAAAGATCATTACCCCTTGCCATTTATTGACCAAATGCTAGAAAGGTTATCCAAACATACTCATTTCTGCTTTTTAGACGGTCATTCTGGTTTCTCACAAATACATGTGTCAAAAGGGGATCAAGAAAAGACCACCTTTACTTGTCCTTTCGGTACCTTTGCTTATAGACGTATGCCTTTTGGTTTATGTAATGCACCTGCTACCTTTCAAAGATGCATGATGGCTATATTCTCTGATTTTTGTGAAAAGATTGTTGAGGTTTTCATGGATGATTTCTCCGTTTACGGAACTTCTTTTGATGATTGCTTAAGCAACCTTGATCGAGTTTTGCAGAGATGTGAAGACACTAACCTTGTCTTGAATTGGGAGAAGTGCCACTTCATGGTTAATGAAGGCATTGTTTTGGGACATAAAATTTCTGAAAGAGGTATTGAAGTTGACAAAGCTAAAGTTGATGCTATTGAAAAAATGTCATGCCCTAAGGACATCAAAGGTATACGAAGTTTCCTTGGTCATGCCCGGTTTTATAGGAGGTTCATAAAGGACTTCTCCAAAATCTCCAGGCCTCTGACTAATATCTTACAAAAAGATATTCCTTTTGTCTTTGACGATGATTGTCTAGAAGCATTTGAAATACTTAAGAAAGCATTTATCTCTGAACCTATTGTCTAGCCTCCTGACTGGAATTTACCCTTTGAGATTATGTGCGATGCTAGTGATTATGCTGTAGGAGCTGTTCTAGGGCAAAGAGTTGATAAGAAATTGAATGTTATCCAGTATGCTAGTAAAACTCTAGATAGTGCCCAAAGAAATTATGCTACTACTGAGAAAGATTTTTTAGCAGTTGTATTTGCTTGTAATAAGTTTAGACCCTATATTGTTGATTCTAAAGTAACTATTCACACTGATCACGCTACTATCAAATACCTTATAGAAAAGAAAGATGCTAAACCTAGACTTATTAGATGGGTTCTCTTGCTGCAAGAATTTGACTTACATATTATTGATAGAAAGGGAGCTGAGAACCCCGTTGCAGACAACTTGTCTAGGTTAGAGAACATACTTGATGACCCACAACCTATTCATGATAGCTTTCCTGATGAACAAATAGCTGTCATAAATACTTCTCGTATTGTTCCATGGTATGCCGATTATGCTAATTATATTGTTGCTAAGTTTATACCTCCTAGCTTCACATACCAGCAAAAGAAAAAATTCTTCTATGATTTGAGACATTACTTCTGGGATAACCCACATCTTTATAAAGAAGGAGTAGATGGTATTATTAGATGTTGTGTACCTGAGCATGAACAGGAACATATCCTACGCAAGTGCCACTCCGAAGCTTATGGAGGACACCATGCGGGAGATAGAACTGCACACAAGGTATCGCAATCCGGTTTTTATTGGCCTACTCTCTTCAAGGATGCCCGTAAGTTTGTCTTATCTTGTGATGAATGTCAAAGAATTGGTAATATTAGTAGACGTCAAGAAATGCATATGAATTTTTCACTTGTTATTGAACCATTTGATGTTTGGGGCTTTGATTATATGGGACCGTTTCCTGCCTCTAATGGGCACACACATATTTTAGTTGCTGTTGATTACGTTACTAAGTGGGTAGAAGCTATTCCAACTAGTAGTGCAAATCATAACATCTCTATTAAGATGCTTAAAGAAGGTATTTTCCCGAGGTTTGGAGTCCCTAGATATCTAATGACTAATGGTGGTTCACACTTTATTCATGGTGCTTTCCGTAAGATGCTTGCTAAGTATGATGTCAACCATAGAATTGCATCCCCCTATCACCCACAAACTAGTGGTCAAGTAGAATTAAGTAATAGGGAGTTGAAATTAATCTTGCAAAAGACAGTTAATAGGTCTAGAAAGAATTGGTCCTAGAAACTAGATGATGCATTATGGGCTTATAGAACTGCATACAAAAATCCTATGGGTATGTCTCCATATAAGATGGTATACGGAAAAGCTTGTCACTTACCTCTCAAACTAGAACATAAGGCATATTGGGCTATTAAAGAGCTCAATTACGATTTCAAACTTGCCAGTGAAAAGAGGTTATTTGACATTAGTTGCCTCGATGAATGGAGAACCCAGGCCTACGAGAATGCCAAGTTGTTTAAAGAAAAAGTTAAAAGATGGCATGACAAAAGGATACAAATGCGTGAGTTTAACGTAGGTGATTATGTATTGCTATTCAATTATCATTTAAGATTTTTTGCCGGAAAACTTCTCTCCAAGTGGGAAGGACCTTACGTTATCGAGGAGGTCTACCGTTCCTGTGCCATAAAAATCAACAACATCGAAGGCACAAATCCGAAGGTGGTGAACGGTCAAAGAATTAAACATTATATCTCAGGTAATCCTATAAATGTTGAAACAAATATTATTGAAACTGCAACCCTGGAGGAATACATAAGGGACACTTTCCAGAATGATTCAGCCTCCGAAAAGGAAGAGGTATGTGATACGGTAAGTAAACCGACACCAAAACAGTTCTAAAGGCATTTTTTCTCCATTTTGGAATATTTAGAAAAATAGAAAAATAAGTCGCAGTCCGGAAGAGACACGGGGCATCCACGAGGGTGGAGGGCGCGCCCCCTTCCTCGTGGGCACCCCGTGTGTCTCTCGGACTCCGTTTTCTTGTGGGTTACTCCCTTTGGTCGGTAAAAATTCATTATACATACTCCCAAAGGTTTTGACCTTTGTATCACGCAAAAATCCTCTGTTTTTGTTTCGAGCTGCTGTATTTGACAGATCTAGATCATCATGGCGTCCTCCAACACCCCCAAGGACAAGTTCTTCGAGAAGGTCATCAACCCCTACCTTGCGGAGGTGCTGCACCACCCTAAAACCATGGAGTTGCATGAGGGGATGCTGCACATCCGTGATGTTGAGGGGCCAAGGAGGACCGTAAGCGTGGAGACAAGACTCGAAGAAATGGAGCGGCAAGTTTTCAAGTGCCAAGGTATGGTGGAACGAGGACTCAATGCCAACCACATGATGATCTCGGAGCTCACCAACAACCTCAAGCTGGACTCAAGGATCTTTGGGGAAGCTATCTCCAATCTTCAAGAGAAGATCGAACATCTCCAAACCCAAATCTATGACCTGCAGAACCAAAACTATGAGTATGAATATTGATTCAAGAAGATGAGTTTGGCTACAGATTTGACTATCCCGGAGACTTGATCATCCTTCTACGATGGTGAGCCTATTCCTTGGAAGGTGGACAACAAGACTACATCATCAACAACTCCATCATCACCACCCCCGAAGAAGGAGACATAATCATATGGGTATGGCACTCCCCTTGGCAACTTCCAAGCTTGGGGGAGTGACCCCGGTATCGTATCACCATCACTCCTATCTTTATCGTTTTACTTAGTTCGATCCTTTTGGTAGTATCTTGATCTATTAGAATAAAGTTAGCATGATCTAGTTGTGAGCTTTTGCTTTGTGAGCTTTACCCTTTGTAATCAAGTCCGTGAGCTATATAATAAAGATTAGTGTTGAGTCAAGGGCTTGATTTCCTCACTTGGGTCATGATAAAAATAAAGAAAACATAAAGAGTATCAAAGAGATCATATTGATCTTGTGGGAAGTAATGACTTCACATACAAGAGTATGATAAATAAAAGTTGTTGGGAGTTGACAAACATAGTTTTGGTCATCGTTGCAATTAATAGGAAGTAATAAAAGAAGAGAGGCTTCACATTCTTGGACATCTTTTATGATTGTGAGCACTCATTAAAGTATGACATGCTAAAGAGTTGATGTTGGACAAGGAAGACAACATAATGGGTTATGTCTTCTTATATCCGAAATAAAGTATATTGTCATGGATCATCCAACATAATGAGCTTGCCTTTCCCCCTCATGCTAGCCAAAACTCCTCGCACTAAGTAGAGATACTACTTGTGCTTCCATATATCCTTAAACCCAGTTTTGCCATGAGAGTCCACCATACCTACCTATGGATTGAGAAAGATCCTTCCAAGTAAGTTGTCATGTTGCAAACTCGCTGAAATATGTATGATTTATTAGTGTGGGAGAAATTAGCTTTATACGATCTTGTGATATGGAAGTAATAAAAGCGACGGACTGCATAATAAAGGTCCTTATCACAGGTGGCAATATAAAGTTAAGTTCTTCTATGCTAAGACTTTGTGCATCCAACCCTAAAAACACATGACAACCTCTGCTCCCTCTGCGAAGGGCCTATCTATTATTCTTGCCTAATAAGAGTGAAGGTGAATTTCACCTTTTTTTTTACATTTTATCCTTTGGCAAGCACATTGTGTTGGAAAGATCCTGACATATATGACCACTTGGATGTAAGTTTTCATGGTCTATTACTGTTGACATTACCCTTAAGGTAAAAGGTTGGGAGGCAACACCATAAGCCCCTATCTTGCTCTGTGTCCGATTAAAACTCCATAAACATAAGTATTGCGTGAGTGTGAGAAATTGTGAAAGACTATATGATAGTTGAGTATGTGGGCTTGCTGAAAAGCTCTTATATTGACTCTTTCCGATGTTACGATAAATTGCAATTGCTTCAATGACCGAGATCAAAGTTTGTTAGTTTCCAATGAAGTTTATGATTCATACTTGATATTGTGGATGAATTGTTAATTTAGCATAAGAATCATATGACTATATTTACTTAAGTTGATGTTATGAGAATGATCATGATGCCCTCATGTCCGTATTTTGTTTTTATCGACAGCTCTATCTCTAAACATGTGGACATATTTTTTGATTTCGGCTTTCGCTTGAGGACAAGCAAGGTCTAAGCTTGGGGGAGTTGATACGTCCATTTTGCATCATGCTTACATGTTGATATTTATTGCATTATGGGCTGTTATTACATGTTTTGTCACAATACTTATGCCTTTTCTCTCTTATTTTACAAGGTTTACAAGAAGAGGGAGAATGCCGGCAGTTGGAATTCTGGGCTGGAAAAGGAGCAAACTCTGGAAACCTATTCTGCACAACTCCAAAAGCCCTGAAACTCAACAGAATGTCGTTTCGGAAAATATAAAAAATATCTGGCGAAAGAAGTCCACGAGGGGGGCCACCAGCTGTCCACGAGGGTGGGGGCGCGCCCCCCTTCCCAGGGCGCGCCCCCTGCCTCGTGGGCCAGCCGGCAGGCCCCCGATGCCCATCTTCTCCTATATGAGGTGTTTTGACCTGGAAAAAATAAGAAGGAGGCTTTCAGGACCAGACGTTGCCGTCTCGCGGTGGAACCGAGGCGGAAACCAATCTAGGGCTCCGGCAGAGCTGTTCTGCCGGGATACTTCCCTCCGGGAGGGGAAAATCGTCACCGCCGTCATCACCAACAACTCTCTCATCTTGGGGAGAGCTATCTTCATCAACATCTTCACCAGCACCATCTCCTCTCAAACCCTAGTTCATCTCTTGTATCCAATCTTTGTACCCAAACCTCAGATTGGTACCTGCGGGTTGCTAGTAGTGTCGATTACTCCTTGTAGTTGATGCTAGTTAGTTTATTTGGTGGAAGATCATATGTTCAGATCCATTATGCATATTAATACCCCTCTGATCTTGAACAATATTATGTCTTGTGAGTAGTTACTTTTGTTACCGAGGACATGGGAGAAGTCTTGCTATTAGTAGTCATGTGAATTTGGTCTTCGTTCGATATTTTGATGAGATGTATGTTGTCTCTCCTCTAGTGGTGTCATGTGAACGTCGACTAAATGACACTTCACCATTATTTGGGCCTAGAGGAAGGCATTGGGAAGTAATAAGTAGATGATGGGTTGCTAGAGTGACAGAAGCTTAAACCCTAGTTTATGCGTTGCTTCGTGAGGGGCTGATTTGGATCCATATGTTTCAAGCTATGGTTAGGTTTACCTTAATACTTCTTTTGTAGTTGCGGATGCTTGCATTAGTGGTTAATCATAAGTGGGAGGCTTGTCCAAGTAAGGACAGCACCCAAGCACCGGTCCACCTGAAGGAAATATGCCCTAGAGGCAATAATAAAGTTGTTATTTATATTTCCTTATATCATGATAAATGTTTATTATTCATGCTAGAATTGTATTAACCGGAAACTTAGTACATGTGTGAATACATAGACAAAACAGAGTGTCCCTAGTATGCCTCTACTAGACTAGCTCATTGATCAAAGATGGTTATGTTTCCTAACAATAGACATGAGTTGTCATTTGATCAATGGGATCACATCATTAGGAGAATGATGTGATGGACAAGACTCATCCATTAGCATAGCACCTTGATCGTTTAGTTTTACTGCTATTGCTTTCTTCATGACTTATACATGTTCCTATGACTATGAGATTATGCAACTCCCGAATACCGTAGGAACACTTTGTGTGCTACCAAACATCACAACGTAACTGGGTGATTATAAAGGTACTCTACAGGTGTCTCCGAAGGTACTTGTTGGGTTGCCGTATTTCGAGATTAGGATTTGTCACTCCGATTGTCGGAGAGGTATCTCTGGGCCCACTCGGTAATGCACATCACTATAAGCCTTGCAAGCATTGCAGCTAATGAGTTAGTTGCGGGATGATGTATTACGGAACGAGTAAAGAGACTTGTTGGTAACGAGATTGAACTAGGTATTGAGATACCGACGATCGAATCTCGGGCATGTAACATACCGATGACAAAGGGAACAATGTATGATGTTATGCGGTTTGACCGATAAAGATCTTCGTAGAATATGTGGGAGCCAATATGAGCATCCAGGTTCCGCTATTGGTTATTGACCGGAGACGTGCCTCGGTCATGTCTACATAGTTCTCGAACCCGTAGGGTCCGCACGCTTAAGGTTTCGATGATAGTTTTATTATGAGTTTATGAGTTTTGATGTACCGAAGGAGTTCGGAGTCCCGGATGAGATCGGGGACATGACGAGGAGTCTCGAAATGGTCGAGACGTAAAAATCGATATATTGGACGACTATATTCGGACATCGGAAAGGTTCCGAGTGATTCGGGTATTTTCGGAGTACCGGGGAGTTACGGGAATAGAGGAGAGAGGCCAAAAGGAAGGAGGCGTGCACCCCCCCTTCTGGTCCGAATTGGACAAGGGGTGCAGCCCCCTTTTCCTTCTCCCTCTCCCCCTCTTTCCTTCTCTCCTACTCCGGAAAGGAAAGGGGAATCCTACTAGGACTTGGGAGTCCTAGTAGGACTCCCCACACTTGGTGCGCCCCCTCTAGGGCCGGCCTCTCCCTTCCTCCTTTATATACGGGGGCAGGGGGGCACCTCTAGACACAACAATTGATGTCTTGATCTCTTAGCCGTGTGCGGTGCCCCCCTCCACCATAGTTCTCCTCGATAAATATTGTAGCGGTGCTTAGGCGAAGCCCTGCGACGGTAGAACATCAAGATCGTCACCACGCCGCCGTGCTGACGGAACTCTCCCTCGACACTCGGCTGGATCGGAGTTCGAGGGACGTCATCGAGCTGAACGTGTGCTAGAACTCGGAGGTGCCGTAGTTTCGATGCTTGATCGGTCGGGCCGTGAAGACGTACGACTACATCAACCGCGTTGTTCTAACGCTTCCGCTTTCGGTCTACGAGGGTACGTAGACTCACTCTCCCCTCTCGTTGCTATGCATCTGGTAGATAGATCTTGCGTGATCGTTGAAAAATTTTAAAATACTACGTTCCCCAACAGTGGCATCATGAGCCAGGTCTATGCGTAGATGATATGCACGAGTAGAACACAAGTGAGTTGTGGACGATACTAGTCATACTGCTTACCAGCATGTCATACTTTGATTCGGCGGTATTGTTGGATGAAGCGGCCCGGACCGACATTACGCGTACGCTTACGCGAGACTGGTTCTACCGACGTGCTTCGCACACAGGTGGCTGGCGGGTGTCAGTTTCTCCAACTTTAGTTGAATCAAGTGTGGCTACGCCCGGTCCTTGTGAAGGTTAAAACAGCACATACTTGACGAAATATCGTTGTGGTTTTGTATGCGTAGGTAAGAACGGTTCTTGCTAAGCCCGTAGCAGCCACGTAAAACTTGCAACAACAAAGTAGAGGACGTCTAACTTGTTTTTGCAGGGCATGTTGTGATGTGATATGGTCAAGACATGATGAGTTATACGGTTTTGTATGAAATGATCATGTTTTGTAAAGTTATCGGCAACTGGCAGGAGCCATATGGTTGTCGCTTTATTGTATGAAATGCAATCGCCATGTAATTGCTTTACTTTATCACTAAGCGGTGGCGATAGTCGTATAAGCAATAGTTGGCGAGACGACAACGATGCTACGATGGAGATCAAGGTGTCGCGCCGGTGACGAAGGTGATCAAGACGGTGCTTTGGAGATGGAGATCAAAAGCACAAGATGATGATGGCCATATCATGTCACATATTTTGATTGCATGTGATGTTTATCTTATTATGCTTCTTATTTTGCTTAGTTCGACGGTAGCATTATAAGATGATCCCTTACTAAATTTCAAGGTATAAGTGTTCTCCCTGAGTATGCACCGTTGCGAAAGTTCGTCGTGCCGAGACACCACGTGATGATCGGGTGTGATAAGCTCTACGTTCAAATACAACGGGTGTAAGCCAGTTTTGCACACGCAGAATACTCGGGTTAAACTTGACGAGCCTAGCATATGCAGATATGGCCTCGGAACACTGGAGACCGAAAGGTCGAGCGTGAATCATATAGTAGATATGATCAACATAAGATGTTCACCATTGAAACTACTCCATCTCACGTGATGATCGGACATGGTTTAGTTGATTTGGATCACGTGATCATTTAGATGACTAGAGGGATGTCTATCTAAGTGGGAGTTCTTAAGTAATATGATTAAATTGAACTTTAATTTATCATGAACTTAGTCCTCGTAGTATTAGCATATCTATGTTGTAGATCAATAGCTCGCGATGTTGCTCCCCGTTTATTTTTTATATGTTCCTAGAGAAAACTAAGTTGAAAGATGTTAGTAGCAATGATGCGGAATTGTTCCGTGATCTGAGGATTATCCTCATTGCTGCATAGAGAATTATGTCCTTGATGCACCGCTAGGTGACATACATATTGGAGGAGCAGATGTAGACGTTATGAACGTTCTGACAAAAGCTCGGTATGATGACTACTTGATAGTTTAAGTGCACCATGCTTTATGGCTTAGAACCGGGACTTCAAAAACGTTTTGAAACGCCACGGAGCATATGAGATGTTCCAAGAGTTGAAATTAGTATTTCATACTCATGCCCGTGTCGAGAGGTATAAGACCTCTGACAGTACTTTGCCTACAAGATGGAGGAGAATAGCTCAACCAGTGAGCATGTGCTCAGATTGTCTGGGTAGTACAATTGCTTGAATCAAGTGGGAGTTAATCTTCCAGATAAGATAGTAATTGACAAAGTTCTCTAGACACTATCACCAAGTTAGTATAACTTCGTGATGAACTATAATATGCAAGGGATGACGAAAGTAATTCCTGAGCTCTTCACGATGCTGAAATCGGCGAAGGTAGAAATCAAGAAAGAGCATCAAGTGTTGATGGTTAACCAAACCACTTGTTTCAAGTAAAGGGCAAAGGGATAGAAGGGGAACTTCAAGAAGAATGACAAGCAAGTTATCACTCCCGTGAAGAAACCCAAAGCTAAACTCAAGCCTGAAACAAGTGCTTCTACTGCAAAGGAAATGGTCACTAGATGTGGAACTGCCCTAGATATTTGGCGGATAAGAAGGATGGCAAAGTGAACAAAGGTATATTTGATATACAGATTATTGATGTGTATTTTACTAGTGTTCATAGCAACCCCTCGGTATTTGATATTGGTTCAGTTGCTAAAGAGTAGTAACTCAAAATGGGAGTTGCATAATGAACAGAAACTAGTTAAAGGATGAAGTGACGATGAGTATTGGAAGTATTTCCAAGATTGATATGATCATCATCGCACACTCCCTATACTTTCGGGATTAGTGTTGAACCTAAATAAATGTTATTTGGTGTTGAGCATGAATATGATTTGATCATGTTTATTGCAATACGGTTATTCATGTAAGTTAGAGAATAATTGTTATTCTGTTTACATGAATAAAACCTTCTATGGTCATACACCCAATGAAAATGGTTTGTTGGATCTCGATCGTGGTGATACACATATTCATAATATTGAAACCAAAAGATGCACGGTTAATAATGATAGTGCAACTTATTTGTGGCACTGCCGTTTAGGTCATATTGGTGTAAAGCGCATGAAGAAACTCCATAGTGATGGACTTTTGGAATCACTTGATTATGAGGTGCTTGCGAACCATGCCTCATGGGCAAGATGACTAAAACTCCGTTCTCCGGAACTATGGAGCGAGCAACAGATTTGTTGGAGATCATACATACAGATGTATGTGGACCAATGAGTGTTGAAGCTCGCGGCGGGTATCGTTATTTTGTGACCTTCACTGATGATTTGAGCAGATATGGGTATATCTACTTAATGAAGCACAAGTCTGAAACATTTGAAAAGTTCAAAGAATTTCAGAGTGAAGTGGAGAATCATCGTAACAAGAAAATAAGAGTTTCTACGATATGATCGTAGAGGTAAAATATTTGAGTTAGCGAGTTTGGCCTTCAGTAAAAACAATGTGAAATAGTTTCACTACTCACGCCATCTGGAACACCATAGTGTAATGGTGTGTCCGAACATCATAACCGTACTTTATTAGATATGGTGCGATTGATGATGTCTCTTACCGATCTACTAGTATCGCTTTTGGGGTTATGCATTAGAGACAGCTACATTCACGTTAAATAGGGCACCATCTAAATCCGTGGAGATGGCACCGTATGAACTGTGGTTTGACGAGAAACCTAAGCTGTCATTTCTTTAAGTTTGGCACTGCGATGCTTATGTGAAAAAGTTTCAACATGATAAGCTCGAACCCAAATCGGAGAAGTAAATCTTCATAGGATACCCAAAAAGAAACTGTTGGGTACACCTTCTATCACAGATCCTAAGGCAAGGTCTTTGTTGCTAAGAGTGGATCCTTTCTAGAGAAGGAGTTTCTCTCGAAAGAAGTGAGTGGGAGGAAAGTAGAACTTGATGAGGTAATTGTACCTTCTCCCGAATTGGAAAGGTAGTACATCACAGAAACTCGTTCCAGTGATTCCTACACCAATTAGTGAGGAAGCTAATGATGATGATCATGAAACTTCAGATCAAGTTTTTGCTGAACTTCGTAGATCGACCAGAGTTCGTTCCGCACCAGAGTGGTACGGCAACCCAGTTCTGGAAGTCATGTTACTAGACCATGATGAACCTACGAACTATGAGGAAGCGATGATGAGCCCAGATTCTGCAAAATGGCTTGAGACCATGAAATCTGAGATGGGATCCATGTATTAGAACAAAGTATGGACTTTGGTTGACTTGCCCGATGATCGGCAAGCCATCGAAAATAAATGGATCTTCAAGAGGAAGACCGACGCAAACGGTAATGTTACTGTTTACAAAGCTCGACTTGTTGCGAAAGGGTTTCGACAAGTTCAAGGAGTTGACTACGATGAGACTTTCTCACCCGTAGCGATGCTTAAGTCTGTCCGAATCATGTTAGTAATTGCCGCATTTTAAGAAATCTGGCAAATGGATAACAAAACTGCATTCTTTAATGGATTTATTAAAGAAGACTTGTATATGATGCAACCAGAAGGTTTTGTCAATCCTAAAGGTGCTAACAAAATGTGCAAGCTCCAGCGATCCATTTATGGACTGGTGCAAGCATCTCGGAGTTGGAATATACGCTTTGATAAGTTGATCAAAGCATATAGATTTATACAGACTTGCGGTGAAGCCTGTATTTACAAGAAGTGAGTGGGAGCACTACAACCTTTCTGATAAGTATATGTGAATGACATATTGTCGATCGGAAATGATGTAGAATTTTCTGGAAAGCATAAAGGAGTGTTTGAAAGGAGTTTTTCAAAGAAAGACCTTGGTGAAGCTGCTTACATATTGGGCATCAAGATCTATAGAGATAGATCAAGACGCTTGATAAGACTTTCGATGAGTACATACCTTGATATGATTTTGAAGTAGTTCAAAATGGATCAGTCAAAGAAGGAGTTCTTACCTGACTTGTAAGGTGTGAAGTTGAGTAAAACTCAAAGCCAGACCACGGCAGAAAAATATAGAGAGAATGAAAGTCATTCCCTATGCCTCAGCCATAGGTTCTATAAAGTATGCCATGCTGTGTACCAAACATGTTGTGTACCTGGCCATGAGTTTGTCAAGAGGGTACAATAGTGATCCAGGAGTAGATCACTGTACAGCGGTCAAAATTATCCTTAGTAACTGGATGACTAAGGAAATGTTTCTCGATTATGGAGGTGATAAAGAGTTCGTCGTAAAGGGTTACGCCGATGCAAGCTTTGACACTAAATCCAGCTGACTCTAAGTATCAATCTGGATGCGTATTGAAAGTGGGAGCAATTAGCTAGAGTAGCTCCATGCAGAGCATTGTAGACACATAGACATTTGCGAAATACATACGGATCTGAATGTGACAGACCCGTTGACTAAACTTCTCTCACGAAGCAAAACATGATCACACCTTAGTACTCTTTGGGTGTTAATCACATAGCGATGTGAACTAGATTATTGACTCTAGTAAACCCTTTGGGTGTTAATCACATGACGATGTGAACTATCGGTGTTAAATCACATGGCGATGTGAACTAGATTATTGACTCTAGTGCAAGTGGGAGACTGAAGGAAATATGCCCTAGAGGCAATAATAAAGTTGTTATTTATATTTCCTTATATCATGATAAATGTTTATTATTCATGCTAGAATTGTATTAACCGGAAACTTAGTACATGTGTGAATACATAGACAAAACAGAGTGTCCCTAGTACGCCTCTACTAGACTAGCTCATTGATCAAAGATGGTTATGTTTCCTAACCATAGACATGAGTTGTCATTTGATCAACGGGATCAAATCATTAGGAGAATGATGTGATGGACAAGACCCATCCGTTAGCATAGCACCATGATCGTTTAGTTTTACTGCTATTGCTTTCTTCATGACTTATACATGTTCCTATGACTATGAGATTATGCAACTCCCGAATACCGTAGGAACACTTTGTGTGCTACCAAACGTCACAACGTAACTGGGTGATTATAAAGGTACTCTACAGGTGTCTCCGAAGGTACTTGTTGGGTTTCCGTATTTCGAGATTAGGATTTGTCACTCCGATTGTCGGAGAGGTATCTCTGGGCTCACTCGGTAATGCACATCACTATAAGCCTTGCAAGCATTGCAGCTAATGAGTTAGTTGCGGGATGATGTATTACGGAACGAGTAAAGAGACTTGTTGGTAACGAGATTGAACTAGGTATTGAGATACCGACGATCGAATCTCGGGCATGTAACATACCGATGACAAAGGGAACAATGTATGATGTTATGCGGTTTGACCGATAAAGATCTTCGTAGAATATGTGGGAGCCAATATGAGCATCCAGGTTCCGCTATTGGTTATTGACCGGAGACGTGCCTCGGTCATGTCTACATAGTTCTCGAACCCGTAGGGTCCGCACGCTTAAGGTTTCGATGATAGTTTTATTATGAGTTTATGAGTTTTGATGTACCGAAGGAGTTCGGAGTCCTGGATGAGATCGGGGACATGACGAGGAGTCTCAAAATGGTCGAGACGTAAAAATCGATATATTGGACGACTATATTCGGACATCGGAAAGGTTCCGAGTGATTCGGGTATTTTCGGAGTACCGGGGAGTTACGGGAATAGAGGAGAGAGGCCAAAAGGAAGGAGGCGTGCACCCCCCTTCTGGTCCGAATTGGACAAGGGGTGCAGCCCCCTTTTCCTTCTCCCTCTCCCCCTCTTTCCTTCTCTCCTACTCCGGAAAGGAAAGGGGAATCCTACTAGGACTTGGGAGTCCTAGTAGGACTCCCCACACTTGGTGCGCCCCCTCTAGGGCCGGCCTCTCCCTTCCTCCTTTATATACGGGGGCAGGGGGGCACCTCTAGACACAACAATTGATCTCTTGATCTCTTAGCCGTGTGCGGTGCCCCCCTCCACCATAGTTCTCCTCGATAAATATTGTAGCGGTGCTTAGGCGAAGCCCTGCGACGGTAGAACATCAAGATCGTCACCACGCCGTCGTGCTGACGGAACTCTCCCTCGACACTCGGCTGGATCGGAGTTCGAGGGACGTCATCGAGCTGAACGTCTGCTAGAACTCGGAGGTGCCGTAGTTTCGGTGCTTGATCGGTCGGGCCGTGAAGACGTACGACTACATCAATCGCGTTGTTCTAACGCTTCCGCTTTCGGTCTACGAGGGTACGTAGACTCACTCTCCCCTCTCGTTGCTATGCATCTGGTAGATAGATCTTGCGTGATCGTAGGAAAATTTTAAAATACTACGTTCCCCAACACCACCCACATACCAAATTATCAAAGTACCGAACGCAAATCAGACAATCGTGATGAAAACTAGCTTGACGATAATTCTCATGTGTCCTCGGGAGCGCTTTCCTTTATATAAGAGTTTGTCCAGGCTTGTCCTTTGCTACAAAAAGGATTGGGCCACCTTGCTGCACCTTATTTACTTTTACCTTTTGTCACTTGCTACCAATTACCTTATCACAAAACTATCTGTTACCTATAATTTCAGTGCTTGCGGAAAATACCTTACTGAAAACTACCTATCATTTCCTTCTGCTCCTCGTTGGGTTCGACACTCTTACTTATCGAAAGGACTACGATAGATCCCCTACACTTGTGGGTCATCACTCTTCGCTATGCTCAAGGCTGCGGAGGTAGAAATCAAAAAGGAGCATCAAATGTTGATGGTTAACAAGACCACTAGTTTCAAGAAAAAAGGCAAGGGAAAGAAGGGGAACTTTGAGAAGAATAGCAAGACTGTTGCTACTCCCGCGAAGAAACCCAAGTCTGGAGCCAAGCCTGAAACTGAGTGCTTCTACTGTAAAGGGACTGGACACTGGAAGCGGAACTGCCCCAAGTATTTGGCGGATAAGAAGGATGGCAAGGTAAGCAAAGGTATATGTGATATACATGTTGTTGATGTGTACCTTACTAATGCTCGTAGTAGTACCTGGGTATTTGATACCGGTTCGGTAGCTAATATTTGTAACTCGAAACAGGGACTACGGATTAAACGAAGAATGGCTAAGGACGAGGTGACGATGCGCATGGGAAATGGTTCCAAAGTCGATGTGATCACCGTCGGCACGCTACCTCTACATCTACCTTCGGGGTTAGTTTTAGACCTGAATAATTGTTATTTGGTGCCAGCGTTAAGCATGAACATTATATTTGGATCTTGTTTGTTGCGAGACGGTTATTCATTTAAATAAGAGAATAATGGTTGTTCTATTTTTATGAACAATATCTTTTATGGTCATGCACCCTTGAAGAGTGGTCTATTCTTGTTGGATCTCGATTGTAGTGATACACATATTCATAATATTGAAGCCAAAAGATGCATGGTTAATAATGATAGTGCAACTTATTTTTGGCACTGCCGTTTAGGTCATATTAGTGTAAAGTGCATGAAGAAACTCCATAGTGATGGACTTTTGGAATCACTTGATTATGAATCACTTGGTGCTTGCGAACCATGCCTCATGGGCAAGATGACTAAAACTCCGTTCTCCGGAACAATGGAGCGAGCAACAGATTTGTTGGAAATCATACATACGGATGTATGTGGACCGATGAGTGTTGAAGCTCGCGCGGGTATCGTTGTTTTCTGACCTTCACTGATGATTTGAGCAGACATGGGTATATCTACTTGATGAAACACAAGTCTGAAACATTTGAAAAGTTTAAAGAATTTCAGAGTGAAGTAGAGAATCATCATAACAAGAAAATAAAGTTTCTATGATCTGATCGTGGAGGTGAATATTTGAGTTACGAGTTTGGTCTTCATTTCAAACAATGTGGAATAGTTTCACAACTCACGCCACGCGGAACACCACAGCGTAATGGTGTGTCCGAACGTCGTAACCGTACTTTATTGGATATGGTGCGATCTTTGATGTCTCTTACCGATTTACCACTATCGTTTTGGGGTTATGCTTTAGAGACAGCTGCATTCACGTTAAATAGGGCACCATCTAAATCCGTTGAGACGACGCCTTATGAACTGTGGTTTGGCAAGAAACCAAAGTTGTCGTTTCTTAAAGTTTGGGGCTGCGATGCTTATGTGAAAAATATTCAACCTGATAAGCTCGAACCCAAGTCGGAGAAATGTGTCTTCAGAGGATACCCAAAAGAGACTGTTGGGTACACCTTCTATCATAGATCCGAAGGCAAGATATTCGTTGCAAAGAATGGATCCTTTCTAGAGAAGGAGTTTCTCTCGAAAGAAGTGAGTGGGAGGAAAGTGGAACTTGATGAGGTAATTGTACATTCTCCCGAATTGGAAAGTAGTACATCACAGAAACTAGTTCCAGTGATTCCTACACCAATTAGTGAGGAAGCTAATGATGATGATCATGAGACTTCAGATCAAGTTTCTGCTGAACTTCATAGATCAACCAGAGTTTGTTCCGCAGCAGAGTGGTATGGCAACCCAGTTCTGGAAGTCATGTTACTAGACCATGATGAACCTACGAACTATGAGGAAGCGACGATGAGCCCAGATTCCGCGAAATGGCTTGAGGCCATGAAATCTGAGATGGGATCCATGTATGAGAACAAAGTGTGGACTTTGGTTGACTTGCCCGATGATCGGCAAGCCATCGAAAATAAATGGATCTTCAAGCGGAAGACCGACGCAGACGGTAATGTTACTGTTTACAAAGCTCGACTTCTTGCGAAAGGGTTTCGACAAGTTCAAGGAGTTGACTACGTTGAGACTTTCTCACCCATAGCGATGCTTAAGTCTGTCCGAACCAAGTTAGCAATTGCCGCATTTTATGATTATGAAATCTAGCAAATGGATGTCAAAACAGCATTCCTGAATGGATATCTCTAAGAAGAGTTGTATATGATGCAACCAGAAGGTTTTGTCGATCCTAAAGGTGCTAACAAAGTGTGCAAGTTCTAGCGATCCATCTATGGACTGGTGCAAGCATCTCGGAGTTGGAATATACACTTTGATGAGGTGATCAAAGCATATGGTTTTATACAGACTTTTGGAGAAGCCTGTATTTACAAGAAAGTGAGTGGGAGCTCCATAGCATTTCTGATATTATATGTAGATGACATATTTTTAATTGGAAATGATATAGAATTTCTAGATAGCATAAAAGGATACTTGAATAAGAATTTTTCAATGAAAGACCTCGGTGAAGCTGCTTACATATTAGGCATCAAGATCTATAGAGATAGATCAAGACGCTTAATTGGACTTTCACAAAGCACATACCTTGATAAAGTTTTGAAGAAGTTCAAAATGGATCAGTCAAAGAAAGGGTTCTTGCCTGTGTTACAAGGTGTGAAGTTGAGTAAGACTCAATGCCCGACCACTGCAAAAGATAGAGAGAAAATGAAAGTCATTACCTATGCCTCAGCCATAGGATCTATCATGTATGCAATGCTCTGTACCAGACTTGATGTGTGCCTTGCTATAAGTCTAGCAGGGAGGTACCAAAGTAATCCAGGAGTGGATCACTGGACAGCGGTCAAGAACATCCTAAAGTACCTGAAAAGGAAAAACGATATGTTTCTCGTGTATGGAGGTGACAAAGAGCTTGTCGTAAACGGTTACGTCGATTCAAGCTTTGACACTGATTCGGATGACTCTAAGTCACAAACCGGATATGTATTTTTATTAAACGGTGGAGCTATCAGTTGGTGCAGTTCCAAGCAGAGTGTCGTGGCGGGATCTGAAGGAAATATGCCCTAGAGGCAATAATAAAGTTGTTATTTATATTTCCTTATATCATGATAAATGTTTATTATTCATGCTAGAATTGTATTAACCGGAAACTTAGTACATGTGTGAATACATAGACAAAACAGAGTGTCCCTAGTATGCCTCTACTAGACTAGCTCATTGATCAAAGATGATTATGTTTCCTAACCATAGACATGAGTTGTCATTTGATCAACGGGATCACATCATTAAGAGAATGATGTGATGGACAAGACCCATCCGTTAGCTTAGCACTATGATCGTTTAGTTTTACTGCTATTGCTTTCTTCATGACTTATACACGTTCCTATGACTATGAGATTATGCAACTCCCGAATACCGTAGGAACACCTTGTGTGCTATCAAACGTCACAACGTAACTGGGTGATCATAAAGATGCTCTACAGGTGTCTCCGAAAGTGTTTGTGGTGTTGGCATAGATCAAGATTAGGATTTGTCACTCCGAGTGTCGGAGAGGTATCTCTGGGCCCTCTCGGTAACACACAATCACAATAAGCCTTGCAAGCAATAGACTAATGAGTTAGTCACGAGATGATGTATTACGAAACGAGTAAAGAGACTTGTCGGTAACGAGATTGAACTATGTATAGAGATACCGACGATCAAATCTCGGGAAGTAACATACCGATGACAAAAGGAACAACGTATGTTGTTATGCGGTTTGACCGGTAAAGATCTTCGTAGAATATGTAGGAGCCAATATGAGCATCCAGGTTCCGCTATTGGTTATTGACCGGAGATGAGTCTCGGTCATGTCTACATAGTTCTCGAACCCGTAGGGTCCGCACGCTTAACGTTTGATGACGATCGGTATTATGAGTTTTTGAGTTTTGATGTACCGAAGGAGTTCGGAGTCCCGGATGAGACCGGGGACATGACGAGGAGTCTCGAAATGGTTGAGACATAAATATCGATATATTGGACGACTATATTCGGACATCGGAAAGGTTCCGAGTGATTCGGGTATTTTTCGGAGTACCGGAGAGTTACGGGAATAGAGGAGAAACGCCAAAAGGAAGGAGGCGCGCGCCCCCCCTCTGGTCCGAATTGGACAAGGGGTGCAGCCCCTTTTCCTTCTCCCTCTCCACCTCTTTCCTTCTCTCCTACTCCGGAAAGGAAATGGGAATCCTCGTAGGACTCCCCACACTTGGCGCGCCCCCTCTAGGGCCGGCCTCTCCCTTGCTCCTTTATATACGGGGGGAAGGGGGGCACCCTAGGACACACAAGTTGAATTGTTTTAGCCGTGTGCGGTGCCCCCCTCCACAGAAACACACCTCGGTCATACCGTTGCAGTGCTTAGGCAAAGCCCTACGCCGGTAGATACATCATATCCGTCACCACGCCGTCGTGCTGACGTAACTCTCCCGTGAAGCTCAACTGGATCAAGAGCTCGTGGGACGTCATCAAGCTGAACGTGTGCTGAACGCGGAGGTGCCGTACGTTTGGTGCTTGATCGGTTGGATCGCGAAGAAGGTCGTCTACATCAACCGCATCACTTGACGCTTCCGCTCCCGGTCTACGAGGGTACGTAGACACACTCTCCCCTCTCGTTGGTATGCATCTAGTAGATAGATCCTGCGTGATCGTAGGAAAATTTTAAAAATACTACGTTCTCCAACAGGATCTACGTGTGAAGCGGATTACATAGCTGCTTCGGAAGTAGCAAATGAAAGAGTCTGGATGAAGGAGTTCATATCCGATCTAGATGTAAATACCTAGTGCATCGGGTCCAATGAAAATCTTTTGTGACAACACTGGAGCAATAGCCTTGGCGAAGGAATCCAGGTTTCACAAGAGAACAAAGCACATCAAAAGACGCTTCAATTCCATCCGCGGTCTAGTCAAGGAGGGAGACATAGAGATTTGCAAGATACATACGGATCTGAATGTTGCCGACCCGTTGACTAAGCCTCTTCCACGGGCAAAACATGATCAGCACCAAGACTCCATGGGTGTTAGGATCATTACTTTGTAATCTAAATTATTGACTCTAGTTCAAGTGGGAAAATGAAGGAAATATGCCCTAGAGGCAATAATAAAGATGTTATTTGTATTTCTTTATATCATGATAAATGTCTTTTATTCATGCTAGAATTGTATTAACCGAAAACTTAGTACATGTGTGAATACATAGACAAAACAGTATGTCCCTAGTATGCCTCTACTAGACTAGCTCATTGATCAAAGATGGTTATGTTTCCTAGCCATATACATGAGTTGTCATTTGATCAAACGGGATCACATCATTATGAGAATGATGTGATGGACAAGACCCATACGTTAGCTTAGCACTATGATCGTTTAGTTTTACTGCTATTGCTTTCTTCATGACTTATACATGTTCCTATGACTATGAGAATATGCAACTCCCGTATACCGGAGGAACACCTTGTGTGCCATCAAACGTCACCACGTAACTGGGTGATTATAAAGATGCTCTACAGGTGTCTCCAAAGGTATTCGTGGTGTTGGCATAGATCAAGAAAAGGAGACGTGTTTCCTCCGGCCAATGAGAATTTTACATGTGGAAAATCGTCATTGGTCGTTACTATTAACGGGTTATTGGAAGTCCAACACCGGTTCCTTAGTGCCAACCAAGCAAAGAAGCGGCATTGAGAAGGAACCCGACATTTTCAAGTCAGCTTGGATGTTGGCACAACCTCACGTCTCGAAAACCGGCTAACATACGCCGATCTTTACACTATTCAGCTTTTGGAAAACCGAACCAACTCATTTCGAATCTCCCATTTCATAACCAGGGCAGGGTCTAACTTTATGATGAGAATGTGGTAGTTTTCTCTTGTGGAGGGCGAGAAGGCAGATGGATGGAGCTTGTGGCGCTGCTGGACATGGTCGGGACTGGGTTGCTGCTGTTTTGTATTCGACACAAGTGTTCATTGATGAATTCACTCAAACTCGAGAAGTTGTTGCTTCCTTGCCGAAGAACAGAAGAGATGGAGATGGAGATGGGGGTGACGTAGCTGTTAGGTCGTTCATCGGATTGGTTACATAGATTCTTGTCTTTCCGAATTTCGGTCATCACTGAACAACCAACCTGCCCTCTGCATGTGTTTGATTTTGTTGTTGCTTGATTTGGAATCTTCATACAATGAATTTGTGAATTCACTCCATTTCTTTCCACCTATTATGCTGCGAAAATTTTGCGTGAAATTTCTTCAGACTTGTCTAAATTTTGTCCTTCTTTGTATCAAATCCAAAACATTAGGGCGCTCAATGTGAAATGTTAGGGTCTTCACTGCAAAATGTTATGCCAAAATTTCTTGATGGATGGCTTCTACGAAAAGATCACCGGGTATTGGAAGAACAAAATGGAATAAAGGTCGTTCCCGTCTAGTTCACGTTTCGTTGATGTGTCTAGCATCATTAGTGAGCGTGGATGTGTGTCTCTGGCAAATCTGTCTTTGGTGGATTTGCTCGAATCTGTTCGTGGTTCATCTATATTCTTGTGTCTTGAGGCTGGATCCTTCTGATCTACACCCTTCATCCTCGACGGTTGTTGTTCTGGTGCGTTAGTTCTCAGTCGGAGCAAACTATTGCAGATCAAGGCGCTGTAGCTGTTCCGACAACTGGCCCAAGCGAGCGACCAACCCACCGCGTTGGCTGAAGGACTACATCGTCGGTGCCTGTTAAATAGGAGTCGTTGGTGCTCTGTATTGTTTTGGCTAAGAATTGGATGACAGCTTTCGGCCGTTGTAATTTGCTTTTATCTCAATTGCCCAACAGTAATTTGTTTACCCATCATATGCTATTTCCTTGAGAGAAGCCACTAGTAGAGGCATCAACGGGCCGAATTATACGACATGCCTTTAACAGGCCCAAAGTCACGTTGGGCTGAACTGTTGACACCTTGATCACGGGCTGTTAGTGGGCCTAATGTCGCGTCTGACCATATATGGCCCATGGGCAGCACGGGCCATTACCAGGCCGAAAGACACACCGGGCTGAAATGGGCTCATGTCTACATCGGGTCTCTAACAGGCCGAAATCTCACTGGGCCGTAATTGGGCCCAAAGACTCGGCAAACAATTAACATGCCAGATCCGGCGGTGGGCCGTAAATGGGCCATGTTTAAGCAGGCCGTTAGTGGGCCAACCCACTAGTACCTGAGTTAATCAAACGGTCCTTTGACTAGGCCAGCCTTTTTAACCTATATGGGCCTCTGTTGGGCCATGCCACATGTCGACGTATCATAGGCATGTTTCCTCCCTGGGATGAACGACATCTGGGCCATCGCGGAGCCGACACGTGTTTCCTCCGGTCAATGAGAATTTTACACGTGGAAAATTGTCATTGGTCGTTACTATTAACAGGTTATTGAAAGTCCAAGACCGATTCCTTAGGGCCAACCAAGCAAAGAAGCGACATTGAGAAGGAACCCGACATTTCCAAGTCAGCTTGAACGTTGGCACAACCTCACATCTCGAAAACCGGCTAGCATACGCCGATCTCACCGAGAACTATCCCTGCGTTTCCCAAGATCAAGTGACATTATCCTGCTTGTCAGTGCACGGTTCCCACGCAGCTACCCTCGGCCACAGCTCGAGGAACTGCTGAAGGGCTGCAACGGTGATGTTTGGCCCGATGTCCGATGCCCAGTCTCCGCTTGCAGCCACCTGACACCCTTCTACACTATCACACCTGCATTGGTGACTCCGTTGTAGACGACACCATCCCTGTCTCCGGTGTGGTCCTAGTGAGGCCTCGCCAGGGACACTGCGGCAGGTCGCATCTCCCTCCTCTCGTCCTCCGACCACTGCTCTTTCTGCTCTCCCAAATCGGCTGACAAGATTTGTGTTCTTAGGAAACTTAGAAGTAGCAAATGCGCTCTTAAAACACAAAAAGGAAATGGAATTGTCCATCTGTAAGATGTTTGAAATTTTCGTTTGTCACCGAGTCATGTATTGAAGCTGCACTTTTTTTGGGGGGAGAAGCTGCACATTTTGAAGTATACAATTAATTATAGGTGATCGACATTTAGACTGACTTAGAAACAACAGAAGCAAAGTGAATACAAGGGTGGTTCATAAGATCAAAAGTACCCACTTTAGTTTAAGCTGCAGTACATGCAGTTTACTGTAACAAAAGATAGTAACTTATTAGTAGCACAGTAGCTAATCGACCACATGATCCACAGTAGCTGGCATGGTCTCTTATTGCTGGTCCATGATATAGCACAAAGTTTACACACAGAACGGTCCATTCATCATCCATGGCAGGTCCATCATCACATGCTTGGCTTCACGTTGAGCCGGTTCGCCACCTTCATCCCGCAAGACTTGTCACACTGCATCCATATCCAGTTAGTGCTCAACAAACAAAGAAAATTCAGGGTAAATCCTCCCATGGATTCATGCATGCATCAATAATTGTTCGGTCACTTAATGAATTACTAGTTACCTTGGAGAGGAAGTCGATCCAGATGACGCGTAGCTCGTGGCTGACCTTGGGGTGGGCGAGCGCGTCGGCGAAGCGGCGCACGAACCTGTCCTGCCGGTCGGGCGCCCAGCTGCGGTACCTCTCCCCGGGCTGCACGAAGTCGTTCTCCTTCTTGATCCTCGTCTTCTCCCTTTTTCCGACGACGGGTCGCGTTGGCACGGGGAAGCTGGCCGGCTCGGCGTGCCGGAGCGGCGCGTGGCGGGACGGGTAGTAGTCCACCTCCTCGTCCCGGTGCATGAAGTTCATGGCGCCGTCGTAGTGGTTGTTCTTGAAGCCGCACTTGGGCGCGTTGACGGGGAGCATCAGGTAGTTTGGCCCCAGGCGGTAGCGCTGCGTGTCGGCGTAGGCGAACACCCTGCACTGCAGCATCTTGTCGTCGGAGTAGTAGATCCCGGGCACGACGAGGCCGGGGCCGAAGGCCAGCTGCTCGTTCTCGTTGAAGAAGTTATCTACGTTTCGGTCGAGCACGAGGCGCCCCACGGGCTGGAGGGGGACGAGGTCCTCGGGCCACGTTTTGGTGTCGTCGAGCGGGTCGAAGTCAAAGCGGTCCTCGTTGTCGGGGTCGATGACCTGCACGAAGAGCTTCCACTCGGGGAAGTTGCCGGCGTCGATGGAGTCGTAGAGGTCCTGGGTGGCGTGGCTGTGGTTCTTGCCACCTACGAGCGTGGCCTCGTCGTCCATGAGGCAACTGACGCCGCAGGTGGGGCGCCAGTGGAACTTGATGTAGTGGGACTTGCCGGCGCGGGTGACGAAGGTGTAGGTGTTGACGCCGAAGCCGTCCATGTGGCGGTAGTCGGTGGGGATGCCGACGTCGTCGAAGAGGAAGAAGAAGGTGTGGAGGCTCTCCGGGTGGTGCGAAAGGAAGTCGAAGACGCGCCAGTACTCCTGCACATAGTGTTAAAAATGTTCAATGAGATTTCACATATTTTAGTGAGGTCTGAAATACTTTTAACCCCGAAATTTCAAGACAGATTCAAACTGATTTTAAAATAAATTTAACTTTTGTTAGGATTCATTTACAATTAATTGAAATTGGAAATCTCAAAATCCGAAACAATTCTTTTTAAATTTTGCATATTTCGACGAGGCCTGAAATTATTCTCTTTTCGATGTGAATAAAAAAAAGCTTGCCTGCACGTGGGACTTGGGGTTGGGCTTGAAGGCGTGGATGACGTCGGGGAACTTGATGCCGTCGCGGATGAAGAAGACGGGGAAGTTGTTGCCAAGGAGGTCCCAGTTGCCCTCGCGCGTGTAGAACTTGACGGCGAAGCCGCGCGGGTCGCGGATGGTCTCGGGGGAGCCGCGCTCGTGGATGACGGTGGAGAAGCGGACGATCACCGGCGTTCGCGCCCCGGGCGCGCGGAGGAAGTCGGCGCAGGTGAGGCCGGTGACGTCGTGGGTGCACTCGAAGAAGCCCTTGGCGGAGGCGCCCCGCGCGTGGACGACGCGCTCCGGGATGCGCTCGCGGGCGAAGTGGGCGATCTTCTCGAGCAGGTGGTAGTCCTCCAGCAGGATCGGGCCACGCGGGCCGACGGTGAGCGCCTCGTTGTCGTTCCACACCGGCTGGCCGGCGTTCGTCGTCGTCGTCTTGGTGTCGAAGCTGCTCGACGGCCGGAACTGCACGCCACCCACACGCACACCCACAGAGCGCCATGTTAATGAATGAATTATAAGAACACCATGAACCAATCGTGATAGGATTAGTCTGATCATGTCTACTTACCTTGCAGGGATCCATCCTTCCTGGAGTGAAGTAGCTCAGCTAGAGCTGGGGGGAGTGTGGCGAGCTCACTCACTCTCACTGCAGCACTGCTCTGCTCTGCCTGAGCTCCAGCCTGGTCTTAAATAACGGCGAGGCGTGAGGTGGCGTGCCCGTCCGGGAGCCATGACCACCCTCTGACAGGTGGGACCAAGACAGGCTGCAAGGTGGCGTCGGCCTGCAATACGACAAGAGAGGATAAGGTTTGGCGGGGCCGACACGTGTGGAAAAGTCTGTAGCTGGGACAGGACAGATGCGGGTGCACCGCATCGTGGCTCCATCGTCATCCGGTTCCGTGCAAATACAAATCCGGCTGCTATGCCGATGTGTGTGTGTGTGCATATCTCTTCTGGTTGATCTGCTGCACTCACCCACCGCGACTCAATGCTAGGAATGTAGCAGTGTAATTTACTCCTTCCGGAAAGAAATATAAGATCGTTTAGATCACTATTTTTGAAAAGCAGTGTAATTTACTCCTTCAGTAAAGAAATATAAGAATGTTTAGATCATTACCAGAGGGAGTAGTGAAAATTGCGAGGGAATGCCGTGTAAATTCGTGATTCAGCATTGCGATGGATAATGATAAGCTTGTCTAGCTAAGGTATCCCTACATGCCCCCGCATGTTAGATTTTTTCGTCGGAAAAGAAAGTTTCTTAAGCCCAATTATAATTTTACATGAAAAATCACATTTGCTTTTACGAAAAACAGCTCTTTTGGTGGTACAAGCATGTTACTTTTTTTTTTTGCGAAAAGTAAACCTTCATTACTCAATCACCAGCGAATTACAATCATAAGATGCTATACCCAGGACCTCCGGAGGCCCTGCTCCAAGCCATGTCAAAGTTTTACCAGACGTCATAGCATAATTTGCCAGCCAGGCACTAGCTCTATTTTGAGAAATACTACCAAGGGAGAAGCAAGAATTACAGCTACCAATTAACTGCTTTATATCGGACACCAAATGGCCATAAATTGATCTATCAACATCCTGGCTGCTGATCATATTCAGAGCACTCCTCGATCCCATCTCAATCTGAATGGTTGTGTTTTCTCTCAGGACCGCAGTAGAGAGGCCCTCCTTGCAAGCGCTTAGCTCAGCTTCTATCTCATCTCGGCATAAGTATAACTTCCTGCACGAAGAAAACATGACGGCGCCATCTTCATTCCTCAGGATCGCTCCACCACCCGCTCCTCCAGCAACATCATATGAACCTGCACAATTAAGCTTCATCCACCCCCTTGGCGGGGGCTTCCATCTAGAACCAACATCACCAAGCGTTCTTTTATTTCTGTCGATAGCAGAGGAATATGAAGCCTTTCCCTTCCGTGGATCAATAGTCTGGTTCAGTTTAATGCCAACAATTGAGTCCAAATAACTCTGAAGAAATCGAGCTGAGACATCAAGCGATGGAGCAGGTTTATTGTGTATCACTTCATTCCGAACAAACCATATCCTCCACAGAGTCATCAACAACATGCATCTTGCAATATGGTCTAACGGTTCCAGAGCGTGGAGCAGCCATTCTTCCCCTGTTTTTTTAACCGAATGCAACTCCGGCAGGGTCCAAACTGTAGCCATCTTTGCATACAGCTGTCTGCCACCCGGGCATACTAAAAAGGGATGAAAATTATCCTGAGCTTCCCTTGCACAAATCGGACACTCACTGGATACTTCCAGCCCGATTTTACTTTTCTTCTGCCATGTAGGCAATGAGTTTGTAGCCAGTCTCCACCCAAAATTCCGCACTGTCGGGGGTATGTCACACGACCAAATATGATTCCAGTAGGCTCGCCCTCCCGAAGGATTTGTGCTCGACGATACTGCTGACTCCCTGTGGGCTTCTTCAAATCCCATATTATACGCGCTCTTGACAGAAAACTGTCCCAACTGCCCGGGTCCCCAAGCCAACCAATATTCCGTTCCAGGACTCGCACGTATCTTAATAATTTCAGACACATCAGCCATTTCAAAGAACTTCCTCAACAATGCATAGTTCCACGATCCGTCCTCCGTTAGTAGGCCCGACACAAATCTTATACGGCATCTCCCCTGCAGAGAAAAGGGTTTATACGAGTATGGTCTCTGTACCCAATTGTCCCTCCATATGCGTATACTCTTCCCATTGCCTACCCGCCATAACAGCCCCTTCTTCAATAATTCTAAGCCGTAGCTTATCGCCTGCCAAGTGGAGGATGCGTTACCTGCAAACACTGTGTCTTCAAGCCTCCCATTGGGATAGTATCTAGCTTTAAGCACCTGGGCACATAAGCTTTCAGGTTTTGAAAGTAATCTCCACGCTTGCCGGGCTAACAATGCTTGGTTAAACAACCGGAAATCCCGAAAACCTGCTCCTCCTTTATTCTTTGGTTGCATAAGATCGTCCCAACTCCTCCAATGGACTTTCCGTTTCCCTTCCGCAGCCCCCCAGTAAAAGTTTCTTACCATCCTGGTAAGATCATCACAAACTGAAAACGGCAGCTTGAATACTCCCACGACATATGTTGGTAACGCTTGGGCCACCGACTTGATCAACACTTCTCTTCCTGGCTGTGCTAATAAACCATCTCCCCATTGAACTAATCTTTTAGTCATACTCATTTGCAGATTTTGAAACCGTCCCTTGGACATTCTTCCCTCAGGAGTAGGTAGACCTAAGTATCTCTCTTCAAACGTTAAACTGGTGACACCTAGCTCAGATCTGACCTGCTCCTTAATAGCCTCCGTGCAATAGTCACCGAAAAATAATGAACATTTATCATAGTTCAGACTTTGTCCTGATGCTGCGCTATATCTCCCCAATGCAAGCTTTATTCTCTCTGCTTGTATCTGTGAAGCCTCAAAAAACAGAAGGGTATCATCTGCAAAAAGCAAATGAGAAATACCTGGTGCCCTTCTACAAACCTTGACCGGAGTAATCTCCCCATTCGCCACACCATGTTTCAAGATAGCTGAAAGCCCATCCGCCACCAATAGGAATAAGAACGGTGAAAGAGGGTCACCTTGCCGAAGCCCACGCGTCGGTGCAAATGAATCCAAGGGGGTCCCATTGAGTTTGACAGAATACCTCACCGATGTGATACATGACATTATCCAAGACACCCACCGTTGAGAGAACCCCAGCTTTTGCATCACCTGCTTCAAGAAGGCCCAATCCACCCTATCATAAGCTTTCGATAGGTCTAGCTTATATGCACAAAAATTCTTTGTAGGATCTTTTTCCTGCTTGATATAATGGATACATTCGAAGGCAATTAAAGCGTTGTCCGTAATTAATCTCCCCGGCACAAACGCGCTTTGTTCAGGAGACACAATCTCATCAAGAATTGGCCTTAACCGATTAACCAAGCATTTGGATATTACCTTATAAGTCACATTGCAAAGACTTATAGGTCTATAATCTCGTAACCACTTCGGATTAGATGTTTTCGGGATCAGCACAATCAAAGTATCATTGACTCCCTCTGGCATTACACCCATTCTGAAAAATTCCTTCACAGCAGCCAAAACACTCTCCTTCAGTGTACTCCAGTTTCGCTGAAAAAATCTTGCTGGAAATCCATCCGGACCTGGGGCCTTCAATGGCCCAATTTGGAACATCGCATCAGCAATTTCTTTTTCTGAAAAAGGCATGCAGAGTTTATCATTGATTTCATCTGATATCTTCGGTTCCAAAAGATCTAAGATCGGATCAGCACACAGGTTTGGGTCAGCAGAGAATATCTCTCGGAAATAATCGTTTGCCATCTTGCTCATAATAGCAAAATCCGAATGAACGACACCAATGCTGTCCACGAGTTCCCGGATTTTGTTTTTCCTTGTCCTCCACACCGCCTTACTCTGAAAAAACTTGGTATTTCTGTCACCCTCCTTCAGCCAAGTTATTTGTGATCTCTGCATCCACAACATTTCCTCTTGGTACAAAAGCTCATTCATCTTATCAGTAACCAACTTGATGTCCTACCGATCTGCGTTCATGTTCATCAGCTCTTCCAACTGCGATCGTGACTTAGCTAGTTCTCTGGAGACATTACCAAATTTCCTGCTCCAAAGACGCAAAGCATCCATCGTCTTACTCAATGCATCCTGAAGTTGTGCCATATTTTGTACACACCCCACCGATGCCCATGCATCCTTAATGATGTATGGGAGGCCCTCATCCCGCTCCCAAAACACCTCATACCTGCGTAGCTGAGAAGTCACGCGCCCCTGATCCGGTTCACCCTTGATAAATAAGGCAATGTGATCCGAGCAGGGCGAGGGCACATGCACTACCGATGAAAAAGCAAAGAGATGTCGCCATGCTGCAGTCGCAACAGCCCTATCCAATCTGACTTTGACGTTAGCTGCACCGTGTCTCATATTATCATATGTAAACGGGACACCGGAAAATCCCAGATCGACTAATCCACATACTTCCAGTGTATCTCTAAAAGCAACCATCTGCCCTTCCGCCCGTGGCATTGACGACATATGCTCAAAGCTCCACAAAGCTTCATTAAAGTCACCCACAACTAACCACGGGAGATCATTGACCAATTTTAATCTTTGTAATTTTGTCCACATCAGATGCCTATTTTCGACCCGGGGTTCTCCATATACACAGGTGAGTCTCCATTGCTCAGAGTCAGCCCTTGTTCGGATCAACACATCAATATATCTCTCCTCTTTATCCAGGATACTCACATCGTATGACTCATGCCAGAAGAGCGCAAGGCCTCCACTCATCCCATCACTATCCACCCCGGCAAAACCTTTCAGACCTAGCCGGTTCCTGATTCTCTTCATCTTACTTTCCTTCTGCCTAGTATCACACAAGAATACCACTGTGGGGGAATGCGACTTTGCTAGCGTCGCGAGTTCACGAACTGTCCGGGTATTCCCCCCTCCCCGGCAGTTCCAACTTAGACAATTCATTGGGCCCGGCGGTCCTCCGTCACGGAGGCCGCCTCATTTGTCGTATCCATATCAACTCTGTCCTCGCCTACCTCTTCTCCTTCACCCTGACGCCGTCTTTTCACAATAGGTTGCTTTCCTGGAGTGGTATTAGGCTCCATGACAGGAGGTCCATCAGCTCCTCCGTTCTCAATCATCATAACAGTATCAGCCACCTTGCCAGCAAGATTAGGGACCGGTTGTCCTCTAACATTAATAGTTCCATCATCAGACACCAGCCTCTTCCGAATCATTCTGTCCTCCTCTACCATCATCGTCTTATATTGAACCAACTCCATGCCCACCAGATCATCTACTACCACCGAACCTCCTCCCCTCTCTGATTCACTCTGCATCCTTCCTCCTCTCACCCCTTGAGCTCCACCACCCCTTCGTCCTCCACGACCACCTCCACTGTTTCCTCCACCTCCTCTGCCCCCATCATTCCAACTGCCCCTACCTCCCCTTGCACCACCTCCGGTTGCTTCCCCGACCCAATGTAGAGAGTCACTCCATTCACACTTGCTGTGGTCATGTGTTCCATCACCACACTCCTCCACTACATGCCCCATACGGCCACAAAAATAACAGAAACCCGGGAGTTTCTCATAGTTCACAGGATATTTCTTCCTCTCCTTCAGAGTAATAGGGACAAACCTTACAAGTGGATTCAAAACATTAACAAAAACCCTAACCCTCAAATAGTTGGAGGGATTAATTCTGCCTTCATTCACCACCACCGTGAACGGGGGTTCTCCTATCTTCTTCGCTACCTTCTCAGCGAGCTCTTTTTTCCTTGTTAAACCATCTGGTAGACCTTTTACTCTTGCCCACAGTGGGTACATATTTAGAGCATAGTCGGATACATTCGTGAAGCCATCATACTCCACCATCACGACTGGATCTCTCCGGAATTGCCATGGGCCTCCTTCCATTACACGCTTCCAATCACCCAGGCAGTGGAACTGAGCCAGAAACAAGTTGGGGCCTTTGATATTGAAGGTCACCCCTTGCGCGCACACCCATGCGTTCCTCATCGAGTTCAGTAGGGCAGCGTGGCTAAACGGCCGCATAGTATGAACCCTAAATAGCGCCAGCCAACGAACCTCTTTGATCAATTCATCAACCTCTCCTGATAGGTCAAGATCTTCCTCCTCCTCACCATATAGATTCAGTCCTTCAAACGCATCTTCGAGATTCGGATCAGGTCCATAATGGTCCCAGTATGTTTCATCTGCATCTACCCGATCTGACTCCATGGTTTTTGTGATCCCTGCATCTACTTCTCCTTCTGCCCCAATCGAACCTGGCAGCTCCAGCCCGCCTCTCGAACCCTTCACACCTCGCTCGACCTCCTCTCCCGGAACTCCCTTCTTGCCTCCCTCGCCCCCCAGACTACCTTGGTCTGCCATGCCCTCGCGGATTTGGGATTAGCCGGCCTCGATCCTCCAGGCAGCGATGGAAAAGCTGCGATCTCCCGGCGTTCAGATGTAAAACTTGGTGGACTTCGGCGGCGCCGCCGAAGGACTGGGTGGACCCTAGGAAACCTTCTCTTTTTATTCACCAAGCGGAAACCATATTGCATTCAAAAGAATAGCAAACAAATTTCTTTCACCAATGAATGAGAAAAGCTGAAATAAACACAAGTAACTGAATTCCCGCCGATAATAACAAAATAATCGCATAAAGCTCTTCCAAGGACAGACAAGAAAACTTAATACGCACACGGCACACCCAACGTTGATTAGTGGCCTTTCCCCACGTTCTCGGTGCACAAAACAAGCAGAAACATTTGTGAGAAAACAATGGTGATTAGGGTTTCTTGCGCTAACAATTTGGTTGGACTTAAATTTGGTCGCATGTCACGATATTTAATAAACAAAGCACATGGTGGTAGTGCTTGGTGACACGGTTAGTGATAATCAAATCACCATGTGCCTCTCTGGGCCTCTGGCTGATTTTTCTTATGCTTACGGAGTCACTTAATTATCAACTAAGAATTAAACAATGCTAACCTAACAGATGTGCATCTTTCAGAAAGTAGGAAAGCTACTTGTTGCAACGTGGCAAAATGTAGTTGTCGAATTACTCTACCCATATTACTTGTCTCGAAATGCCCGCTTTACCCAAACAATAAAGCAAGGGACGAGGAAAAAGAAGAGGCCGTTGCTTATTTGGAGTATGTGTTTGCACAAAAGCATCATAATCACTGTTTTGCCTTTGCATGGTATGGTTGAGCTCTTTTGTACCACAAAGTAACTTGTACCTGGGACAAGAAGTGTAATGCAGATGGAAAGCATCGTCGTTCCATCATCATCGATCTGTGAACATATTTTGGGATCTAGGAACACCAGAACCCACTTCCTATAATGCAGATTTTTTTTTTCTAATTTTCTAAAAAATATGGAAAAATCGCACCCATTGGTGTTCGTTAGAAACTCACACTTATAAACTTTAATATTATGATGATCTGAGTGGGTGAAAAATGACAAACTCAGATATCTACAGTTTAATTCTTATTTTGTCATTTCATGCAGGTCATAAATGATCATATTATTTTAAGAAAGCTTACATTGGTGAGGGTTAAGTCAATATATATCTGAGTTCCTTTTAAAATATTTTTAAAAAGTGGACCCCGAGACCAAGGATCTTTATAGTATTTTGCCATGCACGCATACATGAATTTTCCGTCCGACGGCGCACTTCACCCATTCAGCAACAACATTCAACCTTGAAATGTAATGTAATTAAGTAAGAACCGTGATAAAATATGTGTGAACATTTTTATTTCAGCATTGCTATGGATAATGCTAATTAATCCTTATCTGGTTATGCCATCCTTACATGTTCTGTTGTTTTGCTATGATGGTTTATTTGGGCAACAGAAAAAGTGGGTATTAAGCTATGTCGTAATTCGTAAGTATCATGCATACACATAGGACTGCAAGTGATAGAAGAATGGCTTCTCTTTTTTATATCATGCTAAACATAGATGAATGGTTGCCTTCGATAAAAAAATTGCAACAATAGATCGAAGAAACTGATTGAAATGAACACTAGAAACACATCCTCTTGATAAAAAGCAACAAACACATCAAGTTTTCACACAAGAAACTTCATACGCAGGTTTTACATTTATCATGGAATCTCCCACCTTCTAGATGCTTGAGGGGAAGAGAACCGATGTGGTTATTTGCGAAAAATGCCATCGAGTAAAAAGTGGTCACGTGTCTCAATCAAAGTACAATTTTAATTAACAAAGTACAAGGTACTCAGTCTGCTTGTGACTCATTAATGATAATCAAATCACCACGCGCGCCTTTGGTTGATTTTCTTGTACAGATCAAGAGCCACTTAATCAAGCAAGAATTAACAATGTTATCGGCCTCCCAAATCGCTACACACTTTGGGAAAAGTTGGAAAACTACATTTTCTGCATTGTGGCAAATGTAGTTGTCGAATTACTCTACCCGAATGAATTATTATAACACCTTTTTACTGAAAATAAAAGCAAGGGGCAAAGGACAAGGGGACATGGCTTATTTGGTGTGATGTCAGTTGGACTACTGTACTAGGTTATATATGTCTGCACAAAGGCATCATGTCATCTCTTTTTTTCCTCGTGAACATGCAATATTTAGAGAGGAAAGTAACTTGTTACTGAATATAAGCAACGGGTTGTGTCACTCGTCACCAATCACCATTCATGAGTTGTCTTAATTTAAGGAGCATAATTAAGTTGAAGCACAAGTGAGCACATGTCTCGGTGTGGTTATCCTAATATTGCAGTAGAGTTTGTGGACACATGTAAATGAGATTCATATATTATTTATCTTCAGAACCATGTTCAAGAATGCTAGGGTATATGTATATATGACTATGTACATATATAATTTGATTATTCACAATATTAGGTGTTTGCTTTATTACGTCCTACAAATTCACACAGTGAGTCTGAGCATAGAATTATCCATGGCTAGGGACAACTGCGAAGCATGAATCAAACAATACAGGGAGCTAATTTATGAATAATGGTACAAAATCATGAAAAAATAGGTAGCTTGTCAAGTCACTCTATGGTCATTGTATGTTTCTCCGTTCTCCGAAAAGAAATGTACGACTTTCCTGGAAGCTAGCTAGTGGTATTTATCGATTGAGATATCTCAGTTAAGAAGGAGGTGTGTGACGTGGACGGTGTACCAACCGGAGCAGCACATGACATGAATAGTCGAATACAAGCCGCCAAGATCTGAGTTTTGACGCATACACAAGCAAACGTCAATAATGCAGCACGGCGTCTTGGAAATATCTACTTTATCCTTTAAATATCTACTAGCTTTAACCTTTGAATGCTACTTAACCAGTCTTCTCCACCTTATTTTTCTTCTTCAGCTAGCTTTAACCTTTGAATGCTACTTAACCAGTCTTGGAAATATCTACTAGCTATGAGATTTCGCTTTCTTTAAATAACACTTGATATATCTGTCATGTTTACCAAATCACTACTCCTGAAAAGTAACAGGTAACTGGAACAGCTTCTTACCGTCAAAAAGAAAGGCAAACACGCACACAAACATTGCCATCATTCGACAGTGAATCGATAAGAATAAGAATGAAACCAATGGTAGATTGATAGGAGCTATCGATGGGCACCGATGGAGTAGGCGCACGAGCTTGACTAAAACTTGACGAGGAACATTGGGAGGTGAGATTCGTCTCAGCCAAGGTGCATGACAACAAAACTAAACCCATCCATCTCGATCGATGTTTCCTGCTGTACTGCATGATGGATAAAGGTCAGGGGGTAGGATCAGTAGAACCAATTACAATTGGACACTCAAGGAAAATTATCTCCTCCGTGCATGATTGGTTTCATCTAGAACAGTGTACCTCTTCTCTCTACATGTCAATTTTGCAACAGTTTCCAGGACTATTAATACGCAAAGTTACAGAAATTATTGTACGACTGGAATCCATAGAGATTTGTTTTTTCATAAGGATTCCTTTGCACTCTATTTTGGAGGAAAAGTTCCCTCCACTCAAATGTCATGTTACATTTTGTTTTTGTTGTCATGTCAAACATTGTTTGAAGAGGAAAATATCATAGTTTTTCAACCCGGCCTGTAGGATAGGAGAAGAACATGATATGCCTCTTTGGTTCGAAGGATTGATGATATTACGATCCTTCAATTTTTTTTACGTAGGTCATTTGATTCATTAGGACTGGAATTCTTAAGAAAACTTCCCTAAAATTCCTTTATAATTTTCTTTTGGAGGAAATTCTTTTGGAAGGAGAGGAAGGCTAGGGTCTTCCGGAATGTCTCGGCACCTTTGACGGTTCTCGTGGGAAAAATCATGGATGAGGCGGCCCTGTGGGCTTTGGCAGGTGTCAAAGGGCTTGATGTAATTTTACACCGTGAGTAGTTGATTTATCTTGGCCATTGTATGGTTGTTGTCCTCGGACTCTGTTACAACTCTCTCTTAATTAATAAAATGGCAAATCTTTTGCCTTGTTTCAAAAATAAAATAAAATCTGAAGAAGTTTCTTTTTGAAGAAATTTCCACCCACCAAAATCTCTTGATGCAATTTTTTAGGGTTTTCACACCTTTTGATCCATATTCATGTTGTTTCTTTCTCAAAATAATAATAATAATCATGTTGTTTTTAATACTATATGGTCTAAGAGGACGTGCTACTCCGATCCTACATTTATCCTATTCCTGCATCTGCATGCCGAGAATCCGGCAAACCAAACGGACAATACAATTATATTATCTTTTATTCATATGTTCTCAGAATCATCATGAGTGGTTTTTCTAAGCCCGTGCACTGTAACATTTATCCTTACCTTTCAATATTGCTTTGAGATATGTGATAGCCGACTAGCCCACAAGGTTTCTCATTTTTGTTTCTCTCAAATGAAGCTACATATAAACTTCAAACTTTGCAGGCCAACAGAACTTTAGAACTACAATCTGGCGAAAAACTTTATAATTATTTTGGTTCCCCACATTGTGATTATAAGGGCATCTTCTACGCCGACCATCAAACCACCCATAACCATTTGGATCACGCGGTCCAGATGTAGTTTGCCATCCAAACGGACCTGTATCAGTCCTCCGACCGGTGCTGACATGCTTTTTCCTGCAAATTGGAAACAAACTTGGATGAGTTTTGTAGGAGTCCGGACCACCACCACGTAGGACTCGAACACCACTGGCCCACCCAAATCGCCTCCTGCTCCCATTTATATTCCACTCCGTGCCTACTCCCGTTGCTTTGCATCCGCGATTTCCTGCTCCGAGGCCGTCGTTGTACCTCTCTGTCTCTCACCCATGCATTGTCGAACATGCACAACCACCACCCACGCGCCCGCTCGCCTTGTACTACTGCGCCGTCCACCCAAAATCCATCCGCAGTCAGGTACCCTCCGTCCCCAATCTACGACGTCCATGGTGGACACCACACCTCGAAGGTGTTCGGTCAAATGCCATTGAGCTTAATTTTGAACTCCATATCATTTTTTTAGAGTAAGAAGGATGGCGGGGTACTCGACTATGAAGGATGAGTTGTAGTGCAATGCATGGTTGGCCATATCTACAGACTTTGTTGGCAAGAGCAGTAGGGGGCACTTTTGGCAGCATGTGCTTGGCTCATTTCATGTGTGAAAGTACATTGCGTCTGCGACATGATGCACAACATCCATGAACGCAACGTGAAGTCGTTAGCATATCGATGATACATCATCCAGAACTTCATCACGAAGGTTTGTGACACGATTGATTGGCTGGAGGGCAATGTGGCCATTGCACGCCGCAACGATGCAGATAGTTAGTTTTACTTCTTCGTGCTCAATTTAGGATTGATTGATTCATTCACTCAATGTTACTCTACATGTTGTGTAGACTATACACGTTGTCGTGATGTACCATAGGTCAGAGGGCAAACAATTCACGCACATACATTGTTGGATGAAGCTCAAGGGGTTGTACGTGTGGGACAACATGATCCATCTACGATAAACAAACAATTCACGCACATACATTGTTGGATGAAGCTCAAGGGGTTGTACGTGTGGGACAACATGATCCATCCACGATAAACTTGTTGAATGCGGATTGTTTTGGATGGCCGATTACCCCTAGTCCGTGGAATGATGCGGTGTCCGTTTTGCAGATCAAATGCCCTGACGTTCATATCTCGTTTCGTATTATTGTGCTTTGAGAATGCGTGCCGATATTGGATCGGAAGAAGTATGTGGCACGCTCGATCCCAATAAATGAAATCAAGTGGAATCGGACAAAAAAGAGAATCTATTAAAGTACAGAAGCATGCACATGCACTGCCCATCTACCCTAATCATACGATGCCGGGACCAAATTGCCAACCATATGCACACAGCATGCGTTGTACTCCAACTCCAACTCCAACACGTACGTAGCGCGATCGAGCTGATACCGACTATGGATGGATCGATCGGTAGCCGTTGGATCCTGGGCTGGCGGCCTGGATGCGCGCTAGTTTAAGATCCACACTACATGTGTCCGTCGCTGTCGGTGTCACGTGTGATGGTCCCTGTCGCGTGTCCTGGTCCTGGCTGGTGTAGTAGGAGTAGTACTAGTCAGTGCGGACGCTGCACGCTCCGGATAAAAACAAACACGTCAAGATGCAAGATGGCGATCACGACCTTGCTGGCTAGTCGATCGCGACGCCCGGTGACCGCTGCCGGGACTACTCTGGCTAAGCTCCCACACGACAATGGCTGACACGATGCTACTAGTCACCCATTGTCGTTAACTAGTGGCAGTGGGTGAGGACGCAAGGTGGATGGAAGTTCATACGGGAGAGCATCTACAGCGGGGCCTTTCAAAGTCGTCTTGTACCGCGGGCGGGTCCTCCGATCACCGTCCGATCGTGAAATTTTGATCCAAATAACGCCTTAAATAAGCTTCAAACGTACGGACTGATCAGCTCCCCTTGTATCGAATTCAAATATGGAGTGGATATGGAGACGCCCGGGCACGCCTGCCGCATCGGACCCGGCAATCTGACGCCACCACAAATTGCACCAAATCTATCAAACCCTTCCTCGTCCTCCCGCTGCCCTCCAACATTTCCCACGCCTGAGCCCTCGGCGTCCGCCACCCTTGCCTCCATCCTCACCACCGGTCCTGATCCGCCGCTGTAGATGTCGCCCAGCACAACCCCGTCCGCCTTGGCTGTCGTCGTCCCTTCCTTGGCTCTGTCTTGCAAGGCGGAGAACGTCGCCCGAAGGATACGACGGCGCCGACAGCGAGAAAGGGACGTGGCAGCGGCGTCACAGGGAGGTTCGGACATGGTCGAGCAACTGTCTCCCCCGCCGCGTCCTGCACCCTACACCCCTTCCATCCGAGCGCCGAGCGGATTACGCCGTCCGACACCTTTGGGCAGAGGAGGATTTGACGGTTGGCTGGGCTATTCCGGACAGGTTTCCGCCGATGCAGAACCCGACGGTGGATGTATGTGATTCGCCGTAGCTCGTTCGAGCGCGGGTGAGCACGTGCACCGACGACGCTCGGGCTGCACTTGACATGTTCGATCGAATGATCGTACAAGAGTTTGCGCATCATTAGTTCATTTCGTACACGATGAATGCTTGCAAACCATGATCATGTAGGAGGCGTTCACGTCGAACATCAATGACAATGAAGATCCGACCGGAATGGAGTATGAATTGGAGGGCATGACCACATTTGAAGTTGGTATAACATCCGATACCAATCCGAGCAAGAAGAAGAAGAATACCAAGACGGTGAAGGCAAGAGGTCCGACATTCTCAAGATATGAGCACATCTTATTGGTCTAAGCTTGGTTATCCACATGAATGGATCTAATAGGCGGCACCGAGCAAAAGAGGAACACGTAGTGGATGAAGATTTGAAAGGAGTATCATGAACAAAAGGATTATGTGGAGCCTCATCCTATCACGACCATTGGCAATGTGGCATCTCTCCAACATCGATTGGGGGGGGGGGGGCATTCATGTAATGCCCAGGATGGGACTATATCTCCTACGTGTCGAGGCACGACTTAAAGATATAAGCCCATCCTAGAATGATCTCAAGTTTGGTATCTTTGCACGACTCATGTAAAAGAGGGATTAAAATGCAAAAGGAGATAGTTGGCTTACACTCGCCACTTCACACAATACAATACATAAGCAATACATCATTCAAAACATCACAACCCGACTACGGGTGAAGATCCAAAAGAAAGATACCAAAACAACAAAAGCCACAGGTCAGGATCGAATCCTAGTAGAAACCACTACTGAACATCGAAACGTCACGAGCAAACAGTCAAACTCTTCATCGAGCTCCTGGTGAAGAACTGAACCAACTCCTGCTTCAACTCGGCTGAACCTGCAACTGGTGTGGTGAAGTAACTGTGAGCCACAGAGGACTCAGCAATCCCGTTCCCGGGTAACAAGACTATTTAAGCCTTGGGTGAGGATAAGGCTGAAGAAAGAATAAGAGGTGAAGGAACAAACAAGAGTCTGCAGCAGCAACTAGCACTAACTTACGTAATAGAGAGCGAGAAGAGAAGTGCATCGGTCGAAGGATGATCACTAAGTGATCCTAACTAAAGCCGGTCAAACATAACCCCACCGTGTTCAACTCCCGAATCCCTATTCGGAAATTGACAGTCACGGAACACACGCTGGTAGTGTATTGAAACATTGTGTCAAGTTATCTACAACCGGAATTAACAAGCTCCCATCTGCCACATAACCGCGGGCACGGCTTTCGAAAGTTCAAACCCTGCAGGGGTGTTCCAACTTGACCCATTACAAGCCCACGATCCGCGGAGTCGCAACTCCATAGTTGGGAAGACCCGAGTATTCTCGGAATCCCGTGCTCAAGTTAAACCGAACTAAGGTAAGGCTAATCCAGCAAATCCTCCCGGCGTGTCGACACCCTGATAGTAGCCGCGCGTATCTAGGTCTCAGGACACGACCGGATGGGCGATTCTACAGGACCCAAACCTCGAGTTTCCCCGTGGTGGTTCCCGCAGAACCCCCGTTTGGGACCAACACCATCGGCACTGGCCCCCCCTGCTATGTAGAAA
>LR738712.1:861893855-861905272 GCA_902687465.1 Secale cereale
AGAGGCGCTGCTCCGGGCGCTGGAGTGCTGGAGGCGGCCGGCTCGTCGCGGGGATGGGAAGGAGGCCAGAGGGACGAGGCCGGGCGAGTGCGGCTCGGGGTCGCGGCTCCCGCGCGACGGAGATCGGGCAGGGGGGTGAGTAGCGAGGGAGAAAGAGAGAGGGGAGATGGGGTCGGGGAACGCCAGCTGCGAGCGAAGCCTGGCGGCGGCGCTAAGAGGGAGAGGGAGGGATCGAGCGGGGCTCCTCTAGGGTTCGAGGATGCGGGCTGGAGTGGCTGCGGTCGGGCTGGTTAGGGGAAACCGGGCCGCGGGGAGGAATTGGGCCAGGGTGGCCTGGCCTAGTGGAGGGAGGAGGAGAGGCCTGGAGCGGCTGCTTCTTTTTATTTCTTAAATAGAAATAAAAAGAGAGAGAGCAAAACAAAAAGAAAGAGCCACAGAAAGAAAAGAAAAAAAATGATGGACATTTTGTAAGGCTTTACGGAATAAACCCAACCCAACAAAATAATTCCAACAAAAAGGGAAGTGCAAAACTAAAACATTAGTTTGCAAAAAAAAAGGAGTTTAGCTTTTTGGAGGAGCCTCGAAACAACGGAAAGAAATTACCGGCAAGATTTTGAAGGTGACTCGAAGTGAAAGACATGGGGAATTATGCAAGTGTGTTATGGTGATTCCGAAGCAATGGAATATTTATTAATATAGCTCCCTACATATTGAGAGACTTTTATATGTTATAAAGAGAAGACATCTTCCCTCGATTTAAATGGACCGAAGGTCCACACGGTTTATTTAGGTCGAGATGCAAAAAAAATAAAATAACATGATGGCATGATGACATGATGCAATGCAAAAATAAATAACACAAGCACAAAGAACCACACGGGCAACCCGGAACATCTGGAATCTTCTGGAACCTTCTGGAATCTTCTGGGACGTCGGTCTCGGGCGTCACAACTCTCCCACACTAACAGAGGATCTCGACCCGAGATCCTAGAGATAGCACCGGGTAAAAACGGAAGAGGAAGAGGTAAAACAAAGTTGCTTCTTTGACAGACGAGTGAAAACCAAAGAACCTTGAGAGGTTGAACAAGTTGAAAGAAAGAAAGAATGCAACGGAGATGAACGAATATGAAAATACTCCGTTAGAAAAGAGGAGCAAGGAGCATTATGAGAACCTTGAAGGTTGAAAGACATGAAACAAGAGCTCACGGACCAAAAGAATATAAAACTGCAAGGGTATAGCCAAGGAATAAGAATGACAAAATTTGGACAGCACTCCGTCTGAAAATGGAAGGAATTAACAAGAACTTGCCAAGTTGGGATGATACTTGATGAAAACAACAACATATTGTCTCCGAAACAATTAAAAGAATGGCACAAGGTTAAGAAGGATTCAGACAGCACTCCGGTTGAAAAGATAGGAAAAACTTGATAAATGACGGAACTTGAATGAAGAATACAACACTCCGGTTAAATGATAAGCAAGGGAAAGAACATGATCTCGATAAAACGAGATGATGGTTAAAGAGAGCAATATCACAAAACCTCCGGAATGAAAGAATAGCATATAGATCAACGAAAGAAAGAATGGAGAAGAAAAGACAACTTCTCCGGCAAATGAATTGAAAGAGCATCCTTACGAAGAAGGGTTGAACGGAGTTGTTTGAAAGATCAACAACGAAAGAATAAGCTTGATGTGGGCTTATGGAAAACATCTCAACAATAAGAGGTGACAACCAGGCACTCACGAAAACAATTGATTGGATTGATATCAACAAGGAGATGAAAAACTTATTTCACCGGAATGATAAATGAAGAACTTGGGTCATTTATGAGCACCATAATTAGCAACAATCCTTAGGGAAAGCTTTAGGTGAAATATAGCCCAAGATTACTCCAATGAATAAATTGAAGGGTTGGAAAGATCTCTTGAACAAGAAAAATGATGGTTTTAAATATCTCAATCTTGACAACTTGTGAATCATGAAACATGGAGGAAAATTATCAAGAATGACATAACACCACCTGAAAAGACAAGGTAGAAAGAATTGCAATTGGAAAGCATGATGAAGAATGCTTAAGCTCCAACAAGAATCTTGATGAAGACTTCAAGGATGAATTAAATGATGATGAACCACCATGAAGAACTCCGGTAATGAAAGCATGAGAAGTGAAAGATGAAAGAATAAGATTCAAGGCCTGCGGTGAATTAGATGGAGCTTTGAAATGATATAATTGAAATAACATGGAGCTCCGGAAAAGAAGATGAACAACTTAGAACCGAGAATATGATATGATGAACAAGCTCCGGAAAACAGAGATTAAAACACCTTGAAGGAATAAGAATAAGAATTATGTTATGCATCTCCTTCACCAATTTAAATTGATGATAACCAATGGATTTGGCATACTACTTATTCTCGTTGGAAAGAATTAAAGAGAGATCTAGCACAAGTTTGGGTAAATCTTCAACGAACCCCCGGTAGGATTATGAAAAGAACGAGTGAATTAAAACGATAACAACGGAAGGGGAAACTTGAAAGAACCACCGTAAGAATAGGGAGACGAACGAAGAGACATCAATGAAGAATATTTGGAGGGCGAAGTTGAAAACTGAGAACGAAGAATCTTCTGAAATGATGGCCTTCGGAGGATCACAAAGAAAAGAATTCATGAAAATGCTCCGGATGACATAAAAGGGTTCCTCACAATCAAAACGATAATGAGGATGGCATGAAGCTAGAACCACGAATCTTCAAGAAGACGGGTCAAGATTTAAGAGAAACACCTCTCCGGTCTTCAAATGTTGAGAATGAAGACGAGAAATGCCATGAGGAATTGTTGAGCACTCCGGAATGAGAATTAGAAGGTTGAACCAATGATGAAAAGAATTTGAAAGTAAACTTGTAGAAGGCATGTGACTGATGGAAATCATTCTTACGTCACACTTTGAAAAGAATTTGAGTATAACTCCGGAAAAGAAGAGTCAGGTAAGATCCTGGAAAAGACCTGTGGGTTAGGGCCCACTCAAAGAAATCACCGTTGGAAAAGATTGCTTAAGAGATATTGCACCGGTTGAATTAAATGGCTTGAATAAGATAGCAACCTCAAAATAGTTTGAACGGATTAAGAATGGAATTATGAATCTTCTGAGATACCTTCAGCTCTCCGGATATGAATAGCAAGAGGAGAATGATTAATTGGTGCACCGGAATAAGAAAACATTGTGAAAAGAGGAAAAGGATAAGATCGACACCGAATTCTTGAATTACATCCACCGAAAGAATTATGAGAACAAAAGAATGATGAACTTGAAGCTTCTTGAGCATCTTCACGATAAATCACCGGATAAGAACATAGAAGGAAAAGAATGAAGAAATATCACATGGATAAAATGGATATTTCAATTAAGAATTTCTTGCTTCGAGAAGAAGAAGGGTGGGAGGGTGGGGAAACAAAGACAACTTGGGATGAACAAAAAGGACACCGGTTGAAAAGAATTTAACATGAAGATCTTGATGATCAAGAAGGACTAGCACTCCCATAGAAATATGAGAATACCGATTAGGAAAGGTATGGAATCAACATTTATCATCGAAGCAACTCGAATACCAGAATCAAAACAAAACAAAGGATAGATATGCAACATAGTCTTCACAATATCATTCGAACAGAGGATTGAACGAATGAATTCTGCAGGTACATCAACTTGTCGAGAAGCCACTTGGGGAGCAAAAATAAAATAAAAAGGAACAAGGATCAGATAGAACAAATACAAGATAGAAGCTTCGTTCCGCATCTTCGTGCTGAAAGCTCATGGAACATGTTACAAAAGGGTTTTGCAATCCCCGGATCAGCATAGCCAAGGATCCTTTAAGATGCAACTCCCGATCAGAACAAGTCCATAAAACCACTTCACTCAATGTAGAACCCCAAACTTCATATCGAGCATCCGTTGGAAGAATGCCTAGAACTACTAGATTAACCCACCTATAGATTTCCGAAAGTTTCCAGTTATGCAATCAGGTGTTGGGGATACACGGGAAGCACCGCGCAAACAACTCTAAACCTACATCCAGGTGTATCCATCCTTCAACACATAACCAGTCTTTCTCGGAAACTGTTTACCTCGGACCTTCGAAAAGCATCCACTATAACAAGCTATGGCAATACTCTCGAACTACCTCCCCAGTACTGGGTGATGTCGGGGTTATCTTGCCACTGGCCGTATAGGAGAGATTTTCGATGTCGGCCGTCTTAAGTATTTAGTACTGCCGCGATATGCTTGTGTCAATGATACCCCGAAGCTCAACTCCTCGGGAACAGGAGGCATCGAGAACAATATCCTTGTCACAAGAACATCGGAACAATCCCAGAATACTCGCGGGATCCTAAAAAAAATTTGGTGCAATTTTTGAAAGTAGAAGAGAAAAGAGTAATCGTCAGGAGTCCTCACCAGAATGAAAGAGATGAGAAGCAAACAGAAATCCTACTCTCCGGTATAATATAGGACTCAAAAGTTTTCAGTGTGTGCCTAGACTCAACCGTCAACGATTCGATCAAACAGTGGGGGCTTCTAGGTCGGAGAAGGCTCTGAATACCAACTTGTAATGCCCAGGATGGGACTATATCTCCTACGTGTCGAGGCACGACTTAAAGATATAAGCCCATCCTAGAATGATCTCAAGTTTGGTATCTTTGCACGACTCATGTAAAAGAGGGATTAAAATGCAAAAGGAGATAGTTGGCTTACACTCGCCACTTCACACAATACAATACATAAGCAATACATCATTCAAAACATCACAACCCGACTACGGGTGAAGATCCAAAAGAAAGATACCAAAACAACAAAAGCCACAGGTCAGGATCGAATCCTAGTAGAAACCACTACTGAACATCGAAACGTCACGAGCAAACAGTCAAACTCTTCATCGAGCTCCTGGTGAAGAACTGAACCAACTCCTGCTTCAACTCGGCTGAACCTGCAACTGGTGTGGTGAAGTAACTGTGAGCCACAGAGGACTCAGCAATCCCGTTCCCGGGTAACAAGACTATTTAAGCCTTGGGTGAGGATAAGGCTGAAGAAAGAATAAGAGGTGAAGGAACAAACAAGAGTCTGCAGCAGCAACTAGCACTAACTTACGTAATAGAGAGCGAGAAGAGAAGTGCATCGGTCGAAGGATGATCACTAAGTGATCCTAACTAAAGCCGGTCAAACATAACCCCACCGTGTTCAACTCCCGAATCCCTATTCGGAAATTGACAGTCACGGAACACACGCTGGTAGTGTATTGAAACATTGTGTCAAGTTATCTACAACCGGAATTAACAAGCTCCCATCTGCCACATAACCGCGGGCACGGCTTTCGAAAGTTCAAACCCTGCAGGGGTGTTCCAACTTGACCCATTACAAGCCCACGATCCGCGGAGTCGCAACTCCATAGTTGGGAAGACCCGAGTATTCTCGGAATCCCGTGCTCAAGTTAAACCGAACTAAGGTAAGGCTAATCCAGCAAATCCTCCCGGCGTGTCGACACCCTGATAGTAGCCGCGCGTATCTAGGTCTCAGGACACGACCGGATGGGCGATTCTACAGGACCCAAACCTCGAGTTTCCCCGTGGTGGTTCCCGCAGAACCCCCGTTTGGGACCAACACCATCGGCACTGGCCCCCCCTGCTATGTAGAAATAAAGGATCCTCGAGGGAGCGACCCTCTATGCAAATTTAATTAATTAAATAAGTTGTTATTATGGGCAAATAGTACCAAATGTTGGGACTTGCTGGAAAAGACTTAGCACTTAGCGGTTTATCAAGGGGGTCCCATACACCCCAACCGTGTTAGGAACGCATAATCAAGGAACATAACACCGGTTTATACAGTTCCTAACGGCATGAGTGGAACAAAACACCAAGCAAAAGGCTTAGCCTTCCACCCTGCCAGTATATAGATGATTTCATTTTTAAGCATTTATATAGTGTGATATAACCCAACCAAACTTCAACATGAAGCAAGCATCTTCAATCTTCACCTGCAACTAACAATGCTATAAGAGGGGCTGAGCGAAGCGTACTTAGCCAAGCAACGGTTTGCATAGGTAGGTTGGTTAAACATGGCAATGGTTACAAGTAGGAGGCTGACAGGAAAACATGGGCATCGAGGCAAAACTAAAGATCGAGACTACTAGCAAGAGGCAAAAATAGTAATGGTATCCGGGTTCGGTCATCTTGCCTGGGATTCCACAAGGGAGAAGAACGGATCCAAGAAGAAGACGGAGCAACAGTCGAGCGGATCCTCACAACTCCGGAACGAAACCGAAGCTAACAAGAGAAACAACCGGAAAGAAAGAAACAACACGGTAAACACACATATCATAAACATGGCATACGATGCACAAACAAGTATGATGCATGTCCGGTTCAAATATGCAAGGCATGGCAAAGTGCACAAACAAACACTACAAGTTAAGTGGAGATCAATATGCAACGAGTTGCATATTGACAAAACACCACAATAATTATTTAGTTGACTCTAGTTATTAACAAGACAAGATTAAGAGTTTGTTAACATGGCAAGAGGTGAAGCACAAAGAAAACTACACTATTAAGACATTTTAAATGAGGCCGGAGAATAACAACAACATATCCGGAAAATCCTCATGAGCATGTTTAATAATTATAAGCAAACAACAATTAAACATTTTAGTGTTGTTAACATGATGCGGATGACATGATCAAGTTTTATGCAAGTTTTAAAAGGTTGGCTTAAAAGAGACAAGAAGCATTTGTCACCGTGGTGAAAGGGAAAAGTGCCACGGCAACGATCCGAAAATGATGCCACGCAACATATCGGTTCCGGTATCTCGTTGAGAGACCGGTGCAAAACAAAAGGTGGAGTGAACGAGTTGAACAAGATGATGGGGTGATCCCGTTGCCGGGTTCCCACGAGTCGGTGACGAGGCAACCGAGGAACATGACAAAAGGTGGAACGGGCACGAAGCACACACGAGAGACATTTCATACAACCACAACAAGCATTCACACGGGTCATCTACGGGGTCGTTTCGTTATACCTTCGAAGCGTGCGTTTCGGGGCGGTTCGAGACGTAGAGGAAGAAGGCGTAGTTGTACACGGCCGTAGAGGAAGAAGTCGTTCTCGCGAGTCGTGGTACACGTGTTGTAGAGGGAAGAAGTCGTTCACGGGGTGTCGTGGTACTTGGCGAATTCCTCGTTTCCGGGCGACGGTAGTGGTACACGGCGACGGTAGTCGTTCGGGTCATCGATGTCGGGGTACTTGTCGCGTCGGCGTTCGTAGTGGTACTTGGGGGATCCCGTTTGCGACGGTAGTGGAAGTAGTGGTACTTGTCGCATCGGTAGGGGTACTCGTTCATGTAGAGGTACTTGCGCGTCGTGTAGTTGTTCACATTCCGTAGTCGTTCACGTCGCCAAAAGGGTACACGGGCTTCCTGTCAAAACTCAGTACCAGGCAACAAATAAAAGAAAACAACAACGGCAGCAACACAAGGGACAGCGGCGGACGGAGACGGGCGCCGGACGACCTGCTGGACGGAGAAGCAAAAGGGGCCCTCGGGCGCATCGGGACCGGGCAGCTCGGCGCAGGCACAGGGAGGCACGCTCCTGGAGACGAGGAAGGAGTCGGGGCTGCTGCTGCATCTGGTCGGCCCTCGTCGGCGCTGGGGAAGCCGAAGGGAGGCAGGGGACGGGCGGAAGGCGCCCCGGAAGAAGATCCTTGCGGCCACGGCGTCGGGGACGGGCGCCCTGGCCGCGGCTTGGAGCCAGCTGGGGCGCGGGACGAAGGCGGACGCCCGGGGCGAGGGACGAGGCCGGGCTGGAGGAGGACGTTGCAGTCGCGGCGAGAAGAGGCCCGGGCCTGCTCGGGGCCTTGGCCCGACGGCGGCGGGACTGGCGCAGGAGAGGCGCTGCTCCGGGCGCTGGAGTGCTGGAGGCGGCCGGCTCGTCGCGGGGATGGGAAGGAGGCCAGAGGGACGAGGCCGGGCGAGTGCGGCTCGGGGTCGCGGCTCCCGCGCGACGGAGATCGGGCAGGGGGGTGAGTAGCGAGGGAGAAAGAGAGAGGGGAGATGGGGTCGGGGAACGCCAGCTGCGAGCGAAGCCTGGCGGCGGCGCTAAGAGGGAGAGGGAGGGATCGAGCGGGGCTCCTCTAGGGTTCGAGGATGCGGGCTGGAGTGGCTGCGGTCGGGCTGGTTAGGGGAAACCGGGCCGCGGGGAGGAATTGGGCCAGGGTGGCCTGGCCTAGTGGAGGGAGGAGGAGAGGCCTGGAGCGGCTGCTTCTTTTTATTTCTTAAATAGAAATAAAAAGAGAGAGAGCAAAACAAAAAGAAAGAGCCACAGAAAGAAAAGAAAAAAAATGATGGACATTTTGTAAGGCTTTACGGAATAAACCCAACCCAACAAAATAATTCCAACAAAAAGGGAAGTGCAAAACTAAAACATTAGTTTGCAAAAAAAAAGGAGTTTAGCTTTTTGGAGGAGCCTCGAAACAACGGAAAGAAATTACCGGCAAGATTTTGAAGGTGACTCGAAGTGAAAGACATGGGGAATTATGCAAGTGTGTTATGGTGATTCCGAAGCAATGGAATATTTATTAATATAGCTCCCTACATATTGAGAGACTTTTATATGTTATAAAGAGAAGACATCTTCCCTCGATTTAAATGGACCGAAGGTCCACACGGTTTATTTAGGTCGAGATGCAAAAAAAATAAAATAACATGATGGCATGATGACATGATGCAATGCAAAAATAAATAACACAAGCACAAAGAACCACACGGGCAACCCGGAACATCTGGAATCTTCTGGAACCTTCTGGAATCTTCTGGGACGTCGGTCTCGGGCGTCACAATTCAAGGGGAAGTGAACAAGTACGTCGGCTACTACCCACAAGTGACCAAACGCCCTTACAGTGGGATGGGAGTGGCAACTCACGTAAGCTCAATTGCTTCACCTTGTCATCATTTGCATATGCTTCTTGTGTTTGCATTCTCGTGCTCATACATATGTTGTTTGCTAGACTGCGGTGGCGGCCACTTTGTATCAAGAGTTGGAGAAGAAGCCGTTTGCTTTTTAGCCATTGTTGGATCTTATTGAATGGCAAGCCGAAGTGGAAGCAAGTTGTGGCCGACCTCAAGGCCGGCAAGTCAAAGTGGAACCAAATTGTGGACAACCTCAAGGCCGGCAAGAAGAGAAATGATGGCTCAAGATCCCACCAATCAATTTGGTTGGACGATGAAGAGAACGATGTTGTCGTCACGAATGGAAGAGCCACTGTGTCAAAGGATAACCGACAAGTCATGGGAAACAAATTGCAGAAGGCACGGGCCTCTAGTGACGCCGCAGCTACAAAAATGTCATCGACATGGACAGGCATTTTTTCGGAAAGGGAGAACTAGAAAGAGGAGAGGTACAAGCTCATGTTGGATGCACAAAAGAAAAGGATAGTGGGACCAGAAGAGGGTGGAGAAGAATATCAAAATTGAGAGGGAGAAAATTGAGTTGGACAAGCAACAGGCAACGATCAATGGGAACTCGAGAAGGCCATGACATTTGGTGATATTGAGCTTCAGAAGGAGAGGTTGCAACTCACACGGGACGCGGAGGATGTGAAGATCATGTTGACGGACAAAACCCGCTTGGATGAGCATGCAAAGAAGTGGCTTGCGGACTAGAATAAGAAGATCAACGACCACAGTGAGTACGAGGCGGCGAGGGCGGCTACGGCCTGGATGCAGGCGGCGCAGGACGGGCATGACTCATTATGCCTGGAGTAGAACTCATTCTGCTCGGAGCAGGCGCCCATCCAGTTATCCAAAACATTGTGACATTGATTTCATTTTGGCATGTCCGGTTTATTGAACTATGATTTTCTTTGCTTTGTTTCGGACTGTTGAATTCAGACAATTTGTTTCATCCCCGAGGACAAGTCGGTTACATTAGAGAGAGGGGCGAAAAGGGAGCAACCGCCAAATTCCCCTCATCCCGCAGGCGAGGGCGCAGATCCCTGCCTCCTCCGCTTGCTCCGGTGGCGGGAGAAGGTGGGGATCCCGTTCCTCTGCGCCCGGTGTGTAGATAGGGTAGGAATAGGTCCCGGTGGTGTTGATTTGGTGAGGTGTTCGCCGCCGTTTTGGAAAAATAAGTTCTCCGTTCTTCCCTCCCCTTGCCGGCGCTCGTGGTGCTGGCATGTGGACGACATGTTTCGCGAGCCGATCTATGGATCGACCGTCTGTTTGGCTCCCTTCTCCATCGATGGTAGCGCCAGTGTGAGGGGAGATTTTAATCCTCGCGGGTCTTTCGATCCCACGAGTTCTTCACTCCTCAAGCGGGTTGGCGAGGCGTCCTCGTCGACCGGGCTCCAGTGACTTCCCCATCGGCAGTGCAGAGGCTGGGTCCCGTGCTTGTAGGGGTGGAGCTTTGGATTTGGGTGAAGTTTCGTCGGCGACGGTTGTGTCTCCGGTGTGCTAGTCCTCTGTGGCTGAGGTTGGAGACTTCCTGTCCGTCATATTGGCTGTCTACACAAGGGTGGTGTTGGCTTTGGGAGCAGCGGTTGCGACGGCGGCGCGCCCTCAACCCACTCTCGTGTGCGTAATATTCGTTTGGCGGTCTGAGGGCCTCGTTGTAATTTCCTTTACTTTCGGGGTGCTTTGTACTACTTCTGAAACTTCAATATAACCCTGATGTCTTTTCCACACACACAAAAAATGGATCGGCATGCATGGATTGCATGGATTTGAGGAGTCAGATTCGAGGTATGTGGATGCGCGGTGCAACATATGAGGTGCCTGCAGGGGCTCTCTGCGGTATGCCCGGATTCACCCGCGGGCTTATATGAGTCAGATTTGCCAAGTCCAATTGTAGATGCTCTAACAACATTTTATTCGGTACTCCAACATTTGGTAGCTAGTTCGGCCGACTCTTCATCTTTCAACGCCGACAGCGGTGCCTTCCAGTAGTCGCCGACCTGGTCTGTCACCGTCGTTGGTGCAATGGTCTTTTCGATGCATCAGCGACACCAACCACGATGAGCTTTGAGTCCACTCTTTCGCAAATCCTATTTGCCGCCATGCGCGGCAAACTGTTACCCTACCACAAAAAACTGACGTAGGAGCAACTTCATCGGGCCGACTTGTTTAGTGTTCTACATATCCTGGTTTTCGAAACCTTTTAGAAGGTTTTAGACTGGATCAGGTCTATTTTGCTTCTTTCTTTTGTTTTTTTTTACCTTTTTATTGGGTTCTTTTTTACTTTCTTAAAAAGTTTGGAATTTTAAAAATGTGCACTATTTTAAAACGGATCATGTTTTCAATTTTTTTCTGGAATTTTAACAAATGTTCTCATTTTTTAAAAGTTATACAGAAATTCTAAATTTTTTTGGGGGGGGGGGG
>LR738712.1:861914017-861925330 GCA_902687465.1 Secale cereale
GAGCCACATTGTACTGCCCCCGAGTGAGAGGGCCGCTCTTCACTCGGAGTGGTTTTTTGTAACTTAGGCGATTACGAGCTACGTTTTACTTGTGGCAGAGCTCGGAGGACAGAGCCACGTTGTACTTATGGCGTAGCTCGGAGGACCGCAGCTAAGCCCCCGAGTGAGAGGGCTGCTCTTCACTCGGAGTGGGTTTTTTGTAACTTAGGCGATTACGAGCTACATTGTACTTGTGGCGAAGCTCTGAGGACAGAGGCACGTTGTACTTATGGCGTAGCTCGGAGGACCGCAGCTAAGCCCCTGAGTGAGAGGGTTGCTCTTCACTCGGAGTGGTTTTTTGTAACTTAGACGAATCGGGTTCGCGGCTAGGCACCCACTGGGGGATTTGAGGACCGACATCTTAGAGTTCAACAATCATTAAAGATTTGCTGTAAACTTGACTTTGAAAACAAACTGGAAGATCTTTATTACAACTCGACTGGTCAAGTGCTTCAAGTATAGAAGCGGCGAAGCAGGTCCGTGTTCCACGAATGGGGTTCATCTTTCTTCTTGGCGACGTTGTAGATGTGATATGCCCCATTGAGCAGTACCTTGGTGACGATGAAGGGGCCTTCCCTAGTTGGGGCGAGTTTGTGTGGTCGCTTCTGACGCACTCGGAGAACCAGGTCTCCCTCCTGGAATGCTCGGCTCCGGACATTGCGAGCATGGAATCGGCGCAGGTCCTGTTGGTAGATGGTCGAGGGGATCAAAGCCATCTCTCGTTCTTCCTCCAGGAGGTCGACTGCATCTTGACGGGCTTGCTCCGCTTCGGCCTCGAAGAAGAGTTCCAGTCGGGGGGCATTGTGCAACAAATCACTCGGTAGCACGGCCTCAGCTCCATAGACCATAAGACAGACGGCAGTTCAGTCACCCAAGCTCCGGCGGCGTGCTTGAGGTCGCGCATAAGCCGCGGCTTCAGGCCTTGGAGGATCAAACCATTCGCCCTTTCTGCTTGTCCATTCGACTGCGGATGCGCTACAGAGGCGTAGTCGACCCGCGTACCTTGGGAAGAACAGAAAGCTCTGAATTCGTCCGAGTCAAAGTTGGAACCGTTATCCGTGATGATGCTGTAAGGGACTCCATATCTGAATATCAATTCTCTGATGAAGCTGATGGCAGTGCTTGAGCCGAGGTTCTTGATGGGCTTGGCTTCGATCCATTTGGTAAACTTGTTGACTGCCACGAGCAGGTGAATGAATCTGCTTCTGCCAGTTTTGAAGGGGCCGACCATGTCCAGCCCCCAAACGGCAAACGGCCAAACCAACGGAATGGTTTTTAAGGCAGACGCCGACTTATGAGACATGTTGGAGTAGAACTGGAAGCCTTCGCATTTGTCTACGATATCTTTTGCCATCTCGTTAGCTCGGGGCCAATAAAATCCAGCTCGGTACGCCTTGGCCACTATAGTCCGAGAGGAAGCGTGGTGGCCACAAGTCCCCGAGTGAATTTCGTTCAGAATCAGTCGACCTTCTTCCGGGGTGATGCAGCGCTGAGAGACTCCTGCGACACTCTCAGGTACGCGATGCTGCAACTCCGCAAGCCCTGCGGGCCGCTTGCAGGTGCCGTTGAATGTCCTGATAAACACTCGGGCTAGCTCTTCCCAGCTGTAAATGCTCCCAGGGGCCAACTGATTTAACCACGCCCGGGCCGAGCCACCTAACATCAGGGGAAGGTGCTTCATGGCCACGTCATCGTTGCCGCCCCCAATCTGCATGGCCACTCGGTAATCTTCGAGCCAGGTGTCCGGCTTCGACTCGCCGGTGAACTTACTCACTCCCGCCGCCAACCTGAAGTTTGGGGGGATCTCAGCGGCCCTGATGGCACTGCTAAAGCACTCGGGTCCAGAAACTGACGCTCGGCTTCCACTCGGACGATCTCTGCCTTGCTCTTCTCTGTACGCAGTGTTCCTGTCAACCAGCCCCTGCACAAGAATAGATCTTGCATCGAAGCCGGGCCTTCTGGGATCTGGGGGAATCCTCCGCTCGTCGTCGCGTAAGCGCCTGCCATCGTGTCGCCTGGGCGAGTACGACCCGCTTCCCGGAGGAGGTGTAGGCACTCGACGACGGTCATTGTGATCGGGTCGACGATCATACTGCTCATCATTCCGACCCAGATGCCGGTCTTGACGGGGCCCACGATCTTCACGCCTCGGGGGCTATCTTGGGCTGTGAGCTAACCAAACGGTGTCCGCTGCCACTGATCTGCTGTGAATCATGTTTCGCGACTGAGAGACAACCGCGTTCTGCTCTCCTACTGTCCGGAGCAGTTCCCGAATCTGCTACAAGCCTCTCCCAGGCTCCGACGGAGATGGCTGGATAGAATCCGCGATGCGAGCCGCGGCTTCAAGGTTCTGGATGGGCGTCCGGAACACCTGAGTCTCACGCGGGAATGACTGCCGCGGCCGTCGACTAGATTCGGGAATCAGTCGGCGGGCCCGTTCGTCGAGTGAGCGCTGGATATTCTCCAGTCGCGCACGCTCAGCCATGGTGGCTAGGCGCGTGGCTTCTAGGGCCCGAGCCTTTGGGGAGCCCCCCACGATAGGGGTGAAAAGTGCATCCTCATTGCAGCGGCAGAGCTCATCCCTCTGCTCGGCAGTGAGGGGTTGGGGAATGTGCCAGTCGTGGTCGAATGACTGACCGTTGCCGCTGCCGCCGTCTCCGTCGCGAGGATATCCTGGCGGACTGCGACGTGAGTCGACCATGAGAACTTCGGCTGCGGGATCGCTGCTCCCGCACTCAGAAAGTGAATCTGCGGGCTCAATCGACAGATCGACCGGCCCGTAGAGGTATTCATCGGGCTCGATGGCCGCAACTTGAGGGGTGGCCGTCTGGCGGGCCACCGCGTGTTTCACCCACCGCTGGAGCCGCGAGCGACCAGATCGCTTGCGGCGGCGTCCAGCGAGGACGACGGATGATGAAGAAGCCGGCCGATACTGAGTCGATGGCTGCCGGAGAAGGACGCCGCAGGCGCTAGCACATAAGTGCGCAGCCTCGCAGACGGGCAATGCCTCGACGTCAAGGGGGGTCTCCTGGAGCCAGGCGGAGTCATCGGCGATGAAGATGAGCGCGCCGAGTCGGATCTCGTGGCCCAATGCCAGACCACCGCCGAAAACCATGATGATGGAGGTCGTAGAAAAGTTCGCAACCTCACCGGAAGTCGCTAAGACACCCTGCCCCACGGTGGGCGCCAACTGTCGTGGTTCTAAGTCTGATAGTACGAAAGGGGGGTACGTAGGAGGAGTCAAGGTCCTAGCTACGGTGAGATTGTACGCGGGATGTTTGCGAGTTCAGGCCCTTCTCGGATAAAGTAAAATCCCTACGTCTCGGTGCCCTGAGGCGGTCGACTGGAATGTATATGGGGTGTTTGAGTTACAGGGGGTGCGAACCCTTGTACTAGAGGAGGGGGTGGCTTATATAGAGTGCGCCAGGACCTAGCCATCCCCACGTTACAAAGGGTTCAATGTACATAAAGGTAGGGCGTTACTGATAACGCCTGCAATAAAGGGTGGTAAAGGGATTCATTGTCATAGAATGAGTGCCAGACCGTTGCTGTCCTAAGGGACCTTTGGCCTTCAGGGGTCGAGTGTAGTTGACTCGTCAGGGAGGGGGTGATCGGTCGAGTGATATGTCCTCTTGGGCCGCCACAGTCCACCGACCTTGCTGTCTTCAAGTTTGTCTTTTGAGCTTCTGGGGCAGTGACCTGGGGTGGGGCACCTGGGCCAGGCCCATGACCCTACCATTGGTCTGTAACATCATCACATCTCCAATATATGGTCCAAAATTTGGCGGTCCAAAACCGGAGATGTAAAATTTGGACCGCCAAAAAATGCGTTTTGGAGCTCTGAAAAAAGCTCAACTCCAACAGATGGTCCAAAATGATGGTACAAATTTGCAACTCCAATAGATGGTCCAAAATGAAGATGTAAACCAATATGAAAACGGCCGCGCGGCTGCTGCCAGCCACTGTTCAGCCGCGGTTGTGCATTGCAATAGCAACTAAAATTTAAAAATAAAGTGCATCATCATCATAGTTTTAATCAAAAGTGCATCCCCATCATAGTATCAAATTCGTCTACCAAAAGAGCATCGTCGTTTTTCGCCCTAGAAATTCAAATGCACATGAATATTACTCATTTGGGTCATCAACTCCACCGGTGTTGTGAACCGTGGTATGATCATCATCTCCACCACCGTCTTTGTCGACGTTCTCAACAAGCGGTGAACTCTCGTTGCCGTGAGCACCACCGGAACCATCTTCATTCCATCCCGTGTTGCCGCCATATCCACCGCCAACGCCACTCATATATGTAATCATCATTTGCCACATTTGCTGCGTGCATGAAAGCTTCATCATCAACACTACAATTGCACGCACAAACAATCAAGGACACAAAAAAATTGAAACAACAAACGAGAGCACAACCGCAAAATTTATACCTTTGCGACATTTCGTCGAACATGTTGGAGGCGGTGGCCGTCGGCGTGGCCACATCTTCCTCCACGTCCGGCGGTGGCGGCGGGGGAGGTGGAGGAATTGAGGTGTGGCTGTCTGAGGAGGCCGCCGGCCGCACCGTCTGCGACTCATCGCTCCGAGCCGCCGCGGCCGCCTTTGAGATCTTCACCGGCCGCGTAAAACTGTCGGCCGGGTTGCGGCTGCGGTTGGCCGGCCGTTTGACGCTGCCTCCTCGTCCCTTCGCTGCCTGCGCGGTGGCCATCGGCCGAGGCGGCGCCAATCCGGGCCGGCGGGCGAGGGGTGGCGGCATGGCCGCGGATGCGGGCGGGATGGCAGCGGCGGCGGCCACGTGAGTCAGCCCACCGGCTGCGGCGGTGGTGGAGAAGGCGGCGGGGTCGTCGGCATCGGCCATGGCAGCGCCAGACGGCGGGGGGCGGCGGCGGCCGGGAGGGTCGCGGGCAGGCGGGAACGGAAATCAAGTGGCGGTTGGGCGTTCGCGGGCGGCGGCTAGTTTTGGACCAGATGCATCTCGTGATGTATATTTGCATTGCGAGGTGTTGCATTTTACATCACGAGGAGGCTGCGGTCTAAATTTATTTGCATATGAACCGTCTATTAGAGCAGCGTTTTTTGCCCCAGACGGTCCAAAAATTAGGTATTTTTACATTTGGACCGTCTATTGAAGATGCTCTAAGGACCATAGATGGCCTTCTCATTGCCGGCTCAACCCGCTGGCCGGTAGGTGCTCCAGTCGAGCACTGCCAAGCAACACGGCGACGCCCAGACCGGGGACCTGTGAGAGAGAAAGATGCCCGGCCTAGCCCGTGGGACTCTCTATACACATTTTCCTTCCTGAACATATACTACTTCAGAAGGCAAAATGACTACTGTTTTCTCAACTTGTGAAAATTTCGTTCAGTTCTTCTTCCCCGCCCCGACGCCTCCTCACATCGAGCTCGCCGTCGCCCCGTCGCCCCGCCCCGCGCCGTCGCCCAGTCGCCCCCAACGCCGCCCCGTCGCCGTCGCGCCGTCGCCCCGCCCCGCGCATGTTCAAAGGTACAGACTAAATAAACATGTGAATAAAGAAGGTCCATAGTAGCAGAAATACTGAGAAGATGAAAAGAGGGAACGACTCGCTAATTTTACGAACGGTTACCACCATCTTATTAACTTAGTAATCTTCGGAAATGCAAAACATTCTTGTGTGAAAAAACAATAAGCATGCAATGAAGGGAAACATATTACCACTTGAAGGATTTTATCAGCAAACAAAAGTCTCATTTCAATTTTGAAGCAAGCAGACAAACTCTGTAAATATATATTAAAGTTCGAAGCAGCCTTTGTTGGTTTATTAGTGCTTGGAACCTCATCTCTGAAAAAACTTGGAAAATAGTGTATCCAATAAGCAAAAATATCGTATTTGCACTTTACCAGCAATCGTTTTCGATATAGAAAATTTAGCGCCTCTAGAAGATCTTGTAGAAAAATATCTATCCACGGAAGCGCACGTCAACGCCGTCATGGACCTCAACTAGGGCCCGGCCGCGGAAAACGAGCTTCCCCTCTGCAGCGACGACGCCTGCGTGAAGGACAACAACCTCTCCGTCATCTACCGCCAGATGGCCGTCGACACGGCCCTGCAGTTCCACGGGAACAAGTTCTGCGCCGGTGGCACCCCCGGCTCCCCCGGCTCGCTCGAGAACGCCGCGCACACCGCCGTGCACATCTGGGTGGGCGGGGACATGGGGGTGCTCGGCACCGCCGGCCGCGACCCCGTCTTCTACTCGCACCACGCCAACGTCGACCGCATGTGGCAACTCTGGACCACCACGCTCGGCAACCAGGACTTCCTCAGCGCCGGCGCCGCCGACGACTGGCGTGACACCAGCTTCGTCTTCTACGACGAGAAGCGCCGGCCCGTCCGCATCAGGGTCCGCGACGTCCTCGACGCCCGCAACCTCGGGTACAGGTACGAGGAGAAGGAGACGCTGGAGTGGCGGGACAAGCGGCCAAAGCCGGCGACCGGCATAGACAGATCGGTGACGCAGCCGGGCGTCCCTGCCGCCCTCTCCTTCCCCGTGGCCCTGAAGAAGGGCCGGAAGGAGTACGTTGCCGTGGAGAGGCCCAAGGAGGCCCGGGAAAGCGGCGGCAGCAGCAAGAAGGCGCCGGAGGTGCTGGTGGTGGACGTCACCATCGACCCCTGCGAGTACGCCAAGTTCGACGTGCTCATTAACGTACCCAAAGGCCAGGAGGCGAGGGTGGGGCCGCAGGACACCGAGTTCGCGGGGACCTTCGAGAACCTGCCACACGGCGGCGGCGATGGCGGCGGCCGGGGCATGGGGAGGCTGACGTTGGCCTACCGGTTCGCACTGCGGGAGCTGGTCGAGGACCTCGGGTGCGGCAAGGACCGGCGGCTGGACGTCACGCTCATCCCTCAGGCCGGTGAGATGGTCGTCGTAGACGGCGTGCGGGTGGAGCTTTGTAACTAACTAAGATGTGCATGAGTCAGCTACTCTTTTTTTTTTTGCAAGAAGGATGATATTTCCGGCCCAAAAATGCTACACTTACGAAAAAACTACATACTGTTACGTAACTTGACTTACTACTAATGCTTAGGATTGCTTGGAGTCACTGAGGAGCTGGGTCTGGCTGGAGTGGGGTGCCTAGTGCTTAGCTTTGATCTCTCCGGTCATCCTATTCTAGCTTGTGCCATTTGCTCTAAATTAAGAGCATCTCCAACAGGCGCGCTTAGCGCCGTGCCCAAAAAAACCATATACCGCGCGCGCAAAGTCTGTTTTGCCGCGGCGCGCAGTGCTGGCTCGAGCAGCAGCGCTATTTTGCAGCGCGCGCGTGCTGCTCCAGCGGTGCCCAAAAATACAGCGCGCGCACACTTTTTTTTTATAATGGAAATTGCATTAAAATAAAAGGATACAAAGATAGATAGTTTAAAACATAGGTAAAACATAGATAGATAGGTCTAAAACATAGATAGATAGATATATAGTTCGAAAACAAAAAAAAAACTAATCGCTCCAGTCATCTCCAGCATCGCCTTCGTTGTTCCTGTCGGAGGAGGTTGACAACCAGATGTCGAACCAGCGGTCATCTTCTGCGGTGAAGATCGTTTGGCCGCCAGCATCGCGGATGGCGCACTGCTGACACGCCAACTCCCTCCGACGACGCCTGTCCTCGCGGCGACGTTCCCAGAACTGATGCTCGGCGACGACGTCCTCCGGGTGGAGGCGGCGCCACTCCGCCATGCGCCGCTCGTCCTCCTGGGCGACGAGGAGGCGGTTCTGCGCCGCCGTGTGCTCCGCACGATCTCGTGCGGTGTGTAGACGAGGCGGCGGGGCGAGCTCCAACGCCTGCTCGAGCGTGCGGGCATCGTCGAAGTTCATCTGACGACGCGGCCTGCCTAGGCGCCACGCCGCCGCGTCGTACGCGCGGGCGGCCTCGTGCGCCGTCTCGTAGGTGCCGAGGGGAAGCCGGAGATCGCCGGAGCGTATCTCGGCGTAGAAGCCGCCGCCGTTTGGGCGCTCGCGGACGCCGCGGTATCCCGACGAAGATCGGCGGCGCGGCGGCATGGTGGCGCGTCGGGGGCGGCGGCGGTGCTCCGGTGCGGCGCTCGGGGGCGGCGGGCGCGAGAGAGAGGAAGAGAGAGGGAGAGAGATCGGTGGAGCGGACGGGGCGCGTGCGCGGCGTTTTATAGGCGCGCGGGGCGCGCCGCCGCAAAAAAGGCGCGCGAGAGGCCGCCGTTTCGCGCGCGCGCGCAAGCGGTTCCCGCGCGCGCGTTTTTCCCGCCGCCGCTGGAGCGCGTTATTTTTCCCGCGCGCGCGAAATCGCAGGTTTAGCGCGCGCGCGCCTTTTTGAGCGCCTGTTGGAGATGCTCTAAAAGACCTCCTTGTTTGATGATGATGTAATAGGGTAAACCCTGGGTATGTGTGTGTGGCAGCTACTCTGGTTGTCACCGAGCGTTGTTAAACAGTTCGAAATGTGCGTGGTTTTGCCTTGACTTTAGTAAAAATTGGGGCGGGGAAACCCCTTTCGCTTAAAAAAATTTATCCCTCCGTCCCCCTGATTTCAACTGGGTGGGGCCCATCCCCTAATTTTCTCGGATGAACTCGCAGATGCACTGTTTCAAATAGGACCACCGAAGGCTCAAGGGCAAGATAGGTTCCCTGCTATGTTTTATCAAAGAAATTGGGTTGTCTTGAAGTATTCTGTGATTGATGTGGTAAGGCTATTTTTCACAACTGGACACATTCCATCCGAAACAAACACAACCACTATTGTCTTGATTCCCAAGTCGGATCAACCAGACTCGAGGACTTCCGGCCCATCAGTTTGTACTCGGTGTTGTAGATCGTCACCAAATGCCTGGTGGATAGACTGCGTCCATTGTTGGGATAAATTGTCTCCTTAAACCAGAGTGCTTTCGTCCCTAGGCGTATGATGACTGGTAATGCATTGGTAGCATTTGAATGCTTTCACACTATTGAACACTGCAAGAGACAACAAGACTCCTTTTGTGCGTACAAGCTGGATCTGTCAAAGGCGTGTGATAGAGTTGACTGGGATTTTCTCAGAAGAACGATGCAGAGCTTGGGTTTCACTCCCCGATGGGTAGATTGGATCATGTCCTACGTGACCTCGGTGAGCTATTCCATAAAATTCAATGGAACCTTGTTTGATTCGTTTTCCCCAACTCGAGTCATTCGCCAAGGTGATCCACTATCTTCATTTTTGTTCTTGTTTGTCGCTGATGGTCTCTCTACACTGCTGCAACGTGAAGCAACGCAAGGCACAATAACTCCTTTGAAGGTATGCAGGCGAGCACCACGGATATCACACTTGCTTTTTGCTGATGACACACTATTGTTCTTTAAAGCAGAAGTGGGGCAGGCACATAGAGTGAAGCATGTTCTGGAAGTGTATGCTAAAGGTCCGGAACAAATGATCAATCCGCAAAAGTGCTCAATCCTGTTCAACCCAGCATGTCAGCAAGAAATACAAGCGGGTACTAGGAGTATCTTGCAACTCCCGCCCCAGTCAGGCCAAGGAGCACGTCCCGGCGGTCGAGCCGACAACTCACCGTCGGGTCGTCATCACCGGCACTACCCGTGGCGGCTTTTGCAATGGCACGACACGCGGCAGTCGGCCATGTCTGCCCCCAGCCACGGGCTTGCTTAGAGGAAGGCATGCAGAGACAGTGGCCGTGAAGCTGAAGCTAGAGCTCGCCATGCCGCGGAAGCTAGAGCTAGAGCCACGATGGAGCTGTGTGGAGGAAGTCCTCATAAAAAGAAGACCAAAGTCGAAATGTCACGTGTAACAAACAACGGCATGGGACAAGACGTACGCCGGCAACTAGGGTTGCAATGGTTGCAATGCACGTGTGCGGATCATTTTGCTGCAAACTAGGGCATGCTATTTCCTGCAGAATCAAGATTCTTTTTTTGCAAGGAAAAGACTTCCACGTTCGACGACCAGCACGTTGGCACCAAATTAAAGGTCCAAGCAGACACCGCGTTCCACGGTCCATACGTACGTACGTGTGTGGCCACTGGCCATCAACACCTACAAATATCGCGGTGAACTGCGTCGCAATCGTGCACTAGTATTATCAGTATGAACGACGACGCGCTTCATCAGCTTTCCAATGAAAAAAAAAGTGCGGTCAAAACATATTTGGTGGCCATGCATGCATGGATACGTTTGGTCGTCTTTTGAGTTGGAGCAGTATTGCACCACACTTGCATCTGTCTCTTTTATTTTTCCAAAATGATCTAGATCTAAGTTCACCAAAGTACAAAGCATCTCAAACATAATAAAAATTACATCAAGATTCCGAGATCACCGAACAAACACTACTTCTGCCAGAACAAACTGCCGACGCGTCGCATTCGCCGCTCCCTTATCGGAGCCGGATTGACCTTGTCGATGACAACTGAGAAGTCTTCATGCACATGTCGCTAAGGACCAGCGCCCCGGAGCCGCAGTCGCAGCCGTTCAACCCTTGAATAGATTTGAAATACCTGATACCAAATATCACGACATGACGAGTTCAAGGAGAGTGCGGAACACAAACACGAAGAAGAAGCGTCATCAGCCACCTGAGCACCACAACTGCGAGGACTAAAATATCATAACCTAAACTACTAACTGAAGTGGAGGCACTGGGATTCCCCTCGCTGCTACCGGCCACCGGTGCGGCACGCAGAGAGGAGCCGAGTTCACGGGCTCGCCGGCAAAGTATGAAGGGGAGAGTTTCCCGTGTGTAGTGTTGCTATGGGCTAATTATATTTATGATGCGCATCCTAGCGGAGAATTGCCCCATGCGTATAGTTTCGGTGGCTAGTCATTGGACTAGATTAACTCTAAAGCAAAACACACATAAATTTAAAAAACAAAAAAATAGTATGCAACTATAGCATATGAACATACACTTTATTTATGTTGGGGAATGTAGCAAAATTCAAAAAAAATCCTACGCTTCATCAAGATCAATCTAAGGAGTCATCTAGCAACGAGCATAAAAGAGTGCATCTATATACCCTTCGTAGATCGCGTGCGGAAGCGTTCGAAGAAACGTGGATGATGGAGTCATACTCGTCGTGATCCTCGTCACCGATGATCCCAGCGCCGAACGGACGGCACCTCCGCGTTCAACACACGTACCGTACAGCGACGTCTCCTCCTTCTTGATCCAGCAAGGGGGGAGGAGATGTTGACGGAGATCCAGCAGCACGACGGCGTGGTGGTGGATGCAACGGGAAAAGCTGCAGGACTTCGCCGAGACCCTACGAGAGGAGTTAGAGGTGTGAC
>LR738712.1:861925405-862041033 GCA_902687465.1 Secale cereale
GGGGGGGGGGGGGGGGGGTATCTTGCCCCCCAAGGCATAGGGAGGCGCCCCCACCCCTAGGGTTTCAACCCTAGGCGCATGGGGGTGGTTCATGTGGGGTGCGCCAGCCCACTAGGGGCTGGCCCCACTCCCCTTACGGCCCACGGGGCCCTCCGGGATGGGTGGCCCCACCCGGTGGACCCCTGGGACACTCCCGGTGACCCTCAGAACTCCCCCGATGGCCGAAACTGGACTTTCTATATATTATTCTTTACCTCCGGACCATTCCGGAACTCCTCGTGACGTCCGGGATCTCATCCGGGACTCCGAACAACATTCGGGTTTCCGTGTGCATATATCTCTACAACCCTAGCGTCACCAAACCTTAAGTGTGTAGACCCTACGGGTTCGGGAGACACGCAGACATGACCGAGACTACTCTCCAGTTAATAACCAACAGCGGGATCTGGATACCCATGTTGGTTCCCACGTGTTCCTCGATGATCTCATCGGATGAACCACTGTGTCAAGGATTCACTCAATCCCGTATGTTATTCCCTTTGTCTATCGGTACGGTACTTGCCCGAGATTCGATCGTCGGTATGCCCGATACCTTGTTCAATCTCGTCATGGAAAGTCTCTTTACTCGTTCCGTAATCCATCATTCCGTGACTAACTCCTTAGTCACTTTGAGCTCATAATGATGATGTCTTACCGAGTGGGCCCAGAGATACCTCTCCGTCATACGGAGTGACAATATCCCAGTCTCGGTTCGTACCAACTCAACAGATACTTTCGGAGATACCCGTTGCGTACCTTTATAGCCACCTAGTTACGTTGTGACGTTTGGCACACCCAAAGTATTCCTATGGCATCCGGGAGTTGCACAACCTCATGGTCTAAGGAACAGATACTTGAGACTGGAAAAAGCTTAAGCATTACGAACTATACGATCTCGTGCTAGGCTTAGGATTGGGTCTTGTCCATCACATCATTCTCCTAATGATGTGATCCCGTTATCAATGACATCCAATGTCCATGGTCAGGAAACCGTGACCATCTGTTGATCAACGAGCTAGTAACTAGAGGCTTACTAGGGACACATTGCGGTCTATGTATTCGCACATGTATCGCTGTTTCCGTACAATACAATTCAAGCATGAATAACAGACAATTATCATGAACAAGGAAATATAATAATAATACTTTTATTATTGCCTCTAGGGCATATTTCCATCAGTCTCCCACTTGCACTAGAGTCAATAATCTAGTTACATTGTGATGAATCAAACACCCATAGAGTTCTGGTGTTGATCATGTTTTGCCCGTGGAAGAGGTTTAGTCAACGGGTCTGCGACATTCAGATCCCTATGCACTTTACAAATATCTATGTCTCCATCTTGAACATAATTCCGGATGGAGTTGAAACGACGCTTGATGTGCTTGGTCTTCTTGTGAAACCTGGGATCCTTGGCAATGGCAATAGCTCCAGTGTTGTCACAGAAGAGAGTCATTGGGCTTGACGCGCTTGGAATGACTCCTAGGTCGGTGATGAACTCCTTCATCCAGACTCCTTCTTGCGCTGCTTCGCAAGCAGCTATGTACTCCGCTTCACATGAGAATGCGCCACGACGCTCTGCTTGCAACTGCACCAGCTGACTGCTCCACCATTCAAAATATACACGTATCCGGTTTGTGACTTGGAGTCATCCAGATCTGTGTCGAAGCTAGCATCGACGTAACCCTTTACGAGGAGCTCTTCGTCACCTCCATAAACGAGAAACATATCCTTAGTCCTCTTTAGGTACTTCAGGATGTTCTTGACCGCTGTCCAGTGTTCCATACCGGGATCACTTTGGTACATCCCTACCAAACTTATGGCAAGATTCACATCAGGTCTGGTACACAGCATGGCATACATGATAGAACCAATGTTGGCTAAGTTGCAAGAAAGGTAGAGGTTCAAAGCATGGGCGGTACGCCAAGGTAAGTAGACCGAAATCCATCAATATCTACTACTAATCATCCACCTTGAGATATCTATCCAGAACATCTCACTGGTATTAAGTTGCGAGTCCCACCCATAGTGTAAACTCAAAGCAACAGATAACTGCATTAAAAGAACTTTGCGTAAAGTAAACAATCCTTGCACCCGCGGGCATAAGCACCGTTGTTTTCCCCCTTGTGGCAACATCACATCCCCTAGACTCATGTTTCTGTCACTCAAGCTAGTCATCGAGGGGCATGAACCCACAATCAAGCATAACGTTCCCTCTTGAAGTCACTACCTATTACTTGGCCAAAGCAATAAATAACAACGAAGAACATGCAAGAATTACTTACGAACATAAATATAAAAGATGTAGATCAAATATATTACTCAAACACAATCTGAACATAATCTCATAATCCATCGGATCCCAGCAAACTCATCATAGCAACAGCATAAGGATTACATATGTGCCTCGATCATGTAGGGCAGCTCACGAGGACTAATTAGTGAAGCACACAAGAACGGGAGGAGAACATCACATAGCTACTGGTCATGGACCCATGGTCCAAGGGAGACTACTCACAACTCATCCGGGAGGCGTCCATGGTGGTGGAGAAGCTCCCGGTGGTGATCCTCCCCTCCGGCAGGGTGCCGGGAAGAGTTCTCCTGGTGCTCCCGATCTTGGAAGCGGCGGCGGCGGCGGAACAGAGATGAGATCGCGAAAAAGAGTTCCCGTCTCGAGGGTTTCGGGAGATGCTTTAAATATATGCCAAAGGGGGGCATCAGCGGAGCCTAAGGGGGGCCCAGGCGCCCCCCCGACGCGGCCCGGGGGGGGGGGCGTGTTGGAAATATGCCCTAGAGGCAATAATAAATTGGTTATTATTATATTTCCTTGTTCACGATAATCGTTTATTATCCATGCTAGAATTGTATTGATAGGAAACTCAGATACATGTGTGGATACATAGACAAACACCATGTCCCTAGTAAGCCTCTAGACGACTAGCTCGTTGATCAATAGATGGTTACGGTTTCCTAACCATGGACATTGGATGTCGTTGATAACGGGATCACATCATTAGGAGAATGATGTGATGGACAAGACCCAATCCTAAGCCTAGCACAGATCGTGTAGTTCGTATGCTAAAGCTTTTCTATATGTCAAGTATCTTTTCCTTAGACCATGAGATTGTGCAACTCCCGGATACCGTAGGAATGCTTTGGGTGTACCAAACGTCACAACGTAACTGGGTGGCTATAAAGGTGCGCTACAGGTATCTCCGAAAGTGTCTGTTAGGTTGGCACGAATCGAGACTGGGATTTGTCACTCCGTATGACGGAGAGGTATCTTTGGGCTCACTCGGTAGGACATCATCATAATGTGCACAATATGTGATCAAGGAGTTGATCACGGGATGATGTGTTACGGAACGAGTAAAGAGACTTGCCGGTAACGAGATTGAGCAAGGTATCGGTATACCGACGATCGAATCTCGGGCAAGTGCTATACCGATAGACAAAGGGAATCGTATACGGGATTGATTGAATCCTTGACATCGTGGTTCATCCGATGAGATCATCGTGGAACATGTGGGAGCCAACATGGGTATCCAGATCCCGCTGTTGGTTATTGGCCGGAGAGTTGTCTCGGTCATGACTACATGGTTCCCGAGCCCGTAGGGTCTACACACTTAAGGTTCGATGACGCTAGGGTTATAGGGAAAGTATGTACGCGGTTACCGAATGTTGTTCGGAGTCCCGGATGAGATCCCGGACGTCACGAGGAGTTCCGGAATGGTCCGGAGGTAAAGATTCATATATGGGAAGTCCCGTTTTGGTCACCGGAAAAGTTTCGGGCGATATCGGTAATGTACCGGGACCACCGGGAGGGTCCCGGGGGTCCACCAGGTGGGGCCACCAGCCCCAGAAGGCTGCGTGGGCTAAGTGTGGGAGGGGACCAGCCCCAAGGGGGCTGGTGCGCCCCCCCACCAAGTCCCTAGGCGCATGGAGAGTGGAGGGGGGCAAACCCTAGGTCCAGATGGGCCTTAAGGCCCACCCTAGGGCGCCCCCTCTCTCTTCCCCCCTTGGCCGCACCCTGGATGGGTTTTCTAGGGCTGGCCGCACCCCTAGGGGTGGGAAACCCTAAAGGGGGCGCAGCCCTCCCTTCCCCCTATATATATGTGAGGTTTTGGGGCTGCTAGACACACGAGAACGTCTCCCTCTTGGCGCAGCCCTACCCCTCTCCCTCCTCGTCTCTTGCAGCGCTTGGCGAAGCCCTGCTGGAGTCCCGCGCTCCTCCACCACCACCACGCCGTCGTGCTGCTGTTGGATGGATTCTTCCCAACCTCTCCCTCTCTCCTTGCTGGATCAAGGCGTGGGAGACGTCACCGGGCTGCACGTGTGAAGAACGCGGAGGCACCGTCCGTTCGGTGCTAGGATCTTCGGCGATCTGAATCGCGGCGAGTACGACTCCATCAACCGCGTTCTTGAACGCTTCCGCTTAGCGATCTACAAGGGTATGTGGATCCAACTCTCCTCTCGTAGATGCATCTCCTAGATTGATCTTGGTGAACGTAGGAAAATTTTTGTTTCCCATGCGACGTTCCCCATCAGTGGCATCATGAGCTAGGATCTTGCGTAGATGCTTTCACGAGTAGAACACAAAGGGGTTTGTGGCGTTGATGTTTAGATTGCTTCCCTCCTTGGTCTTTCTTGATTCAGCGGTATTATGGGATGAAGCGGCCCGGACCAACTTTACATGTCCACGTACATGAGACCGGTTCCATCGACAGACATGCGACTTTTGTTGCATAAGATGGCTGGCGGGTGTCTGTCTCTCCTATCTTAGTTGAATCGGAATAGACAAAGGCGGTCCTTGTAGAAGGTTAAATAGCAACTTAAATATCACCGTTGTGGCTTTGCGTAGGTAAGAAGCGTTCTTGCTAGATACCCATAGCAGCCACGTAAAACATGCAACAACAAATTAGAGGACGTCTAACTTGTTTTTGCAGGGTATGTATGTGATATGATATGGCCAAAGACATGATGAGATATATTTGATGTATGAGATGATCATGTTGTAATAGTTAATATCGACTTGCATGTCGATGTATACGGCAACCGGCAGGAGCCATAGGGTTGTCTTTAATTTTGTATGACCTGCGTGTCAATCATTAAGCGCTATGTAATGCTTTACTTTATCGCTAAACGGTAGCAATAGTAGTAAGAGCATGGTGGGCGCGCGACAACCCCGATGGCGACACGATGATGGAGATCATGATGATGGGGATCATGGTGTTACGCCGGTGACGATGGAGATCATGTCGGTGCTTTGGAGATGGAGATCAAAAGCACGAGTTGATGGCCATATCATGTCACTTATGATTTGCATGTGATGTTAATCCTTTTATGCATCTTATTTTGCTTAGGACGACGGTAGCATTATAAGATGATCCCTCACTAAAATTTCAAGATAAAATTGTGTTCCCCCCAAGTGTGCGCCGTTGCGAAGGTTCGTCGTTTCGAAGCACCACGTGATGATCGGGTGTGATAGACTCTACGTTCGCATACAACGGGTGCAAGCCAGTTTTGCACATGCAGAACACTCGGGTTAGACTTGACGAGCCTAGCATGTACAGACATGGCCTCGGAACACGGAAGACCGAAAGGTCGAGCATGAGTCATATAGTAGATATGATCAACATGAAGATGTTCACCATTGACACCACCTCATCTCACGTGATGATCGGACTTGGGTTGGTGGATTTGGATCATGTCACGCTCGGATGACCAGAGGGATGTCAATTTGAGTGAGAGTTATAAGTAATTTGATTAGTTAAACTCACTTATCATGAACAATAGTCTAAGTTGACTTTGCAAATTATGTTGTAGATCAATAGCTTGCGTTGTAGCTCCCTGTTTAATACGATCCTAGAGAAAGACTAAGTTGAAAGATATTGTAAGCAATGATGCGGACTGGGTCCGTAGTCCGAGGAGTGTCCTCACTGCTACACAGAAAGCTTACGTCTTTGATGCACCGCTCGATGTGCAAACCCCTACAACGTTGTCTGTGGATGTTGTGAACACTTGACAGAGACGTCCTGATGACTACTTGATAGTTTAGTGCACCATACTTTACGGCTTAGAATCGGGATTCCAATGACGTTTTGAACGCCATAGAACATATGAGATGTTCTAAGAGCTGAAATTGGGATTTCAGGCTCATGCCCGTGTTGATAGGTATGAGACCTCTGACAAGTTCTTTTGCCAAAAAGGATGGAGGAGAATGGCTCAACAAATGAGCATGTGCTCAGAATGTCTGGGTGCTGAAATCACTTGAACCAAGTGGGAGTTAATCTTCCAGGTGAGATAGTGGTTGACAGAATTCTCTAGACACTATCACCAAGCTACTAGAACTTCGTGATGAACTATGACATGCAAAGGATGGAGATGATCCCGGTGCTGTTAGCGGTTCTTAGTACCGCAAAAGTAGAAATCAAGAAGGAGCATCAAGTGTTGATGGTTTAGCAAGACCACTGGTTTCAAAAGGGTAAGGGCTAGAAGGGAAACTTCATGAATGGCAAACCTGTTGTCACTCTGATGAAGGAACCCATGGTTGAACCCAAACCTCGAGACTAAGTGCTTCTATTGTAAGGGGAACGGTCACATGGTAGCGGAACCACCCCAAATACATGGTAGATATGATAGCTGGCAACTTCAACAAAGTATATTTGATATACGTGTTATTGATGTGTACCTTAGTAGTACTCCTTGTAGCACCTGGGTATTGGATACCGGTTCAGTTGCTATTATTAGTGACTTGAAGCAAAAGCTACGGACTGAACGGAGACTAGCTAAGGGCGAGGTGACGATGTGTGTTGGAAGTGTTTCCAAGGTTGATGAAATCACCATCGCACACTTCCTCTATTTTCGAGATTAGTGTTGAACCTAGATAAATGTTATCAGGTGTCTGCGTTGAGCATGAAAATGATTAGATCATGTTCATTACAATACGATTATTCATTTAAGTCAGAGAATAATGGTTATTCTGTTTACATGAATAATACCTTTATGGTCATGCACCCAATGGTTTGTTGAATCTCGATCATAGTAATACACATGATGATGATATTAATGCCAAAAGATGTAGAGTTAATAATGATAGTACCACTTTCTTGTGGCACTGCCGCTTAGGTCATTTTGGCATAAAATGCATGAAGAAACTCCATGCTGATGGACGTTTGGAGTCACTTGATTTTGAATCGCTTGACACATGCGAGCCATGCCTCATGGGCAGGATGACTGAGATCTCGTTTTCAGGTACAATGAAACGGGTAAGTGACTTATTGGAAATCATACATGTTGATGTATGTGATCCAATGAGAATTAAGGCGTGTGGTGGATATCGTTATTTTCTCATCTTCACTGACAATTTGAGTAGATATGGTATATTTACTTAATGAAGTAAAAGTCTGAAACGTTTGAAAGGTTCAAAAATTTCAGAGTGAAGATTAAGAAACATCATAACAAGAAGATCATGTTCCTACGATCTGATCAAGGGGATATTATCTGAATTATGAGTTTGGCAATCACTTGAGACATTGTGGAATTGTTTCGCAGTTGAAGTCCCCTGGAACACCACAGTAATGGTGTGTCCGGACATCGTAATCGAACCTTATGAGATATGGTGCGATCTATGGTGTGTCTTACCGATCTACCGCTATTATTTTGAGGTTATGCATTAGAGACAACTGCATTCACTTTATATAGGACACCATCTAAGTCCGTTGAGACGACGTCGTATGGTTTGGCAAGAAACCAAAGTTGTCGTTTTCTTAAATGTTTGGGGCTGCGATGCTTATGGCTTCAGCCAGGAAAAGCTCGAACCCAAAGCGGACAAATACATCTTCATAGGATACCCAAAGGTAACAGTTGGGTATACCTTCTATCTCAGATCCAAGGACAAAAATGTTTGTCGCTAAGAACGGGTCCTTTCTCGAGAAGGAGTTTCTCTCGAAAGAATTGAGTGGGAGGAAGATAGAACTTGATGAGGTTGTCGAACCCTCACTTCAACCGGAGAGTAGTGCAACACAGAAAGATGTTTCTGTGGAACCTACGACAGTTAAAGAGGATACTAATGATAGTGATCATGAAGCTCCAGATCAAGTTGCTATCGAACCTCGTAGGTTGACAAGGATATGTACTACTCCTGAGTGGTACATTGATCCTGTCTTAGAGGTCATGTTGTTGGACAACGATGAACCTACGAACTATGGAGAAGCGATGGTGGGCCCATATTCCGACAAATGGTTAGAAGCCGATAAATCCGAGATAGGATCCATGTATCAAAACAAAGTATGGACTTTGGTGGACTTGCCCTATGATCGGCAAGCCATTGAGACAAATGGATCTTTAAGACTAAGACGGACGTGGACGGTAATGTCACCGTCTATGAAGCTCGACTTGTGGCGAAGAGTTTTCCACAAGTTCAAGGAGTTGACTACGATGAGATTTTCTCACCCGTAGCGATGCTTAAGACCGTCGGAATCATGTTAGCATTAGCTGCATTTATGAAATCTGGCAGATGGATGACAAAACAAGCTTCCTTACCAGTTTTCGTAAGGAAAGGTTGTATGTGATACAATCAGAAAGGTTTTGTCGATCCTAAGGATGCTAAAAGATATGCTAGCTCCAGCGATCCTTCCATGGACTAGAGCAAGCATCTCGGAGTCGGAATATACACTTTGATGGAGTGATCAAAGTTTTTGGGTATACAAAGTTTGTTGGAAACTTGTATTTGCAATAAAGTGAGTGGGAGCACTACAACATTTCTGATAAGTATATGTGAATGACATATTGTTGATCCGAAATGATGAAGAATTTCTGGAAAGCATAAAGGGTTGTTTGAAATGAGTTTTTCAAAAGAAGACCTGGATAAAGCTGCTTACATATTGGGCATCAAGATCTATACAGATAGATCAAGACGCCTGATTAGACTTTCAAAGAGCACACACCTTGTCATATTTGAAGGAGTTCAAAATAGATCAGTCAAAGAAAGAGTTCTTACCTGAGTTGTAAGGTGTGAAGTTGAGTAAGACTCAAAGCTTGACCACGGCAGAAGAAAGAGGAAGGACGAAGGTCGTCCCCTATGGTTTTGTCATAGGCTCTATACAGTATGCCATGCTAAGTACCGCACCTGATGTGTGCCTTGCCACATGTCTGGCAAGAGGGTACAAAGGTGATCCAGGAGTGGATTACTAGATAGTGGTCAAAATTATCCTTAGAGGAATAAGGAAATGTTTCTCGACTATAGAGGTGATAAAGAGTTCGACGTAAAGAGTTACGTCGATGCAAGCTTAACACCTATCCGGATAACTCTAAGTGGAGATACCGGATACGTATAATGGAGCAACAGTTTGGAATAGCTCCAAGTGGAACGTGGTAGCAGCATCTACGATATGACATAAAGTTTTGCGAAGTACATAGGGATCTGAATGTTGCAGACCCGTTGACTACAACCTCTCTCACAAGCATAACATGATCAAACCCAGAACTCATTGAGTGTTAATCACATATTGATGTGAACTAGATTACTGACTCTAGTAAACTCTTTGGATGATTGGTCACATGGCGATGTGACCTGTGAGTGTTAATCACATGGCGATGTGAACTAGATTATTGACTCTAGTGCAAGTGGGAGACTGTTGGAAATATGCCCTAGAGGCAATAATAAATTGGTTATTATTATATTTCCTTGTTCACGATAATCGTTTATTATCCATGCTAGAATTGTATTGATAGGAAACTCAGATACATGTGTGGATACATAGACAAACACCATGTCCCTAGTAAGCCTCTAGACGACTAGCTCGTTGATCAATAGATGGTTACGGTTTCCTAACCATGGACATTGGATGTCGTTGATAACGGGATCACATCATTAGGAGAATGATGTGATGGACAAGACCCAATCCTAAGCCTAGCACAGATCGTGTAGTTCGTATGCTAAAGCTTTTCTATATGTCAAGTATCTTTTCCTTAGACCATGAGATTGTGCAACTCCCGGATACTGTAGGAATGCTTTGGGTGTACCAAACGTCACAACGTAACTGGGTGGCTATAAAGGTGCGCTACAGGTATCTCCGAAAGTGTCTGTTAGGTTGGCACGAATCGAGACTGGGATTTGTCACTCCGTATGACGGAGAGGTATCTCTGGGCTCACTTGGTAGGACATCATAATAATGTGCACAATATGTGATCAAGGAGTTGATCACGGGATGATGTGTTACGGAACGAGTAAAGAGACTTGCCGGTAACGAGATTGAGCAAGGTATCGGTATACCGACGATCGAATCTCGGGCAAGTGCTATACCGATAGACAAAGGGAATCGTATACGGGATTGATTGAATCCTTGACATCGTGGTTCATCTGATGAGATCATCGTGGAACATGTGGGAGCCAACATGGGTATCCAGATCCCGCTGTTGGTTATTGGCCGGAGAGTTGTCTCGGTCATGACTACATGGTTCCCGAGCCCGTAGGGTCTACACACTTAAGGTTCGATGACGCTAGGGTTATAGGGAAAGTATGTACGCGGTTACCGAATGTTGTTCGGAGTCCCGGATGATCCCGGACGTCACGAGGAGTTCCGGAATGGTCCGGAGGTAAAGATTCATATATGGGAAGTCCCGTTTTGGTCACCGGAAAAGTTTCGGGCGATATCGGTAATGTACCGGGACCACCGGGAGGGTCCCGGGGGTCCACCAGGTGGGGCCACCAGCCCCAGAAGGCTGCGTGGGCTAAGTGTGGGAGGGGACCAGCCCCAAGGGGGCTGGTGCGCCCCCCCACCAAGTCCCTAGGCGCATGGAGAGTGGAGGGGGGCAAACCCTAGGTCCAGATGGGCCTTAAGGCCCACCCTAGGGCGCCCCCTCTCTCTTCCCCCCTTGGCCGCACCCTGGATGGGTTTTCTAGGGCTGGACGCACCCCTAGGGGTGGGAAACCCTAAAGGGGGCGCAGCCCTCCCTTCCCCCTATATATATGTGAGGTTTTGGGGCTGCTAGACACACGAGAACGTCTCCCTCTTGGCGCAGCCCTACCCCTCTCCCTCCTCGTCTCTTGCAGCGCTTGGCGAAGCCCTGCTGGAGTCCCGCGCTCCTCCACCACCACCACGCCGTCGTGCTGCTGTTGGATGGAGTCTTCCCAACCTCTCCCTCTCTCCTTGCTGGATCAAGGCGTGGGAGACGTCACCGGGCTGCACGTGTGAAGAACGCGGAGGCACCGTCCGTTCGGTGCTAGGATCTTCGGCGATCTGAATCGCGGCGAGTACGACTCCATCAACCGCGTTCTTGAACGCTTCCGCTTAGCGATCTACAAGGGTATGTGGATCCAACTCTCCTCTCGTAGATGCATCTCCTAGATTGATCTTGGTGAACGTAGGAAAATTTTTGTTTCCCATGCGACGTTCCCCATCAGGGCGCCGCTAGGGCGCCTGGAGCCCTGGTGGCCCCCCCGGCTGTACTTCGGGCGCACGGTAGGTTCTGGAACGCTGATTTTTTATATATTTTTTCTGGATTTTTCCTGGCAGTTCTCGTAACGTGAAAACCTGAAATACAAAAACAGCCGAAAACAGAAACTGGCACTGGGGTGCACTGAGTTAATAGGTTAGTCCAAATATGATCAAAAGTGTATGGAAGTGTATAAATATCATAGCAATATCACCCAAAAGAGGCATGGAGCAAGCAAAAATTATAGATACGTTTTGGACGTATCAGGTGGCGGCATGGCCGCGGATGCGGGCGGGATGGCAGCGGCGGCGCCACGTGAGTCAGCCCACCGGCTGCGGCGACGGTGGAGAAGGCGGCGGGGTCGTCGGCATCGGCCATGGCAGCGCCAGACGGCGGGGGGCGGCGGCGGCCGGGAGGGTCGCGGGCAGGCGGGAACGGAAATCAAGTGGCGGTTGGGCGTTCGCGGGCGGCGGCTAGTTTTGGACCAGATGCATCTCGTGATGTATATTTGCATTGCGAGGTGTTGCATTTTACATCACGAGGAGGCTACGGTCCAATTTTATTTGCATATGAACCGTCTATTAGAGCAGCGTTTTTTGCCCCAGACGGTCCAAAAGTTAGGTATTTTTAAATTTGAACCGTCTATTGAAGATGCTCTAAGAACCATAGGTGGCCTTCTCATTGCCGGCTCAACCCGCTGGCCGGTAGGTGCTCCAGTCGAGCACTGCCAAGCAACACGGCGACGCCCAGACCGGGGACCTGTGAGAGAGAAAGATGCCCGGCCTAGCCCGCGGTAATTGTCGCCGGTGCTTTGCACTATTCTCTGGCCCGGGATTCATCTGGCAGTGCGTGCGTGCATGCTTGAATCATCGGGTGTGAAGCGGAATACTGAAAAAACCGACGGATCAAGCAGTGTTTCAAAACCCGGCCAAATATAGGTGTAATTGGAAAACCGATGTAACAGTTACACTCCGTAAATGACCAACCAAGCGAGAGTGGATTTTAGAGCATAGGTGCATTGGAGGACCTTATTTCAAATAGTTTAAAAGTTATAGTTAAAATCTAAAAAAAATTCAAAAAGAATTCTACATGATCATATGAATGTATATATATTACACGTATGTAAAGTTTGGTTATGAAATACTCCCTCCGTCCTTTGAAGTGTGTACTTCCAACTTTGTTGGAAAGTCAAACATTTTTATGTTTGACCGTATTTATACAATAATACACCAACATTTATGCCATCAAATTAGTATCATTAGATTCATTATAAGATATATTTTCATCATATACCTATTTGATTTCATAAATATTGATATATTTTTACAAAAACTCGGTCAAACTTTGAGATAGTTTGACTCTCCAATAATGTTGAAAGTACATTCTTTAAAGAACAGAGGGAGTATGTAAACATGTGAGCTATAATTTTTTTTATAAAATAATAATTTTTAAATAGTGAATAATACATGCACGGTTCATCTTTCCAAAATCACGATTATGTCATTTTTGTGTAATTCACATGGTTACTTATTCCATAATCAGTTTTTTTTTTTGAGCCGGATTTGCTATTTCACATATAGACGTGATGTGACATAGGCAGACCATTTTTTCAGGTAGCTTACCACATGAACCATGTCTATAATCAGAATTTACACATGTATAATATACATACATACAAACATGTGGGTTTTTTTCCCGAAAATTTATTGAATCTTCAAAATGTCATGCGACCGTTGGACCTCACCGGTGGCGGGAGCTGCAGTGTAATGTATAGCGGCGACGGTGGCTGCTATGACCCAGGGGAGTTGAGCTTTCCTCCGACGGCTGCTGGAAGGCGATCGTGCTGCTGAGAAACGGGAGGGACAGAGACGGAAACGGAAGGGACAGAGACGCTGGGAGGGCCTGATCCGACGTTCGTCAGCGGCGCAATCAAACGGCTATCAACCCCAAAATCAATCGGTTGATTTGTAGCAGCGGCCCTGAAATAAAGATCTAGTCTTTCGAGGAAAAAAAATCTAGCACTGTACCAGCGGACCAGCGGTACCAAGTACCAAGTCCGAGTTGGACCAAGAGTCCTGGCGCCAAGAAAAACCGAGGTATACTCGGATTATACTTCGGCAGCGCAAAGACAGCCCAAAGACAATCGAGCAAGTCGATTTTGTTAGGGATCACTCGGCACGAAGACAACCAAGAGTCGTTAGATTCGTTCTATCGCACGCACCTACTTGCGTCACGTATATATAGTGCGGGTGGCCGTCGGAGTAGGTACATTGGCCATGGAGGAATCAAGGAAATCGATCTTCCAGCAAGCCGTGGCGTCTATGGCAGAGAAGGAGGCCGTCTTCGGAGACGACGAGTTCGTGGCCGACGAGATCCTCGCCCGTCTGCCGGCCCGCTGCGCCGTGCGCTGCATCGGCCTCTCCAAGCGCTTCTGGCAACTCCTCAGAAGCCCGCACTTCTGGCTGCGCCACCACCGCCTTGGCGCGCCAGGCCTGGAACTCCCTCGTGCCGCTTGCCTCTACGACAAGCATGATTACTGCAAGACCACCTACTTCAATGTCGTCGGCCCTGCGTTCGCCTTCGAGCACACCGTTAACATCGAGCACGGCAGCTGGTACGCCAACACCTGCAACGGGCTAGTCCTCATGGCCGCCCGGTCATCCCTCGACGGCCTCGTTTTCAACCCGGCCACCAAGGAGGAGGTGCGCCTGTCCGTGTCGTTGCCACCGCCGCCGGCTCCCGAGGACGACGACGGCTATGTGCTACGCCGCTTCTTGGGGTTTGGGTACGCGCCGTCGAGCAAGGTCTACAAGGCTCTCATCTCGGAGTTCGTAGCTGACGGCGATAGCATGACCACAACGCTGATGGTGGTGTCATTGCACAGTACCGGCTGCCGGCAAGTGCCGAGGACAGTGTTCTCATGTGACAAGGAGCTGCTCAGTGAGCATAGCCTACACACGGCAGACCATAAAGTGCACTTTCTTATATACACATCGTACTTCACCGGTGAGGAGGGACGTGAAGATTATGAGACCGATGCGACATCGATGCTTGTTTTCGACGCCGACGATGAGGTCGTCACAAGCGTAGCTGTCCCGGAAGGGCAAGCCATTCAACCCTGCAACATGTTACAGGTCGGTGGGCGTCCGTGCATCTACATGCGCACGGGCCAAGACATGGTGCTCTGGTTACTCACTCCGGATCACCAATGGGAGAAGGTATACACTCTGGTCAAGCAAAGCTCTCGGTCACACGATTATTTGATGGGGGCCTGGGACTGCGGAGGTGGCCTTCTGCTTGCTAAGTTCAAAATTACCGGTGCCTACTTGTACAACCTCCACGAGGCCAATGATGAGCAAAAGGAAGAAGGCGATTGCGGCGGCCACCGCAGGCTGGAGGCTGTCTCATTGAAGAACGAAGACGACATGCCAGAGCCATTAAAACATATCGGGGGTGTTCCGACAAATCTATATGATTACCAGCCGACCCTCATATCACCAGCGAGTATCTTCGGTGATGTTGCCTTCTCAGACCGTTTTGAGGTCAGTGTCGCAGCCAAGCATGAGTTGGATTGGATTTTCCTGGAATGGACGCGGAAGTTATTCGTAGAGCCGGCGATGCAAATGGTCTCTACATCAGGTGGCATCTAGTCAGGCAGAGTGACCAATGTTGTTACCCCCGTTGGCAAAAGACAGGCGGATGGGTACTAAGCAATGAAAAAAATAGCGCGCTACAGAAAATAGCGTGGTCTCTGAAAATATGCTATTAGCGTGCTATAGCGCGCTATAGCGTGCTATTAGCGAGGCATTGTACATTGATTTATTTAGCGAGACAATTCTTCATATGCTATAGCGTGCTATTAGCGACGCTATAGCGCGCTATTTTTTTCAGTGGTACTAAGGCTACTTCCAATGCATTGGTGCTAACATGAGGTGCTAAGCGCATTAATTTTTTTAGCAACTAAAGCCCTATGCATAGGTGCTTAACTTGTTGGTGCTAAGCATGCCTCATTTAATGATTTTACAACTAAAGTTCTTCATGCATTGGTGGGATTCTTCCATTTAAGTCTTTTGCCTAGGTTCTCGCGCTTAACATTATTTCTTCCTGGGGTCACCACACTCATCTCTCTCCTCTTAATTACCTTATCACATCAGACTTTTTGCCTCCATGGCATCCTTAGCACCTGTACAAGGTGGAGCATTGGGAGGGGCCTAAGAAGGGAGATGGGAGCGGCTATAGGAGCAACGTATAGAGAGGATGACTTGTCAAACATCCACTCTACCCTGCACGTGGATATACCATGCATGCTTCAGTTGGAAATTCAGGCACCCATTGCTATGTATTCATTTGTAGTTTTGTAGTACGTCTCCTTATTTCCTCGCATTTCTATTATGTCATTTTCATCTGACAACTTTTGCTGGAAATTCCTCTATGGAGCAATGATACATCAGGAGCACTGTGCCACCATATTCACTCTATGCCACACACGCTTTAGCATGTGATTTTAAAGTTTAAACGGAAAAGTATATTTTTCGTCTTTCAGTTCTTTCGAAAGTCCTCTTGTGAAACATCATGAAGAAACATTGGTTTGGGACTTTGGGGCGACTTGTTGGTCTAGAGAGAGAGAGAATGTTTGTTTTACACAAACTGTCAATGAACAATGACTAAGAAGTGGCGGAAATTTTAAAGGGAAACACTTCCTATCATACTTCCTACAAAACAAAATCGTCAGACCACTCATACGCCATTGATTCGTGTTTCATCCCACGGTCGAGAGAGCAAACAAAATGTTTTCTTGATGTTCACATGCTCTTTGATGAAAAAACGAAATGTTTTCTTGATATCAACAGAATTTCAGGAAGAAAAAAAAACACATGTCAATTTCAAGCTTAATTAAATTTGAAGTAAAAATTGATATGTTTTGTGAGTGATCACTTCTTAGCACAAGTCCAAGTGACTTGGATGTTGCTTTACCCTATACACCTATACATGATGTAAAACAATATTTTAGTTTCCTTTCGAAACTAATGAATTCAAAGATCTTAAAATCTCAAGGTACCGATTCAATAATGACTAGATTAAAGAGGTTTGTTCCGATTTACTTTTAGAGCGAACCCTAAACATTTACAAATAATCGAAGACCAGTTGTGAATTTCCTAAATTCAATAAGATACAATACAATATTACTTGAAATTATTATTAATGCATAGCTTAATTAAGATCATGTGGTTGATAGAACAACATCCAACATTAAGTGCATGTTGGTCTCAAATGCCATGCTATTGGTCTCAAGTTGGCATGTCCGTTCCTAAATATTTGTATTTTTAGACATTTCAAATAGACTACCACATACGGATGTATATAGACATATTTTAGAGTGTAGATTCATTCATTTTGCTCCGCATGTAGTCACTTGTTGAAATCTTTAGAAAGACAAATATTTAGGAACGGAGAGAGTAGTAGTTGCATGCATTTCCGCGGGCCATCTATTTAAGCCCAACACCTAATCCCTGATGTCCAGTATAGCCCAATAGCCCATTAGTCCAATGTCCCGCTAACACTAACCCACACGGACAGGCCAGCTTGCAGGGAGGGACTGGCCGCCTCCCGTCGTCCTCTCCTTCCCCATCGTCTTTAACATCTGATTGAACGATGGACACCAATATGATCCTTTCTGAACCTTGCCGCGATGGCATTCCGTTTTCGCCCGTCGGGAAGGCCGTCCTCCTCTGCTTGGCCCTGTTCGCGGCGGCACCTCCTAGTCCTGGAGCCGACCCTGCGAAGGAGGTAGCGGCAGGAAGCGACGCGTCGTGCCTGCCTCTCGCCAGGGAGGCCGGCGGCCGGCACGGGAAGCAACTTCGTCTTCTAGCCGATGTCCATCCACGCGGCGCTCGCCATGGTGACCGCCGGCGCACCGGGCGACACGCGTAGGGAGCTCCTGCGATTCCTTGGGTCATCGTCGCTCCACGGGCTGCACCACGCGCCGGCGAACGAGCTCGTCAGCAGGCTCAACGGCCTAGCGCAGACGTCCTTCGCCTGCGGGCGTGTGGGTTGACCGGAGGCTGTCGCTTAGGCCAGAGTTCACGGCCACCAGCGCGTCGCGGTACGCTGCCACGGCGGAATCTGTGGACTTCCAGGGCGGTCTCCAGGAATTCGGGACCCCGGTGCGAAAAGAAAAATGGGCCCCTAAAATTTTAAAATATACAATTACGCAAGTATAAACACCTAAATATGTAATTAAAATTTATATTATTTCATACAATGCTTAGAATATTCTGAAGTATCAATGCGGAATACTAAAACCAATAAACTGACCTCATTCTCTATTGAAAAGTGTCATCCGTCTTGCGTTCCTTGAAATGAAATCTTCAATTACATCTTCATAATTAATCTTCTCCAAGACATCATTTTCAAGTGCTATTGTCGCCAAACCATTGAGTCTTTCTTGTGTCATAGTTGAACGCAAATATGATTTCAACAACTTGAGTTTAGAGAAGCTCCTTTCCGCAGTTGCAACAGTTATATGAATGGTTAACAAAATCCTGTACGCAGTAATAGCATTAGGATAGAAGGGGCGCTTCATCAGAATCTCAAGAATATCAACGGGGCCCATAGATCTCTTAACTAAATCCTGGATGAAAATTAACTCGTAAAACAATTCAGCTCCATCAATGTCTTTGTATTCTCCACTCTTAAGTGCATCCTCAAGATTAACACAAGCAGCCAGCAAACTCTCATCATCCATAGATCGCAGCCTATCTGAAGTAAATAAGAAACCAAAAGTTTTTTCATACCCCTGATATTGATCAAACCTCCTGGTAAGTGAAACTATAGCTTGATCGACCACTTGCAGAAAATAATTGACCCTAAATGACTCCTCTGCAGATTGTGAAGCAATAGATGCATCATCTGCACCCTCATCGAATTGTCTTATTTTTTTGATTTTCCGCTTGGTGCGGAACTCTGGAGGAATAACCATCTCAAGTGCAATTTCTTTTGCATCTTCCAATGCTTTTGAAAAGCCAGTTTCTCTATACTTCTTGAAAAAGGAAAGCAGACCCTGTATAGACTCGGTTGCAATATCAATAAGCATGTCCTTTGATTGTAGCTGCTTGCTGACCAAATTAACAGCGGATAATATATCATACCTGATAATTATTGACACTAAAAATTCAAAACCACCAAGTTCATTTTCTGCCAATGATTGTGCTTCACTACTTGTCAATGGATCCTTATCAGTTTCAGCCACTTCTAGTAAAGCCTCCCTTATTTCTGGCATTTGAATCCGTATAGCCTTAACACTCTCAACATGACTCTCCCAACGAGTAGATGACAATGACTTGACGGTCAACTTCTTTAAGTTATCTTTGAGAATTTGCCATCGTTTAGTCGAATTAGCAAATATTGTATAGATGCATTGTATAATTCCAAAGAAGTCTGTTGCTTTACAGCAAGACTTCGCCATATCGCATAGTGCCAGATTTAGACTATGACAACCACAAGCTGAATAAAATGCCCTTGGAAATTTGTCCAGAAATTTCCTTTGTACCCCTTTATTGTTTCCTTTCATATTTGACCCATTATCATAACCCTGTCCTCTCACATTGTCCACATCAAGGCTAAGATTATTCAACTCCTCTTCTAGAACATTAAACAAACCTTGCCCAGTGGTATCATTCACCTCCAAAAAGCCTAAGAAAGATTCTTCGATGCAAACAGAAGCAGAAGATGTATCTACATACCTAATTATCAAAGACATTTGTTCTTGGTGGCTTGCATCAGGACTACAATCAAGAATAACTGAGAAATATTTTGCTTCCTTTACCTTTTCAATGATTCTTGACCTGATGGCAGTAGCGAGCATATTTATTAACTCATTCTGTATAGAAGGGCCCAGGTAGTGATCACGAATTTTTTCATTGGTGATGCGGTCAACATGCTCTTTGATAACTGGGTCAAATTCAGCCAACATTTCAATAAGTCCTAGGAAATTCCCATTGCTCTCTTGGTACAACTTGCTATTGCTGCCACGAAATGCTATATTACGTTCTGTAAGAAATTTTACAATCAACAAAATCCTGAGCAAAACTTTTCTCCAATGCTCCTTTTCCTTTTCAAGTTCTCGCTGAGCAACTTTATCAATTGTTTGATTCTTCTGCATCCTGAGACGGAAGTCATACCATGCAATCATATTTGTGATTTGCTCTCTACTTGATTCATGCTCTTTTAGTCTAGCCTCAAAATGAATCCAGTCACTTAAACCCTCATTTGCTAGCTGTCCTCTCACATGCCCCCTTTTTAATAATTTGCAACAAAAACAAAATGCTTTATCAAGGTCGCTGTTGTACACAAGCCACTCTCTGTCAAACTTTTCTCCATTTGAGAGAATTCTACTAAATGATAATGCAGAAAACTTTCTAGAGAACTTGTCATAAGGACCATACTCAATATCTTCTCTTTTAGGACCCTTTTGCAGCAAGATATCAATCTTTTTCCAATCAAGTCCATCCCAATTTCTAGGATCAAATATATCAGGCTGAACGGAATTATTCATGTCATCCGATATATTAGGATCATGATCTTCATCTAAAATATTGACATCATTACCTTCATCAATTTCTGTAGCGCAACCTCAACCTCTTGCGCATTATCAGCAAGACCATGATCACCTTCATGAATTTCTGCAGTGACAACCTCAACTTCTACTGCATTATCATCGTGACCATCATCAATATTACCATCTGGAGTATGATTTTCAGAATTAGTTTGGGGTACTATCACAACATATTTATCAAGAGCACCCCTTTGAATTTTAGCATCTTCTTCCAATTTATGTTTCTTCTTACGCTTGAAGGCACCAGAATCATACTTTCTTCCAGAACTAGAATGCATGATTATTTCTGTTTCAATGAAATATATACTCTTTCAATTTATTTGAACTGATGAGCTCACATGAAATATAGGCTTGTGACATGTATAGGTAGTTCAAAAAACTTACAATCAGATAGAACCTTGATTTTGGACTTGGATGATAATACGAGCAACTACTGAAATTCTTGAATCTATGACTACTTCTGAACTTGAATGACTGCACAAAAAATCGTTCCCAAACATATTAACACAACTTTGTAATTTGTATCAAAATTAGAGAAAAGGGGAAAGCGTAGGGAGCAGGGAGGGCACCACACCGGTTGGTCTTCCTGTTGGGCGGCACTGCGGCAGTGTCGGCCGGCCGCCAGCGCGACGGCGTCCGGCGCAAGAAAGTAGTCCGCTTCTTGCCCGTCCCCTCGCTGAACCTGCAAGGTTGCAACGCGATCGCCACCGAGCCGCCGATGCCGATTCAGTCGAAAGCGATGGGGAGATGGAAAGCGTAGCGATCAGGCAGGGAATAGGAAGGAGGAAGCGGAAGTTACGGAAGCGCCGGGCTGTCGTTTCATCTACGATCGACCAATCCATCTCATCCACGCGACGGGAAAGCATATCGCTTGAGACTTGACCGGACCAGGCCCAAGAAGGCCTAAAATTGAATTTTTTCCATACTATACGTATATGTATATGGACCCTAGTTTGGGCCCCCAGGATTTTGGGGGCCCTGTGCGAGCGCACGGCTCGCACAGGCCCTTGGACGGCCCTGTGGACTTCGTGTCAGGGGTCGAGCAGGCGAGGCAGTGCGTGAACGCCTTCGTGGCGGACGCGGCGAAGCAGCTCATCCGTGACATCCTCCCTCCCGGCTCCGTGGACGAGTCCACGGCAGTCGTCCTCGCCAACACGCTCTACTTCAAATGAGCATGGTCTCACCCGTTCGACGTCTTCACGGTACCGTTCCACGTCCCAGGCGTGCCATCCATGACGACAGGCGGGTCACAGTACATCGCGCTCTACCCGGGCTTCAGGGCACTCAAGCTTCCCTACAAGAACAATGTGTCGGGGCAAGCTGATGCATTCTACATGCTTATCTTTCTCCCGGACAGCGGCACACTCAGTCTCTCTGATTTCTATGACAAGGCAGTGTCAACGCCTGAGTTTATCAGGAAGCACACGCCGGTGGAGGAGGTTCCGGTCGGGCGGTTCATGGTGCCCAAGTTCAAGTTCACGTTCGAGTTCGAGGCGTCATCCGACATGCGGAAGCTTGGTGTCACCATGGCTTTGGAAGGCGGCGACTTCTCAGGCATGGTGATAGGCGAAGATGGGGATGGGCATGGGCGGCTCTCCATCTCCTGGGTGTACCATAAGGCCGCCATCGAGGTAGACAAGCAAGGCACCGCGGCCGCTGTTGTGTTAGACTGTATAGCTTCTGTAGTTGTATACAAACATGTACGTATGATGTAACGTTGTACCCCTTCATTATATATATGAGAGATAGGCCACCCTAGATGGTGGAGCCGGTTCCCCCAATTCTATTGTCTGACATGGTATCAGCCTAGGTCAACGCGCTTCCGCCCTAAACCCTAATCCCGCCGCCGCTGTGTCCTGTTGCTCGCGCCACGCCGCCGACATCCCTGAGATCGCGCCGCCGCCGCCATGTCGGGCCCCGCCGCTTCAGGCTCCTCCACGGCTAGCTACTTGCCGGCCTCCCTCGCGGCTATTCTCGCCCGATCTCTCGACACCGCCGCGGCCTCGTCATCCTCGATCAGGACGAGGAGCATTGGGTCCTTTTTCTCCTCATTGCCGGGTCACTCGATCGTGCCCCATACTGCTGGTGCTATAGCGGGCGCCTCCTCGCCCGCCTCCCTCAACGACGCACCGATCGCCCCGGCCAGTGGTGGCCGTCCCTCCGCGCTGGTGACGCAGTCGCAGGCCCTGATGGATGGCTTTGCTGCCTCGGCCCCGGCCTCTTCGCCAACTGTTGCCGCGGCCACTACGCTCGTGGCTATTGCTGCGGCTGCACCTGCGGTTTCTGCCCCTACGAACGTATACGCCTCCGGCAGTCTACTCCGCAGGCTCTTCGCCGCCGCCGCCGTTTCACTTCGGGAAACTCATCACCATCAAGCTATCATCGGACAACTACATCTTCTGGCGTGCGCAGGTCCTCCCGCTCCTTGGGAGTCATTATCTCCTGGGCTACGTCGACGGTTCTCTCCCCTGTCCCCCCTGCGCTGGTTGATAGCGTACACGGCCCGGTCTACAATCCGGCGCACCGTGTTTGGACAGGACAGGATCAGGCGAACCTCTCCTCCATCCAGGGGTCGCTCACTCCGGCTGTTGCCGGGCTTGTTGTTTTCGCCAAGACGTCTCATGAGGCGTGGACCATCCTCGAGCGCTCGTTTGCGGCGCAGTCGCAAGCACGTGTCTCAGCGCTTCGTCGTCAGCTTGGCGGGTGTGAAAAGCTGGACTCCACGACCACTGAGTTCTACAACAAGGTCAAGGGACTTGCCGACACGTTGGCCTCCATTGGACAGCCACTCACTGACTCCGAGTTCAACTCGTTCATTGTCAATGGTCTCGATGAGGAGTATGATGCCTTGGTCGAGATCATCAACGAGAGGGGCAACTCGAACCCCATGATGGCGCATGAGGTCTTTTCCCGCCTCCTTCTCACGGAACAGTGGGTCGAGTCCCGCCGCGCCAGGGGCAGTGGGGGCTCTCTTTCGGCCAACGCCAGCACCAAGGGTGGCCGCTCTTCTTCGTCATCCAGGACTACTTCGGGACTGCCACCGTCGTCTGCCTCGGCCCCTCTAGCTACCGTGACATTGTCGGGGGCTGGCGGTAAGCGCGTGTGTCAGCTCTGTGGCCTTGATGGGCACTGGTCCTCTAAGTGTCACAAACACTTTCAGAAGAGCTTCCTGGGTCTCGGCAATGATGTTCTCCTTAATGAACAACCCGACTATACCTTCTTTAAGGTCTTTGGGTGCGCTTGCTGGCCACATCTCCGCCCGTATAACAAGCGCAAGCTTGAGTTTTGTTCCAAGAAGTGTGTCTTTCTTGGCTATAGCTCTCTTCATAAAGGATATAAATGTCTTCATGTTCCCACAAATCGTGTCTATATATCTCGGGATGTCGTGTTTGATGAGCATGTTTTTCCTTTTGCCAAGCTTCATGTGTCCACTGCTGAACCACCATCTTTGCATTCATCCTCTGTTGCATCTGACCAATTTGATGATGTTGCATACTCTCCTATATTGTTGCCTAACCATGGTGCAGGCACTGGACGTGGGGCTCGTTTGGAAATTTTGGAGGCGCCATCGTCTCCCTCGCTGGTCTCACCAGCGGTTCACGACGATCAGGATGCTCCTCTGCATGGCTTCGGTCCTCGTGCCCATGCACGTTCGATTGAACCCTCTGCCGCGCCATGTGCTTCGGCGCCCTCGGCCTCTGTGCTGCCTGCGTCGCTGCCTGGGCCGACCGGCTTGGCGCCCCTGGCCCCTGAGCTGGCCTCGCCACTTCGCTCGGCCCCGCTAGCCTCTGCGCCCCTGGCCCCTGAGCCGGCCTCGCCGCTTCGCTCGGCCACGCCGGCCCCGTCGCCCCCTCGGCCCACCACGCCAGTTTCGCCCGGGCCATCCTCGCCTGGGCCGAGCTCACCTACTTCCCGTGTGCTCTCGCCGGTGCTCCCTGAGGTCTCCCCGTCGCTGGACGAGTCGTCATCACCATCGCCGCCTTCATCCCTTGAATGCTCTGCGGTTCCTGTGCCTCCTGTGGCTCCTCGACGACCACACACGCGGAGTCGCAGTGGTATTTTTCGGCCCACACAGCGCACTGATGGTACTGTTGCTTGGTTGGCTGCCTGTACGTATCAAGCTGCTCTGAGTATACCTCATTGGCGACAGGCCATGGAGCAGGAGTACGATGCTCTTCTTCGTAACAAGACATGGACTCTTGTTCCGCCACCACCCCGTGTTAATGCCATTGATTCTAAATGGGTTTTCAAAGTGAAGAAGCATTCCGATGGTTCAATTGAGCGCTACAAGGCGCGGCTGGTTGCTCGCGGCTTTCGGCAGCGTTATGGTCTTGATTATGAAGACACCTTCAGTCTAGTGGTTAAACCTACTACTATCAGGCTTCTTCTCTCTCTTGCAGTTACTCGGGGTTGGTCTCTTCGTCAGCTTGATGTGCAGAATGCTTTTCTCCATGGTGTTCTAGAAGAGGAGGTCTATATGCGGCAGCCCCCAGGGTTCTCTGACCCTGATCGTCCTGATTATCTGTGTCGTCTAACTAAAGCGCTCTATGGTCTGAAGCAAGCTCCCCATGCTTGCCATGCTCGTCTTGCGACAGCCCTTCGTGCTCATGGTTTTGCGTCATCAGTTGCTGACTCTTCGTTGTTTCTTCTACAAAGGCCTGAAGTTACTATGTATCTCCTGGTCTATGTGGATGATATTATACTCGTTAGTTCTTCTCAGTCGGCTGCTGCTGCTCTTGTCCGGTCTCTTGGTGCTGACTTTACGGTCAAAGATCTTGGGTAGCTTCACTACTTCCTTGGTGTGGAAGTTGCTTATGTTTCCGATGGTCTTATTATGTCGCAAAAGAAGTACTCTTTGGATTTGTTGCAGCGGGCTGGGATGCTTAAGTGCAAACCGACTACTACACCTATGTCTGCTACTGACAGGATCACTGCTGCTGATGGTGACCTCCTGCCTTCTGTTGATGCGACACAGTACAGGAGTATTATTGGTGGGTTGCAGTACTTGCCGATCACCCGTCCAGATATATCCTTTGCTGTCAACAGAGTATGTCAGCATCTTCAGGCACCTCGTGATACTCATTGGTCTGCGGTGAAGCGCATCTTGCGCTACATTCGCTTCACATTATCCTATGGTTTGCACATTCGACCGAACTCCTCTGGGGTCATTTCGGCGTATTCTGATGCGGACTGGGCTGGCAGTCCGGATGACAGGCGATCCACGGGGGGCTATGATGTGTTCTTTGGTTCTACCTTGATCGCCTGGAGCCCTGATGTGCTCGGAAACAAGCTACTGTTTCGCGTAGCAGTACTGAAGCTGAGTATAAGGTTGTGGCTAATGCAACTGCAAAAATTATCTGGGTACAGTCCTTGCTTCAGGAGTTGGGTATATCTCAATCACAGTCTCCTATTCTTTGGTGTGATAACATCGGTGCTACATACCTATCTGCTAATCCGGTATTCCATGCCGGAACGAAACACATCGAAGTGGACTATCATTTTGTATGGGAACGGGTATCTCAAAAGCAACTACAGATCAAGTTCATCTCTTTCAAGGATCAACTTGCAGACATCTTCACCAAGCCGTTACCTCTTCCACAGTTTGAGACGTGTCGGCGCAATCTTACCCTTCTAGATTCTTTAGGAAGTGGCTAAGATTGAGGGAGGGTATTAGACTGTATAGCTTCTGTAGTTGTATACATACATGTACGTATGATGTAACGTTGTACCCCTTCATTATATATATGAGAGATACGCCATCCCTAGAGGGTGGAGCCGGTTCCCCCAATTCTATTGTCTGACATGCTGCCACGGTCATACTCATGGATGGTACTTTGCTTGAGGAAAGGGAACCACCACATTTGGTGGATTTTGTGGCGGATCGGCCTTTCTTGTTTGCCGTGGTTGAGGAGATGACATGAGCCGTATTGTTTCTTGGTCATGTGGTCAGTCCTCTGGCTAATTAACTGATAAGTACATAATTATTACTCTATAAAATGTGGAATCCTTAGGTTTTCTATTTGAGTAATTGAGCATGTTGAACCAACCTTGTGAACAAGATTAATGTCGAGGAACTCAGAATCGCAACCTATAACCTCCGTCCCAAAATAAGTGACTCAAAAATGACTCAAATTTGTACTAACTCAAAGTTGAGTCACGTTCGAGTCACTTATTTTGGAACGGAGGGAGTACAACCAAAGAATGGCAGGAGATGCAAGCTACGAAATCGTACTCTTCTAGTTATGCCCTGGCATTAATCTTGGATATGATTTTGTTGATATTGTGTCAAAAGTCTTAAAGCAAGCAGTCAATAAGCCCTGTTGATTTGGAGAGCAACGCTCACTCTTGTATCTTGGAGAGGAAGGAGTGTCCAGCCTTGTATCTTGGAGAGAAATGTTGAAAGACAAGCTGAACTCCACAAGCAAAAGGGAACTCTTTTCACATCTTCCCTCTTTAACATGCTTGCAGCAGGCATACCACCTACAGTTTTCTCAAAGGTGCAGAGTTCCCATAAAAGAAAAATCCTTGTTTACTAAATGATAGAAGAGCTATGTTGCAGAGATATCACGCTCTGGCCCAGAGGTCAGAATACATCAACCAGACATGAGTGCTTGCCTCCTTATTGGTAAAGGATGCAGAGTTACAAGCCTATAGAACATATCCTGTTCAAGTAAGGTCGTGTTACGCTCAAGCAGTGGGCCAACTGGATCCAATCGGCCAGCAGTGGGCCGACTGGGGGCCAATTGACCAGCAGTAGGCCGACTGGATCCAATCGGTCAGCAGTAGGCCGACTGGGTAATATTTAAAAAAAATATAATTACGACGTAATATTTCTGAAATTTAATTAGAAAAATGTATTATTTTTAAAAAATTAGCATTATTTTTACTAGAACGTGGAAAAAAGACTTTCAGATTTTTTGTGAATCATATATAGTAAAAAAAATAGGTTTTTTACTAGAAAAAATCATTTTATATATTTATGTCGGACGAAAGCCTGACCTTCAAAAATCCACGTTCCTCTAGACACAGAATTCTGAACGTTGACTGCAGGTCTCTCTCTCTCCCTTTGCGGATGTTCTCCACTTATATGCCGAAAGGCTGCACCACTCTCACCGTTAGTGTGACGCCTTTGGACAGCGGAACTCTGGACTGTTTGAAGGACCGTATGCGTGGATACTAGCGGAGGGATTATATTACAGTATGTTTTTTTCTGAGGGATTATAATTTTCTATTATTTACTGCATAACCGACCTATGTATATAGTTTTTTTTTGTGGATGCTTATAGTCGCAGAATTGACTTGGGTTTCCGAACTCAATTGGAGCGTGTTTCTAAATTAATATCTATTGTTTAGATTGAATATGTACTCCACCTATGAAGAAGTATAATCTAATGGTATTTTAGTTACTTTTAAATAAAGCATAATGTCAATGTTTTGTAGTGTTATAACTCAAATATAAATATTGACTTGCGTAAAAAATATGATGGCCAACATATACTTATGTTAGATTTAAGTGATATCCTTATTTATTTCGTACCCTTTGTTTTTTGAGTCAGTACTCAATAAACCAACGTTGCCAACTAAGCTGGGCTATTAGGCGCTCGCAAAAAAAAAGCTGGACCATTGAGATACGGGTACCACCGTAAAAGAGCTCTCAATTAAAGGACGCATACTACCATGAAAAGTAAACTAATCGCTCCATAGTGTTCACGACTACTTCCTCCGTTTCAAATTTGAACTAAAACCACGACGAGTAATTTGGAACGGAGGGAGTACGCGACAAAAGCAAGCTTGCCTGCCAAAGTGCCAATCGCCGGAGTCACCACGTATTGGTCGCTCAAGACAGACGGGTTCAGCTTCAATGGCGGCGACTACTCCAAGAACGTTCTGGTCCCGAGGCCCCCCGGGAGGCGTCAGCAACTTCGCTGTTCAGCTTGCCCCTCGTCCTGAAATGAGGTCCGGCGAGGTGCTGAGTTACCACACCACGGAGCGCACACGGACAAAAAAAAACACGCCTTGAAGAAATTCAGTAAATCTCATCATGTCATCTCATATTATGACGAGATTGGAAGATATTAGCACACATATAAAATTGAAACAAAGCTAAAACCTATAAGACAAAATCCGGTTGCCGCACATGTACTATTTGCATCTTGGTGCCTACAAAATATTAGGCGAAAAAAATTTAATCGACTCGAAACTCTTTGTCGCAACTCATCGGAAATAGATACTTGCTAAAGCACAGCCAGATTCAGATACATTTGCCAATTTATTCTGATACAACAACAACAAAAAAAGGATTCTTCCTAGGAGCTCTAACTTTCCATGGCAGTGATGTATCTTCATGGCTCCCCTAGCGGTGAAAGTGTCCGATGATCATTGACAGGTAGCGCAGACACATAGTTCATTAGCGCATGCGCCATCGTTGTACTTTGGCGCCTTTAATCTGACACAAGCAACTCGACAATTCTCGCTGTCATGCTTGTTCTTGCACTTACCATGGAAGTGAGGGTTAATGGTGAACTTGCACTGCAGGTCAGCTTCGGCAGTACCTGATGTAAATTCCAAAACCGTCCCATTAGAACTATCTATATAGTACAACTTTTCATAAAACCGCAAAACCATGGACCATTTACTTACCAAGGCAGAGGAAGAACGCAAACACCCATAGGGACAAGACTACTAGTGCTATCTTGCATGCCATTGTGAAACCTTGGATTGAATAACTTGAGGTGTGGTAAGCCAACAAGTCTGCAACCGTTGTCTATTTATAGTGATTAGGATGAGTTTTCTATCGTTAAATTTCATCAGCCATTAATTGGTATTCTCTCCGTTCTTAATTGACACACATTTATCAACATACGCATGTATCTAGACGCGTTATAGCGTGTAGATACATGCGTAGAAATCTGCTTCAATCTACAATATGAATTAGTGTATTTGATATTTGCTAGGAAATATATACCTGAAGCCAAACTCCTCATACGAATGGATCGCCCATTAATTCAGCAACATAATATCTCTTACTATAATCGTCCATAAGATTAATATCCGCTGCGGTTGTAATTAATCCTTGTATGCACACACAATCGAGAGGTGTAATGGTGGTAGCTATGTTTTCTAATTTAATAATTAATAAATGCCAATATTGACTTACTATCTTGGCATTGGGGACATTAAAAACAATTGACCATAACATATTTCCTACCATTCCAAATTAATTGGCACAGGTTTAGACTAGTCACAATGGGTAGTAACATAGAGTCGTAACATGCCCATGTTACTACTCTATGTTACTACCCATATAGTGGGGAGTAACATATGTATGGTAACATTGAAGACTTCATTTATTAGGCTATAGACTCATCTTACCTTGATATGTGTGATGTTACGCATACTAGTAGTAACTAGCTATGTTACCATATGCCTCTCTTTCTTTATTTATTGCTTGTCACATCATCTTTTTTATCTAGATATGTGTGATGTTACTACCTATGTTACTCCCACTGTGGGTAGTCTTATACCAAATATTGCCTAAATCTGTGTATAGATCCAGTGAATTGCGTGAATTAATTTGGACTTGAACAAAACATGTGTCAATTTTTACACACTTATCCCAGTTCCTCCAAGTATGTCCATGTTATTGCCATTTGGATGCTAGGTCTCATATAGGTCTTCAGAGACAGTATAACTCAACCACCTACACCCTTTCATAGAGATTTGACACTTTTTACCATCCGATCTACCTCTTCAACGCTCAAGATCATCTTCGATAGACCGAAATGTCTCTCGTACCGATTTCCCGTCCTCAATTCGTGTTAATCAGGCTGGCCCACTGTTCCAGGGCTGCTAATCCTCAGGCCGAGCTGGGCGTCCTGTACAAAATTGGGCCGAGAATACTACAAATGGGCCACTCTTGCTATCCTAACAATGTTGGCCAGATTTTCGCCACGCGCACGTTTGCCTCTTCTTCGTTGTACTGTCCCGTGTCGAGGGCCGCTTCTTCCCGAGGTCCACAGATTTTACGGACTCCTATTCAATACGACTCCACAACTCTGTGAAACCGCAGCAACGGTGAGCGGTCGGGCAGCCGCCTCGATACGGCAATGACTGGTCAATCTGGTTTTTTATGTGGGGTTGCGATCCGACGGGCATTCTCCCGCGTCTCACTATGGCAACGGACAACGGCGGCGCGTGGTTGTCCTAGCCAAGGTCGGGAGGGATATTGGTTGGGGAGATGGTTTGCTGCGGGAAGGGAAGGGCAATAGTTGGGGCTACGAGGATGCAAATGAGAGAATCAAGAACGTTCGTTTGACATTCGACGTTAAAAGATGTCAATGAGCCAGATGCCTAATGAACGTGCTGCTTCGGGGCCTCGTACACGGACAAAAAAAATACGCCTTGAAGAAATTCCGTGGATGCTCATCATGTCGTCTCATATTATGACGGGATTGAAAGATATTGGCACACATATATGACTGAAACAAAGCTAAAACCCTATAAGACAAAATCACGTTGCCGCACATGTACTATTTGCATCTTGGAGCTTACAAGATATTAGGCGATTTTTTTAACCGACTGGAAACTCTTTGTGTAACTCATCCGAAATAGACACTTGCTAAAGCACAGTTAGATTCAGATACATTTGCCAATTTATTCTGATACAACAACAACAAAAGAATCTTCCTAGGAGCTATAATCTTTCCATGGCAGTGATGTATCTTCATGGATCCCCGAGCGGTGGAAGAGTCCGATGATCATTGACAGGTAGCGCAGAAACATAGTTCATTAGCGCATGCGCCATCGATGTACTTTGGCGCCTCAAATCTGGTACAAGCAATTCGACATTTCTCGTTTTCATAATCCGTTTTGCACCCACCATGATAGTAAGGGTTAATCGTGAACTTGTACTGGCACTGAGGGTCAGCTTCGGCAATACCTGATGTAAATTCCAAAACCGTCCCATTAGAACCATATATACATAGGACAACTTCTCATAAATTCGCAAAACCATGGACCATTTACTTACCAAGGCAGAGGAAGAATGCAAACACCGATAGAGACAAGACTACTAGTGCTATCTTGCAGGCCATTGTGAAAACTTTGATTTAATAACTTGAGGTGTGGTAAGCCAAAAGGCCTGCGGCCTTGTCTATTTATAGTGCGTGGGATGAGTTTTCTATTGTTAAATTTCAGCAGCCATTAACTCATATCCCATCCGTTCTTGATTGACCCACATTTATCTACATAAGCATGTATCTAGACGCGTTTTAGTGTGTAGATACATGCGTATCTAAACAAATCTGCATCAATTTACAATAGGAATTAGTGTATTTGATTTGATATATGTTAGAAAATATATACCTGAAGCCAAACTCCTTCATATGAATGGATTGCCCATTAATTCAGCAACATTTGGATGTGTATGCACACACAATCGAGAGGAGTAATGGTGGTAGATAGGTTTTCTAATTTAATACTTCCTCCGTCCCAAAATTCTTGTCTTAGATTCATCTAGATAGAGAAGTATCTAACACTAAAACGTGACTAGATACATCCCTATTTAGAAAAATCGAAGACAAGAATTTTGGGACGGAGGGAGTAATTAATAAATGCCAATATTGACCGATAAATCACGTGTGCACATGCGGGCACGCGAGGTTGTTATCCCAACCACTTGTGCCTCGGCGATTCGTGCTAACTCCAATACGACGCTGGCGTATAAACTCCAGTTGGCATCGTATCCCATGTTGTATACCTGACGTATTTATCGGCGCGCGTCAGTTAAGGCCCACTTGGCATATGCTGGTGGTAACGGCTAGTTGCAAAGGGGCGGCAGCGACCTCATTTACTGCTCTGTATTGACAACGGCCACATGCATCAGGCGGGAGGGAGATGGCGATGGTCACCTTTCAGTTGCAACGGCTAGCCGGTGCGACGCTCCTCACTGTCTTTTTAAACGCCATCCTTTCTTGCTTGCGATGGCCATTCCAAGCTGCTCCCCTTGTCCATTCGTCCCAGCTTAGCCGAGCTTGCAAAGCATGTGTTCGGCCATGTCCCGTAGTAGTGCAACTCCACCTCCATCTCATCATACGACCGATCAGATACCTCCACTGCCGCTGATCCATTGCCCCGAATGCAATGCCGGCTACGTCCTGTGGTTTGTCTCCGGGACAGAACTAAACCCAGGGAGGCACTTCTACAAGTGCGAACGGCATGCGGTAAGTTTCTCCATATCCTCTCGGTTCATCTTCTCCAGGGCATGCTAATTTTTGTTCATGGTGCAGCACGGACTGTGCAGGTTTTGGAAGTGGGAGAACAAATACATACAGTACTTAAGCGAGCGATGGGGACATCTGATTTCGCACGCGTCTGTTCATCGCCATGTCGCACTGCTCGAGCAGAACCATGCATTCCTCAAGAACATTGTCATGATGTGCCTGGCGAATTTGGTGGTCATGGTCACTATCTTCCTCCTCAAGTTCTGAAGCATCATCCCTTCATCTTGCTGCCGCTCAGTGCAGTTTGATGTACCCACCGCCCGGCCATGGCCATGAACATGCAGTGTCGTACTCATGTTTGTATTGTATTCCTCTGCGTAGGGACTGCCGTTTATCCTTCTTCTGTTTTACTATCGCGAGACGATCTGCATGTATCAGTTACCACGACCAGCTTGCCCATGCAGGGGTGGGAGCTGCTATGGGCAATACGAAATTTGTCTTGATCTAATGAGAAAACAGATGCAAACACGTATTTGCATACGGACAGTGAAGTCGTCGCCCTGTCGTCGCCTGCCATTCGCTTCAATTCATCAATAAGAGAGGCCGCTGCCCCGCATCAATACGGCCAGGCCCTGCACCGAATTAACCGCACCCATGATGCATTTAACGTTTCATTTAACTCCGGCTGCAGCGAAGCAGAAGACGCCAGGGGCACGCGCTCTATAAATTGAGCTGCGGCGGCCCGAGGCTCGACCCACACAGACGGTTCCTTCCTCTGGTAGCACACACCCACAAACACGTGAATCCCCGTCTCTGTAAACAGCTCCGCCCTTGCCGTGGTCTGCTCGTCGCCGGACACCGGTAAATATTTTCTTCTCGTTGCTCCTTCCTTTCATTCTGAAGTTGTCAACGTGTAACCAATCCCTGGCGCTGTCCGTGTGCGTGTGTGTATGCAGATGGATGAACCCATGCAGCCCCTGCGCACGAGCACACACCCCTCCCCAACGTCACGCTGCTCTCCAACCAAAGTACGTGCCATGGTAGATTCTTTTGATGAGTTCAAACAATCTCTTGTCGAAGAGATGGGTTTTGAAGGCATACTGGAGGTGCCACATTTGCCAAGGATTAGCCTGAAATTAAGTATATGGCTCATGGCTAGAGTTGATGAGCTGTCTAGAACTATTTACATCCGTCCTGGCAGACAAATGTCTTTCAGGGCAGCAGACGTGTTCAAAGTTTTTGGAGTACCGTCTGGCCCCGTACGTTTACAAAAAGCCTCGATCGCTGAGACAAACCATGTGCGCGATGTGCTTAGCATAAACGCCAGCGGTAAAAACCTATTATCTGCTGTCGAAAAAATATTTGTTAGAACAATAGACGAGTCAAGTTCTAAACTCGAGATAGACACTTTCAAAAGGGCATTTGTCATTTTCGTAATGGGGCATCTGCTTGCCCCGTCTACGAGCCACGATCACACGAACACGCATTACTGGGGGCACTCATCCAGATAGATCACGTTAGCGAGTTTGATTGGTGCGAGTACGTGATAGAAGAGTTGATGGTTGCATGCTCAAGAGTAAAAGCAGATCTCAAGGCAGGACGGCCTGTCACGTATCTTCACGCCTGCCATTTTTCTTGCAGGATAGTTTCGGGATTTCTGTCGCTAGAATCAATTGTGTCCATACGCACATTTAACATTTTATTTTCTGTAAATAGGTCTTTTACCTAGACAACCTTGATCTTGGGATTTTCAACCTACCGCACACTACATTCCCTCGAATAGCTGTGTTCGACGACACGCAGTTCAGGCGTATGCTTTTACAGTGCAGCGTGGGGGGGGAAAGGCAATACAGACTTCTCCGGCGCAATGGTCCTGTTCTTTAATTTCTGTTTTCTATTTGTATTTGTTCACCTCTAGAGAATCAGTTTTGATTATGAACCCACCTGCTGATCCTTCGACCGCAATTATATCAACTGTGCAGATCCGTGAGGCTGATCAGGTGTGCTATACAAGGAGCGCCTGGGACACCCCACCAGAGCCTGTGGGCCGCGCGGCGCCCGTGTTACCCGGGCTACCATGCAACAGAATACGGGCGCCAGCTAGGCCACACGGAGTCCACGCCATCGCTAATCCGCACCCGGTCTCGTTCAGGCTGCCCCAAGTGCCGCATGGGGCGTCACCCACGCCAATCACACCAGCTCCTATTTTCCCGCGCATGCCGACCGGAGGCGACTTCTCTACGTACCTAAAGAATAATTACCCGAAACTGGTATGGCAATCATTTTGCAATTAACGATCATTCTTTCGGTGCATGCCGGCATTCATTTTCGAACAGGCCACATGCATTGTCTGACTTTGATACATGACAAACATGCTTTTTATAACGTGTCCCAGGCAAGTTCGAGGGTTGGGATGCTGATGAAGCGACACAACGCCACCACTTTTAGGATTGCAAACACCCTCAAGACTGACCTAATACAGGAGAACACCCAGTTTCTTAACGCGCTTGTTAATGAGCTAGGCGAGGGGTGCATATGCTGCAGCCTCCGATCCGTACCATGCATCATCACCACACCAGTCACCTCTGGTTCTCCGCAGTGCTCGAACATCTACCGCCGCAAGCTAGAAATGACCGAATCCGATGGTACGTCCATTACTTGCACTTCTGCCTAATTATTCCCACACCGGCTCGACGAATAAACCCTTTTATTTTCTTTTTCTCTTTCACAGGGGAAAGCTCGTCTGGTCAGAAGTTCACTTCATCAGCCTCGTCCGGGCCTAAGAAGATGAAAGGGGCACTTATTTCAGGTGATTTTTTGTTTACTGATTTCGTGGTATTTCTCACCGCTTAGCCGGACAAGCATTTTTACTCATGGGACATATCTCTCCTTCCAGACCTGGAAACCACCAGTGCGGCTGGTTTTGTCACGCCTACACAAGGAAAAACCTTGTACATAAGTCAATCACCAGCAGACGACCAGAAGGGTTGGTGGGACGGGCTCGCGGGTTTCATAATGCTGATGGACGGAGATGCGGCGCACCCGACCGACGCGACCCTGTTCGGCCAGTCTTCATCTGAATTGCCACCGAAGCAAGAGCGGCCGCACGCTGGGCTCGCCGTGTCGCACTGGATTGATGGCAAATGCCGTCCAATTTTCCAAGTCCCTGTATGGAAAGCCATCGACGGATTCCTGAAGACCATCTCAATGGAAGAGATCGAAAGGTACATGCACCCCACTTTGGCTATCCGAGTGCAAAACCCACTACCGTTCTCCACGCAAGAACTAACTCTTCTTGTCCTTAGGCCCTTTCTAACTCATGCAACGCCAAGGTACATCTCTATCACCCCAAGCCCACTGTTGACGCAGATTTTAGGAAAGGACCCATTGGACCACGAAGTATGTTCACTTATATTCCGACGTCAAGATCAGATCGATGGCGAGTCACTTTACGTGAACAACCAGCCTCGTTTTCGTTTATTCCTAGAGCCAGATATTTCGGTCAGTATCTAAATTATGAATGACACGTTGCCACCAGCATCGCTCTGATCGCTCTACTCTAATTTTGACAACCTTCTATATTAGACTGCTGCTTTGGCTGGAGAAGAAATATGGACACTTGTTTCTGCAAGGGCGCAGTTCATTGGGCCGCATTTGACACACAACATCGCGGAGTGCAGAATGGTATGCGTCAATAATCTATCCCGTCTCACGATATACGAGAATCCATGTTGCTTACAACTGCATTGTCTTTCACATTTATAGTTCTTCCTGCCAGCCATTTTCGACTTTGGATGGTGCTTGTACAACTGGGATATGCAGCGCAAGAATATCAATATATTTGATCCATCATACAGGAGCTGCACCACACAGCGTCGCACGGACCTGATGGAAGCTGTCGCCGACAAGCTCCACGTGGCGCTCTTCACCACGATTTACAAGCTGTTCAACAACTGGCACGTGGATTGCATTAGATGGGAGAAGATCTTCCACGTCACTTCGCCTACCACAGTCAAGCAGTGAGTTCCCTTTCTCGCTCAACTGTTTTACGCACAATCCATTATTAAATTAGTAATACGATCGCAGGAAGGACACTGGGATTTGGATTGTTCGCGTGGCAAAACACTTCGATGGCACCCAGGTTCTTGCGGATATGTCACAGGTGCGTTTTGGGTTTTCATGCCATTTGGATTTGCCACCGTTGGACGGCCTAGCCCACAATCTAACAATGCATTCCTTAACCACGCAGGGATCCATTGTAGGAGAGCGGCAGGAGATTCTGACCGAGCTCGTTGGAATGAAGGGCAACATGGCACCCCTACCGGATAGCATCACCAACCTAATCACCTCATGGCCCGCACAAGAGCTATAAGTTAGGCGTCCTGCCCTTTTCATATAAAATAAACACAGGGCTTGTATCCTAGTACGTGTAATGTGTCTAGTGGGCAACCAAATATCCATGTAGTACTGTAATGCGTGTAATGGGCAACCACGGACATTTAGTGAAATATAATCAGTTCCTTCTAACGCGTGGCCGTGAGTGTAATATATAATCAAAGACTGGGATTCGATCGGTCAACGCGACGGGTTTCTCAACACACGCGCTAACTACACCCACCGCTACAAGCTACCCCATACATATAGCAGAGCCGCGCCAGTACTGTTGCACTGCTGAGCATTAAAACGAGATTCCGGTGGGCCTGAAAATATCCATGTCGCACGGAAACTGTGGCCTCCACATTCACTTAACTGGCTGACTTCCCCGACGGACGAACGAGGAGGAGAAGGAAGCACCACTGTTTACTTTCGACCAGCTCCGCTTGTTTTGACGTTTTGATTTACGACAAAATGGCGATGTTTCTCACACTGGGCAACAGAGGATTGTTTCAACATTTCGGAAATCCAAACGAGTCCCCTTTGGCGTACCACATAGCCATAATTATAAAATAAAAAACAGCTGTTTCATGAAGGAGAACAACATATTAAAGCTTTTAAGCTAAACCGCCGAACAACCCAAAAGATACCGTTTTTATATCCGTTCAGATGATGCCCACTCCCGTGGATGATGGGGTGCTGTCCGTACACAAACAAGACGAATTTTTAACTTGTGCGAATATCTCAGAAGTTGAGCCCTAAAAAAGCCATGGTTTTCTACCCAATCGAATTAACCGGTTTTCTACCCAATCGCATGGTTTTGTACATAACACGTTCATGTTTTCATGATTAGGTGACCTATTTTCACCGTAGTCTTAATTGGTGTACAATGCATCGAATCCAAAGAGGAATTCAAAAGTTTTCAGAAACCAAACAACGGCCATTCGTCATACACCATCAAATTAATTATACAAATAATATTTCGTTCACTTTTCAAAAACCAAACGAGGGGCACTTGTCATACATCATATCCTTTTTCACCATCATCTTAGGTTGTATACCCAATCGCATGGTTTCTTACATAAACCAAGCCTGTTTCTACTAAGACGAGGTCCACTCCGGTTGATGACCATGTCCTGGCCGTACACAAAAGAAATCAAAGAGGATTTTTTTTACTTTACAAAAAAGAAACGAGGGGCACTTGGCATACACCATCTCCTTTTTCAATGTCATCTTAGTTGCTGTTTGAGTGGATGTTCTTCTAAGGACAATAGCTTTGAATCTAAACCACCCAACAACCAAAAAGAAAGCACGAGCAAATTAAAACAAACAGCCGAACATATCCCCCTTCCCGATGCTTCCGTTAGCATGATAGCTTTCAAGAGAGAAAGGCATCGAATTAACCGGTTTTCTACCCAATCGCATGGTTTTCTACATAACCCGTTCATGTTTTCATGATTAGGTGACCTTTTTTCGCCGTAGTCTTAATTGGTGTACAATGCATCGAATCCAAAGAGGAATTCAAAAGTTTTCAGAAACCAAACAATGGCCATTCGTCATACACCATCAAATTAATTATACAAATAATATTTCGTTCACTTTTCAAAAACAAAACGAGGGGCACTTGTCATACACCATATCCTTTTTCACCGTCATCTTAGGTTGTATACCCAATCGCATGGTTTCTTACATAAACCAAGCCTGTTTCTATTAAGACGAGGTCCACTCCGGTTGATGACCATGTCCTGGCCGTACACAAAAGAAACCAAAGAGGATTTTTTTACTTTACAAAAAAGAGACGAGGGGCACTTGGCATACACCTGTTGGAAATATGCCCTAGAGGCAATAATAAAAGTATTATTATTATATTTCCTTGTTCATGATAATTGTCTGTTATTCATGCTTGAATTGTATTGTACGGAAACAGCGATACATGTGTGAATATATAGACCACAATGTGTCCCTGGTAAGCCTCTAGTTACCAGCTCGTTGATCAACAGATGGTCACGGTTTCCTGACCATGGACATAGGATGTCAGTGATAACGGGATCACATCATTGTTGGAAATATGCCCTAGAGGCAATAATAAAAGAGTTATTATTATATTTCCTTGTTCATGATAATCGTTTATTATCCATGCTATAATTGTATTGATTGGAAACTCATATACATGTGTGGATAAATAGACAAACTTTGTGTCCCTAGTGAGCCTCTACAGGACTAGCTCGTTGATCAAAGATGACCGCGGTTTCCTGGTCATAGACATGAGTTGTCATTTGATAACGGGATCACATCATTAGGAGAATGATGTGATGGACGAGACCCAAACGTTAAACATAGCTTTTGATCGTGTCAGTTATCGCTATAGTTTTCTGCATGTCAAGTATAAGTTCCTATGACCATGAGATCATGTAACTCACTGACACCGTAGGAGTGCTTTGTGTGTGCCAAACGTCACAACGTAACTGGGTGACTATAAAGGTACTCTACAGGTATCTCCGAGGGTGTCTGTTGAGTTGACATGGATCGAGACTGGGATTTGTCACTCCGTGTGACGGAGAGGTATCTCCGGGCCCACTCGGTAATACGTCATCTCAATGAGCTCAAAGTGACTAAGTAGTTAGTCACGGGATTATGTATTACGGTAACGAGTAAAGAGACTTGCCGGTAACGAGATTGAACTAGGTATAGAGATACCGACGATCGAATCTCGGGCAAGTAACATACCGACGAGACAAAGGGAACTGTATACGGGATTGCCTGAATCCTTGACATCATGGTTCATCCGATGAGATCATCGAGGAACATGTGGGAACCAATATGGGTATCCAGATCCTGCTATTGGTTATTGACCTGGGAGTGTCTCGGTCATGTCTGCATAGTTTCCGAACCCGCAGGGTCTACACACTTAAGGTTCGGTGACGCTAGGGTTGTTAGTGAGAACAGTGTATGGTTACCGAAGGTTGTTCGGAGTCCCGGATGAGATCCCGGACGTGACGAGGGTCTCCGGAATGGTCCGGGGACGAAGATTGATATATAGGATGAAAGGTTTCGGAGTCCGGAAGTGTTCCGGGGAGCATCGGGAAATCGGCGGATGACCGAAAGAGGTTTCGGGAGTCCCGGAAGGGGTTTCGGGCCTAATGGGCCACAAAGGGGGACACAACAGCCCTCATAGGGCTGTGCGCCCCCCCCCCCTGGGCCCTCTCCTAGTGCGCAAGGGGGGCTGGCCCCTCCTAGGGCTGCCGCACCCCCTAGCTTGGGGGGCAAGGCACCTAGGGGGGGAAACCCTAGGGCCTGGCGCAGCCCTGGCCGCCGCCCCCCCTCCATCTGCCCTAGCCGCCGGCCCCCCTAGGGGAAACCCTAGGGCGCCCCCCTCCCCTCTCTTCCCCCAATATAAAGAGGGGTAGAGGGAGGGCAGCCACACACGTCCGTGCCTCGGTGCTGCCCTCCCTCTCCTACTACAATCTTCGTATTCCCGCGGTGCTTGGCGAAGCCCTGCTGGAATCCTCCACCACCATCTCCACCACGCCGTCGTGCTGCCGGTGTCTCCATCAACCTCTCCTTCCCCGCTTGCTGGATCAAGAAGGAGGAGACGTCCCCGAGCTGTACGTGTGAAGAACGCGGAGGCACCGTTGCTTCGGTGCTTGGATCTTCAGCGATCTGAATCGCGGCGAGTACGACTCCATCAACCGCGTTCTTGAACGCTTCCGCTTAGCGATCTACAAGGGTATGTGGATCCAACTCTCCCCTCGTAGATGCATCTCCTAGATTGATCTTGGTGAACGTAGGAAAATTTTTTGTTTCCCATGCAACGTTCCCCAACAATCATTAGGAGAATGATGTGATGGACAAGACCCAATTCTGAGCCTAGCACGAGATCGTATAGTTCGTAATGCATAAGCTTTTCGGTGTCAAGTATTTATTCCTTAGACCATGAGGTTGTGCAACTCCCGGATGCCGTAGGAATACTTTGGGTGTGCCAAACGTCACAACGTAACTGGGTGGCTATAAAGGTACGCATCGGGTATCTCCGAAAGTGACTGTTGAGTTGGTATGAACCAAGACTGGGATATTGTCACTCCGTGTGACGGAGAGGTACCTCTGGGCCCACTCGGTAAGACATCATCATAATGATCTCAAGGTGACTAAGGAGTTAGTCACGGGATGATGGATTACGAAACGAGTAAAGAGACTTGCCATGACGAGATTGAACAAGGTATTGGGTATACCGACGATCGAATCTCGGGCAAGTACCGTACCGATGGACAAAGGGAATAACATACGGGATTGAGTGAATCCTTGACACAGTGGTTCATCCGATGAAGATCATCGAGGAACACGTGGGAACCAACATGGGTATCCATATCCCGCTGTTGGTTATTGACCGGAGAGTCGTCTCGGTCATGTCTGCGTGTCTCCCGAACCCGTAGGGTCTACACACTTAAGGTTCGGTGACGCTAGGGTCGTAGAGATACATGCACGTGGAGACCCGAATGTTGTTCGGAGTCCCGGATGAGATCCCGGATGTGACGAGGAGTTCTGGAATGGTCCGGAGGTAAAGAATGATATATAGGAAGTCCACTTTCGGCCATCGGGTGAACTCCAGGGGTCATCGGGAGTGTCCCGGGACCACCGGAGGGGTCCCGGGGGTCCACCGGGTGGGGCCAACCATCCCGGTGGGGCCCCTAGGCCGCAAGGGGAAGGGGGCCAGCCCCTAGTGGGCTGGCGCACCCATATGGGCCCCCCTCCATGCGCCTAGGGTTGAAACCCTAAGGGGAGGGGGCGCCCCCTATGCCTTGGGGGGCAAGTTTCCCCCCTAGGCCGCCGCCCCCCTGGAGATCAGATCTCCCAGGGCCGGCGCCCCCCTGGCCCCTATATATAGTGGGGGGGAGAGGGCAGCCGCACCCCAAGCCTCTGGCGCCTCTCCCCCCTCCCGTCACACTTCCTACTCCTCCGCAGGGCGCCGGCGAAGCCCTGCGGGATTTCCTGCTGCATCCATCACCACGACGTCGTGCTGCTGGATCTCCGACGACCTCTCCTCCGCCCTTGCTGGATCAAGAAGGAGGAGACGTTGCTGTACCAGACGTGTGTTGAACACGGAGGTGCCGTCCGTTCGGCGCTAGGATCGTCGGTGACGAAGAACGCGAAGAGTACGACTACTTCATCCACGTTCCTTCGAACGCTTCCGCATGCGATCTACAAAAGGGTATGTAGATGCACTCCAGTATGCTCGTTGCTAGATGACTCCTTAGATTGATCTTGGTGAAAGCGTAATTTTTTTTTGAATTCTGCTACGTTCCCCAACAGTGGTATCAGAGCCAGGTTTTTGCGTAGCATCTTGCACGAGTAGAACACAAAGTAGTTGTGGGAGTTGAGTTTGCTCAATTTTCTTACCGTTACTAGTCTAATCTTGATTCCGCGGCATCGTGGGATGAAGCGGCCCGGACCGACCTTACACGTACGCTTACGTGAGACTGGTTCCACCGACAGACATGCACTAGATGCATAAGGTGGCTGGCGGGTGTCTGTCTCTCCCACTTTAGTCGGATCAGATTCGATGAACAGGGTCCTTATGAAGGGTAAATAGAAATTGACAAATCACGTTGTGGTTTTGGCGTAGGTAAGAAACGTTCTTGCTAGAAAACCTATAGAAGCCACGTAAAAACTTGCAACAACAATTAGAGGATGTCTAACTTGTTCTTGCAGCATGTGCTATGTGATATGGTATGGCCAAGAAGATGTGATGAATGATATATGTGATGTGTGAGATTGATCATGTTCTTGTAATAGGGAATCACGACTTGCATGTCGATGAATTTGACAACCGGCAGGAGCCATAGGAGTTGTATTAATTATTGTATGACATGCGTGTCACTGAATAACGCCATGTAATTACTTTACTTTATTGCTAAACGTTAGCCATAGTAGTAGAAGTAATGGTTGGCGTGACGACTTCATGAAGACACAATGATGGAGATCATGGTGTCGAGCCGGTGACAAAGATGATCATGGTGCCCCGAAGATGGAGATCGAAGGAGCAAGATGATATTGGCCATATCATGTCACTTTAATTGATTGCATGTGATGTTTATCATGTTTATACATCTTGTTTACTTAGAACGATGGTAGTAAATAAGATGATCTCTCACTAAAAATTTCAAGAATTGTGTTCCCCCTAACTGTGCACCGTTGCTAAGGATCGTTGTTCCGAAGCACCACGTGATGATCGGGTGTGATAGGTTCTAACGTTCGCATACAACGGGTGTAAGCCAGATTTACACAAGCAATACACTTATGGTTCACTTGACGAGCCTAGCATGTACAGACATGGCCTCGGAACACGGAAGACCGAAAGGTCGAACATGAGTTGTATGGAAGATACAATCAACATGAAGATGTTCACCGTTGATGACTGGTCCGTCTCACGTGATGATCGGACACGGGCTAGTCGATTCGGATCATGTATCGCTTAGATGACTAGAGAGATGTCAATCTGAGTGGGAGTTCATTAAAATTTGATTAAGATGAACTTAATTATCATGAACTTAGTCTAAATTCTTTACAATATGTCTTGTAGATCAAATGGCCCACGCTCATGTCACCCTCAACTTCAACGCGTTCCTAGAGAAATCCAAGCTGAAAGACGATGGTAGCAACTATACGGACTGGGTCCGAACCTGAGGATCATCCTCATAGCTGCCAAGAAAACTTATGTCCTAGAAGCACCGCTAGGTAACGCTCCCGCCCCGGCAAACCAAGATGTTATGAACGCTTGGCAGTCGCGTTGTGATGATTACTCCCTGGTTCAGTGCGGCATGCTTTACAGCTTAGAATCGGGGCTCCAAAAGCGTTTTGAGCACCACGGGGCATATGAGATGTTCCAAGAGCTGAAAATGGTTTTCCAAGCTCATGCCCGAGTCGAGAGATATGACGTCTCCGACGCATTCTACAGCTGTAAGATGGAGGAAAACAGTTCTGTCAGTTAGCACATCCTCAAGATTTCTGGGTTGCACAACCGCTTGTCTCAGTTGGGAATGAATCTCCCAGACGAAGCGGTCGTTGACAGAATCCTCCAGTCGCTCCCACCAAGCTACAAGAGCTTCGTGTTGAACTTCAATATGCAGGGGATGGAGAAGTCCATTCCCGAGGTGTATTCAATGCTGAAATCAGCGGAGGTGGATATAAGGAAAGAACATCAAGTGTTGGTGGTCAATAAAACCACTAAGTTCAAGAAAGGCAAGGGTAAGAAGAACTTAAAGAAGGACGGCAAAGGAGTTGTCGCGCCCGGTAAGCCAGTTACCGGGAAGAAGCCAAAGTATGGACCCAAGCCTGAAACAGAGTGCTTTTATTGCAAGGGAACGGGTCACTGGAAGCGGAACTGCCCCAAATACTTAGCGGACAAGAAGGCCGGCAACGTCAAAGGTATATGTGATATACATGTTATTGATGTGTACCTTACCAGCGCTCGTAGTAGCTCCTGGGTATTCGATACCGGTGCAGTTGCTCATATTTGTAACTCTAAGCAGGAGTTGCGGAATAAGCGGAGACTGGCGAAGGACGAGGTGACGATGCGCGTCGGGAATGGTTCCAAGGTCGATGTGATCGTCGTCGGCACGCTGCCTCTACATCTACCCTCGGGATTAGTTTTAAACCTTAATAATTGTTATTTAGTACTAGCTTTGAGCATGAACATTGTATCTGGATCTCGTCTTATGCGAGATGGCTACTGATACGTCCAAAACGTATCTATAATTTCTGCTTGCTCCATGGATGTTTTGGGTGATATTGCTATGCTTTTGATACACTTTCGTACACTTTTGATCATATTTGGACTAACCTATTAACTCAGTGCACCCCAGTGCCAGTTTCTGTTTTCTGCTGTTTTTGTATTTCAGGTTTTCCCATTACTTAAATTGCCAGAAAAATTCCGGGAAAAATATATAAAAAATCAGCGCTCCAGAAGCTTCCATGTGCCAGAAGTGGGGCCAGAGGGGCCCCAGGCGCCCTGATGGCGCGGCCCCACCCCTGGCCGCGCCGGGGGGCCACCTGGGGGGCTCCCACCTCCTCTGGTGCCCTACTTGGCCTCCTATTTATTCTCCCGTCGCGGAAACCCTGATTCCGGAACCCTTTTCTCTAGAAGCAATTCCGATCTCCGCCGCCATCGCCACCAAGTTTCGGGGGACCAGAATTCCTGTGCCGGCATCCTGCCGGGACGGGGAAGTGCCCCCGGATTCATCTCCATCGACATTGCTTCCTCCCTCCATGATGCGGGAGTAGTTCCTCCTCAGGGCTGAGGTTTCTACCAGTAGCTATGTGGTCAATTCTCTCTCCCATGATGTGATCTTCGTTGTGATCATAGGCTATGTTAATCTAGGGTGATCCCATGATATTTCCCCTTCCTCTATGTATTGGATTGATGTACTCACTTGTCTTTATCTAGTATAATCCCCGAGACCAAGGTGACAGCGGTCTATTGGACATGGATTAGAAGAATATTTTCATGAGTGATTTCCTCTTTTTTTTTGTTGATTGAAGATTGAGAGTCTCTTGGTGCTTGTCTTTGACTATCCTTGAGATATGTTGTGGTGATTGTGGTACTCTCTTTGGATGGCCGCGGTGACATTGGGAAATCCATAGATTGAGAACTACGAACTTAGAGGTGTGCTTTTGTAGCCCTACATAATTCTCGTCCTCTCTTGACCACAAAGGAATGACCTCCGAGTGCGTCTCCATTGCATGTTTTATGGGAAATATCATGTGATTAGACTATGTTAATGTTGTTGGGAGTTGCCACTAGTGAAAGTATGAAGCCTAGGCCTTGTTTCCACCATTGCAATACCATTTGTGCTCACGTTTACCACTTGTTTGCTTGTTGCACTTTTTATTACAGATTTATATTACTTTGCTTTGCCACTCCTATCATCCATATTTTACCATCTCTTCGCCGAACTAGTGCACCTATACAACTCATAGTTGTATTAGGTGTGTTGGGGACACAAGAGACTTCTTGTATCTTAGTTGCAGGATTGCTTGAGAGAGACCATCTTCAACCTCTACTTCCCTGAGTTCGATAAACCTTAGGTCATCCACTTGAGGGAAATTGCTGCTGTCCTACAAACCTCTGCGCTTGGAGGCCCAACATAGTCTACAAGAATAGAAGCGTGTGTAGACATCAAGCTATTTCTGGCGCCGTTGCCGGGGATGTAAGTGTTTGAAGGTATATCTTTAGATCTTGCAATTAAATCTTTTCGTTTCTTGTTTTTAGTTTCACTAGTTATGTTTATGAAAAACCGCACTCTTAGTTCGCTGCTTGGGGAAGGCCGCTTTACCACACCCGTGGTAGAGAAGTCTCCTCCACCTACTGAATGTATCCCGTTCCAAATACCACTTGGGATAATTGAAATAATTAGGAATGATTGTTATGATGGGACAGTCAATCCTAGTATCCATTTGTTGAAACTTACAGAACTTTGTGAGTTGTTTAAGATTTCAGGTTTGACAAGAGATGGAGTCATGAGGAAATTATTTGCCTTGTCACTGAAAGGAAAAGCATTGGAATGGTATAGGCTACTAGATGACTCTCACCTGCTGGATTGGGAAGAGATCCAGTCTCTCTTTTACTCCAAGTTTTATCCTCTTCATGAAGCCCATGAGAATAGGAATTATGTTTATAATTTCTATCCTCATGATGGAGAGAGCATAGCTCAAGCTTGGGGGAGACTGAAAACGTTAATGCTAAAATGTCCTAACCATGGGCTCCCCAAAGATATGATTATTACTAATTTCTATGCCAGGCTCTCTCGACATGATAAAGATTTGCTCGATGCTTCCTCTATGGGTTCTTTCACAAACGAAAAGATTGATGCTAAATGGGAACTCCTTGAAAGAATTCAACGCAACACTGAAGATTGGGAGATCGACAAAGGTAAAGAGTCAGGTATAATTTATGAGTATGATTGCATTAAGTCCTTTGTTGAAACTACAAGTTTTAATAAGTTTAGTGCTAAGTTTGGGCTTGATTCTCAACTCCTTGTTGATTTCCTCAAATCTTTTGCTTCACATCTTAATATGCCTAAGGAGGATTGGGTCAAGCATCATGAACCTTTTAAAGAGATTTGCAAAGAAAATGAAATTGTTCATGATGATTGCAACATGCATGATCCAATTCCTAAAAATGAAGTTTTATATAAGCATGTTAATTTTTGTGGAGTGGATAGACCTTGTGAAAGGCCTATGATTGAAGAATAGAAGTATTGTAAGCAACATAAGCATGAAAGAACAATCACTTGGGTCAAAGATTTAAATGAAATTGCTAGAGAATTGTGTGACCTTTATCCTTTTTCTTGTGAACTTTGCTGTATAGAGGGTCACTTTAATTTTCAATGCATGCACTTTCAAAACATAACTGTTAACCAGTTGTGTGATAACATGATCACCCCTGATCTTTATGATGAGCTTATGTTATTTTTGATGTGTGAAGAGTTATCAGAAAAGACTTCTTGGCTAGATGTTAATGCCATAGGAATAAAAAACACTTTGCAAAATTGCCATCTCTATTGTGTTGTTAATTGCCATAAAAATGATTACATAAGTAAGATTAGAAAGGAGGGAACTTTACCAAAGTATAAAAATGTCTCTTATATTTCTGCTAATAAAAAGGAGAGTTTCTCCCAAGTTTCCCCTATTGTTTCTAATGATAAACCAGGATATGTGGAGAAGCTTCATCTCCAACCACTCCCTCCTAAGGTGAAGAAGAAGAAAAAGAAGAGGAGGAGGAAGAGGAGCAAGAAGGAAGAAGAATGGGTATCAACCTGGCCTGAGCATATTCCTCCCATCAACTTTTATCCTAACGGTTGTAAGTTTAAAGAAGAAGGTGAAGTTTATTGCCTTAATTATCATCTTGATGATACGTCCGTAGGTACTATTGAAGATGATTTTGATTATGATATGCATGTTACTTATTGTGATTGGGAAAATGATGATAATGCTACTTATGATCTTGAAAATCTTTTTGGTACCAACTCTGAAAGTGATGATATGGAAAGCTCTAAGCTTGGGGATGATAGGATTGCAAATCCTTTACCCACTAGTGATGTGATAATTGATAATTCTTTTGCTAGTAAGAATAAAGACAACATGATTACTAATATAGTTGCTAGCAATGATAATGCTCTTCTCTACTATGATGATGTTATAACTCCAATCTATAGTGATTATAAAGGTACCTATGACATAAGGAGAAATTATCCTTATGAAACTTGCCATAATCATGGAAGGAATTACTCCCTTGTTGAACACCATCTTCCTAATACACAATTAATCTATAGTGTTCAAGTTGTTTATGATAGTCCTACTCCCACTATTACCAATTAGAAAGATTATGCTTATGTGGAGAGTAAGAGTACCTTTTTGCATGTGGATCATGGTAACAATGCTTTATGTGATGCTTATATTATTGAGTTTATTCGTGATCCCACTGAAAATTATTATGAGAAGGGAACATATGCTTATAGATATTTCAATAATATCAAGTTCCCTCTCTTTATGTTGAAGGTTTTGAAGCTGCACTTGTTTTGTCTTCCTATGCTTATTGCTTTGTGCTTCAATGAATTATTCTATTGCAATATTCCTATGCATAGGAAGCATGTTAGGCTTAAATGTGTCATCATTAAAGTCTTAAGCCTATCTTTATGGCTATAAAGATAGAGCTCTAGGGAGACAACCCTTGTTATCTTTGCTTTCAGTTTGTTCTTTCAGTTTTTAGTGGTCTTGATGTTTGTTACTACTGTAGCAACATCATTGTATCTTTATTTTTCAGCTTTGTGCCAATTTTAGCCTCTGATTGCAAGAAAGTTCAAAAGTTGTGACATGCTGTCCAGAAAACAGATTCTGTCCTTGGAAAAAAAATCGAATAAAATCACCAGATCATCTTTTTGATCTGAATTTTTTTGACAGCATGCTCTATACAATTGGCTTTCGAGCGTCCGTTCTGAGTTTTTTGATTTGAGTTGCAGAAGTACCCCAAAATAATTATTTACTACCTGCTGGTCTGTTTTTCACAGATTCTGCCCTGTTTTGCCTTTTCTTCGTTTTGCAGACCTTAACCTTGCTTTTTCTTTGCAAAAACTTTTTGGCGATCTTGAGAAACAGTAGACCTTCAAGAATATCTTTGTTTCCAGGAGAGAAAAATTATTTTATTGTGGGTACTAACCTCTCTAATCAGATTATGATGAGTTATGTATGAAGGGAGTTTTCAAGTGTGCGAGGGAAGATGATAAAAGAAGATTCAGGAGTGTCAAACAATCAAGCTTGGGGATGCCCCCATGCACCCCCAAGAAATATCCAAGGAGACTCAAGCATCTAAGCTTGGGGATGCCCCCGTGCATCCCCTTCTCCATCAACAATTATCAGTTCGTCCTTTGTTCCACTATATTTTTATCACTTCATGCGTTATGTGCTATGCTTGGAGCGTCTTGCTCTTTTCTTTTTAGTTTATTTAGTTTTACTTGCTGTTCTTAACAAGTTGGATCCTAGCCTTCATTGTTTGGGAGAGAAACACGCTCCACTCCACTGTAGAACACAACATAGGCTTGCATGCGTATCTTCTTGTGTGTGTTCTTTATCTTTTCATAGCTGCTGTCATGCTTAGCTCTTAGTTTCATGCTTATCTTTTTAAGAGCTTCTGTTTAGGTTGTTGCTTCTGGAACTCTCTTGAGTTATCATGCTTATCTTGTTAAGAGAGTTGGCTTCTGTGGCATTGGTTGATATGTCTATGATAAAAATGCTATGTGCATAATGGTGCTTAGTGGTTCATGTTTTCTTATGGTTAGTCTCAAATAGCTGGGGGTTCTTAATGTGTTATTGAAGTACCAGCATGATTTGTTTGCCTATGATGTGATATGGTTTAGTGATATCTTCCTCCAAGAATTTATTTTGATTGACTTGGCATATGCTCACGCATATTTAAGACTGTAAAGAAAGTCTATCAAGCCTTGATGATCTTTAATTTCTGAGTAGTGATATAACTTCCATGCCAGATTCAATGTTGCTTTGTCGCTCTGCATGATTATGGCCGTCATTGCTCTCTTAGTTGGTCGCTCCCAGTCTTTTGCTAGCTTTCACCTGTACTAAGCGGACTGACTGCTTGTGCATCCAAAATCCTTGAAACCAGTTATGCCATATGAGTCCACCATACCTTCCTATATATGGTATTTACTTGCCATTCCTAACGAAGACTTTCTTGTACCATCTCAAAATTATTCAAAAGCATTTTTTTGTGCCTCTGTTTTAGCTCATGAGGAAGTAGTAGGTAATTCATGATCTTCTTATGTTGGACAAATTTTACCCCTGGATTGCATGTCTAATCTGCAAACCCCTAATACGAGGAGGGACTGGCATGAGTGCGCCCAGCTCACAAAAGATAATAGCAACAAACAAACCCTCCTTCACGCTTTGATCATGAGAAATCAGAAAACTCTGGCAGTGATAAACAAAGGAGATTAAGGGGATGTGATCATCCCCGCGTGGGAGCCGTTCCTCGAAACTTGTCCAGCATAAGAAGTAACTGGGTTATCTACTAGCATTCGTTGACGAATTATGCACCTCCCAAAAGCTTTTTATCTCTGTTTTTAAAACCACGAGCTCTGGTACTTGTTTAGTCTTTGCTTCCAGCCACGGGTTTTCAACCTTGCCATCAAAATCCACGGTTCGAGAGTCTCCACCTTCTTTCTTCAAAGCACCAACTGCTGAGAGCATGATTGTCATTCTGAGTGTAATGTGCATTGTCCCAAAGTACCATTGTCTTCTGCATGATTGTGATATCGCTTAGTCTGAAATCATTGTATCTAGTCGTCACTTAAACTTCGGAGGTACTCCTGCATTTATGTTTTGCTTCACTAAAGGGGGCAAGCGAGGTATCACTTTGTCATGTTTGCACACCATGCTCACTACAAATCTATTGGGTGTTTTAGTATCATATTGTAAACTTTCAGTTCTTTGTGATATTCTCATGAGGCAACTTAATTACTAAAGATTCATTATCTCAATAAGCATTTGTCATGTGATTGTGAAAGACTCTTTGGTAGCATGTCACCACAGAAATTGTGCTTGTTATCATTTACCTACGCGAGGACGAGCAGGAATTAAGCTTGGGATGTTGATACGTCCCAAATGTAGCTATAATTTCTGCTTGCTCCATGCATGTTTTGGGTGATATTGCTATGCTTTTGATATACTTTCGTACACTTTTGATCATATTTGGAGTAACCTATTAACTCAGTGCACCCCAGTGCCAGTTTCTGTTTTCTGCTGTTTTTGTATTTCAGGTTTTCCCATTACTTAAATTGCCAGAAAAATTCCGGGAAAAATATATAAAAAATCAGCGCTCCAGAAGCTTCCATGTGCCAGAAGTGGGGCCAGAGGGGGGCCAGAGGGGCCCCAGGCGCCCTGATGGCGCGGCCCCACCCCTGGCCGCGCCGGGGGGCCGCCTGGGGGGCTCCCACCTCCTCTGGTGCCCTACTTGGCCTCCTATTTATTCTCCCGTCGCGGAAACCCTGATTCCGGAACCCTTTTCTCCAGAAGCAATTCCGATCTCCGCCGCCATCGCCACCAAGTTTCGGGGGACCAGAATTCCTGTGCCGGCATCCTGCCGGGACGGGGAAGTGCCCCCGGATTCATCTCCATCGACGTTGCTTCCTCCCTCCATGATGCGGGAGTAGTTCCTCCTCGGGGCTGAGGTTTCTACCAGTAGCTATGTGGTCAATTCTCTCTCCCATGATGTGATCTCGTTGTGATCATAGGCTATGTTAATCTAGGGTGATCCCATGATATTTCCCCTTCCTCTATGTATTGGATTGATGTACTCACTTGTCTTTATCTAGTATAATCCCCGAGACCAAGGTGACAGCGGTCTATTGGACATGGATTAGAAGAATATTTTCATGAGTGATTTCCTCTTTTTTTGTGTGTTGATTGAAGATTGAGAGTCTCTTGGTGCTTGTCTTTGACTATCCTTGAGATATGTTGTGGTGATTGTGGTACTCTCTTTGGATAGCCGCGGTGACATTGGGAAATCCATAGATTGAGAACTACGAACTTAGAGGTGTGCTTTTGTAGCCCTACATAATTCTCGTCCTCTCTTGACCACAAAGGAATGACCTACGAGTGCGTCTCCATTGCATGTTTTATGGGAAATATCATGTGATTAGACTATGTTAATGTTGTTGGGAGTTGCCACTAGTGAAAGTATGAAGCCTAGGCCTTGTTTCCACCATTGCAATACCATTTGTGCTCACGTTTACCACTTGTTTGCTTGCTGCACTTTTTATTACAGATTTATATTACTTTGCTTTGCCACTCCTATCATCCATATTTTACCATCTCTTCGCCGAACTAGTGCACCTATACAACTCCTAGTTGTATTAGGTGTGTTGGGGACACAAGAGACTTCTTGTATCTTAGTTGCAGGGTTGCTTGAGAGAGACCATCTTCAACCTCTACTTCCCTGAGTTCGATAAACCTTAGGTCATCCACTTGAGGGAAATTGCTGCTGTCCTACAAACCTCTGTGCTTGGAGGCCCAACATAGTCTACAAGAATAGAAGCGTGTGTAGACATCAGCTACTCATTTAAATCTGAGAATAATGGTTGTTCTATTTATTTGAGATATATGTTTTATGGTCATGCCCCACTGGTCAATGGTTTATAGAGGGCCACTTTAATTTTCAATGCATGCACTTTCAAAACATAACTGTTAACCAGTTGTGTGATAACATGATCACACCTGATCTTTATGATGAGCTTATGTTATTTTTGATGTGTGAAGAGTTATCAGAAAAGACTTCTTGGCTAGATGTTAATGCCATAGGAATAAAAAACACTTTGCAAAATTGCCATCTCTATAGTGTTGTTAATTGCCATAAAAATGATTACATAAGTAAGATTAGAAAGGAGGGAACTTTACCAAAGTATAAAAATGGCATTCCTTAATGGCTTCCTCAAGGAAGAGTTGTATATGATGCAGCCGGAAGGTTTTGTCGATCCAGAGAATGCTAACAAGGTGTGCAAGCTCCAGCGCTCGATTTACGGGCTGGTGCAAGCATCTCGGAGTTGGAATATTCGCTTTAATGATGTGATCAAAGCATTTGGCTTTATACAGACTTATGGAGAAGCCTGTATCTACAAGAAAGTGAGTGGGAGCTCTGTAGCATTTCTCATATTATATGTGGATGACATATTGCTGATGGGAAATGATATAGAATTCTTGGAAAGTGTAAAGGCCTACTTGAATAAGAGTTTTTCAATGAAGGACCTTGGAGAAGCAGCTTACATATTAGGCATCAAAATCTATAGAGATAGATCAAGATGCCTCATCGGTCTTTCACAAAGTACATACCTTGACAAGATATTGAAGAAGTTCAATATGGATCAGTCCAAGAAGGGGTTCTTGCCTGTTTTGGAAGGTATGAGATTGAGCAAGGCTCAGTCCCCGACCACGGCAGAAGAAAGAGAAAAGATGAGTGTCATTCCCTATGCCTCAGCCATAGGTTCTATCATGTATGCCATGCTGTGTACCAGACCTGATGTGAACCTTGCCATAAGTTTGGTAGGGAGGTACCAAAGTGATCCCGGTATGGAACACTGGACAGCGGTCAAGAACATCCTAAAGTACCTAAAGAGGACTAAGGATATGTTTCTCGTTTATGGAGGTGACGAAGAGCTCGTCGTAAAGGGTTACGTCGATGCTAGCTTCGACACAGATCTGGATGACTCGAAGTCACAAACCGGATACGTGTATATTTTGAATGGTGGAGCAGTCAGCTGGTGCAGTTGCAAGCAGAGCGTCGTGGCGCATTCTACATGTGAAGCGGAGTACATAGCTGCTTGCGAAGTTGCACAAGAAGGAGTCTGGATGAAGGAGTTCATCACCGACCTAGGAGTCATTCCAAGCGCGTCAAGCCCGATGACTCTCTTCTATGACAACACTGGTGCTATTGCCATTACCAAGGAGCCCAGGTTTCACAAGAAGACCAAACACATCAAGCGCCGTTTCAACTCCATCCGGAATTATGTTCAAGATGGAGACATAGATATTTGTAAAGTGCATACGGATCTGAATCTCGCAGACCCGTTGACTAAACCTCTTCCACGGGCAAAACATGATCAACACCAGAACTCTATGGGTGTTCGATTCATCACAATGTAACTAGATTATTGACTCTAGTGCAAGTGGGAGACTGTTGGAAATATGCCCTAGAGGCAATAATAAAAGTATTATTATTATATTTCCTTGTTCATGATAATTGTCTGTTATTCATGCTTGAATTGTATTGTACGGAAACAGCGATACATGTGTGAATATATAGACCACAATGTGTCCCTGGTAAGCCTCTAGTTACCAGCTCGTTGATCAGCAGATGGTCACGGTTTCCTGACCATGGACATAGGATGTCAGTGATAACGGGATCACATCATCAGGAGAATGATGTGATGGACAAGACCCAATTCTGAGCCTAGCACGAGATCGTATAGTTCGTAATGCATCGGTGTCAAGTATTTATTCCTTAGACCATGAGGTTGTGCAACTCCCGGATGCCGTAGGAATACTTTGGGTGTGCCAAACGTCACAACGTAACTGGGTGGCTATAAAGGTACGCATCGGGTATCTCTGAAAGTGACTGTTGAGTTGGTATGAACCAAGACTGGGATATTGTCACTCCGTGTGACGGAGAGGTACCTCTGGGCCCACTCGGTAAGACATCATCATAATGAGCTCAAGGTGACTAAGGAGTTAGTCACGGGATGATGGATTACGGAACGAGTAAAGAGACTTGCCATGACGAGATTGAACAAGGTATCGGGTATACCGACGATCGAATCTCGGGCAAGTACCGTACCGATGGACAAAGGGAGTAACATACGGGATTGAGTGAATCCTTGACACAGTGGTTCATCCGATGAAGATCATCGAGGAACACGTGGGAACCAACATGGGTATCCAGATCCCGCTGTTGGTTATTGACCGGAGAGTCGTCTCGGTGATGTCTGCGTGTCTCCCGAACCCGTAGGGTCTACACACTTAAGGTTCGGTGACGCTAGGGTCGTAGAGATACATGCACGTGGAAACCCGAACGTTGTTCGGAGTCCCGGATGAGATCCCGGACGTGACGAGGAGTTCCGGAATGGTCCGCAGGTAAAGAATGATATATAGGAAGTCCAGTTTCGGCCATCGGGTGAACTCCGGGGGTCACCGGGAGTGTCCCGGGACCACGGGAGGGGTCCCGGGGGTCCATCGGGTGGGGCCACCCATCCCGGTGGGGCCCCTAGGCCGCAAGGGGAAGGGGGCCAGCCCCTGGTGGGCTGGCGCACCCATATGGGCCCCCTCCATGCGCCTAGGGTTGAAACCCTGAGGGGAGGGGGCGCCCCCTATGCCTTGGGGGGCAAGTTTCCCCCCTAGGCCGCCGCCCCCCTGGAGATCAGATCTCCCAGGGCCGGCGCCACCCCTGGCCCCTATATATAGTGGGGGGGGGAGAGGGCAGCCGCACCCCAAGCCTCTGGCGCCTCTCCCCCCTCCCGTCACACTTCCTACTCCTCCGCAGGGCGCCGACGAAGCCCTGCAGGATTTCCTGCTGCATCCATCACCACGCCGTCGTGCTGCTGGATCTCCGACGACCTCTCCTCCACCCTTGCTGGATCAAGAAGGAGGAGACGTTGCTGTACCGGACGTGTGTTGAACGCGGAGGTGCCGTCCGTTCGGCGCTAGGATCATCGGTGACGAAGAACGCGAAGAGTACGACTACTTCATCCACGTTCCTTCGAACGCTTCCGCACGCGATCTACAAAAGGGTATGTAGATGCACTCTAGTATGCTCGTTGCTAGATGACTCCTTAGATTGATCTTGGTGAAAGCGTAGAAATTTTTTGAATTCTGCTAAGTTCCCCAACAACACCATCTCCTTTTGCAATGTCATCTTAGTTGCTGTTTGAGTGGATGTTCTTCTAAGGACAATAGCTTTGAATCTAAACCACCCAACAACCAAAAAGAAAGCGCGGGCAAATTAAAACAAACAGCCGAACATATCCCCCTTCCTGATGCTTCCGTCAGCATGATAGCTTTCAAGAGAGAAAGGCATCGAATTAACCGGTTTTCTACCCAATCGCATGGTTTTCTACATAACCCGTTCATGTTTTCATGATTAGGTGACCTTTTTTCACCATAGTCTTAATTGGTGTACAATGCATCGAATCCAAAGAGGAATTCAAAAGTTTCACGACTTTACTTAAAAAAAATTAAAACAAACAACCAAACATATTTTCATTCCCGATGCTTCCGACAGCATGATAGCTATCAAGAGAGGAAGACATCGAATTAACCGGTTTTCTACCCAATCGCATGGTTTTCTACATAACCCGTTCATGTTTTCATGATTAGGTGACCTATTTTCACCGTAGTCTTAATTGGTGTACAATGCATCGAATCCAAAGAGGAATTCAAAAGTTTTCAGAAACCACACATCGGCCATTCGTCATACACCATCAAATTAATTATACAAATAATATTTCATTCACTTTTCAAAAACCAAACGAGGGGCACTTGTCATACACCATATCCTTTTCTATTAAGACGAGGTCCACTCCGGTTGATGACTGTGTCCTCGACGTACACAAAAGAAACCAAAGAGGATTTTTTTACTCTACAAAAAACATACGAGGGGCACTTGTCATACACCATATGAGAAAGACATCGAATTAACCGGTTTTCTACCCAATCGTATGGTTTTCTCCATAAATCGTTCATGTTTTCATGATTGGGTGACCTTTTTTCACCGCAGTCTTAATTGGTGCACAACACATAGAATCCAAAGAGGAATTCAAAAGTTTTCAGAAACCAAACAAGGGCCATTCGTCATACACCATCAAATTAATTATACAACTAATATTTGGTGTTCAGTTCTACAAGGTGAAGACATGCAACCTGTGCCCGAACGGTGCCTTGCACCACGAAGATGACTGCACGGACAACTAACCCCTTGGTATGGGTAGTTATAATTATACAATAATATTTGGAGTTCGTATTACAAACTAGATCCAGCAGGCATTTTTGAACGGTCAAATTGGTAACCGTAGACGCTTCAGGCAGGTGGGTTGACCACGCTGGCTGGAGGCAGGGCCTTGTTTCCTGGCATGGTAAGCACCAGCATCATGAGCTTCTGCTTGAATCGCAACATCTTGTCCTGACAACACAAACAAACCATCCATTCAGAAAGAGGTCATCACGTCCAGAATTAATAGTGGTTAGGAAAATGCACGCACCGCCCACATCCCTTCTGTCATGAACTCCCCATCAAAGCACAGAGTGTAGTGTAGAGTGTAAAACGGACTATCATTTCTGCATCCGAGCACAAATTATATGAAAATCTGTATTGGCAGATCAAACATCATAAGTGATTGACGGGGTCACGCATACCTGTTTGATGGCTCGTGTATCAGCCGGTGAGCCGCCCTTTTGAATTCATCTTCTCGGACATGCCACCCTTTGAAGAACTTGTCGACGCACTTGCACAGCCCATAGAGCATCCTTTCGAGGGCTCGTTTGTGCTCCCTCTCCAGCTCTAGAAGGTTCCACTGCGTACGTCTCGGATCCATCACGTGTGCTATTTTCTTCAGCATGTCGAAAACATATAGCACATGGAAACCGGCCCCATCCTTCAACGGCACAGTTATCTGCAAAAAAGCATTTTTCCACGGAGGTGTCACATTACATGCTAAAACATGGTTGGCAAAAAACAGTGTACGGTGTAGCTCCGCATTATCCCAGATGCTCCCCAACAAACAAGTTTTTTATGTAAGGATCGTTCAAGAAACTGTCGCCCCCCTCCATGACCCGGGACTGCACGAAACAAGGAGCGAGACGCTGAGGCAATCATGTATGGATCATTGAACTAAACATCGCTGAATAAAATTACGTACCGCAAAGTATGGCGGCATTGGGTGACGAAAACGAGACCTGTCTAAAGGCTCGTACCACCTTGCATCTTGTTCCCTCATCATCATGTTTGCAACTTCGAAACCCTTGTCATCCAGTGTCTCACTGAAGTTTTCGTAAATCTCGTAGCCAGTCATTTTCACATGAGGCGGCCCTTGTTGATCGACCCAGAGACTGCAAAAAGGCACTAGTCAGTATAACGGAAGCTGCTGAACAGACAACATGCTATAAATTCAGAGTTTTTCACCACACTGACTAGGACCAGCAGTACCTGTTCAATACAGCTGGGGGTAACTGCTGCATTTTCACCCACGCGGCATGAGCGGCAAAAGGGGATACGAATTCGTAGTTGAATTCAGGAATGCGGAATGGTGAGACACCGTTCTCCGTGGACAGAACGATCTTCCTCCCATCGTCCTCCTCATCAAATTTTGCCAGCAAGCTTAACTCACGGACAGCTGCGCCTGCATTCAAAAATGTCCATCAGTAAAACACTACAAATTCAGTAGCCGGACAGAACTAAACTGCATGTACAGGAAACACTTACGTCTGCCCTGGTAAACAATTATCTCGTTCGTCTCCTCCACGTCCCTTTCTTTCCTCTTCCCCAGGTGCACGAAGCCCATATTATCACAGGTCTGCCGTCCAGCCCCTGCATTATGCTGGCCACACCGGACAGGCTGCACCACATTCTCCAATCCAACATCTAGATACAACTGGCCAAAAGACCCCATGGACATGAATATTGGCACACCGGGCAGAATCGAACCGGGGTAGTGGGTGTCGCCTGGCTGCCTGATACGTCCCAAACATATCTATAATTTTTGCTTGCTCCATGCATGTTTTGGGTGATATTGCTATGCTTTTGATACACTTTCGTACACTTTTGATCATATTTGGACTAACCTATTAACTCAGTGCACCCCAGTGCCAGTTTCTGTTTTCTGCTGTTTTTGTATTTCAGGTTTTCCCATTACTGGAATTGCCAGAAAAATTCCGGGAAAAATATATAAAAAATCAGCGCTCCAGAAGCTTCCATGTGCCAGAAGTGGGGCCAGAGGGGGGCCAGAGGGGCCCCAGGCGCCCTGATGGCGCGGCCCCACCCCTGGCCGCGCCGGGGGCCGCCTGGGGGGCTCCGACCTCCTCTGGTGCCCTACTTGGCCTCCTATTTATTCTCCCGTCGCGAAAACCCTGATTCCAGAACCCTTTTCTCCAGAAGCAATTCCGATCTCCGCCGCCATCGCCACCAAGTTTCGGGGGACCAGAATTCCTGTGCCGGCATCCTGCCGGGACGGGGAAGTGCCCCCGGATTCATCTCCATCGACGTTGCTTCCTCCCTCCATGATGCGGGAGTAGTTCCTCCTCGGGGCTGAGGTTTCTACCAATAGCTATGTGGTCAATTCTCTCTCCCATGATGTGATCTTCGTTGTGATCATAGGCTATGTTAATCTAGGGTGATCCCATGATATTTCCCCTTCCTCTATGTATTGGATTGATGTACTCACTTGTCTTTATCTAGTATAATCCCCGAGACCAAGGTGACATCGGTCTATTGGAAATGGATTAGAAGAATATTTTCATGGGTGATTTCCTCTTTTGTGTGTTGATTGAAGATTGAGAGTCTCTTGGTGCTTGTCTTTGACTATCCTTGAGATATGATGTGGTGATTGTGGTACTCTCTTTCGATGGTCGCGGTGACATTGGGAAATCCATAGATTGAGAACTACGAACTTTCAGGTGTGCTTTTGTAGCCCTACATAATTCTCGTCCTCTCTTGACCACAAAGGAATGACCTCCGGGTGCGTCTCCATTGCATGTTTTATGGGAAATATCATGTGATTAGACTATGTTAATGTTGTTGGGAGTTGCCACTAGTGAAAGTATGAAGCCTAGGCCTTGTTTCCACCATTGCAATACCATTTGTGCTCACGTTTACCACTTGTTTGCTTGCTGCACTTTTTATTACAGATTTATATTACTTTGCTTTGCCACTCCTATCATCCATATTTTACCATCTCTTCGCCGAACTAGTGTACCTATACAACTCCTAGTTGTATTAGGTGTGTTGGGGACACAAGAGACTTCTTGTATCTTAGTTGCAGGGTTGCTTGAGAGAGACCATCTTCAACCTCTACTTCCCTGAGTTCGATAAACCTTTGGTCATCCACTTGAGGGAAATTGCTGCTATCCTACAAACCTCTGCGCTTGGAGGCCCAACATAGTCTACAAGAATAGAAGCGTGTGTAGACATCAAGCTATTTCTGGCGCCGTTGCCGGGGAAGTAAGTATTTGAAGGTATATCTTTAGATCTTGCAATTAAATCTTTTCGTTTCTTGTTTTTAGTTTCACTAGTTATGTTTATGGAAAACCGCACTCTTAGTTCGTTGCTTGGGGAAGGCCGCTTTACCACACCCGTGGTAGAGAAGTCTCCTCCACCTACTGAATGTATCCCGTTCCAAATACCACTTGGGATAATTGAAATAATTAGGAATGATTGTTATGATGGGACAGTCATTCCTAGTATTCATTTGTTGAAACTTACAGAACTTTGTGAGTTATTTAAGATTTCAGGTTTGACAAGAGATGGAGTCATGAGGAAATTATTTGCCTTGTCACTGAAAGGAAAATCATTGGAATGGTATAGGCTACTAGATGACTCTCACCTGCTGGATTGGGAAGAGATCCAGTCTCTCTTTTACTCCAAGTTTTATCCTCTTCATGAAGCCCATGAGAATAGGAATTATGTTTATAATTTCTATCCTCATGACGGAGAGAGCATAGCTCAAGCTTGGGGGAGACTGAAAACGTTAATGCTAAAATGTCCTAACCATGGGCTCCCCAAAGATATGATTATTACTAATTTCTATGACAGGCTCTCTCGACAGGATAAAGATTTGCTCGATGCTTCCTCTATGGGTTCTTTCACAAACGAAAAGATTGATGCTAAATGGGAACTCCTTGAAAGAATTCAACGCAACACTGAAGATTGGGAGATCGACAAAGGTAAAGAGTCAGGTATAATTTATGAGTATGATTGCATTAAGTCCTTTGTTGAAACTACAAGTTTTAATAAGTTTAGTGCTAAGTTTGGGCTTGATTCTCAACTCCTTGTTGATTTCCTCAAATCTTTTGCTTCACATCTTAATATGCCTAAGGAGGATTGGATCAAGCATCATGAACCTTTTAAAGAGATTTGCAAAGAAAATGAAATTGTTCATGATGATTGCAACATGCATGATCCAATTCTTAAAAATGAAGTTTTATATAAGCATGTTAATTTTTGTGGAGTGGATAGACCTTGTGAAAGGCCTATGATTGAAGAAGAGAAGTATTGTAAGCAACATAAGCATGAAAGAACAATCACTTGGGTCAAAGATTTAAATGAAATTGCTAGAGAATTGTGTGACCTTTATCCTTTTACTTGTGAACTTTGTTGTATAGAGGGTCACTTTAATTTTCAATGCATGCACTTTCAAAACATAACTGTTAACCAGTTGTGTGATAACATGGTCACCCCTGATCTTTATGATGAGCTTATGTTATTTTTGATGTGTGAAGAGTTATCAGAAAAGACTTCTTGGCAAGATGTTAATGCCATAGGAATAAAAATCACTTTGCAAAATTGCCATCTCTATTGTGTTGTTAATTGCCATAAAAATAATTACATAAGTAAGTTTAGAAAGGAGGGAACTTTACCAAAGTATAAAAATGTCTCTTATATTTCTGCTAATAAAAAGGAGAGTTTCTCCCAAGTTTCCCCTATTGTTTCTAATGATAAACCAGGATATGTGGAGAAGCTTCATATCCAACCACTCCCTCCTAAGGTGAAGAAGAAGAAAAAGAAGAGGAGGTGGAAGAGGAGCAAGAAGGAAGAAGAATGGGTATCAACCAGGCCTGAGCATATTCCTCCCATCAACTTTTATCCTATCGGTTGTAAGTTTAAAGAAGAAGGTGAAGTTTATTGCCTTAATTATCATCTTGATGATACGTCCGTAGGTACTATGGAAGATGATTTTGATTATGATATGCATGTTACTTATTGTGATTGGGAAAATGATGATAATGCTACTTATGATCTTGAAAATCTTTTTGGTACCAACTCTGAAAGTGATGATATGGAAAGCTCTAAGCTTGGGGATGATAGGATTGCAAATCCTTTACCCACTAGTGATGTGATAATTGATAATTCTTTTGCTAGTAAGAATAAAGACAACATGTTTACAAATATAGTTGCTAGCAATGATAATGCTCTTCTCTACTATGATGATGTTAAAACTCCAATCTATAGTGATTATAAAGGTACGTATAACATAAGGAGAAATTATCCTTATGAAACTTGTCATAATCACGAAGGGAATTACTCCCTTGTTGAACACCATCTTCCTAATACACAATTAATCTATAGTGTTCAAGTTGTTTATGATAGTCCTACTCCCACTATTACCAATGAGAAAGATTATGCTTATGTGGAGAGTAAGAGTACCTTTTTGCATGTGGATCATGGTAACAATGCTTTATGTGATGCTTATATTGTTGAGTTTATTCGTGATCCCATTGAAAATTATTATGAGAAGGGAACATATGCTTATAGATATTTCAATAATATCAAATTCCCTCTCTTTATGTTGAAGGTTTTGAAGCTGCACTTGTTTTGTCTTCCTATGCTTATTGCTTTGTGCTTCAATGAATTATTCTATTGCAATATTCCTATGCATAGGAAGCATGTTAGGCTTAAATGTGTTTGGTATTTGCTTCTTGATGCTCTCTTTTGTTCTTCAACTCTTATTCCTACGAGAGCATCATTAAAGTCTTAAGCCTATCTTTATGGCTATAAAGAAAGAGCTCTAGGGAGACAACCCTCGTTAGCTTTCAGTTTGTTCTTTCAGTTTTTAGTGGTCTTGATGTTTGTTACTACTGTAGCAACATCATTGTATCTTTATTTTTCAGCTTTGTGCCAATTTTAGCCTCTGATTGCAAGAAAGTTCAAAAGTTGTGACATGCTGTCCAGAAAACAGATTCTGTCCTTGGAAAGAAAAATTCGAATAAAATCACCAGATCATCTTTTTGATCTGAAATATTTTTGACAGCATGCTCTATACAATTGGCTTTCGAGCGTCCGTTCTGAGTTTTTTTATTTGAGTTGCAGAAGTACCACAAAAAAATTATTTACTACCTACTGGTCTGTTTTTCACAGATTCTGCTCTGTTTTGCCTTTTCTTCGTTTTGCAGACCTTAAGCTTGCTTTTTCTTTGCAACAACTTTTTGGCGATCTTGAGAAACAGTAGACCTTCAAGAATATCTTTGTTTCCAGTAGAGAAAAATTATTTTATTGTGGGTACTAACCTCTCTAATCAGATTATGATGAGTTATGTATGAAGGGAGTTTTCAAGTGTGCGAGGGAAGATGATAAAAGAAGATTCAGGAGTGTCAAACGCTCAAGCTTGGCGATGCCCCCGTGCATCCCCTTCTCCATCAACAATTATCAGTTCGTCCTTCGTTCCACTATATTTTTATCACTTCATGTGTTATGTGCTATGCTTGGAGCGTCTTGCTCTTTTCTTTTTAGTTTATTTAGTTTTACTTGCTATTCTTAACAAGTTGAATCCTAGCCTTCATTGTTTGGGAGAGAAACATGCTCCACTCCACTGTAGAACACAACATAGGCTTGCATGCGTATCTTCTTGTGTGTGTTCTTTATCTTTTCATAGCTGCTGTCATGCTTAGCTCTTAGTTTTCATGCTTATCTTTTTAAGAGCTTTTGTTTAGGTTGTTGCTTCTGGAACTCTCTTGAGTTATCATGCTAATATTGTTAAGAGAGTTGGCTTCTGTGGCACTGGTTGATATGTCTATGATAAAAATGCAATGTGCATAATGGTGCTTAGTAGTTCATGTTTTCTTATGGTTAGTCTCAAATAGCTGGGGGTTGTTAATGTGTTATTGAAGTACCAGCATGATTTGTTTGCCTATGATGTGGTATGGTTTAGTGATATCTTCCTGCAAGAATTTATTTCGATTGACTTGGCATATGCTCACGCATATTTAAGACTGTAAAGAAAGTCTATCAAGCCTTGATGATCTTTAATTTCTGAGTAGTGATATAACTTCCATGCCCGATTCAATGTTGCTTTGTCGCTCTGCATGATTATGGTCGTCATTGGTCTCTTAGTTGGTCGCTCCCAGTCTTTTGCTAGCCTTCACCTGTACTAAGCGGTCTGACTGCTTGTGCATCCAAAATCCTTGAAACCAGTTATGCCATATGAGTCCACCATACCTTCCTATATATGGTATTTACTTGCCATTCCTAACGAAGACTTTCTTGTACCATCTCAAAATTATTCAAAAGCATTTCACTTTTGTGCCTCTGTTTTAGCTCATGAGGAAGTAGTAGGTAATTCATGATCTTCTTATGTTGGACAAATTTTACCCCGGGATTGCATGTCTAATCTGCAAACCCCTAATACGAGGAGGGACTGGCATGAGTGCGCCCAGCTCACAAAAGATAATAGCAACAAACAAACCCTCCTTCACGCTTTGTTCATGAGAAATCAGGAAACTCTGGCAGTGATAAACAAAGGAGATTAAGGGGATGTGATCGTCCCCGCGTGGGAGCCGTTCCTCGAAACTTGTCCAGCATAAGAAGTAATTGGGTTATCTACTAGCATTCGTTGACGAATTATGCACCTCCCAAAAGCTTTTTATCTCTGCTTTTAAAACCACGAGCTCTGGTACTTGTTTAGTCTTTGCTTCCAGCCACGGGTTTTCAACCTTGCCATCAAAATCCACGGTTCGAGAGTCTCCACCTTCTTTCTTCAAAGCACCAACTATTGAGAGCATGATTGTCACTCTGAGTGTAATGTGCATTGTCCCAAAGTACCATTGTCATCTGCATGATTGTGATATCGCTTATTTTGAAATCATTGTATCTAGTTGTCACTTAAACTTCGGAGGTGCTCCTGCATTTATGTTTTGCTTCACTAAAGGGGGCAAGCGAGGTATCACTTTGTCATGTTTGCACACCATGCTCACTACAAATCTATTGGGTGTTTCAGTATCATATTGTAAACTTTCAGTTCTTTGTGATATTCTCATGAGGTAACTTAATTACTAAAGATTCATTATCTCAATAAGCATTTGTCATGTGATTGTGAAAGACTCTTTGGTAGCATGTCACCACAGAAATTGTGCTTGTTATCATTTACCTATCGAGGACGAGCAGGAATTAAGCTTGGGATGTTGATACGTCCCAAACGTATCTATAATTTCTGCTTGCTCCATGCATGTTTTGGGTGATATTGCTATGCTTTTGATACACTTTCGTACACTTTTGATCATATTTGGACTAACCTATTAACTCAGTTGTGACGACCCTGGCCCGACCGTGCACTAATCATACACGCAAATGCACACGATCAAGCCTAAGGACTCACGTGAAGGAATCACAGCACAACTCTAAAACATAAATAAATACATACAAGTTATATATTACAAGCCAGGGGCCTCGAGGGCTCGAATACATAACAAGTGTAATACACATAGTCAGCGGAAGCATTAGATGTCTGGGTACAGACATAGAACACAAGTACAGATAGGCCTCATACGAGGCGGGGCAAAAGAAAAGCTACGATCGAAAAGGCGCAGGCCTCCTGCCTGGGACCTCCGATCCTACTCCTGGTCGTCGTCTGCCGGCTCCTCGTAGAAGTACTCGCCGGCCGGGTAGTAGTAGTAGCCAGCCTCGGGCTGGTAGTAGTAGTCGTCAACTGGGGCTGCGGGCACCAAGGCTCCGTCGTCTGGTTTATCATGCGGGTAGGACAAAAGAGGAAGCAAAGCAACCGTGAGTACTCATCCAAAGTACTCAGCAAGACTTACATCAGATCTATACTAAGCAATGCATCATTTTCAAAGGAGGCTTTATGTGGGTGGACTAGACTGCAGAAAGCCAGAGTAGAGAAGGGAAAAGCCTAGTCCTGACGAAGACTAGCATCTTCAGGGTCTTGCAGCAAATAGAAGGGAGCAGAATAGTACATCATAATGTATAGTGTTCATAGGAATATCTTCATATCACATATCTCAAGTCACCAGTTCTAGTTGTACCGAAGTGGATACAACTCCGAGTGTCCGTTACCGTAGGACAGGCTATCGATAGATTGTTTCTTCCCTGCAGGGGTGCACCAAGTTACCCACCACGCTCGCTTAACTCCGGCCGGACACACCATCAGGTCGTGCCCGCCCTCGGCTAAACAATACGACGCAACCCGACCGGATACCGCCAGAGAGGATCGAGCACGCCGGACTAATCCTATGCCCCCAGGGGTCTGAGCCATCGCCCCGGACGCTCCTGCACGTTACGTGGCCGTTCGGTAGCAGACCTAGCAACCCCTTATACAAGCACGCAGTTGCATCCTGGGTCCAATCCGAACAACCCGCTCAATCGCTGACGTCGTGACGACTCTGGCTGATGTATACGACGCAGAGCACCCACTCACACCCACGTGGTGGTTAGTGCTATCGGACCCGAAGGCCCCTCGGATCAAATATCCAAATCGCTTAGTGTATTGGGAGCGCGCGGTAACGAGCAGAGCCTACGATACTGTTGGCCCCGTCGTCCCGTCTCGAGGACTTGTGACAAGGACTGGAAACGACCGGCCACGCCTCGTAGTTATCTCGCGGGTACCCTCACTGGTCACCCGACTCCACAGCTCACGCCTCAAAGGCACTCGCGGGTACCCCTCTGGGTCAACCCGCCTCCATCCAACATGTGTAGTAGTAACTTCAAAGTGTCATCAGACGCACGATACCTCTGGCCGCACGCCTTTGTTCCTGGCGACGTCCGGCCTCGGGGATCGATACGTCTTTAAACACGGTATGGTGAAACAGGGCATCCGTGTGGTTTCCATGCCGATGAGGAATCCGAGGAATCACCCTCGTTGGACTCCTAAACGACAAGTCCCGTTAAGGTGACACCGGAGGAATCACCCTCGGCGGTAATCACCATAGCGGATGCACGACAAAAGCTAAGTCGGAAGTGGGAAGAGGAATCACCCTCGGTAACCCACAACGAGCTAGCTATACTACAGGGGCAACATCAGAAGTGAGTTCGGAGGTATCACCCTCGTCACCCGATGTTAACTCTGCGGAGTCGAGCATATTAGGGGGGGTTGTGCGGTGATGTGAAGAAGGTCAGGGGAAGGGGCTCGATCGCTTGATCGAGGCAAGGGTACTATGCGAGGCAACTACGAGAGTGCGGGACCATAGCAGTGCTACCCAACCTATACTAAGCAGTTTATGAATAAAGACAGGTATCAACAGTTTAGCAAAAACAGGCTATGCAACAGTAATAGGAGCAGTAGCAGTAGCAGCAATTCTAATGCAAGAATAAGAGAGAATAGACATAGGCGATATCGGAAATGCTCAAGGGGGGTTGCTTGCCTGGTTGCTCGGCAAATGAAAAGGAACAACGGTGGTGAAGTAGTCGATCACCAGGGTACCGTCGGCGGTCTCGGGGTCTACCGGGAAGAAAGGGGGAGAAGAAACAAATAAATATACAGCAACAAAATAATCAAAGCATAACAACGCGGACAGCTACGCTAGGGTGACCTAGCGCAGTGCTACGTGATACCGAGAAAGGGGGAACCCTTCCGGGAAAGTATTCCCGGTTACGGACCTGTACCGGACAGATGACCGGAGAGGGGAAGGTTCCAGGGTTGCGGTGTTAGAGGCACGTGACAGCTAGGATGCAGTGAAGGGTTGCCTAATGTGATGTTAGGTGCTACAGACGGAGCGGGAGGATATCCGGGAATATTTTCCCAGGCTCCGGACGTTTATCGAACAGATGAAACGGAGGTGAAACTTCCATGTTCTTCATGCTAGAGGCATGTGATAGGTATGAGGAGGGCATATTCGGGTTCGTCTCATTTTTCTGATCGATTTTCATATTTAAACTTTTTCGATCCGAGCTACGGTTTAAAAGATATGATTTTCCTAAGTTTTAATCCATTTTCTGGAATTATTTAAAAACAGAAAAGGTTTACTGCATCATGCTGGCGTCAGCACTGCGTCAGCCGCCAGCTGACCAGTCAAACTGACGGGTGGGGCCCACCTGTCAGCCACAGTGGGTTTAACAGAGTATTAAAACTAATCTAACAGAGCTGTTAACAGGGGTGGGTCCCACATGTCATAGACACTAATTAAGCTAATTAATTAATTAACTTAATTAACAGATTAATTAGCAGTTTTAGTTTATTTCTAAATTCGTTTTAACCGCGGGGCCCACACGTCATAGACACAGAGTGCCCAGTCAGCAGAGTTGACTGGGTCAACTCGGTCAAGGTGGGGCCCTAGGGCCCACTGTCAGTGGCTTAGGGGTGGGGACCACCTGGGCCATGACGGCCGGCCGGCGTTTAAACGCCGGCGAGCTCGAAAATGCGGCGGCGCGCCTCGGCTCTCGTCGGAATCCGCCCACAGGCCACCAAAAGGGATGGGCCCGGGCGCGTTTGAACGGGGGAACGATGGCGAAGCCATTGGTGGTGGAGGCGCGGCCAACGGTGGCCGGAAACGCCGGCGACGAGCACCGCGGCGGACGGCCGAAGTTCGACGGGGACGGGGTCGTGGCTACGGGGCACTAGAGGGCGCGTGCGCGTGTGCTACGTGCTCGCGGGGAGAAGCTGAGCGCGCTCCCGCACTCAGTTGGCCTCGACAGGGACCAACTCGACGGCGGCGAGCTCGTCAGCGGAGCTCCGTTCGGCCGGCGACGGCAACTATGGCTACGACGACGCGAAGACACGGGAGAGAGAGGGGAAAGGGGCAGCGGCTCACCTAGCAGGCACACGTAGGCCCCGTGGTGGCTTTGGAGCTGCAGAACGGCGGTATTCGCCGGAGATGCGCCGGCGGCCGTGGGATGAGGATGAGCTCGAGGGGCTCGCGGCGATGGCTCCCTGCTCCGGCTCTGGCTCGGAGACGGCGTAGTCGAGCGCCGCGCTCCCGCTGGACACGGTGGCTGAGCCTCTCGACGCCGGTGGCCACGACGGCGAAGCTCGAGCAGCTGCGACGGCGCTCGGTTGCGGTGGGGGAACGGTGGGCGAGCGCGAGAGAAGAAGGGGGAGGGCGCCGAGAGGATAGAGGAGAAGCCAGGGGAGAGGGGAGAGGGGTTCTTATCCTCTCCCACCTGCCCTCGTCGCGGTGGCGACCGGAGACGGCGCGGGCGCGCTCTGCGCCATGGAGAGGATGACACGGAGGGGGGAGCAGGTGAAGGAGGCCGGGGTGGGCTGGGCCTCCCACTGCTGCCGCGGCCCATTCGCAGGTAAGTGGGCTGCCCTTTTCCTATTTCTCTGCTTTTTCCTTTTATTGAAATAACTGAGAGAGGGAGAGAATTATTTGGGCATTCAAAATCATTCTGAAAAATGTGAAACCAAGTCACATAATTCCCTAACGATATTTGGCAATGCCACAAATATTTTGATGACCAGAGAAATTCATTTGGAATTTTCAAAAATGAAACAGCATTTAAATATGCTGGAATTGATTTGTTTTAATTGCTACTGTTCATCTTTGCATAGGAATGATGTTGTTTAAATTAACAACAATTTGTTTTGGATTTAATGCTAGATGATGAACATTTTTGCAGCAATAATTGAGCAACTTAGATTTGCACTTATGATTGAATTTGAATTAAGTGGTGGAATTTGAAATGAGATATTATGAAATGATGATCAAACCTGGTTAACCATGGTGACATGCATAATCAGAGAGTGATCACTGTGGTGGGAGGCTGGGGATGTTACAAATCTCCTCCACTACAAGAAATCTCGTCCCGAGATTTAAGTAGGGAAGAAAAGGAGTAACTTCGGAGGAAATGACCCTTACAAGGTCGAACATCTGACAGATAAGTCAGGGGATGCGGCAGAAAGAATCTCTCGAGTTAAAACTTAAGCAAACATCGAGAGCAAAGTATGAAAGTATAATAAGAAGTTTCAAACGAACGAACATCCGATCGATACCTGAACAGTGTGAAAAAGGGGTTCCGTGCATCGGGAATAGATCATGTTAGAGAAGATGGCTCGTAGAAATACATACGAGGCCAAATGCATAGGGTACTTCGGAATCAAGGATGAACAGGAGGATCAGGTTCCGATCTTGTGGAACTGTGGTGAGTGTCGATCAAAGTAGAGAGAACGGGGACATCTTACCGGATACGACAGTAAGACATGTCAGCAAAAGTCTGTCAGCTATGTCGGCAACAACGTCGGTACCAAGGGCGAGGGACGAAGAGAACCATTTTCCTGCTCGTTAAAACGAGGCGGACCAATAGGCAAAGTTCTCGTCCATCGGTGGTTACCGGAATGTCATCAACAAAAGTAACAGGGTCTCACTGACAGAGTTGCAGACCGAGGTATTTTCATAAGCAGGGAATTATTCCTACTCATGTCTTAATGATCTCAAGAAAGGTTAAACAAACAAATGGAAAGGAAAATGTGATTAATTGATTAATCACGCCAATGGAAAGAAATATGTGTTTACACACAAGTTTTAGGGGTATATCATTTCGCAAGAAAGAGCGGAGCATGGTATACATGATAGGGCAGCAAGTTCAAAAACATTTGGATAAAGGAACGAGAGAAGAATCTTGATATTACCCATACGATGTTGTGTGGATAATGGATCAAGAAACATTTCGCCGAGAGATTTCACGAGGATGCCATCGAACATCGACGGCATCGATAAAAGGAATGATGAAGCGAGAGGGTTAGTGGAGCCACGGATACGGCACAAGCTCGAAATCAAGCTTGTTGTTCGAGGTGAAATGATAAAATGAAGAAGATCGACGTGAGCTTCGCTCATCGTCGGAAGTTGTGCTCTGGGCATCAAGACCAGGTAACACAGTTAAAATTAGCACGAAGATGATATAGCCGATCAGACAAGGAATGATATGATGGATTATTAAACTCGTAAGCAATGAATTTACTTAGAGTTATTGAATCGGGGTGCAGAATCGATTCACTTATCGATGTTCTTGAGCGACAAACAACTCAGAACCCGAGAAAAATTGGAATTGGGGGGGCAATAGAAGTTGAGGAAAAACTCATACGAAGTATTGTAGTTCCTGAGATATACTCGAGATATCAGGGGGTAATACTCGAAGGTAGGTTCAAGGTAGAGGTTGATCAGGCATATTGATTAGCAAAAGACAAATGCCTTAGCTTGCCCGAGAAATGGAATCAAAGGAGATCAATCATGGTCAGGACCACGGTTGCATGAAACAAAACACAAATATGAGACGAACTTATAACAAGGGAACGATTGATTTTTCGAGATGCTTCCATGACAAGTTCTACATCGGTTCCATGGGCATGAACTCTAGGTTCAAGGTCGACTCTCACTTATCCAATGCATAACCTTTCATTCGCTTCTCGTCTTCGAAGAAATTGTAGAGCTGGAGATTTATCTGGTGAAGCACCAGAAGAGTATGACTCGCATAACTTTCGAGTTCACACATATTGGGGGAAGGCATATGTTCAACCCATTGGGGCATCTTAGGAACATATACCACATACTTGAAGGAGTAATGAACTCAAGCTCGGAAGCAGAGCATGGTTGACAAAGTCAAGGGATACAATGTTTCGAAGGCAATATGCATCAGAGGAAAAGCGCTCAAGATTTGTTGAATATAAAGGACCTCGTCGGATATTAACCCAACGAAATTCAGGTGGTCGACTTAGGATCTGATGTGAGTATCGGTACTCAACCAGAAGAAGAAAGGATGCAAAAAGCATCGGATTATAGAAACATTGAAATAATTCGACGCTTTAGTACAAAGAAGTTATGATTCCAGGTCGAAGGATTAGAAGCAAAGGCTCTGATCAAAAGATGGATAGGTAGAATAGAATTTGATGGCCAATCAATCAAGGATTGATTTACCGAGAACCAGCTCATGTTCGGAATAAGGTCTGGGCCGAAGAAGATAATTTAGAAGGATCAACTAATGATTGCGTGCATTCACACTCATGTTGACTCAATAAGACAAAAATGACGGTGTCAAAGGGTAACGATGAATATTGCCAGACATATGGAATTATCCATAATTCAGGCCGGCAAGGTAACCAACAGCAGTAGGCTGCAGAGGTCCTTCGGGAGATCGATTAACAATGGGAAGTATGTTGCGAAACACTTGATCAACTAGGGATGAACGAATCCTCGGTAAGTATGAGGATTTATTCGTAGGTGTAATCTTGCGGAAAGGATCTGCAAGGCAGCAGGTTCCGAGAATTCTCGAAATATCGAAAAGTATTTCGATATGTCTGCTTGAGAAGGAGGGTAACTGGAAAGAATATATAAATGACGAGTGCAAGTAGCTAAACGTCTGAAGTTATCGGTGGTAAGGATCTGCAAAGCAGTGTGCACAGAGTCCCGAGAAACTTCGAGGCGTATCTTCGGAGTCTTCTGATGATGTCACGCCATCTTCTGGAACGAGGGGGCTCTCCGGGAGGAAACGTTCACGAGAACCTAAGGTCGGGGTTATAAAATTGTTTAACCCGAATAGGAGAGAAATTCAGAGTCCCAGAATATAGACGAGAAATAAAAGAAGCTACACCACCCAAGTGGCGACGTGGGGCCATAAGCCACACAGCCAAGTTAGTAAAACAGTTTTTGGACCTCTAGACTCGACTTCGGCCAAGGAGTTGGAAAGGGGGTTCCTACAGGCAGTCGGCTCTGATACCAACCTGTGACGACCCTGGCCCGACCGTGCACTAATCATACACGCAAATGCACACGATCAAGCCTAAGGACTCACGTGAAGGAATCACAGCACAACTCTAAAACATAAATAAATACATACAAGTTATATATTACAAGCCAGGGGCCTCGAGGGCTCGAATACATAACAAGTGTAATACACATAGTCAGCGGAAGCATTAGATGTCTGGGTACAGACATAGAACACAAGTACAGATAGGCCTCATACGAGGCGGGGCAAAAGAAAAGCTACGATCGAAAAGGCGCAGGCCTCCTGCCTGGGACCTCCGATCCTACTCCTGGTCGTCGTCTGCCGGCTCCTCGTAGAAGTACTCGCCGGCCGGGTAGTAGTAGTAGCCAGCCTCGGGCTGGTAGTAGTAGTCGTCAACTGGGGCTGCGGGCACCAAGGCTCCGTCGTCTGGTTTATCATGCGGGTAGGACAAAAGAGGAAGCAAAGCAACCGTGAGTACTCATCCAAAGTACTCAGCAAGACTTACATCAGATCTGTACTAAGCAATGCATCATTTTCAAAGGAGGCTTTATGTGGGTGGACTAGACTGCAGAAAGCCAGAGTAGAGAAGGGAAAAGCCTAGTCCTGACGAAGACTAGCATCTTCAGGGTCTTGCAGCAAATAGAAGGGAGCAGAATAGTACATCATAATGTATAGTGTTCATAGGAATATCTTCATATCACATATCTCAAGTCACCAGTTCTAGTTGTACCGAAGTGGATACAACTCCGAGTGTCCGTTACCGTAGGACAGGCTATCGATAGATTGTTTCTTCCCTGCAGGGGTGCACCAAGTTACCCACCACGCTCGCTTAACTCCGGCCGGACACACCATCAGGTCGTGCCCGCCCTCGGCTAAACAATACGACGCAACCCGACCGGATACCGCCAGAGAGGATCGAGCACGCCGGACTAATCCTATGCCCCCAGGGGTCTGAGCCATCGCCCCGGACGCTCCTGCACGTTACGTGGCCGTTCGGTAGCAGACCTAGCAACCCCTTATACAAGCACGCAGTTGCATCCTGGGTCCAATCCGAACAACCCGCTCAATCGCTGACGTCGTGACGACTCTGGCTGATGTATACGACGCAGAGCACCCACTCACACCCACGTGGTGGTTAGTGCTATCGGACCCGAAGGCCCCTCGGATCAAATATCCAAATCGCTTAGTGTATTGGGAGCGCGCGGTAACGAGCAGAGCCTACGATACTGTTGGCCCCGTCGTCCCGTCTCGAGGACTTGTGACAAGGACTGGAAACGACCGGCCACGCCTCGTAGTTATCTCGCGGGTACCCTCACTGGTCACCCGACTCCACAGCTCACGCCTCAAAGGCACTCGCGGGTACCCCTCTGGGTCAACCCGCCTCCATCCAACATGTGTAGTAGTAACTTCAAAGTGTCATCAGACGCACGATACCTCTGGCCGCACGCCTTTGTTCCTGGCGACGTCCGGCCTCGGGGATCGATACGTCTTTAAACACGGTATGGTGAAACAGGGCATCCGTGTGGTTTCCATGCCGATGAGGAATCCGAGGAATCACCCTCGTTGGACTCCTAAACGACAAGTCCCGTTAAGGTGACACCGGAGGAATCACCCTCGGCGGTAATCACCATAGCGGATGCACGACAAAAGCTAAGTCGGAAGTGGGAAGAGGAATCACCCTCGGTAACCCACAACGAGCTAGCTATACTACAGGGGCAACATCAGAAGTGAGTTCGGAGGTATCACCCTCGTCACCCGATGTTAACTCTGCGGAGTCGAGCATATTAGGGGGGGTTGTGCGGTGATGTGAAGAAGGTCAGGGGAAGGGGCTCGATCGCTTGATCGAGGCAAGGGTACTATGCGAGGCAACTACGAGAGTGCGGGACCATAGCAGTGCTACCCAACCTATACTAAGCAGTTTATGAATAAAGACAGGTATCAACAGTTTAGCAAAAACAGGCTATGCAACAGTAATAGGAGCAGTAGCAGTAGCAGCAATTCTAATGCAAGAATAAGAGAGAATAGACATAGGCGATATCGGAAATGCTCAAGGGGGGTTGCTTGCCTGGTTGCTCGGCAAATGAAAAGGAACAACGGTGGTGAAGTAGTCGATCACCAGGGTACCGTCGGCGGTCTCGGGGTCTACCGGGAAGAAAGGGGGAGAAGAAACAAATAAATATACAGCAACAAAATAATCAAAGCATAACAACGCGGACAGCTACGCTAGGGTGACCTAGCGCAGTGCTACGTGATACCGAGAAAGGGGGAACCCTTCCGGGAAAGTATTCCCGGTTACGGACCTGTAACGGACAGATGACCGGAGAGGGGAAGGTTCCAGGGTTGCGGTGTTAGAGGCACGTGACAGCTAGGATGCAGTGAAGGGTTGCCTAATGTGATGTTAGGTGCTACAGACGGAGCGGGAGGATATCCGGGAATATTTTCCCAGGCTCCGGACGTTTATCGAACAAATGAAACGGAGGTGAAACTTCCATGTTCTTCATGCTAGAGGCATGTGATAGGTATGAGAAGGGCATATTCGGGTTCGTCTCATTTTTCTGATCGATTTTCATATTTAAACTTTTTCGATCCGAGCTACGGTTTAAAAGATATGATTTTCCTAAGTTTTAATCCATTTTCTGGAATTATTTAAAAACAGAAAAGGTTTACTGCATCATGCTGGCGTCAGCACTGCGTCAGCCGCCAGCTGACCAGTCAAACTGACGGGTGGGGCCCACCTGTCAGCCACAGCGGGTTTAACAGAGTATTAAAACTAATCTAACAGAGCTGTTAACAGGGGTGGGTCCCACATGTCATAGACACTAATTAAGCTAATTAATTAATTAACTTAATTAACAGATTAATTAGCAGTTTTAGTTTATTTCTAAATTCGTTTTAACCGCGGGGCCCACACGTCATAGACACAGAGTGCCCAGTCAGCAGAGTTGACTGGGTCAACTCGGTCAAGGTGGGGCCCTAGGGCCCACTGTCAGTGGCTTAGGGGTGGGGACCACCTGGGCCATGACGGCCGGCCGGCGTTTAAACGCCGGCGAGCTCGAAGCACCGCGGCGGACGGCCGAAGTTCGACGGGGACGGGGTCGTGGCTACGGGGCACTAGAGGGCGCGTGCGCGTGTGCTACGTGCTCGCGGGGAGAAGCTGAGCGCGCTCCCGCACTCAGTTGGCCTCGACAGGGACCAACTCGACGGCGGCGAGCTCGTCAGCGGAGCTCCGTTCGGCCGGCGACGGCAACTATGGCTACGACGACGCGAAGACACGGGAGAGAGAGGGGAAAGGGGCAGCGGCTCACCTAGCAGGCACACGTAGGCCCCGTGGTGGCTTTGGAGCTGCAGAACGGCGGTATTCGCCGGAGATGCGCCGGCGGCCGTGGGATGAGGATGAGCTCGAGGGGCTCGCGGCGATGGCTCCCTGCTCCGGCTCTGGCTCGGAGACGGCGTAGTCGAGCGCCGCGCTCCCGCTGGACACGGTGGCTGAGCCTCTCGACGCCGGTGGCCACGACGGCGAAGCTCGAGCAGCTGCGACGGCGCTTGGTTGCGGTGGGGGAACGGTGGGCGAGCGCGAGAGAAGAAGGGGGAGGGCGCCGAGAGGATAGAGGAGAAGCCAGGGGAGAGAGGAGAGGGGTTCTTATCCTCTCCCACCTGCCCTCGTCGCGGTGGCGACCGGAGACGGCGCGGGCGCGCTCTGCGCCATGGAGAGGATGACACGGAGGGGGGGAGCAGGTGAAGGAGGCCGGGGTGGGCTGGGCCTCCCACTACTGCCGCGGCCCATTCGCAGGTAAGTGGGCTGCCCTTTTCCTATTTCTCTGCTTTTTCCTTTTATTGAAATAACTGAGAGAGGGAGAGAATTATTTGGGCATTCAAAATCATTCTGAAAAATGTGAAACCAAGTCACATAATTCCCTAACGATATTTGGCAATGCCACAAATATTTTGATGACCAGAGAAATTCATTTGGAATTTTCAAAAATGAAACAGCATTTAAATATGCTGGAATTGATTTGTTTTAATTGCTACTGTTCATCTTTGCATAGGAATGATGTTGTTTAAATTAACAACAATTTGTTTTGGATTTAATGCTAGATGATGAACATTTTTGCAGCAATAATTGAGCAACTTAGATTTGCACTTATGATTGAATTTGAATTAAGTGGTGGAATTTGAAATGAGATATTATGAAATGATGATCAAACCTGGTTAACCATGGTGACATGCATAATCAGAGAGTGATCACTGTGGTGGGAGGCTGGGGATGTTACATCAGTGCACCCCAGTGCCAGTTTCTGTTTTCTGCTGTTTTTGTATTTCAGGTTTTCCCATTACTTAAATTGCCAGAAAAATTCCGGGAAAAATATATAAAAAATCAGCGCTCCAGAAGCTTCCATGTGCCAGAAGTGGGGCCAGAGGGGGGCCAGAGGGGCCCCAGGCGCCCTGATGGCGCGGCCCCACCCCTGGCCGCGCCGGGGGGCCGCCTGGGGGGCTCCCACCTCCTCTGGTGCCCTACTTGGCCTCCTATTTATTCTCCCGTCGCGAAAACCCTGATTCCAGAACCCTTTTCTCCAGAAGCAATTCCGATCTCCGCCGCCATCGCCACCAAGTTTCGGGGGACCAGAATTCCTGTGCCGGCATCCTGCCGGGACGGGGAAGTGCCCCCGGATTCATCTCCATCGACGTTGCTTCCTCCCTCCATGATGCGGGAGTAGTTCCTCCTCGGGGCTGAGGTTTCTACCAGTAGCTATGTGGTCAATTCTCTCTCCCATGATGTGATCTTTGTTGTGATCTAGGGTGATCCCATGATATTTCCCCTTCCTCTATGTATTGGATTGATGTACTCACTTGTCTTTATCTAGTATAATCCCCGAGACCAAGGTGACAGCGGTCTATTGGACATGGATTAGAAGAATATTTTCATGGGTGATTTCCTCTTTTGTGTGTTGATTGAAGATTGAGAGTCTCTTGGTGCTTGTCTTTGACTATCCTTGAGATATGTTGTGGTGATTGTGGTACTCTCTTTGGATGGCCGCGGTGACATTGGGAAATCCATAGATTGAGAACTACGAACTTTGAGGTGTGCTTTTGTAGCCCTACATAATTCTCGTCCTCTCTTGACCACAAAGGAATGACCTCCGGGTGCGTCTCCATTGCATGTTTTATGGGAAATATCATGTGATTAGACTATGTTAATGTTGTTGGGAGTTGCCACTAGTGAAAGTATGAAGCCTAGGCCTTGTTTCCACCATTGCAATACCATTTGTGCTCACGTTTACCACTTGTTTCCTTGCTGCACTTTTTATTACAGATTTATATTACTTTGCTTTGCCACTCCTATCATCCATATTTTACCATCTCTTCGCCGAACTAGTGCACCTATACAACTCCTAGTTGTATTAGGTGTGTTGGGGACACAAGAGACTTCTTGTATCTTAGTTGCAGGGTTGCTTGAGAGAGACCATCTTCAACCTCTACTTCCCTGAGTTCGATAAACCTTAGGTCATCCACTTGAGGGAAATTGCTGCTGTCCTACAAACCTCTGCGCTTGGAGGCCCAACATAGTCTACAAGAATAGAAGCGTGTGTAGACATCACTGCCCAGGCAGCAAAATGAATGGCCCTGGAGGGGAAGCAACAAGATTTTCATTAAATTCACTGAAGTAAGCATCGGCGCTGTTGGTATCTGCATAAATGCGATCTCACCTGTCTCGCCGTGCGCAATGTGGCCATGGGCAGAGCTCGTGGGAGCTACTGGACGGACGGCAACTGCATCACGTACCACATGTTCAGCAGGCATCAATAAATTGGGAACATCTAACAGTACCGCATCTATCACGCTGCAAAAGGAAAACATACGAGGAAGCAGGACGCCAGCCGTGGGGATCATTTCGCTAGGCTCTCCTGCTTGTGCTCCACTGCATCCTTCCCCGGAAGCACCTCCCTGGTAGGCACCTGCGCATTAAAACCAAAAATCATTAGTTTTTTGCCAAAAATGAACAGACACTGAATTAATGCAACGGTAGATACAGAGTACGTGCGTTGTCCTGGTCACCTGATTGCGTAGCGACTGCAATTACTTGGTCTTTAAGCTCGTTTACTGAATCACCCAGACCCAACCCATCCACGTACTGGAGCAAAGCTTGCATGTGCCGCATTGTCATCATCCTCTCGTTTGCAAGGTGCCTTTCAATCTCTCTGTGCATGTTCTTGTTCATGCAGTTGATTGTGCCGTGGTTGAGTGCAGCTAAGTTACGAAAGAACAAAGTGTTGCGCTCAGCACTAGCCAGCCCGTGTTCTTTCAGTGATCGATCTATGTAAGCTTTTGCCTGAAAAAGAATAAAATGGTTAGTGCACATCACTTATTCACCTGGCGTAAATAAACTCGTGGAATTAAATCACCTCCTGGATTTGTCGTCTGACATTTTCGCTGTTCCATGGCAAGCTTTGATCTGTCATACGCCTGGCCTGTTGCATGTATTGTTGGGGAACGTAGCAGAATTCAAAAAATTTCTACGCTTTCACCAAGATCCAACTAAGGAGACATCTAGCAACGAGCAAATAAGAGTGCATCTACATACCGTTATGTAGATCGCGAGCGGAAGCTTTCGAAGAAGCGTGGATGAAGTAGTCGCACTCTTCGCGTTCTTCGTCACCGATGATCTAGCGCCGAACGGATGGCACCTCCGCGTTCAACACACGTCCGGTACAGCAACGTCACCTCCTTCTTGATCCAGCAAGGGGGGAGGAGAGGTCGTCGGAGATCCAGCAGCACAACGGCGTGGTGGTGGATGCAGTGGAGAATTCTGCAGGGCTTCGCCGGTGCCCTGCGTTAAGGAGACGGAGGTGTGACGGGAGGGGGAGAGGCGCCAGGGGCAAGGGTGCGGCTGCCCTCTCCCCCCTCACATATATATAGGGGCCAGGGGGGTGCGCCGGCCCTGCAGATGGGATCTGCAGGGTGGGGCGGCGGCCAAGGGGGGATCCTTGCCCCCAAGGCAAGGTGGCACCCCTCCCACCTAGGGTTTCAACCCTAGGCGCATGGGGAGGAGGGCCCATATGGTGCACCAGCCCACCAGGGCTGGACACTTCCCCCTTGCGGCCTAGGGGCCCCACCGGGATGGGTGGCCCCACCCGGTGGACCCCCGGGGCCCCTCCGGTGGTCCCGTGACACTCCCGGTGACCCCCGGAGATCACCCGATGGCCGAAACTGGACTTCCTATATATCATTCTTTACCTCCGGACCATTCCGGAACTCGTCGTGACGTCCGGGATCTCATCCGGGACTCTGAACAACTTTCGGGTTTCCACGTGCATGTATCTCTACGACCCTAGCGTTACCGTACCTTAAGTGTGTAGACCCTACGGGTTCGGGAGACACGTAGACATGACCGAGACCACTCTCCGGTCAATAACCAACAGCAGGATCTGCATACCCATGTTGGTTCCCACGTGTTCCTCGATGATCTTCATCGGATGAACCACCGTGTCAAGGATTCACTCAATCCCGTATATTATTCCCTTTGTCCATCGGTACGGTACTTGCCCGAGATTCGATCGTCGGTATTCCCGATACCTTGTTCAATCTCGTCATGGCAAGTCTCTTTACTCGATCCGTAATCCATCATCCCGTGACTAACTACTTAGTCACATTGAGCTCATTATGATGATGTCTTACCGAGTGGGCCCAGAGGTACCTCTCCGTCATACGGAGTGACAACATCCCAGTCTCGGTTCGTACCAACTCAACAGAAACTTTTGGAGATACCCGATGCGTACCTTTATAGCCACCCAGTTACGTTGTGACGTTTGGCACACCCAAAGTATTCCTACGGCATCCGGGAGTTGTACAACCTCATGGTCTAAGGAATAAATACTTGACACCGAAAACCTTATGCATTACGAACTATACGATCTCGTGCTATACTCAGGATTGGGTCTTGTCCATCACATCATTCTCCTAATGATGTGATCCCGTTATCACTGACATCCTATGTCCATGGTCAGGAAACCATGACCATCTGTTGATCAACGAGCTGGCAACTAGAGGCCTACTAGGGACTCATTGTGGTCTATTTATTCACACATGTATCGCTGTTTCCGCACAATACAATTCAAGCATGAATAACAGACAATTATCATGAATAAGGAAATATAATAATAATACTTTTATTATTGACTCTAGGGCATATTTCCAACAGTCTCCCACTTGCACTAGAGTCAATAATCTAGTTACATTGTGATGAATCGAACACCCATAGAGTTCTGGTGTTGATCATGTTTTGCCCGTGAAAGAGGTTCAGTCAACGGGTCTGCGACATTCAGATCCGTATGCACTTTACAAATATCTATGTCTCCATCCTGAACATAATTCCGGATGGAGTTGAAATGGCGCTTGATGTGCTTGGTCTTCTTGTGAAACCTGGGCTCCTTGGTAATAGCAATAGCTCAAGTGTTGTCACAGAAGAGAGTCATCGGGCTTGACGCGCTTGGAATGACTCCTAGGTCGGTGATGAACTCCTTCATCCAGACTCCTTCCTGCGCTGCTTCGGAAGCAGCTATGTACTCCGCTTCACATGTAGATGCCGCCACGACGCTTTGCTTGCAACTGCACCAGCTAACTGCCCCACCATTCAAAATATACACGTATCCGGTTTGAGACTTAGAGTCATCCAGATCTGTGTTGAAGCTAGCATCGACGTAACCCTTTACGACGAGCTCTTCGTCACCTCCATAAACGAGAAACATATCCTTAGTCCTTTTTAGGTACTTCAGGATGTTCTTAACCGCTGTCCAGTGTTCCATACCGGGATCACTTTGGTACCTCCCTACCAAACTTATGGCAAGGTTCACATCAGGTCTGGTACACAGCATGACATACATGATAGAACCTATGGCCGAGGCATAGGGAATGACACTCATCTTTTCTCTATCTTCTGCCGTGGTCGGCGACTGAGCCTTGCTCAATCTCATACCTTGCAAAACAGGCAAGAATCCTTTCTTTGACTGATCCATATTGAACTTCTTCAATATTTTGTCAAGGTATGTACTTTGTGAAAGACCAATGAGGCGTCTTGATCTATCTCTATAGATTTTGATGCCTAATATGTAAGCAGCTTCTCCAAGGTCCTTCATTGAAAAACTTTTATTCAAGTAGGCCTTTACATTTTCCAAGAATTCTATATCATTTCCCATCAGCAATATGTCATCCACATATAATATGAGAAATGCCACAGAGCTCCCACTCACTTTCTTGTAGATACAGGCTTCTCCATAAGTCTGTATAAAGCCAAACGCTTTGATCACATCATTAAAGCGAATATTCCAACTCCGAGATGCTTGCACCAGCCCGTAAATCGAGCGCTGGAGCTTGCATACCTTGTTAGCATTCTCTGGATCGACAAAACCTTCCGGCTGCATCATATACAACTCTTCCTTGAGGAAGCCATTAAGGAATGCTGTTTTGACGTCCATTTGCCATATCTCATAATCATAGAATGCGGCAATAGCTAACATGATTCTGACCGACTTCAGCATCGCTACGGGAGAGAAAGTCTCATCGTAGTCAATCCCTTGAACTTGTCGATAACCCTTAGCAACAAGCCGAGCCTTATAGATGGTCACATTACCATCTGCGTCTGTCTTCTTCTTAAATATCCATTAGTTTTCTATGGCGTGCCTATCATCAGGCAAGTCCACCAAAGTCCATACTTTGTTTTCATACATGGATTCTATCTCGGATTTCATGGCTCCAAGCCATTTATTGGAATCCGGGCCCGCCATCGCTTCTTCATAGTTCGAAGATTCACCATTGTCTAACAACATGATTTCCAGGACAGGGTTGCCGTACCGCTCTGGTGCGGAACGTGCCCTCGTGGACCTTCGAAGTTCAGTAGTAACTTGATCTGTTTCTTCATGATCATTATCATCATCTTCCTCCCTTGTCGGTGCAGGCACCTCAGGAACAGTTTCCTGCGCTGCGCTACTTTCAGGAGGGGTGACTGTCACCTCATCAAGTTCTACTTTCCTCCCACTCACTTCTTTCGAGAGAAACTCATTCTCCAGAAAGCATCCATTCTTGGCAACAAAGACTTTGCCTTCGGATCTGTGGTAGAAGGTGTACCCAATCGTTTCCTTTGGGTATCCTATGAAGACGCATTTTTCCGATTTGGGTTCGAGCTTTTCAGGTTGAAGTTTCTTGACATAAGCATCGCAACCCCAAACTTTTAGAAATGACAGCTTCGGTTTCTTGCCAAACCAAAGTTCATACGGAGTCATCTCAACGGATTTCGACGGAGCCCTATTTAAAGTGAATGCGGTAGTCTCTAAAGCATAACCCCAAAAAGATAGCGGTAAATCGGTGAGGGACATCATAGATCGCACCATGTCCAACATAGTACGATTTCGACGTTCGGACACACTGTTACGTTGAGGTGTTCCGGGCGGTGTCAATTGTGAAACAATTCCACATTTCCTAAGGTGTGTGCCAAATTCATGACTTAAATATTCTCCCCCGCGATCTGATCGTAAGAACTTTATTTTTCTGTCACGTTGATTCTCAACCTCATTCTGAAATTCCTTGAACTTTTCAAAGGTCTCAGACTTGTGTTTCATCAAATAGATATACCCATATCTACTCAAGTCATCCGTGAGGGTGAGAACATAACGATAGCCTCTGCGAGCCTCAACACTCATTGGACCGCACACATCGGTATGTATGATTTCCAACAAGTTGGTTGCTCGCTCCATTGTTCTGGAGAACGGAGTCTTGGTCATCTTGCCCAAGAGGCATGGTTCGCACATGTCAAATGATTCATAATCAAGAGACTCTAGAAGTCCATCTGAATGGAGCTTCTTCATACATTTGACACCAATATGACCAAGGCGGCATTGCCACAAGTATGTGGGACTATCATTATCAACTTTACATCTTTTGGCATCTACACTATGAATATGTATATCATCACGTTCGAGATTCATCAAAAATAAACCATTGACCAGCGGGGCATGACCATAAAACATGTCTCTCAAATAAATAGAACAACCATTATTCTCCGATTTGAAAGAGTAGCCATCTCGCATAAGACGAGATCCAGATACAATGTTCATGCTCAAAGCTGGTACTAAATAACAATTATTAAGGTTCAAAACTAATCACGAGGGTAGATGTAGAGGCAGCGTGCCGACGGCGATCACATCGACCTTGGAACCATTCCCGACGCGCATCGTCACCTCATCCTTCGCCAGTCTCCGCTTATTCCGCAGCTCCTGTTTTGAGTTACAAATGTGAGCAACCGCACCGGTATCAAATACCCAGGAGCTACTACGAGCGCTGGTAAGGTACACATCAATAACAAGTATATCACATATACCTTTGACGTTGCCGGCCTTCTTGTCCGCTAAGTATTTGGGGCAGTTCCGCTTCTAGTGACTCGTTCCCTTGCAATAAAAGCACTCTGTCTCAGGCTTGGGTCCATGCTTTGGCTTCTTCCCGGCGACAGGCTTGCCGGGCGCGGCAACTCCCTTGCCGTCCTTCTTGAAGTTCTTCTTACCCTTGCCTTTCTTGAACTTAGTGGTTTTATTGACCATCAACACTTGATGTTCTTTCTTGATGTCCACCTCCGCTGATTTCAGCATCGAATACACCTCGGGAATGGACTTCTCCATCCCCTGCATATTGAAGTTTAACACGAAGCTCTTGAAGCTTGGTGGGAGCGACTGGAGGATTCTGTCAACGACCGCTTCATCTGGGAGATTCATTCCCAGCTGAGACAAGCGGTTGTGCAATCCAGAAATCTTGAGGATGTGCTCACTGACAGAACTGTTTTCCTCCATCTTACAGCTGTAGAATGCATCGGAGACATCATATCTCTCGACTCGGGCATGAGCTTGGAAAACCATTTTCAGCTCTTCGAACATCTCATATGCTCCGTGGTGCTCAAAACGTTTTTGGAGCCCCGACTCTAAGCTGTAAAGCATGCCGCACTAAACCAGGGAGTAATCATCACTACGCGTCTGCCAGACGTTCAAAACGTCTTGGGCCGCATCGGGAGCAGGTGCATCACCTAGCGGTGCTTCAAGGACATACGATCTCTTGGCAGCTATGAGGATAATCCTCAGGTTACGGACCAAATCCGTATAGTTGATACCATCGTCTTTCAGCTTGGTTTTCTCTAGGAACGCGTTGAAGTTGAGGGAAACTGGAGCGTGGGCCATTTGATCTACAAGAGATATTGTAAAGAAGTTAGACTAAGTTCATGATAATTAAGTTCATCTTAATCAAAATTTTAATGAACTCCCACTCAGAATGACATCTCTCTAGTCATCTAAGTGATACACGATCCGAATCGACTAGCCCGTGTCCGATCATCACGTGAGACGGACTAGTCATCAACGGTGAACATCTTCATGTTGATCGTATCTTCTATACGACTCGTGTTCGACCTTTCGGTCTTCCGTGTTCCAAGGCCATGTCTGTACATGCTAGGCTCATCAAGTGAACCCTAAGTGTATTGCATGTGTAAATCTAACTTACACCCGTTGTATGCGAACGTTAGAACCTATCACACCCGATCATCACGTGGTGCTTCAGAACAACGAACTTTAGCAACGGTGCACAGTTAGGGGGAACACAACTCTTGAAATTTTAGTGAGAGATCATCTTATTTACTACCTTCGTTCTAAGTAAACAAGATGCATAAGCATGATAAACATCACATGCAATCAATTAAAGTGACATGATATGGCCAATATCATCTTGCTCCTTGGATCTCCATCTTTGGGGCACCATGATCATCTTGTCACCGGCTCCACACCATGATCTTCATCATCATGATCTCCATCATCGTGTCTTGAAGAAGTCGCCACGCCAACAATTACTTCTACTACTATGGCTAACGTTTAGCAATAAAGTAAAGTAATTACATAGCGTTTATTCAATGACACGCAGGTCATACAATAATTAAGACAACTCCTATGGCTCCTACCGGTTGTCAAGTTCATCGACATGCAAGTCGTGATTCCCTATTACAAGAACATGATCAATCTCATACATCACATATATCATTCATCACATCTTCTTTTGGCCATACCACGTCACATAGCACATGCTGCAAAAACAAGTTAGACGTCCTCTAATTGTTGTTGCAAGTTTTTACGTGGCTTCTATAGGTTTTCTAGCAAGAACGTTTCTTACCTACGCCAAAACCACAACGTGATTTGTCAATTTCTATTTACCCTTCATAAGGACCCTATTCATCGAATCCGATCCGACTAAAGTAGAAGAGACAGACACCCGCCAGCCACCTTATGCAACTAGTGCATGTCTGTCGGTGGAACCAGTCTCACGTAAGCGTACGTGTAAAGTCGGTCCGGGCCGCTTCATCCCACAATACCGCCGAATCAAGATTCACTAGTAACGGCAAGAAAGTTGAACAAACTCAAAAGCCCACAACTGTTTTGTGTTCTACTGGTGCAAGATGCTACGCATTAAACCTAGCTCAGATGCCACTGTTGGGGAACGTAGCAGAATTCAAAAAAATTCTATGCTTTCACCAAGATCCAACTAAGGAGACATCTAGCAACGAGCAAAGAAGAGTGCATCTACATACCGTTATGTAGATCGCGAGCGGAAGCTTTCGAAGAAGCGTGGATGAAGTAGTCGTACTCTTCGCGTTCTTCGTCACCGATGATCTAGCGCCGAACGGACGGCACCTCCGCGTTCAACACACGTCTGGTACAGCAACGTCACCTCCTTCTTGATCCAGCAAGGGGCGAGGAGAGGTCGTCGGAGATCCAGCAGCACAACGGCGTGGTGGTGGATGCAGTGGAGAATTCTGCAGGGCTTCGCCGGTGCCCTGCGTTAAGGAGACGGAGGTGTGACGGGAGGGGGAGAGGCGCCAGGGGCAAGGGTGAGGCTGCCTGATACGTCTCAAACGTATCTACTTTTCCAAACACTTTTGATATTGTTTTGGCCTCATTCTTGCATGATTTGGACAAAACTAACCCGGACTGACGCTGTTTTCAGCAGAGCTGCCTGTATGGTTTATTTGTGTGCAGGAAAACGGATTTTTAGGTATCTCAGAAAAATCCACGAAAAATCACAGAAAATCCACGCACCCGAAGGAACCACGAGCCAGAAGTAGGGCCAGAGGGGGGCCAGGGGGTGCCCAGGCGCCCTGTGGGCGCGCCCCCCCGGGCCGCGCCGGGGGGCCGCCTGGGTGGGTCCCACACCCCCTGGTGCCCTACTTTACCTCGTATTTTTACTCCCGACGCGGAAACCCCAGATCAGAAGTTCTTTCACAGTTTTCCATCGCGGAGCCGCCGCCACCCTTTGTTCTTCCTCGGGAGGGCTAATCTGGAGGCTGAATTGGCCTCCGGAGAGGGGAGATCGTCGCCATCGTCATCATCATCACCACTCCATCATCCCTCCATGACTTCCCCTTTCATGTGTGAGTAATTCCCCTGCTGTAGGCGAAGGGGATGGTAGGGATTGGATGAGTTAGATCATGTAATAGTTTGTCAGATCGTTGGGGGCATGTTGCCTATCATCTACTATGGTGTTTATCATCTTTGCTTCAACTTGTTATTCTTAATGCTTGACACTTAGGGCCCGAGTGCCATGATTTCAGATCTGAACCATATGTGTTTGCATGAATATATTTGTGTTCGTGATCCTATCTATGAGTTGTTTGCACCTGTTACGGTCCGGAACCGGCGATCCCAAAAGTGACAGCTTGGGACACCAAAGGGGATGGTCCGTAGTTTGAGGATTACATGTATCCATTGAGTTCATTGCTTTGTTCCGGTGCTCTTTGACAGGAGCACCTTAATATCCATAAGTTCCTTTTGGCCCCGTTCGTAGCGGGATGGTAGGACAAAAGATGTTGTGCAAGTTCTTATTGCAAGCACGTACAACTACCTACGGGATACATGCCTAATGTTTGATATTTGCCTAGATGATCATTACTTTTCCGTGTGCCGTGCCCCAAGTTAAATCTATCTCATCCATGCAGCGCCCAACCATCCATCTCCCTAGCCTACAGTGTTTTAAATCCTGCTTGTCACTAGTTGCTACTTTTGCCATTTACTACTGCTATTTACTTTTGCTGTTTACTTTTACTATTACTATCATCACTATCATATCACTGTTACCACTTATCTTTTGTTGCAAGTAAGTATATTTCAGGTGCGGTTGAATTGACAACTCAACTGTCAAAGCTTATAAATACTCTTTGGCTCCCCGTGCGTCGAATCAATAAATTGGGTTATTCTTACCCGCGAAGACTATCTCGATCCCTTACGGTTGAGGGTTATCAAGTACCGTTTTCTGGCGCCGTTGCCGGGGAGCATAGCAATATTTACAAGTCTACTTGAGGTATCCTACCTACTGCACTTCATTCACTATGGGTAAGAAAGGAGACCCCAAGGTTCCGATCTTACTATCCACTACAAGAAGAGGTACTGCTCTGAGCACTAGTGCTACACTTGATTCACCTTCTGTTATGAGTAAGTTTGCCTCACCACCACCACATGATGCTCCTACTGAATCTGTTACTATGTCTGATACTCTTGATGATGCTTCTACTACTTTTGATGATATTAGTTCGCTTGGTTATGCTCTTGAGAAACAAATTGCTGATGCTGCTAAAAAGTCTGGAATTGAACTTCCTGTTACTCGCTACCCTATTGGTGAAACTTATGATTATCCTGATTTGAGTAAACTTAAAGAGAGGCTCCTTGATGATGATTACTATATACTAGATGAAGATTTATGCAGGGAACTGACAGAGTTTTCCGGCTCTGACCCTGAAGCTATTAAGAAACTGTTTGAAAAACACTCTCTGAAGAACAAAACCGTTCCTAATCCTGAATTTGCTACATCTCCTATATGCATTGATGATCCTGATTATGATTTCTCTGTTGATCTTTCACTTATACCTATGGTTGAAGCTGACCCCTTTTATGGCAGAGAAAATGATGATGCTATTGCACACCTGACTAAACTCGGTGAGTTGGGTAGCCTGTTTACCACAGATGAGAAGATACGATACTTTTATGTGACCAAGCTTCTTCCTTTCTCCTTGAAGGAGGGTGCTAAAGCATGGTATGATTCACTCCCATGCGGTTCCATTAAGAGTCCTCAGGACTTAGCTCACTCTTTTGTTGATAAGTACTTTCCTGCTCACATGCAACATGCTGCTTTACAAAGAATTTATAACTTTAAACAGTTGCAGGATGAGTCCCTCCCTAAAGCTTGGGGGAGGTATTGCGGTCTGATTCGGGCTAGACCAGGACATGAAATCCCTAAGAATGAATTAATCGATATATTCTATGCTGGTCTAACTGATGAATCCAGGTCCTATTTGGACAGTTGTGCTGGTTGCGTTTTCAGGAAAAGAACACCGGACGATGCGGAAGATTTAATGGGCAGGATTGCCAAAAACCATGAAGATTGGTCCGTCCCTGAACCACCTCCACCAACAAAGAAGAGGGGCATGTTTGTTCTGAGCCCCGAGGATATGCGAGAAGCAAAGAAGTCTATTAAAGAGAAAGGTATTAAAGCTGAAGACGTGAAGAATCTACCCCCTATTGAGAAGTTGTGTGAGCCTACCACTCACCCTCCTATGGTAGAGGTACACTCTCTTTTAGATTTCAACGCAAGTGACATCCCTCATGGTAAGCCTCCTGATCAATGTTTAGATGAGTTTGATAACTTTATTATGAAACAGAATCATTTTAATGAGAGGATAGAAAGTCAGTTGCATGATAATTCCCTTGCTATCAAAAGACTACTTGATGTTTTAGATAGAACAGTTAATGATGTTCAATGTCTTGTGAAGCATTTTCATATGGTTCAAACTCAGCTTGATCAAATTTCTAATGTGCAAAAAGATTTGCTTGCTAACAATGCCAAACAAGATAATTTGCAGGCTTTCGGGATTAAGACCCGAGGAGGAACTAGCACTCAAGATCCTCTTTATCCAGAGGGGAATCCGAAGAGAATCGAGCAGGATTCTCAAATACAGGAAGAAGAAATTATTGGCTCTCCAAAGAAAAAGAAGAAACATAAGGAGACTGACAATTCTAATGATCCTATTGCAGATGAAGAACCAGCTATTGATCCCAACAGTGTATCTATCTCCGATGCTGAGACTGAAGACGGTGCTGAACCTGAAGGTAATAATAATGAGAAGAATGATCCGCCTGAAGTTCGAGAAGAAGAAGCACCTGACAAACGTAAGAGGTACACTAAAGAAGACTTCATCGCAAGAAAACATGGGAAGGAAAGAGAACCATGGATACAGAAACCCATGCCCTTTCCAGGTAAGTCCATCAAATCTAAAGAAGAAGAGCATTATAATAAGTTTTGTGAGTGGATTAAACCTCTTTTTCTTCAAATCCCTTTGACTGATGCTATTAAGTTACTTCCTTATTCAAAATATATGAAAGATATTGTCACTAACAAAAGAAAAGTTCCTAATGATGCAATATCTACTATGCTTGCTAACTACTCTTTCAGTGGCAAGATTCCTGAGAAGCTCGGTGATCCAGGTATACCCACCATTCCTTGCTCCATAAAGAATAATTATGTCAAAATTGCTTTATGTGATCTTGGAGCAGGAGTGAGTGTTATGCCTCTCTCTCTTTACGAGAGGCTTTGTTTAGAAAAACTAATTCCTACAGATATCTCCCTTCAGATGGCTGACAAGTCAACCGCTGTTCCGATAGGTATTTGTGAGGATGTTCCCGTAGAAGTTGCTAATTGTTTAATTCTCACTGATTTTGTTGTGCTTGACATGCCTGAGGATGGGAGCATGTCCATTATTCTTGGTAGACCTTTTCTTAACACCGCAGGTGCTATTATTGATTGCAATAAAGGGAAGGTTACTTTCCATGTGAATGATAAAGAACACACGGTATATTTTCCAAAGAAGACCGACAGGAGGCATGGCCTCAACTCTATAGAGAATATCGAGACCGTGAAAATTGGAGAATGGGACTGTCCACTACACGTGCCTCACAAATATAAAACTATCATGGTGGGGACAATGTCCATCAAAGTAAAGGTTTAGTAACTACTTCGTAAGAGGTGAGACTTTTTGCTCTATATATCGCCTGTTTGTTGGTAAGACTTGATCAACCTTATTAGCAAATATGTTTTATATGGATAAAAAGTTGAGCTTGTTATATTTTCATTTGTTTTTAGTTTTTGTCCTACTTGATGTACCAAGTATTTATGTTTTGAAGCTTCACAATACTCCTCACTACTTCAAGTTTTCAGAAAGTTCCGCAGCTTTTTGAACTATGAAAAAATTTCAACAGTGAAGTTTTCAGAAAAATTCCAGAAAAAATTATAATAAAAATTTCCACGTCGGGAGAGACCCAGAGGGGCCTGGGGCCAGCCAGGGGGGACACCAGTGGCCCAGGCGGCCAGCTGGCGCGGCCCAGCCCCTGGCCGCGCCCACAGGGCGCCTGGGGCCCACGGGACCCCCCTCCAGGTATGTCTTCTTCCTCCCTCTCTCTTTTTCTCCAAAAACTCGAGTTCTGCACTTGTTCTTGTGTTCTTGCTGTTCTTGGAGGCGATTCTTCGATCTCTCTCTACAGCCCCTCATTTGAGCTGAAATTTTGAGCAAATACTCCCTGGTATGTGACTCCTCCACCCCTCCAATTAGATTTTTGATTGGTGGCTTCATTTGTGAGTATTTAGTAGTTCTTGGTGCTGTATAGATGAGCTTGCATGCATATGTAGAAAGTTATTTTTCAAGTTTTGATGCAAGTTTATGCCTTGGGCAAGTGAGTTGAGTAGTTTGCCTTAGCTCACTTTGTTTTAATCCTCGTTTTTGTAAATTGTAAAAAATTTCAAAAATGAGTTTGTTAGGAAGGGCAAAAGGGTGGCTTGAGAAGAGGAGGCCCGCACACTCCGATCGAGTTACTAGAGCCGCAGCTTCACCATCGACTGCTAGGGTGAGCTATAATGAAGATCATGTGCCCCTGGAGTTGTTGGAAGATACAAGTCCAGCACGTGCGATGACATTTCCATGTGATGAATTCATGGAAGCTGCGGGAATCAAGGATGAGTTTTATAATCTTTGTGCTAATGCAGGTTTGACATGACTCGTCACGAGCCGTGTTACCCAGTATCAAAAACTCACCTCCAGTTTCATTAACAGTTTTAGATATAATCCTGATTCAGGTGCTATTGAGTTTAAAATTTACAATGATCTTATCACCATGACTTTGGGAAATTTTTGTGAAATAATAGGTGTGCCAAACGTTGGGAGGACGGCTAGGATGGCCACTCAGCCCTCCGAGCTGAAAACCGTTATCAACTCTCTCTGCAGCATGGATACGAGGGATATTCATCGGTCGAAGATCTCCAGCATCTTATTTCCTCACCTCAGGTATTTTGCATATTATATTGCCAGAGGGGTGTTGGCTCATGACAACACGAGCAGCATTTCTGCTCCGGATATTGCTATCCTGGCAGCAGCCCTCTCAGGGAGGTCTGATTATAATCTGGGTACCTTAATTGCTCGACGCCTTGCTATGAACGGTAACAAGGGGGACTTATATGGTGGCGTTTACGCCACACTTATCTTAGAGCATCTTGGAGGCACCCCACACCCTGATGATACTCCTTTTACTTATTTAAGCTTTGATCTTGCTGCTATGAAAAGGCATAAGTTTGTTACCATGGGTTCTGAGCTTGATAATCTTATTTATATCTTGCGTTTCGGAACTGCCACGGAACGCGAGATCCGTCTACCTGCACCTCTTTTGTTTGATTTTTCTCGCAGGAACGGATGGTCCTTTGATGTTGTTCAGTTCGATGAGTTCATGGTCCAGCATCGGTTTCATAACCCCATGGAGGGGGTTGTGCCCGACGAGGAGAGGCACGGTGAGATACCACATTTTCAGGAAGAGACCACCACCGAGTTTGGTGAAGGGTCTTCCTCTGTTTGGCGTTCGAAACCTTCCTCGTGGGAGACTCCGAGGAGTTCGGTGTACGCGCCAGCATCCTTCTATGACCCTTGGACTCACCACCATACCCCTGGAGCAGGAGGCTCCTGGGGGCAGTAGCTACTACCAACTTAGGCCAAAAGCCTAAGCTTGGGGGAGTACGTGCCCTTCTCACTTTTCCATTGTATTATCCGTTTTATTCGCTTTGATCTTTTCGAAGTTTTTGCTCGTTCTTCTTTGTTTCTCTCTTTGCAAAAACATCAAAAAGATTTTTTTTTCTTTTCTTTTGCTTTTATTCAACCTTTGAAAAAACCCAAAAAGATTTCCTTTCTCTCTTTAGTTTGCTTTGTTTTCAGAGATCAGCTCGAGTCCGTGATGTCATTTGATTATATTTCCTACGTTCGATCGTGCAAGTGACAAGCAGTGATGACGAAGATCGACTGAAAGGAAGCAACAAGGAAGAATGGTATGAACTCTTATTGTTTCTACTTTTGTACATATGCCTGTACTTATGATCTAGAGACCAGCTTGTAGCGACATAGTGCTATGTTTACAATGCTCTTCCAGTGGTTCATGCTTTCCTTGTGGCTAGTCCCGAATAACTAGAGTATATAATGTGTTATTGAAATGATCTACATGCATTGCACTGTTCATAGTCTGGTATACTAAGGTGGTATTTCCCTTTAGAGAATTTTTGGATTGACTTGGCACATGCTTACACATGTTTAAGACTAAAAAGTCTACTTTGCCTTGATGATCTTTGAGTTTTAGAATAGTTATATCACTTTCATGCCCGATTCAATGTTGCTTTGTCGCTCTGCATGATTATGATCGTTATTGCTATCTAGTTGGTCGCTTCCCAGTCTTTTGCTAAACCTCCACCTGTACTAAGCGGACTGACTGCTTGTGCATCCAAAATACTTAAAACCAGTTATGCCATATGAGTCCATTATACCTTCCTATACATGGTATTTACCTGCCATTCCTAACGAAGACTTTCATGTACCATCTCGAAACTAATCAAAAGCATTTATCTTTTGTGCCTATGTTTTAGCTCATGAGGAAGTAGTAGTTAATTCATGACCTTTTTAAGTTGGAAAAGTTTCACCCCTTGATTGTATGTCTAATGTGCAAACCCCTAATACGAAAAGGAACTGGCATTGAGTGCGCCCGGCTCAAAAAGATAATATAACAAACAAACCCTCCTTCACGCTTTGTTCATGAGAAATCAGAAAACTTTGGCAGTGATAAACAAAGGAGATTAAGAGGATGTGATCGTCCTCATGCGGGAGCCGTTCCTCGAGACTTGTCCACTCAAAAAGTGATTGAGTTATCTGCTAGTATTCGTTGACGAAATATGCACTTCTCAAAACATGTTTACTTCTGTTTTTAAAACCAAGAGCTCTGGTACATGTTTAGTTTTTGTTTCCGACCACGGGTTTTCAACCTTGCCAATAAAAGCCACGGTTAGAGAGACTCACCTTTTTTTTTCAAAAGCACCGACTAGGAGAGCATAATTGTCATTCTGAGTGTAATGTGCATTGTCCCAAAGTATTACATTGTCTTCTGCATACTTGTGATATGATTTATTCTAAAATTCTTAGTTCTAGTCTCCTTTAAAACTCTGGAGGAGTCTCTGTATTTATGTTTTGCTTCACTCATGGAGGCTAGCGAGATACCACCCTAATATGCTCAAGCTATGTGCAATGTAATCTTGTCTTGATTTTCAGTAATATATTATTTACTTTTAAGTATTTGTGACTGGTCACTTGAAAGAAGGATTGCCCCTTGCATTGTCCTCATAAGTACTGTTTCAATACTTGCTAAACTCTTTTCGTAGTACATGCTTATATACATCTAATGAAGCAAAAGAGTTTGTCAAAGTTTTCTTTGTCGCGTCCAGTTCGTTGAACTGAATTGCTTGAGGACAAGCAATATGCTAAGCTTGGGGGAGTTGATACGTCTCAAACGTATCTACTTTTCCAAACACTTTTGATATTGTTTTGGCCTCATTCTTGCATGATTTGGACTAAACTAACCCGGACTGACGCTGTTTTCAGCAGAGCTGCCTGTATGGTTTATTTGTGTGCAGGAAAACGGATTTTTAGGTATCTCAGAAAAATCCACGAAAAATCACAGAAAATCCACGCACCCGAAGGAACCACGAGCCAGAAGTAGGGCCAGAGGGGGGCCAGGGGGTGCCCAGGCGCCCTGTGGGCGCGCCCCCCCCCGGGCCGCGCCGGGGGGCCGCCTGGGTGGGTCCCACACCCCCTGGTGCCCTACTTTACCTCGTATTTTTACTCCCGACGCGGAAACCCCAGATCAGAAGTTATTTCGCAGTTTTCCGTAGCGGAGCCGCCGCCACCCTCTGTTCTTCCTCGGGAGGGCTAATCTGGAGGCTGAATTGGCCTCCGGAGAGGGGAGATCGTCGCCATCGTCATCATCATCACCACTCCATCATCCCTCCATTACTTCCCCTTTCATGTGTGAGTAATTCCCCTGCTGTAGGCGAAGGGGATGGTAGGGATTGGATGAGTTAGATCATGTAATAGTTTGTCAGATCGTTGGGGGCATGTTGCCTATCATCTACTATGGTGTTTATCATCTTTGCTTCAACTTGTTATTCTTAATGCTTGACACTTAGGGCCCGAGTGCCATGATTTCAGATCTGAACCATATGTGTTTGCATGAATATATTTGTGTTCGTGATCCTATCTATGAGTTGTTTGCACCTGTTACGGTCCGTAACCGGCGATCCCAAAAGTGACAGCTTGGGACACCAAAGGGGATGGTCCGTAGTTTGAGGATTACATGTATCCATTGAGTTCATTGCTTTGTTCCGGTGCTCTTTGACAGGAGCACCTTAATATCCATAAGTTCCTTTTGGCCCCGTTCGTAGCGGGATGGTAGGACAAAAGATGTTGTGCAAGTTCTTATTACAAGCACGTACAACTACCTACGGGATACATGCCTAATGTTTGATATTTGCCTAGATGATCATTACTTTTCCGTGTGCCGTGCCCCAAGTTAAATCTATCTCATCCATGCAGCGCCCAACCATCCATCTCCCTAGCCTACAGTGTTCTAAATCCTGCTTGTCACTAGTTGCTACTTTTGCCATTTACTACTGCTATTTACTTTTGTTGTTTACTGTTACTATTACTATCATCACTATTATATCACTGTTACCACTTATATTTTGTTGCAAGTAAGTATATTTCAGGTGCGGTTGAATTGACAACTCAACTGTCAAAGCTTATAAATACTCTTTGGCTCCCCGTGTGTCGAATCAATAAATTGGGTTATTCTTACCCGCGAAGACTATCTCGATCCCTTACGGTTGAGGGTTATCACTGCCCTCTCCCCCCTGACATATATATAGGGGCCAGGGGGGTGCGCCGGCCCTGCAGATGGGATCTGCAGGGTGGGGCGGCAGCCAAGGGGGGATCCTTGCCCCCCAAGGCAAGGTGGCGCCCCCTCCCCCCTAGGGTTTCAACCCTAGGCGCATGGGGAGGAGGGCCCATATGGTGCGCCAGCCCACCAGGGCTGGACACTTCCCCCTTGCAGCCTAGGGGCCCCACCGGGATGGGTGGCCCCACCCGGTGGACCCCCGGGGCCCCTCCGGTGGTCCCGGGACACTCCCGGTGACCCCCGGAGATCACCCGATGGCCGAAACTGGACTTCCTATATATCATTCTTTACCTCCGGACCATTCCGGAACTCCTCGTGACGTGCGGGATCTCATCCGGGACTCCGAACAACTTTCGGGTTTCCACGTGCATGTATCTCTACGACCCTAGCGTTACCGTACCTTAAGTGTGTAGACCCTACGGGTTCGGGAGACACGTAGACATGACCGAGACCACTCTCCGGTCAATAACCAACAGCGGGATCTAGATACCCATGTTGGTTCCCACGTGTTCCTCGATGATCTTCATCGGATGAACCACCGTGTCAAGGATTCACTCAATCCCGTATATTATTCCCTTTGTCCATCGGTACGGTACTTGCCCGAGATTTGATCGTCGGTATTCCCGATACCTTATTCAATCTCGTCATGGCAAGTCTCTTTACTCGATCCGTAATCCATCATCCCGTGACTAACTACTTAGTCACATTGAGCTCATTATGATGATGTCTTACCGAGTGGACCCAGAGGTACCTCTCCGTCATACGGAGTGACAACATCCGAGTCTCGGTTCGTACCAACTCAACAGACACTTTCGGAGATACCCGATGTGTACCTTTATAGCCACCCAGTTACGTTGTGACGTTTGGCACACCCAAAGTATTCCTACGGCATCCGGGAGTTGTACAACCTCATGGTCTAAGGAATAAATACTTGACACCGAAAAGCTTATGCATTACGAACTATACGATCTCGTGCTATGCTCAGGATTGGGCCTTGTCCATCACATCATTCTCCTAATGATGTGATCCCGTTATCACTGACATCCTATGTCCATGGTCAGGAAACCGTGACCATCTGTTGATCAACGAGCTAGCAACTAGAGGCCTACCAGGGAATCATTGTGGTCTGTTTATTCACACATGTATCGCTGTTTCCGCACAATACAATTCAAGCATGAATAACAGACAATTATCATGAATATGGAAATATAATAATAATACTTTTATTATTGCCTCTAGGGCATATTTCCAACATGTATGCATGTGTCAGAACAAGGGAGGTGCGCGCAAAAAATAGTAACATGTGGCGGAGGCCGGTGATGACCTTCATCACACCGTATCTCTTCGGGACGCTGCCAATCGCTGTATCTCTGAGTATCAGTTTTGACAAGTTGGAGGCAGTGTAGAACTTTATTCTGGGGCGCACAAGTGGGTCAGGCTGGACAGCTGCATAAGTGTCGACCGAGTCGAAATACAATGCCTGCCACGGGAACAAACTGACTCGATTTAGTTATAAACCTGAGCAAACAAAATGTTGAGTCCAATTCCTATGCACGATGGAAGCAGGCACCTCACCTGCAACACTAGTGGGCACCCGTACAGCTGCGGCCTCTTTCCTTCCTTGTGTAGTGCATGGGCCGTCTGGGCTGCGACGATGAGCTCAGAATGCATGTATCTCCCCCAGTTCACCCTATGCAGGTTAGCCGGCTCCATGCAAATTTCATACGCCTCTGTTGGGACAGTGTGCCTCCTCTCCCTAGGACTAAAACAAGTTGCCATGCAAAGCATTGCAAAACCCACCTGGGTCCTGACCTTGTCATGCTCAGATAGGGGGGTTTGGCATGGTTTCTTCAACGCCCATTTGAGGTCGCTGACAGTTATGTAAAAGGTCGACTAACACAACCCTAGGTACTCTCTAATCTGCGCCATCTGGGCCGCTGAAGGCGCAATTTCTCTTTTTTCTATTTCTATATCTCCCCCTAGCGCAACTCCTAAGATGTTGTGCATGTCAACCTCGTTGAATGCGACGTAAACGCCATCATCTACCTTGAGTGCACCACGATCAAGGTCTACATCTAGGAATAAACTCCAGCAGTTCTCTCGATCTACATGAGTTATGTTGGCTATATCAAGCATCCCCCCGAGCCCAATCTCGCGGACAGCATCTCTCTGTTCGTCACTAAAGAGAGCAGCCACTTCGTACACATCCTTGGGAGCGAAACTACTGTCCACTGTGCATTTTGGCAGGGCGGCTTTCTTCCTAGACTCATAAACCTTGCTACAACGTGGACGGCTAGACCCGGACATCTAAACGAAAGACATACCAAGATAGCAAAAGAGAAAAGAGGGAGAAGAAACAAGAGCATCCCATCAGTACACATCCAAGCCATGGGACAAAGCATTACGTCGAGCAAGGGGATATATGCTCACCTCGCTGTTGGCCGCCGCTCCGGCGACGCGCTCGCTACAGAATCAGAGCTCTCGCGGTGCTGGAGTGCGCTGGTTCTTGGATAGACGAATGGCTTCCCTTAGACGACTTGCCCTCGGGCGAACTCTTTCTTATGCACCCGGAGGGGAGGGGGGAGAGAGTACAGAAGAGTTATGGCTGGCTAAACAGCTCTCTCTGCTTGCATCAAATCAAACTGGCACAAGGGCAAAGCGTGATGATGGCCTGCGCTCGCTTGCTGAGCATGGCTTCAACGCGCGGTACGTCCTCTATCCGTCCGGGATCTCCTAGCATACCATGTCTATGTATTAAACAAAACTACACGCTCGGTACGAAGAATCCTTTGGCAAGGACGTAGCGGTTGCCCAGGGCCACTACACACGCGGCCACACATGATCCGGTCACACATGCACGCATTTACCATCGCTCCGGCCAGTTTGAAAATCCTCCACACCAATCGATACGAAAACAAAAACAATTACAGAGTAAATCGCCCTAATCAATTCTCGCAGCGCTATACAGCTCGACGTCTCTTTATGTATGCGAACAACCCATCGAGCGATCAAGCGCAAGATGACAACCAGCAACTAAATTGCTAGGCAGCCGAAGACACGGCTAACCGGAGGAAGCATGGCCACCCATCAAAACACGTACCCCGCTCATTTTTCTAAAACCAAAGGCGTTGTGCTGACGGATGCATGTCACGCAATCGGAGCGCACGATCCCACCCATAGCGCAACACCGTTCACCGTTGACAAACGTTTCGCTCGGGGGGGGGGGGGGGGGGGGTGGTGGTCGAAAAAAACTATGGTTTAAACCGGGCATTTTGGTTCCATGCAATTGGTAATCTTTAGACAGTTCCCCCCGCCAGCGTAGATGTATGAGATAGTTGAATTTTGGAGTTCTTCATTTTACGCGCATAAATTTCATTTTCCCTTTCTACATATATTCGAGGAGTGGATCCGGTGACGGTGGCGGGCGGTTGGCCGATCTCCGGATCAGGTGAGATTCCTGAACGACGCTCGTCATCGAACGTTCATCTTCTTCAACTACGTCGGATGAAGTTAACGGTGCCGAGAACTGACATGCCACAAAGTCTCGTACTCGTTGCTTCCGACGGCCCTGGACATTGGTTCGGAAAACATCATTGTATGCTTCCTTGGATCTCGGTATGATCGATGCTTATGCACTGTGACGTCGGATGATGCTTATGCACTGGTTCACGAGCATGTTATTCTCTTGTGGCGACCAGATGCGTAATTCTTTACAACTGTCTTCTAATTATTCCTACGTGTTTTCTCGGTAGAAACCACAGGCATTTTACTGTAAATTAAACGCGGTTGAAAAAACCCCACTCCTACGCTCCATCTCTTCGGGGAGTGGGACCGATGACGGTGGCGAGCAGTTCGCCCGGTCGTGTCGACTGTTGTACGTGTGTTCGCTGATCTCTGGATCAGGTGAGATTCCTGAACGATGCTCGTCATCGAATGTTCATCTTCTTCAACTACGTCGGACGAAGTTAACGGCGTCGAGATCCCCGGCCAACGTGCCACAAAGTCTCGTTCTCGTTGCTTCCGGCGGCCCTGATCATTGGTTCGAAAAACATCTTTGTATGCTTCCTTGGATCTCGGTATGATCGATGCTTATGCATTTTGACGGCGGACGACGCTTATGCACTATATTTCGGCGACCGCATGCGTAATTATTTACAACAGTTTGTCTAATGAAACATGTGGTTGTTTCCTCTTTCTCCAAACCGTTCATCCATATAGGTTTTTATTTCTCGTCTCGAAACCCTTCTATTGTTTTCTGATTCTTCCTATGTGTTTTCTTTGTAGAAACCGGCAGTTTACTGTAAATTAAACGCGGTTGAAAAAACCCAACTCCTACGCGACAGTTCCGTGCCCAAAAGAACTAGTTGTGGATTCTATTAAGGTTTCCACGGGCGCAAGTAAAAACTGGGTATAGACATTTTTTTGTGTTTGCGAGAACCTCACCAGCGCATTTTCATGCATGCCATGGGTGACGCGATATCTGCTTTTTCGCACGATGGCGAAAAGATGTTGTGAGTCTTTTTGTTTCCCACCATGTCTCGGTCTTTTCGTAAAAAGTAAGGGCGCCATTCTTTTTAACTTCTACAATGCAATTTTTTGATCGACTTTTGCAATATGAAACCACGGCCTTTTTCACACAACCAGCAGAGAGTTTGACAAGTGTCCTCATCCCGCCACATACGACGCAGATATACGCAAGAAAAAATAAATTGCACTAGCGGTCTTTTTTTATTCATGAGTGGTCATACGCCTGGGCACAAGCGAACCGGTTCCCACTGCCGGCCCATTAGGCATCAATACAGTTTGGGCCTTTTACATGCTATGCTGTCGACCTCGCCGTCGTCTTCCCATGAAGCCCATGCCCACCTGTATACTACAGCGTGGAATAGTGGATCCCCAGCAGGTCCAGGTTTTATCTCTTCAGCGAGCTCTGCACACTCATCAGGGACGTTTTCGCCCGACCCTTCAGTTAAATCGTAAACTTCTGCATTAAGGTGTACAGGGGATGCCACGCCTTCTTCAGTCTCACCTCCGAGATCTGCCGCATGCACGCTACCCTGAAATCAAGAGTTTGTGCTTCCCAACTGTAAGACTACATGAAATCGAGCAATGTGTTCAATGAGAATGCAATCAGCGGAAAGCTTACATCGTTCCGAGGTCCAGCAACACCCTGTCTCACAAACTGCCCTTCTGTACTAACTGCACGCACCTCGCGCTGTATACACGAAAAAACCTAATGCATGAGGAGGGGGGAACAAAATATGGGCGCTGAAAAGAAACAATGAAGAGGCGAGCGAGCACCTGAATTGTTTATGTGCTTCCTCCTACGTCTGAGCCAGCTGAGCACGAGCTCGCCATGATGCTTTGTGTGACCCTCTAGCACATGCAGGAGGTGCATATATAGCCCACGCCCTAGGCGCGGACCGGTAAGTTTGAATTTTGAATTTTACAGGCCCCACGTAGCTGGAAGCTTGAATGCTTCATTTAAATGCCATTTTCAGAATTACCCATGTCGCACCATGCTACAGAGAGCTCTAGCTGAGTGCAACGATCCGTCCGCCCTGGTGCTATTGCAAGCATGGACACACCCAACTTTTATTAAGACAACAGCCAAATACATGGTACAAGTTCAGACAAACGTCTGGAAAACCTAATGAGATGGAGGAACGCCGGGCATCGAGGACACCAGCGGCTTGCTGCACGTTGTTTTCCTATGCCCAGGCACACCACACTTGCTGCATGTGCCCACTTTCCTTTCTTTTTTAGGGGCGTCGCCACGGTCTGGACAGGTGCTTGACTTGTGCCCTTTGCCCCTACAGATCGAACAAAACCTTGATCTTTTGTTGCCCGCCTTCTCATATGGAGCCTTGTCCCTGCTTGTTGTTGGCCGGCCACGTTTTTTGTTCCTTTCGGGTGCAAGCAGACTTTCGTCCAGATTGACAGTAAACCTGGATGCAGTCTCAGAAAAGTCTGAATTGTAGCTATCTGCATCTGGACAAGATCCTTCTGACGCCATGTTTCTGGATGTAGGTGCCCCCTCGCCCTGAGTTGCTGGTGCATGAACCGACGCCGATGTTTCTCCCACGGCCGTTATGTGATTCCCTTCCACACTCCTTATTACAGAGCACGCCGCCTTAGTTTTCTTGTTGCCACCACCAACAACTCCACTGTTCGACACCTGCTGCTCAACGATGCCTAAACCATCATTTGGTGCGCTAATATCAGCTCCTCTCTCCCTAAGATCCACCAATCCATCCAACATGAATTTGTATGCTTCTAGGTTCCTGTCGCCCATTTTAACCACCTCCAGAGCAGTGATGTACAAAGCAGAATGTCTATAAGTGGGTGCGTCCGGCGGCCCCATGTCCTGTTGGTAATGTTTGAGATGATCCGGCAAATTATCTCTCCCATGTATGCTCCATCTCTTGAAGATATGCCTGTGGGGGATCTCCCTAAGCCGGAGCACATTCATGACCTGTGGAGAACATATTATATCAGAATGTACATCGCCCAAGCAGCAGGTTTCTACATATGCATAGTAGAAAAAATCAACGTATGAGGTTTCCCTCTTTATCAGACATTGCCACCTTACTAACCTGCAGCGAGTGACAGCAAACCATCCCCATGTGCTCGAACAGGCTGCATATGCATGAGAAATATCCCAGGTTATCATACACATTGACCTCATATCGGCATTTGAACCATTTCTCTCACTTCTCAGCTTTTACGTGGGTCACCATGTATTTCTTCTTTGGTATTATCTCTTCTACGTCATAGCTTCCTGATTCATACCATATTCCTCCGAAAATCTCAAACATCTTCCTGGTGTAAATCTTGCTAGCGTGCACTTCTAGTGGGGTGTTTACCTTCAAAACAGCTCCACTCTGCAGTAAAACAACAAGATAGTACAAAAATGTCGTTAAACCCCCCGCGAGATTTTCGATGTGGTGCGGACATTATGTGCAGTGTGTCATACCAGCCTGGTTCTTTTCTCGTGGAACCCTTCTTCTTGTTCACGGTCAAACTGCAGCTTGTTATATTGCTTCACAAAAAGATTCATTGAGCAAGAAGGTGGAACATATTGTTTCAACATGTGATTTGCGCTCTCGCTCCTCCCAGTGCTGGTTTGCCGGGCACAGAATTTCCCTGCAAAATATGGTTTGGCCCATTTCTGCCTTGTTTCGTAAATTTGCGTCAGGTACGTGTTCTTGGTCAGTGAGTACTTCTCAAGCAACGCTGCCCACCCGTCCTCAAACTCCTCGATAGTAAGCATTTCATGGACCAACTTGTGGAATTCTACGCTGAAATCAGACTTCTTGGTGTAATTAGACCCCAGGCTCTCTTTCGCCTTCTTCAGAATGTGCCACTTGCACTATCTGTGCGTTGTATCTGGATATATGTCCGCAATAGCGACTTCCATTGCCCTGGCTTGGTCTGCACAACACGTCATACAAGTCAATCATACATCTTTACACACATTATAACTAATAACTCAGATGCATTCCATTTCACCTGTCAAAATGGTAATTGGTCTTTTCCCTCCCATCATCTTCACAAACTCATCAAAAATCCATTTGAAAGTGTCGACCGTCTCATCTCGCATGAGCACACCAGCATACAGGACACTCTGGAAGTGGTTGTTCACGCCAACGAAAATACCAAACGGCATATCATATAGATTGGTCTTGTATGTGGTGTCAAATGTTACCACATCGCCAAAGTGGTGGTATTGTTTTTTGCTGCGACCATTTGTCCACATAAGAGTGTGTATCCTACTTTCATCATCTACCTGCACATTGTAAGTAAACTCGCTGTCTTGGACTTCCAATTCTGAAAAAATGGCCATAGTCGTCCGTACATCGTCGTCCGCCTGCTCCCTGCTCAGCTTCCCACACAGTGTCCTCAGGCATCTTTTGGTGAACGGCACATTTTCTACCCTCCCAAAAAAAGTTGCAAGAATGCTGTAAACTTTGCTCAGGTTCACATTGTTATCTCTAAGCTGAGATACTAACTCTCTCGTATATTTGTCTATATGCCTATGCGAAAGAAAATGGAGCTTCTCAGCACATGTGTTCAACATCGAGTGATTGTGGCTGGACCTGAATTCATTGATATACCAGCCATCGTCGTCTGTCCACAAGAGTCTTATCATGGCTTGGCATTGACAGTGTGATGATGTTGAGTTCGCCTCTTTTGGCTTGCCCTGTTTTTGTCAAAGAAACTAAAGCTGTTAAGTGACCTGCCCAAACATTCTGAACATAAAGCAAAAATCAATAAGTTTGTGATTACTCACCGAACAGCAGCACACAAACTCCTGCATGCATCTCGTGCCTTTGACATTGGTTCTGCTCTTTGCGTATCTGATGCCAAACCCTGTCTCCCAGGAATAGAGATTGTAAAAGTCGTAGGCCTCGATTATAGAGTCGAATGTCAGTCCAACCGCTGGTGTCACCACCGTGTCTGTTTTTCTTTCAGCAAATCCTGTGAGTGCTGTTTCAAGGGCTGTCACCCTTTTAGCGCTTGTTGCTCTCTCGTCTGGCATTGCCACCTTCCTGTTCCTGAAAACCGGCAAGGAAAGTGAGCCCGTGTATGATTACTCTAAGAAACGCGAAGGAAATCGATAATTTGTGGCAGCGAATAATTACCTCGTAACCCATCCAACTTTGTCATCGAGAGCCGCATATCTATTATCGATCCTCGAAGCCTTATTCTCGTCCACATCCACACAATCTGTTTTTGACCTAACGTCAACGCAATCCATCAAATCCGCAAATTTGCCACCGGGGTCGTCCTCGGTAACCTCTCGCAGCATGCCCAGCCTCTCCGAATCGATGCCAAAAACAGCAGAATCGGGGTAATTAGGAACCCCCCATGATACTCCCGAGCACAAAGAGCCGTTGATGTCCCCCACAGTCGTATTCATGCTATGGAAAACAGGGAGGCGATTAGAGGTGGCCTAGTTCTACGATGCTGAGAAAACAAGGGGATTCATATGGATCCTGACGGGACTTACCTGGTTTTCTCTGTTTCTGCTGAAGCCATGGCCTCCCTCCCTCCTCGCTCTTCCACCGGTGCGAGGCTTCAAGAAGATGTACAGTGCTACAGATCGAGGGACGGTTCGCCGGCTTGATAAATGATTGCGCACACGACGTCAGTGCGTTTATGACCACACCGCCGAACAGGCGCCCAGCGTGGCGAGTCGCTACCAGACAAAGCCGTATTTGTACAAAACTAAATGCGCAATGGCCCATATGCATGCACGTATAGCGGGCGTATCGCGGTGCGAAAAAAATAAAACTATCTGCGGTATTTGCTAGTGGCGGCAGACGCTATATTAGCTGCTAATCGCGACGCGCTGCCGACGCACACGATAACGTCCTCGCGTACCCGCATGTCCTGAAAATTCACATCGAATATTGACTTCCTATCTTGGCATTGGGGACATTAAAAAATAATTGACCATAAAATATTTCCTACCATTCCGAATTAATTGACACAGGTTTAGACCAAATATTGCCTAAATTTGTGTAGATCCAGTGAATTGCGTGAATTAATTTGGACTTGAACAAAACATGTGTCAGTTTTTACACACTTATCACTGTTCCTCCAAGTATGTCCATGTTACTGCCATTTGGATGCTAGGTCTCATATACGGAGATTTGACACTTTTTACCATCCGATCTACCTCTTCACGCTCAAGATCATCTTCGATCGACCGAAACGTCTGTCCTAGCCAAGGTCGGGAGGGATATGGGTTGGGGAGATGGTTTGGTGCGGGAAGGGAAGGGCAATAGTTGGGGCTACGAGGACGCAAATGAGAGAATCAAGAACATTCGTTCGGCATCCGACGTTAACCGATGGCAATGAGCGAGATGCCTCGGTATCGGCCACTGGAATAGCTTCCCTAGGACATCCGGCTCAGTATCAGCCCATAGCAGAAAAAATATCTTTGATGACGAACCACATCCGAGATGCGTGATCCAACAGCCAAAAATGGTGGGGGCGTGAGAGAGCATGGAAAGGGTTCGGTTTTACACTTTTACTGCCCTTAATAGTCATATTATGATGAGATTCAGAGATATTAGAACACATATATAAATGAAACAAAACTACAACCCTACAAGACAAAAGCCGGTTGCCTCACATGTATTATTTGCATCTTGGTGCCTTGGAGATACTAGCAGAAAAATTTAAGTCGATTGGAAACTCTTGGTCGTAACTTATCGGAAACAGATACTTGCTAAAGCACAGTCACATACATTGCCAATTTATTCTGATACAACAACAACAAAAAGCAATGTTCCTAGGAGCTCTAATCTTTCCATGGTGGTGATGTATCTTCATGGCTCCCCTAGCGATTGAATAGTACCACTACCATAATCATTAACATGTATAGCAGACGCATTTTCCAATAGAGCACATACCACCCCTGTACTTTGGTGGCTCAAATCTAATACAAGCAATTCGACAATTCTCGTCATAAGGGTTCTCGCAGCTACCATGATAGTAAGGATTATCCTTGTACAGGCACCGTGGGTCAGCTTCGGCAGTGCCTGGTGTAAATCTCAAAACCGTCCCATTAGAATTATACTATATAGTATAACTTTCCATAAAACCGCAAAACCAGGATTATTTACTTACCAAGGCAGAGGAAGAATGCTAACACCGATAGAGACAAGACTACTAGTGCTATCTTGGAAGCCATTGTGAAAGCTTGAATTGAATAATCTGAGGTGTGGTAAGCCACAAGGTCTACAGCCTTATCTATTTATAGTGCCTGGGATGAACTTTCTATCGTTAAATTTCATTAGCCATTAACTATATAATATCCCCTCCATTGTTAATTGACGCACATTTATCTAGATACACACGTATCTAGACGCGTTTTAGTGTGCAGGTACATACGTATCTAAACAAACCTGCGTCAATTAGTTTGGAACGGAGAAGTACTTATTTACAATAGGCATTAGTATATTTGATATCTGTTAGGAAATATATACCTGACGTCAAATTCCTTCATATGAAAGGATCGTCCATTAATTCAGCAGCTTAATATCTCGTACTATAGTCGTCCATAAGATTGATATCCGCTGCGATCGTAATCCATGTATGCATACACAATCGAGAGCAGTAATGGTGGTAAATATGTTTTCTAGTCTAATAATTAATAAATTTAAATATTGACTTCCTATCTTGGCATTGGGGACATTTAAAACAATTGACCATAACATTGTTCCCCACTTTCCAAATTAATTGATGTAGATTTAGACAAAATATTGCCTAAATGAGTCTAGATTCAGTGAATCTACGTGAATTAATTCGGACCGGAGGGCCGGATTTAACAAAACTTTTGTCAATTTTTACACATTTATCCGTGTTCCTTGACATCGGAATGCTATGTGTGATATGTATTAAGAGAGGGTATAACGCAACCACCTACGCCCTCTCATAGCGATTTGACACCTTTTACCGCTCGATCTACCTCTTCAAAGCTCAAGATAATGTTCGATCAGCCAAAACATCGCTCGATTTCCCGTCCTCAATTCGTGTTAACTAGGCTGTCCGACCGTTACAAGGCTGCTACTCCTCATGTCGTGTTGGGCATTTTGTGGCAAATTGGGCCGAGAATACTATATCTGGCCTTGCTGCTCACGTTGACCCCTCCTCCATATTTCCACCACTTGCACTTTCGCCTCCCCTCAAAAAAAAAAAAAAAAAACTTGCACTTTCGCCTCCTCATCATTGTAATGTCCTGTGTGAAGGGCCGCTTCTTCCGGTGGTCCCTGACAGCCATAGATATTGTTGCCTCCTTATTTCAATACGACTCCACAACTCCCTAAAACCCTAGCAACTTTGAGCAGTTGGGCAGCCAACTTCAGTATCAAATATTCAAAGGTCGACGAGAGGGACGGAAGATGAGACACCTCACCTCCCCTATGTTGCCGCACATCCCTCCTCCGCCTACATGCCAGCGAGAACACCAACGACGTAACCTTCCCGTGTACCTTCGTTGCCTCGACCACTGAACCCATAGATGCGCATCTCTCTTCTGCTCGCACGTAACTACGTCCTCAGACCGTCTTGGTATCCCGCTTCTCCGTGCAAGAGTAGGAGAGGAAGACGAGAGGAGGATCGCCAGGATTTGCGGGCGAGTAGAACTGGAATGAGGTAGCGTCTCCTCAATGACGTGATTGCGCTAACCGGATGCCACTTTGCTTCCTCTCGACATTGTGATGACAACCATAGGTTCAAACCCTATAACCCCTCTCCTAGATTAGCAAAACTACCAGAATGACCTCCTACGCCGACGGCCTTGGCATATAACCGAATCTCGTGTACATAGGGCTATGCTGGCGGCAGCCGTCGACATAGGGCCATCGGTGTAGATCACGTCGGCATCTCTTTCTTAGACCGTCGGCATAGAGGCCTATGCCGACGGCTTTCCATACGGTTGTCGGCATAGCTTCACCATCGACAAAGACAATAAATGACACCGTCCGTCTGCCGCCGTCCGAACACGTGCCGACATCTATGAGCACCACATGGCAACCCTACGCTGAAGGCTTTTCCGTCGGCATAGTTTTGGTTAATTTCTTTCATGGTGTTCTTGTTTCTGCCCTGCAAATTCAAAATAGCTACAGGCCCTAATAGCAAACTATATAACAAGGATGCACGTATATATGAAACGGAAATGCATCTAAATAGGTAATAAGAAACTTTATTAATAACTTGAACAATTACAAAGTATCCAGGAGGTACAATGTATTAAAGAATAAAATAATAAAATAATTAAAGTACCTAAGGCTGAAGCCTAGCTAAACCTCTACTAGATCATCTTCTTGATGTTCTTCATCTTCTCTTCTTGATCCTTAACCTGCAAAACAATCAATAACAGAAAAGAATTTGGATTATAGTTAGAAATATTGCATTTTCCAAGGGGAAAAGCATTGCTGTTTGAGCTAGTGGATATGGTATTTGGAACTGGTCCAAACCCTTAATTAGGAAGATGCAAGAGGAAACCAGCAAGGCAAGTGACCAACTATACATTTCAGAGATCAACAGCCCAACAGATGGTTAAGTGTTCAGGAAGATCAGAAGCAACAGATCCAGTGCATAAACAGTCGTTGGTGATAATGAAATAAACAAACAGCAGTCTGGCATTGCCAAAGTAGCATACATACTGCCAGATTGGAGAGAAGAAGAAAAGGGGCGGCTCCAGAACATCAGACAGAACATACACTTGTTTGTTCAAGTACTGCAGCGGGAAAACTAGTTTTGCTGGAACTTCCATTCGACGCGATGCTTGCGTTGTCCTCTGTGTGGAGCACGACGATCCTAGGCACCCGGGCCGGCACCCGAGGAATGCAAACACTGCCAGCCTGAACATGCTTTCTAACTGAAATTCACTTTGGAACACGGTTTCGACGGGGTGAAATGAAGCCAAGATTAGCAGGGGCAGTACCAAAAACAGGACCAGCAGCAAGGATTACTGTACCTTAATTTCTCAGCATCTCTCTGAAACAGGATCAGTTCCTCGTGTCTGAGCTGGCTGGCAGCACTCTCGTGCAGGGAGCTAGCACCTTCAACTCACCTTGTTCGTCGGGCGCATCGACAGCCCTGATCGGGAGCAGAATGTCATCAGGGCGATGCCTGATGAACACGGAGCAAGTTTGTGCCTCTGTACTTGAAGGTGATCTATGCACTGGACTTGCAGTGGCTATTGAACACTAACTGGATCTGTGATTTGGTTTATGTGTGTGGATACAGTGTGACGCGTTGTGTCGAGTGAAGGTGGCGAATCGGCCTCGATGTGAACCAAGCCAAGCATATGATCCGTCCATGGATCGGTGAGTGTTTTGTGTAAAAGTTTGTGCCGTGAACTGCGTGAAGCAAAAAATTTGATCGATTGAGGGATCATGCATGTGGTCAGTGTTCTGTTATCTTTTGTTCTACTTATAAAAGAATATTTAGTAACAATTTTTTGTTGCCAGCTTAAAAAAGGTAAGATCCCATAATAAAACAAACAAAACAAAGAAAAAGATGCACCAGCCGAATGGAACCCGGGTCTGTACCGTGGCAGGGTACTATTCTACCACTAGACCACTGGTGCATTTGATGATAATTAATTCGAGGGCAGTTTACTAATACTCCATCCGTCCTTTGAAAAGTGTACTTCCAACTTTGTTGGAAAGTCAAACATTTTTATGTTTGACCGCATTTATACAAGAATACACCAACATTTATGCCATCAAATTAGTAGCATTAGATTCATGATAAAATATATTTTCATCATATACGTATTTGGTCGATTGAGCTGCGTGAACTGCGTGAAGCAAAAAATTTGATCGATTGAGCTCCTGTGCCTGGCCCAGATGTATGGAGGGATCATGCATGTGGTCAGTTGGCCAGTGTTCTGTTATCTTTTGTTCTAGTTATTATAAACAATTTTTAGTAACATTTTTTTGTTGCCAGCTAAAAAAAGTAAGATCCCATAAAATAAAACAAAACAAACAAAAGATGCACCAGCCGGGAATCGAACCCGGGTCTGTACCGTGGCAGGGTACTATTCTACCACTGGTGCCTTTGATGAGCTGTAACCCGAGGGAGCTTCACTAATTGGTTTAGTGCGATTGACTCTTTGCTTCCCAAATTGGGTAAAAGTGCAATCCATAAGATCTACTCAGTCACACAGCGATACAGTACGGTGCGGCTCTTGCATCCTTGCTGACTGTCGTTTGCTCCATACTGACTTCCATAGTCTCACATCTCACTTCCGGTCTTCACCATGAAAGGCAACGGCCATCCAAAACAATAAGGTACGCGGCATGTATGGGCGTCTTCTCGCAATAGCCACATCAGCGATTTTACTGTGGCGATTTACTGTGCGGGGGGAGCGATGCGGCTGGATTTGTCGTTGTGGTTGGGCCCACACCGCAGCTTGCTTCTTTTCCTTGTTTCCTCGACCACCACGGCACGCAACCTCTCCTTGTCTTCCTCGCTCATGCGAACCTCCACTCGCTCTCGTCGCACCACTCTCCCAGACCAACTGGCGGCGGAGACGGGAGAAAGTAGGGTGGGCGCCGCCGCCGCTCCCTCTCTTCCTGAGCCTCCTGTTCCCTCCTCTCCCATGCTCTCTCTCTCTCTCCGTCGTCATCGTGTCCGTGCCCCTGTCACCGACGCGTGCGTGCGGATGGATGCCGGTGACGAGGTTCAATGGGAGGCCGCCGCCGCCATGGAGTCTCGCAGGATACAGTTGTGGTCTTCGCCGCCACGAAGGTCAGAGGAGGAAGAAGGGTAGGGGAGGCGCTTCTCGGCCAGATATATGGCCCGCACGTCCCTTACGTGGGTAGACCGAACAATCATTAGTGCGTCCATCCAATGGCCAGCAAGGCGGCGGGTATTTAGCGTCACCCTTTAATCATTGAGTCGAGAACAACTTCATAGATTGATTGATGGCCGAAGTTAGCAAACATAAGATTTGGTGTTTGATCACTATAGTAGATTGGTGATGAAGCAAAAGTAAAAAAAATTATACTTAGCATGTACCAGTATTCTACCACTGACCACTGGTGCCTTTTAAGTGTTACAGGTCGAGAGGTCCCAACTAATCTACTCCCGTTCAAAGACCCAACTAATCAACGGCGCTCCTTCATAGTTGGTGCATTGGTCGGGAAGTGAAATTCTACCCCAATTTTAGCTTCGTCGATGCGTGGAGCGAGACATCCGACGGAGAGAAGAGCGGCCCCGTGGGCGACTTGGGAGGGCTCAGCCGCCGCCTACGCCTAGTCCCTCCAGCGCCGTTCTTCCCCTTCGTCGCTGCCGATGGTCAGCGCCGGGCAAAGCCCGTGCATGCGACGGCGGCGGCGGAGGGTCTCTCCTCCCGTTCCCGGATCCGTGGCGGCGTGGGCGTCCTGATCTGTAGGGTACGGCCCTCCCGACGACGTGGCGGATCGGTCGACGACGGGCTTAGGCGATGGCGTCGGTGGCGCAGTGCCGGACCTCATCGCTCGTGGCGGATCTCGCCACTCCGGCCTTCGTGGAGGGACCTGGACCTGGACCTGGAGCGGCGGCCCCGTTAGGCATGGCGACGACGCCCGCATCTGGTGACGTTCGCGGGGGGTGGATGGACGGCATCTTGACCGCGTGGGCGGTGAGTCACCGGTGGATCTCCTCCGCACTGCGGACTCTCTCCCGCTGCACTTGGTGGCTTACAATCGCGGTCGTCGGCCTTTGTGCGTTCACGGGGGCTGGTAGAGGTGACATCGGACTAGAGGAAACTCCAGATGACTTGTTCATCTCGATGGCGGCGATGACCAGGGTCGCCGTTCTCCTCCTTGCAGGCGCTGTCGAGGTCCCTGCCCTCCACCCCGACCCCATGTCCAGGTGAAAACCCTAAATCTCTTTAGATTGGGCGGCGGCGGCACTGCGTGTGTCGTACCCTTCTTGGAGGCACCGCCTGGGGCGTTTGGGTGCTCGGTTTGAGGAACTGCAGGCTGAGGCGATGTGACCAGTGGCAACATGTGGTGTATCTCGTGGGAGGAGCGGCATGGCATCTGGCATCGACAACGGTGGGTCTCAGCGGCATGGAGCAGCGGGTCTCGCCGGTGGGCGTGTGGTGATGGACGAGCGCAGGATGGTGGCGTTGTCTGGCGTCGTGGTGGCGTCGACGGCAGCTAGACCGGGCAAGGTAGATGGAGCAATACAACACTGAAGATGGATTGGTGGCAGGTGGCTGTGGCGGACTCATACCCGGCAGGCGTCCTGATTGAGGAGTGCACCGAACTGGTGGGTGCCCCATACCCGGCAGGCATCCTGGTTGGGACCTCAGGTCTTAGATATTAGGTTTGGCTGCGAGGTATGTTTGGTATTAGGCCCAAACTACCAGCTTCCCTACATCAACTGGATAGGAGTAGCTACAGTTGTTGCCTAGACGGTGGCTTTAGTCTTACTATTGTATGACTTTGTAAGGTCCTGTGTGAATGATTAATAAAGTGGTTGCATCCGCGGGTGGTCCTCCTCCATTACTAAAAAAATCACTAGCTCCACCGATTTTTATTCAAGTTGTAAGCCCCACCGGTATTTTACAAGTCGACCGCGTGACTCGTGCCCAAGATCGAAGAACCATTCTAATGCCCTGACCCAAGGAAGGCACACACGACCCCGTGCATGCCCTATCCCTCTCACGGTCTCCCCGATGTCTCGTGCCAAACCCAGCTCTAGGGTTCCAGCGCAGCCAGCCCCGCACATGCTCGTTCACGATGGTGAGACAGAGAAGGATGTCTAGGATATGACAACGGTGGCAGCGATCCCATTCAGATTGAGCAAACACCTCCTCCCCACCTCCGTCATGGGCAGCCGGGCACTAGCTCACCTTCTTGCCGCCGCACCTTCTGCTTCCACGACAACGTGTTCCAGTGGGCACTCTTCTTGCCTCACTCATGTCGTGCCAGCACACCTCCCTCCTCATGAGTCATGGCGGAGGATGTGTTTCAGCGGCGGGTCAATAGCGAGAGACGGGGAACTCTACCGCTTCGCCTCAGTCGCGACCCTCGAACTTGTCATGCTTGACAAGGTCCCTTCTCCCCATGTCCTCCTTCCTACCTCATGTTTCATCTTCGTAATTGATCTCTATTGCACTTCAATGCCTTTGCTAGCTGCATGATTTGTGTTCGCAGAGCTCTCGTAGATTGTAATTAGCTTCCCATGTATAGAGTCCCTGTCACCTCAAAAACAAGGATGGGGCATGGATGACCAGAGGTTCTCCTACCAAAAAAAGACCTTCACCCCACTTTATATATAATATAACACTTCTTCTTCGGTACAACCCCTAGACACGTCGACGGTTGAGATCGTCCGATACCCCTTCACACCAAATTATAAAAAAGGGTAGGATGGTCATTCCCCCTCACCCCGGCCCCCGCGTCGTACACGCGCAGCGTCGGCGAGACGTACTAACTGGCGTGGCGTAGACGGGCGGCATACGCGCGTCGGTGGGGCGGATAGCGTCGGGCGTAAGCCGGCGTGACGTGCGCGTCCAACCGCGTCGGTGGTCAAACCGCTCCCCGCCGCCCCGACCCGTCTGCCGACGCCTCGACTGCCTCCACCGCCGCCCCGTCCCGTCGCCTGCCGCCTCGCCATCGACGCCCGCCGCCCCGTCCCGTCGCATGCCGCCTCGCCATCAACGCCCGCCATCCCGTCGCCTGCCGCCTCGCCATTAACGCCCGCCGTCCCGTCGCAATAAATCCCCCGTCCGTCCGCTGCCCCGCCGTCCGCCCTATAAAAACCCCCCGTCCGCCCGTCGCCGCTCACACTCCTCCACCTCCTTCCCCGACGTCTCAACTGACACACACACACACACACACACACACACCTCCCGTCGGCGATATGTCGTTCCACCGCGGTGGCAGCTCCGGCACCGGCGGCGACGACAGTCCGAGCGCCTGGCCGTCGAGCCTGAACACGCCGGAGACGGAGGAGCTGTTCCGGTATGGGCTGCTCGTGCCGCCGGCTTGCCGTCTTCCGCACGACTGGAAGGTCGACAAAGACGGCTAACCGACGCGCGGGCCCGGCGCGACCGCCGAGGAGAAGCGGACCAGCGGCCGCTGCAACATCGCCGGTCGGCACGCCTTCTGGGACGGCAAGGAGTACGCCGCCGTCATCGGCGCGTTTCGGCGAGACTCCCGACCTCATCGGCGACCATCGCCGCCTTATTGCCCAGCGCCGTCGAGTTGCAAGCGGCCGTCGGGCCCCTCCACCACCCGCGCCGGCGGCCGCCGATCCACCCGCCCCCTCGGAGGTGGAACTGCCGCCGGAGCAGGTAGTTCTCCGGGAGGACGGCGATCCCGAAGACATGCCAGGCTATCTCGTCGCCCTGCGGGCGTCGACGACGGCGGCGGCTGCTGCTGCTGCGAGGGAGGCCGTCGAGCAGGCGGCAGCGATCCAGGCGGCGGCGGCGATTCCAGCAGTGGAGCCGTTGCCGGCGGAGGCCCCACACGTGCAGGAAAACGACATCGATTGGGACCACTTAGCCCAGGAGAGCAGCGGCGATGATGACGACGACGGCGGTGACGGCCAGAATGTCATCTATCTCGTGGATAGCGACGACGAATAGTAGTCTTTTTTCGTCGTTCTAATGAACTATGTATGAACTCGTTTATGTTTCGATGAACTCGTTTATGTTGGAATGAACTCGTTTATGTTCGGACGAAGAATGTAAAATTTAATTAAAATGAAAAAGTTAGTTTGTTTGAAATGTTTGGACCAAAGCACTACTCTTTTGAAATAGTGATGAGAAAGTCGTCCGTTTGGGAAGAAATATGTAGCAACCATGAAATCATGCGAACGGCACACACCAATACAACAATTGGCAGCGCGTGTGCGGACTTACCCTACGTACCGAAAATAAACAAAATCCGAAAGTGCACACAACATTTACGGCGAACGGTTGCACGGAATCTACCCAACTTCTGGCAGGGCGTGTGGGACCCCATCCGGGCACCCCACGCCAAAAATAAACGAAATCGGACAACGAACGCACGTTGCGTCACGTCCGGCCGGTGTTTTAGGGGTTTTCGGCCAGGAAAATCGTAGAAAATCCATACAGGCTCAGAACGCGACAAGATTTGGCGTGCGTGCCCTGAGTGGACACTGTAGCATGTGGAAAAAAATGGAGCCCTTTTGGCGAATGCGAAGGAGGGACATGGTACCGAGGGTCCCCTCCGGCCATACCGAAACCACCGCCTTCCACACCAAGTGCCTAAGCGGTTGCACGGAATCTACCCAACTTCTGGCAGGGCGTGTGGGACCCCACCCGGGCACCCCCACACCAAAAATGAACGAAATCGGACAACGAACGCACGTTGGGTCACGTCCG